>JARQOC010000002.1:440503757-441703757 GCA_033576535.1 Allobates femoralis
AATGATCGCCAGGTTTCACTGCAGTGTTGTGAAACCTGGTGATCTGAACAGGGCGATCAGGCATGATCGCCCTGTGTAACGCGGCGACCCGCAATGTTTAACATTGCAGGTTACCAGTCGCTGGGTCGCTGGGCAACCCAGCGAGCGGTTGCTGACATTACTTGCCGGCGAGTACGCCGGCGAGATGCCACGTGTGACATCTCACCGGCCATGTTGGCGGGGATGCGCGCACCCGTGATACCCCGCCAAGGTGGCACCTTGGCGAGGTGGCACCGTGTGATGGGCCCCTAAGTCACCTGTTTCCAGTCATCTACTGTCAGCTCTTTGCACTTTTTTGCAAATTTGAGCCGACACTTTATGTGAAGGTACTTCACCTTTTTACGGGCTAACATTGCAGGCTTATCGCACATTGCTTGGAATGACATCTGTGATCTTATTATTGCAAAGTATATGAGCCATCACCATTGCTGTGTTTGCCATGCCAGAACTGATAAACCTTGTGATAAGCCTACTTGTTGACTTCGATATTTTGCCTGGATGTCCACCTCTTGGCTTTTGAAAGGATAGATGGACTTCATTTCATGTTCTTCCAACTGTCATGGCACTCACATGGTGCAGTTTGATAATTTTATTGGCTGAGAGACCACTATGGATAAGCTGGATGATGCTGTTTCTCTTTCTTGGGAAATCTTCATGGCTTCTCATTGATTCTAACAAGTAATTTTTTTGCTTGGGAATCAAGCTCAGACTGATCTATTAGGCAATGTCAAAATAGGTTGTAATTTGTAGTGTACAGGAAAAACATGTTTCAAACTCCAGGAGCAAAATAGTAACAATGCAGTGACATGACAAGAATCTGCATAACTTATCATTTGCTAAATAGTTGCTAGTAAAATATATGTATGAGATAGCCAAGATTATTTTGTGTCAAGTAATAGTAGTCTCGCACTCAAAGATGTGATGTATAGTAAGATATGGAGCCTGAAAGTCAAAAGTTGAGAACATTGGTACCGTTTTGCTCCTCAGTGTATGTCTAATGTCAAGTTACAGTCTGCATTAAAAAAATACTTTGCTGCATCATAGTATAAGTAAAAATGTATGGATCCAATTCAGAGCTTTACGACCATAATAATAGTGTAAAAAGATCTTAAGAAGTCATTAAACGTTTGCAACTTTGGCCATTTTTGCCCAGCTCCAATAAAATAGGTGGAACTTGGGCGAGACAGGGTCATTGTTCCCCACACTCATCAAATTCATGAAAAGATGAGTGGTTCCGTGCACTGAAATCTTACATCCAGAAGGACTAAAGTAAGATTAGTGGCCAGTTGCTCAAAGAGGTGCAGGCCATTTTGGGTCATGTGCCTCTTAATAAATCAGGAGTCTCACAATTACATAAGAAACCCTAGTTTTGATGAATTGGGGCCTTTGTATTTTTCTTTACTTTACCTTATCAGTTAAATCCTCCATACAAATAGATAATGAACACGTCATCAATTTTCTAAGTACTGTATATATATTTCTAAATGTGCTATTAACATGACTTTCTCACCACATGTCAGTAAAAAACCTCTTATTCACACACGCAAATAAATCAAACCATAAATGTTGATAGATTTAGTGATGTGTAATAATGGGAAATGACACAGGGAAAAAGTACAGAATACCATTACTGAAATGTATTTAATACTAGCTGTACTACTCGGCTATGCCCGGGTTAATAAATAACTGATGTTAGCTATAACAAAATAGAATTTTAATATGTCATATTAATGACCTGAAGGAAAATAGAAGCTGAGCTGTGATTGGTTGCTATTGGCAGCCTGATAAATCTCCAGCCAACAGTACAGCCTCTCCCCGGCCGGGCAGTATATGTTACCTCACATGTGACTGAAATCTGCATTAATTCCCTATATCACAAAGCACTCACTGATCTCAGGGAGACCAGTCAAGAAAAACACTGAGGGCAGCCGGCTAAAGCGCTCAAACACAGTGAAATCCATGATGCATTGCCCCCTGGGAATTTGAATATGCAAATGGAGTCCGTGGAGCTTCGATTAAGAGTCTCAAATCTTACTCCACACTGATGAGGGGCAATACCCCAAAACAGCTGTCTGTGGATGGATACCTGGCTCTGTTAATTCCCTTGTCATATCGTTAAATCGTAACTGAGTGGGATATTGACTAAAAGGGCCACTTAACATGGTGGTTATGGTGGTCTCCGCAAGGATTCCACCCCAGGGCTAGGTCCTTCCCTGGAGGGATATCTGGCTAGTCCCGTGTTTGAGACTCTTAATCGAAGCTCCACGGACTCCATTTGCATATGTTAATTCCCTATATGGCACATGTGTTGCACATTGGCTGTTTTTAATCAGATGTTTATTTTTGGAAATTAAAGATACCAGCCATATGAGGCAAGTTGTGTCAGGCGATTTGTGCACATCTGTGTCTGTCTGTGTACTGTGTGTGTCCCTGGGGTGTGTGTCCCAGTGGTGTGTGTCCTTTTCGGGGGGGAGGGGTTTCCCTGTGGTGTGTGTCCTTGTGGGGGGAGGAGTGTCTCTGTGGTGTGTGTCCTATGGGGTCTGTGTGTTCCTGTGGGGTGTGTGTGTGTCTCTGTGTCCCTGTGGGGTGTGTATGTCCTTGTGGTGCGTGTATCCCTGTGGGGTGAGTGCATGTGTCCCTATAGGGAGTTTATGTGTGTGTGTCCCTGTGGGGGGTGTCTGTGTGGTGTGTGTCTCTGTGTTGTGTGTGTCTCTTTGTGGTGTGTGTGTTTGGAAGCTGAGCTGTGTTTGGTTGCTATAGGCAGCCTGATAAATCTCCAGCCAACAGTAAACCCTCTCCCCGGCCGGGCAGTATATGTTACCTCACACATACACATAACAGACAGCTCATGTGACTGACATCTGCCTTAGTTCCCTATATGGCACATGTGTTGCACATTGGCTGTTTTTAATCAGATGTTTATTTTTGGAAATTAACGATAGCACACGTATGAGGCGAGTTGTGTGAGGCGATTTGTTCACATCTGTGTCTGTCTGTGTGGTGTGTGTGTCCCTGGGGTGTGTGTGTGTGTCCCTGTTGGGTGAGTGAATGTGTCCCTATAGGGTGTGCATGTGTGTGTGTCCCTGTTGGGGGGTCTGTGTGGTGTGTGTCTCTGTGTTGTGTGTGTCTGTCCCTGTGGGGGGAGTACATGTGTCCCTATTGGGTGTGTATGTGTGTGTGTCCTTGTGTGGGGGGGTTTGTGTGGCTTTTTCCCCATTATGTAGATAAGGACAAAATTGTTTGGTGAACTGGAACGCGCAGGGTTAAAATTTCGCCTCACAACATAGCCCATGACGCTCCCGGGGTCCAGACGTGTGACTGTGCAAAATTTTGTGGCTGTAGTTGCGACGGTGTAGATGCCAATTTCGGACATACATACACGCATTCAGCTTTATATATTAGATATCTGAAACTAAATGAGAGTTTTCCTGGCTGTATGTTTGGGATCATTGTCTTGCTGAAATGTTTACCCTCAATTATTTTTTTTCCTCCCAGTAGATGGCACCTAATTTTAATCAAAAATGTTTTGGTCATTTTGCCCATTTATCCTTCCTTCAATCATATGAACTGTCGTATGCTAAAAAACAGCCCAACACCATGATGTTTCCACCTCTAAACTTTACTCTTGGTATGGGTTTAATTTTGGTCTCATCTGACCAGACTATATTCTCCAAGTATTTCACAGACTGGTTTAAATGGTGATGAGCAAATATTAAAGGAAACCTGGCATATTGTTTTGTGATATTAAACTACCCCCAATGTATTTTAAATGATGCAATGTGCATCACTACCATGGTTTTCTATATCTATCTTAAAAAAGACTTTATATGCTGAGGTGAATGCAGCACATACCTGTCCTTAGTCATATGGGTGGCACTTTTAGTTACTGTCACTCAAGTTAATAAATGATATTATTTAAATTACATCATGCCCCCTGCATTGTAATATATTCACATCACTGCATGTATTCAGTGTAGTTGAATTGGCTTAAGGACCTGTGGTAATATCATGACTAGGTGACTAATGGGCAGAGCTAGGACCCACATGTCATTGACTTCAGACCTGCTTAGCTGTGCCCATTATGGTCAGATGGTTGTGACATCACCTCAGGTCCTTAAGCCAGTTCTACTATACTGAATACTAGCAGTGATGTGAATATATTACAATGCAGGGGGTGTGACATAATTCAAATAATATCATGAGTGAGCTTAATTGACAGTAATCAAAATCACCACCCCTATGACTGGTCACCTCCGCATTTAAAGACTTTTTTTTAAGATAAACACGTGGAACTATGTTTTTAGAAATCCATGTTAGTTATGTACATTGCATAATTTAAAACACATTGGGGGAACTTTAATTTCACACAATGACATGACAGGTTCCCTTTAAATGTGCTTGAACATGCTTTTTGTTCAGTAATGAAGTTTCACATGGTGAGCATGCATATAGGCCATAGAGCTTCAGTGTATTAGTTATAGTTTTCCTTGAAACAATTGTACGTGCTGATTCCAGGTCTTTCTGTAGATTTCCACAGGTGGTCCATGGTTCCTGTGCAACTTTTCCGACAATTATTTTCACTTCTCTGTCATAAATTTTGAGGGGAGCATCTGGTCATGGTCACTTTAAGGTGAAATTATGTTCTTTTCACTTCTCGATTATGACTCCAACAGTGATAACTGCATCCTGCAGTAGTTTAGAAATTCTTCTTCAACCAATGCCATCAGTATGTTCTTCAACAATAAGGTTGTAAAGGTCTGTCTTGAGACAGCTCTCTGATCTTACCCATCAATGGGATGTTTCTTGTGTAGCATCTTTTTAATGAGACATCTTTTTATAGGCCATCAGTTGAACCAGCAGATATTATTTTGCAATAAATGGCAGGATTCCTTTTTCATTTTAGATAGATTTCAGCTGGTGTCAAGTCTTTCCATGGCTTTTTGCACCTCTTTTTATTCATGTGTAAAATGTGTTTTTCCTGTGTAATTTCTTATTATTATACATCACTAAATTTATGGACATCAATGGTATAATGTCTTTGGCTGAGTGGATTGAATGGGTTGCTATCAATGTCTGGTGAGAAATGAATGTCAATAGCACCTTTAGAATTATATTAACTCTTCAATACTTATTTCACCTGCTGAATGTATGCATGCAATGTAAGCTGTGGCTGGATATCTCTAATGGTGACAGAGAGAGCAAAATAAATTGAAATTCAACAGATGAGATCCTTTTTTCCTCAACATAATCTGTCAGAGGAAAGTTTGGAGGCCGCTAAACACATAAGAGAGTAGTCCAACTAAACTTAACATGTATGGTTGACTTAATTTACATTGGGCTCTGTAGATATTTACAAAGGAAATAAACAATAATCTAAGATAAAGGTCATTGCATAAATAAATCAAATATTTATTAATGAAAAAAAAAATTAACACCAAAGTTGAGTGAATCCCAGGAAATTCAATTTGAGATGACTTGCTTAATTTGGGGGCAGGGAATAGAGGTGGAGCCGTTTCACATCTGAGCTCCGGTGCGTGTGCCACAGCGCATGCGCTAGTCCAGATGCATTGCAGCTGAGCGTTTCTGGTGTGTCCAGATGAGTGCATGCACTGTGGCACAGCCCCTTTCACACTTGCGCTTCTAGGTTCCATCTGCCTGCGCTCACCCATACAAGGTAATTAGATTAGGATTGATTTGTTTATCTCTATTTATTACTTATCACACATTTGGTTTCTCCTGTAATAAAATTTTATGGTTACCAATTTACAAGGGGGTCATTAGCTCTTTTTTAATGCTGCAATATCTGATGAGAATGAAAACAAATATAATATATAATCAAATTTGTGTGGTGTTCCATTGTTGCGATACCTAGTTTATAAGGTTATAATGTAAGTAAAAATAAACTACCAATACATAAACTCCACTAGTTTTCTACCAGACACTGAGACTCAATAAATCTAATAGCACTGGGGAGTTCTCAGATATACACAGCATTGAAGCCACTTCTTTAAAGTTTAGTCATTCTGATAGAATGTAAAAGCTTATATCAGTGACAGGTTGACAGAAAAAGCTGTTTTCATTTCCATTTCACAGACTTTTACGTATGAAAAACCATGAAACATGTCAGGTCTTCTAAAAGTCTATGAAGACAGAGATGGCATCTGTTCCCAATGGGGGCCTCTTCTAGTCCACAATATTGTAAAATGTTCTGATTTGAGCTGTATTTGACATATAAAAGCATTGCAGGGAGGTTACTGTTAATGGGAATGAAGCGTATATCCAATGTATGTTGTAATAGATCTTCAGAAAAGGTGTGTGTGCACTCAAATTAATAATTGCTATTTTAAGGCTAGGGTCACATCTGCGGCTGTCTTTTCAAATCCTGATCCAGTTTTGAGCTTTTAAAAAGCTCAAAACCGCATCAGGAAACGCTCCCCATAGGAGCCCATTATGGTAACCGGATTGCACTACATGCAATCCGGTTACCGGCTCCGGATCTGCAGCCTGCACAAAAAATCATGCAGGCTGCAATTTTTGGAGCGGCTTTCTGACCCGCAATGCGGTAACCGCATTGCTCAGGATGTGTAATCCTGAGCAATGTGGTTACCGTATAGTTTGTTCATCCCTGCTGCTGCAGGGATGAACAGACTGTTAACACTGTAAAAACAGATTAAATATTGATAATAATTGTGGGCAACATGTCTCTAGGGGGTGCCCACGCCCCCTAGAGACATGCTGCCCACTCAGGACGGCATGTCATGTGTTAACAACCCATGTACAGTAAGCCAGCTATTGTCGGCTCTTTAGATTTTTATTAATGAAGCCACCGCTCCCCTGTCAGCTGCGCACATACTATACGTAATGTACGTATAGTATGTGCCGCTGTCCGAGGTCCTGTAGGCATTTACAGTAGATCTATGGGCAGCGCACCGCCATAGATCTACTGTAAATGCCTACAGGACCTCGGACAGCGGCACATACTATACGTACATTACGTATAGTATGTGCGCAGCTGACAGGGGAGCCGCGGCTTCATTAATAAAAATCTACAGAGCCGACAATAGCCGGCTTACTGTACATGAGTTATTAACCCATGACATGCTGTCCTGAGTGGGCAGTATGTCTCTAGGGGAATTGGGCATCCTATAGAGACATGTTGCCCACAATTATTATTAATATTTAATCAGTTTTTACAGATTTAACAGTTTGCTCATCCCTGCGGCAGCAGGGATGAGCAAACTGTACTGTAACCATTTTGCTCCCGATTATACATCCAGAGCAATCCGGTTACCGTATTGCGACTTCATCCACACATTTTTCATTAAAAATGTGTGTGAAGCAAATTGCGTTCACCGCATCCGGATATGGATGCGGTGAACGCAATTGGCTGGGCAAATGTGACCCTAGCCTAAGACAAAAAAATTATTTAACAGACTAACCATCTCGAAATTTAGAATCAATTTAAAGAATGTTATAAAGACAGCGTTCAGACGTGGCGTATTTTGCCACATATTGTGCAGTGGCACTTTTTTGCACATGCACATGCTTATGCGCAAAAAAGTGTGTCTGCTTGCTGTTTGCAGCGTTTTCCTGTGCACGCTGCAAAAGCGAATATCTTGGAGATCTCTGTGGAGCCAGAGGCTGCGGTAAGCATCCGGTTGCCATAGAGATCTATTGCCTGGTGGCACATAGCGTTACCTGCAGGTAACGCTAGGCACTGAGGCAAAAAATATCTACGTTTCTGCCGGATCCATGAGGCTCAGGGCAAGTCTGACCCTAGCCTAAGTCAGCAATGCCAATATTTGAGCAACATGTGCGGGATTTGGCATCCTAAAATCTGCGCATTAAATTCATCATCAATTTTGCCACTAAAGTGGTGCAACTTGCCCCAGAAATGTAAGCCACTCCCAGAATGGGGTTCACTTTTTGGTGGCACATAATGGGTAACAGACACACCTAAGTCATAAAGCAGTGCAAACTGCTTACTGAACCAGGTCGTGTACTCAAGGGAGCACTTCATTAAGACTGGCAATCACTACGCCGGTCCTAATGAGTTGCCCCAAAGAGTTAGGCATACTTTTGTTGTATGGCAAAAAATGAAGAAAGAAGTTCAAAAATAAGTGAAACCATGACTGAAAATTGAGAACCCTTAAATAAGAAATGAAATATCATTGAGTATAGCAGGTTTATAATATGGAGCTTGTTTTATTTTAATTTCTATCCTAAAATGTGGCTTTTGCACTTATCTTTTGAAGAGAGTATTACATTTAGGCATAAATGGGCTCACTCTTAAATTTCCTAAAATTTCATTAATGGCTCCAATTTCTCATAACGCAATTCAATATATTAATGCAAAAACCCTCAGCACCATCATATTACAACCATTGAGTGGCTACATAATCATAACTGTCCACATAGTATTGCAAAAACATGTTTTGTCTTAAAGCTCGTCATCTCACAATAATAATGCCATGATACATTGAGCCAAGAGGAAAAGTGAGGATGGACACATCTGTACTTACTGGGTAATGCTAAGTGCTATTAGTTGATCGTTAAAACAACAGTATAGATTTTTAGAAATCATATAACAATTTCCTATGAACAACAAATTTATAAACACATAATATTAGAACATAATTGTTCCCATGAAATTAACCACATACATTCAGAGATCTGTGTATAAGACAATCGCTCAAATAACCCTAGTGCACATTTAAATGATCCTTGACAGCTTTGCATATTAACACCCCCTAGTAAAATTCTCATCAACATTTTAATAGGGGAAAGTGTTCTGATTCATGTGGATACACAGTAATATGAGAGCACATGCCATTACTGGGTGGTATTCTCTGTCACAGATATGGGTCACAGTACAAAGTGAGATTTTGGCAATTTCACTTGCTGAATTCTGATTGCTTGCCAAGGCACGTAGCCCAAATTTGCTGTACAGATTGGTTTGATTCGCTGATTTAGAATGCCAATGTGCTAACATGTGTTTTAATTTTGCTACTGCAAGTAATTTTTTTTTCTTTAAAGAAAAAGCAAAATAAGACTGAGTTGCCTATATTAAAAAACTTTAGATATGAATTGGCATTTTGAACGTTATTCACATAAATGCCTGTTCTCAGTTACTAATGTTCAAGTAAATCATTTTTCAAAATGAAATACACAAAGAAATAATCTAGATTCCCAATAACCTTAGTATTACAAAAAGAAAACACTTTAACAATATGTTTATGAAAGTTTATCATTGTGTAGAATTTCTCCTATTTGGAAATTTTCAATCAATTTATCTCCAATAAATATATATTACAGTTAGAGCGAATTAGTTTACAAGATCCGATCCACCATCTGCTTTAGTATCTGTGATCGCTGGAGAGACACTCTGAGGACCACCTCCTACCTAATATGGCATCTACAGCTCTGCTTTTAGAAAACCGGTCTAGATAGACTTCCCTTGTACCTCACACTACATCGATGATGTTGTGCTAATGAAAGACTAACTGTGGCTGCCATCAGGCAAGATTGGCTCTTAGAGCTCCCATCCAGTAGTAATCTGGCCAATGGACTGTGCCAAGTTAATTGATCTGCACCAACTCTAATAGATATGTATTAAGAATCATTGTTTACAAAATCTTAGAGATTTAAGATTGTTTTAGTTTCAGGTGTGTGTGCTAGTTCACTCTAGGGGTCACACTGTAAAAGCACAAATGATTGAATGATAAAAAGAGTCACAAACCGACTGGTAGCACGATACAACCACTGATCAGTAAACTTTTACTGATCGGTGGTTGTTTGCCTGTTTACACAGGAAGACCAAAGCAAACTATGAGCACTGCACTGAATCTCTCAATGCACAAAGGCTGCCATGGGTCCCGAATGGTGTGCCTGTTTAGAAACGACAAACTTCCTCTGAGAAAGGTGATCTTTTATGCTGCACAAAAGATCATTTCACCCAAAGAACAAGCATTTTGCTCATTGGATAAACATAGCAAAATAATCATGAAACAATCCTTTTTAACAACGCTAATTCACTTTTATGATTGAGTTGAGATTTCAAGGGACTTCATATATTTAAATATTTAGAAGTCATAAAAACATGCAAAGATATTAACCATAGTCACCAGCATTTTCAATTATTGAAACCTTTGGAAAGGTTATATAGATCTGGCAGTGATTTCTTTAATTGAAATCCATGTTCTCTTTCATTTATGCACTCAGCAACTAGAAAACTTGCTTAGTTGAGCCTCATCAGCAATCAAAATGGGCTTATATAACTTCATTCATATGAATCTCTCAGGATCTCTCTTTTAGAAGGGCATCAAATCACAAATGGAATAGTCAAACATTTTTTGTCCATTGGCATATTTTTAGTCACCTTTGCTATGCTCAATGTCTTCTAAGGGCCGCTTCACACTGCGGTGTGATCCGGTCCGGGTCTGTCCGGGAGGACCCTGAGAGCCGCGGACTGGATCAGCACACAGGACTGGGGGGCTATTATGCCCTCTGGTCCTGTGTGCAGCGCACACAGTTCCTGCTGCTAAGTGTCAGCGGCTGACCTGTCAGCGGCTGCAGCTGCAGCTGCGAGCGCTACACACAGGACCGGAGGGCATAATAGCCCCCCAGTCCTGTGTGCTGATCCGGTCCGTGGCTGTCTGGGTCATCACGGACAGACCCCGCAGTGTGAAGTGGCCCTAAGTGAGCATAACATTTGATAACTTACATTTTTTACTTTAGTATATCCATTTGCATCTGTTTCTTATGATAAGCTAGATATACTGTAGACTCTTTTTCCAACACAGGTCTCATTGATGCAAATTGCACCCCTACCTTTGTTTTAGTACCAAAGGAGGTATAAACAGAACTGATTTACCTCAGTGCTGCTTAGCCATGCTGTTATTGATTTTCTGATAGACATATAAATAACTATACTTAAGATTCTTATTGTGTTTTATTTTTCATTTACGGTAAGTTATCACTGTATGTTTACCAAGGTGACTAATACTTTTTTTGCAAATCTATGTAATTAATTCTCCAGTGTTCCCCTCTTGTATTGTGGAAACACACAATTCTACTGGCTTTGTAGGTGCTATTCTATATATCCACTTGGATATACGGCTACATGTCAAGATGTCACAAAGAGACAAAGCAGACAAGGCAACCAAAGTGCTGGGCAGGGAATTGCCATTACAGAAATGAACACTGGCCTGATGTCCATCAGTCATTTTAGAGCCAGAGGCAATAAGGATGCCATGCAAATAATTTCCTGCTCATTAGTAAACACTGTCCAGGTCCATTTCCAAAGTGAACTTAACGGTACATTGGCTCAGGGTGGTTAAATATTTTTTGCACAAAATCCATTGGAAATATGGTTTTCCAAGGGTCAATGACTATATTTGAGATGGTGGGTGGTGTATTCAAATTTTTGTAACTATATACTAGTAGAATGAAGTTGGAGGTCAAGGCAATTTTGCAATGGGGAGGCAAGCATACAGAGTATATTTTTCCTGTGTGCACGGTTTTCTTCATGCTTATGCTGTGCCTGCTTTGATTACTCTATCATGTCACATTGGGTTGCAGTACCAGGTACGCTACCCTGATGATAGCCTGACCTCAAGATATTGGGTGGCTGCTAAAAACATTACTAGTTGACTGAACTGTCCTTAAAGAGTGTACAAAAAGATGTATTGCATTTTAAAGCTGAAATTATATTATAACCCTCAAGTTATAATAAAAGTTTGTAAGAGGGTTTATTTGTCATGTGACACATTTGTTTGAAGATATAGTATGTCATCACTGTAATAGGATGACACGGGTGAAATGTGCATTATTTACAAGGTATCAATTTCTGGTGCCATTTGTAATTTAGCAGTGCATATGATTTAATTACACCTTACGTAAAGGTCACAATTCTCACCAGACCTACATAGATTACATTTTATGTTCAAGCACAAAATATAATCTCCATATTTTGTTTTAGAATATATAATTAGCAAATTAACATTTACAACCATAGCAACTTGATTAACAAATGGTATGTTATGATGAAGTCACTAATTGCTTAATTGAAAAAAAAAGTATTTAGTTGAGGAAGGAGAAATGTATGCATTACTGTAATACATATTATTCATCTAACCTCTGTCCATGTCCGGATGGTGCCCAAGGTCCACCTTTGCCCTCATAAATATTTAATGTTTACAGATATTAAAGGTCTGCAGTTCACAAGAAGGACCAATTTCTTTCAACTGCAAATCTCTTAACATGTTAACGTGGTTTGTCAACTCTAATTACTTCCCAATTACATGGTCAAAATATTATATTAAGAGCACTTTGTTTTCTCCTTGCAGTCCTTTGATCATTTTAGTACGAAATGTGCTGGCATTGTGGGCTCACATGATGTATGAGCGCTGTCACTGTTGAAATAACAGTAAATGCGTTCGGGTAGGCCCCACCTGCTAAGCAGTATGTTCTCAATCCCTCAGGCAGAGTTGTGCACTACTTGGCTAAGACAACTTCCTCCCACTGAGCAAATGGTAGCGTAGCAAAATGTATGCACACAACAGAGAATACAGACAATGAGTGGGATGCTAAGGACACGCATGCCAAGCTTCATTTAGTGGCAGCCTAAAAAATGCCTTCTTACTTGTACTGTGTAATTGAACACAGGCTGTTCACATAGCATGTTATCACAAGTAACTTATACAAGACTTAGAATTTTAGCATTTGTCTATTTTCATTATTTCATTTTAAAGAGTGCAGTTTTCCTTTATTTATGAAGTTTATTTACTTCATATACTAGAACTTAAAACCATAATGAATCTGTTTGTGCCAACATATGAAATGATTCCTTATCTGTTTGATAGAGGACACTTCCCATAGGCTGGTGATCGGAGTATTTGGTAAAAGCACAGATCCCGAGAGTATGTCTATGTTCTGTTCGGGTCTACTATACACTTATAATGTTCTGGTACTTTTTGACCGGACTTATTAAAGTCTTCATTCTCAGCTAATTTAAGTGTTTTATTTGAATACCTGTTGCATTATTATACTGTTATGTGAGCATGGTTGTTCATAAACAAATGAAAAATGAAATAAAATAATTCAAATTTGGTCATTTTTTTACCAAACAGAACAATAGGGTCAAGAGCCTGATCTGAATAAAGTGATGGTCAAGCATTCACACCTCCACACTATTTAATCTCTATTGGACTTCTAAATATAGTGGAGCAATGTACCAATTTCTGTAAGTTGTTAGGATTGGTAGTGGTTACAACATAACAGCCATCAGTGATTATAAAGTAAATCCCTATCCCATACATACATATACATTTACATTTAAAAAAAGTTATACAAATCTTGGAAAAACTTAGTGACCGCTTGAGGGATACTGATAGGTCAGTCACTAACCAATCACATCATGATCTGGTCATGATGAAACATGAGCAACATCGAAGGACAATTTCAATGAAAGTATACATTGAAATAGAAAGTGGAAGCTGGATACAATAAAGTGCAAAATGTTTTCTCTGTAGGATTCCACGATGATACAGAGGTGGATCATTTCTTGTTTTTGAAGTAAAAGATGTTTGTACTGTGTTAGCCAGTAGATAAAAAAATATTAGAATCTGAGAGTCATCAGTGGTTGATACCTTCTAATGGCTAACTGGTCTCTTTCCTGTTCTTGGACCAACCACTAATCGAAGGACAATAAAACTGTCTACTGTCTATGCCTCTTATCTCTTTGATTTTACTTCTCCAGCTGCTCTTCCCCCTTCCAATACTGACCACTATATGCTTTACATCACCTGTGTTATACATTGCATTATCCCACCCTGCATTTGTATATATATATATATATATATATATATATATATATATACATATATATGTGTTTCTCCAGAAGTTGTATCCTTAAGCCTGATGATAAAAAAGCCATAGTGTCTTGAAAGCTTACTTTGTTTTTTTTTACCATCTTTTCAGTTAGCCATTAAAAGGTATCAACCACTGAGGACTCTCAGATTCTAATATTTTTCTTGTTGCTAGACATTTCAGTGGGAATTTTTCAATCAAAAGTCTAGATTTTTGTTAGTAAAACAGTTCATGAATCATGAGCTTGATTGCAAAAGCCAGTGATTAGATTAGATTGCTGACCTAAAATATGGCTGTTGGAGCAAGTAACTTGTGTCAGGTTGTTCATTGAGTGTTGTAAAGCCCCTGTGTTCCACCTAATCATGTGCCTGAGAGACAGTGAGGGGTCAGTAGAGTAGACATGATCAGTGCTCCTCAGCTTCTCACATTTATTGCTATTAAAAAGTTCTATACCATATTTTTAGCTTGTTAAGACGCACTTTTGTTCCCCAAAACTGGGGGGAAATTGGGGTGCGTCTTAACCTCCCTGGCGGTCTGTTTATGTGCAGAAAAATCAACAAAAAGCGGGCTTACCCGCGTTCGCGGCAGATGCGGTAAAAAAACCGCATCTGCCGCACTTGCCGCATAGCTGCCGCACTTGCCGCATTTGCGGCGCGGTTGCGGCGCGGTTGCGGTAATCTGCATAGTAAAGGGAACCTAAGTGACATACACTTACATGCCTGCGTTCTTCTGGGCGTCTCCCTGTGTGTTGGCACTTGTGGGCTGTGCCCATCATGGCTGCTCTCCCCATCCCTACCGGGATGCCGCGATTGAGCCCCGCCCCTTTATGACGCGATCAGCCTCACATCACAATAGCAGGCTGAGAGGGGCCGTGCATAAGGGAGGGGGAGAGCAGCCATGATGGGCACATCCCACAAGTGCCAACACACAGGGAGACGCCCAGAAGAACGCAGGCATGTAAGTGTATGTCACTTAGGTTCCCTTTACTATGCAGATTACCGCAACCGCGCCGCAAGTGCGGCAAGTGCGGCAGGGATATCCCTGAGGAAGGCGCCGGGTGTGGCGCTGAAACGCGTAGGAGGGATAAAGAGGATGAAAAGTTGACTGGCTCTTTGGTGAGTTATTCTGAACCCAGAGCTGGAGAAGGTAAGGGAAGTGTTTTTTATTTTACTATGGGCAGCAGTATGGGGGCCATAGCCAGCACAGGGGGACGTGTGCCATAAATAGGAGATGTGTGCCAGCTGTAGGGGATGTGTGCCATCAATATGGGATGTGTGCCAGCTGTAGGGGAAGTGTGCCATCAATAGGGGACGTGTGCCAGCTGTAGGGTATGTGTGCCATCAACATGGGACATGTGCCAGCTGTAGGGGATGTGTGCCAGTTGTAGGGGATATGTGCCAGCTGTAGGGGATGTGTGCCATAAATAGGAAACATGTGCCAGCTGTAGGGGATGTGTGCCATCAATATGGGTTGTGTGCCAGCTGTAGGAGATGTGTGCCAGCTGTAGGGGATGTGTGCCAGCTGTATTGGACGTCTGCCATAAATAAGAGACGTGTACCAGCTGTAGGGGATGTGTGCCATAAATAGAAGACATGTGCCAGCTGTAGGGGATGTGTGCCATCAATAGGGGATGTGTGCCAGCTGTAGGGGACGTGTGCCGTCAATATGGGATGTGTGCCAGCTATAGGGGACGTGTGCCATAAATAGGAGACATATGCCAGCTGTAGGGGATATGTGCCATCAATATGGAACATGTGCCAGCTGTAGGGGGCATGTGCCATTAATAGGAGACGTGTGCCAGCTGTGGGGGACGTGTGCCATCAATAGGGGACGTGTGCCAGCTGTAGGGGATGTGTGCCAGCACAGGGGGACGTGTGTCATCACTGGGGGATGTGTGGCATCACTGGATCATTATTGTGATGCATTGGTGAAGTCATTCTTGCTCAGCTAAAAAAAAGGGAGAGCCATGAATGCTGTCAATTCAAACCAAATCTAGTATTGATTTAAAGTATGAATTCAAAAAGGGTTGTCTGGTCTAAATCCACAAGTCTGCAGTCACTGTATGTGACTGCAGGCTTGTGAATCCTCACAGTGTGCACACTGTGCACTGAGAGGATTTGCCAGTGTCAGAGCCAATAACAGCAGTCATGTGGAAACATATATGTATGGCGCCATGCTCACGCAGGTAGCCACAGACTTCCCTAATGCACAGCTGGGTTTCCACAGCAGGTACCTACTACATGCAACACCTTCCACCCTGGGACAGTAATGGGAGCCCAACTTGCTGACCTTAGGCGAGATCCCATATAAATCCTGCTGCTGGGGGAGGAGTTAGTCAGAATGTGCAGAGGCTAGGAGAGCTGCGAAGACGTCCTGGTGGTCGGTGCCACGGTTAGGCCCGAGCCAGTGACCCAGAGTGACCCTTCTGCCATCCAGCCAGCCTAGGAGTGGAGACAGAAGGCAAGGAGCAGAAAGCCAAAGGAGTGAGGAACAGGTGGAGGTTCACCCAAAGATGTACTAGATTTCGGGGATCCGCTCCTGTAGGATTAGTTCAAGACTGCAGAAAAGCCCGTCACACCGTGGAGACTTCAGTCACCCGGTCCCCCTGCGAATCCAGAGAGAGGGAGCCAGACACCGCAGTGTACTACCGCAGTGATCAGAGAGGGTAACCTGTGGACCGCGCAGGAGGAGGGAGAGTAGAGACCAGAGATAGGAAGGAGGCCAGTCTGGCTGCATGCAAACAGGGCTTCATTAACCACAGAGAAACAGAGGAGGTCTTTTACCCACTTGCTGTGGGGACCCACTGTGCACCTGGTCACCTGTCAGTGCCCTGGAAGTCTTTATCTGCTATATCACCAGTAAAAGGTAAAAGAGACTTCTGCAGTGTGTGCACGTCATTCCTCTCCGCTCTCAGTGCCCTTATGGACTGCTCCATCACTCCCTATCCCGACTTAAAATGCCACTCCAAGCTGCCCCTTACACTACGCTGCTCCAGAGGACCAGCTCCACCTGTAGGGAGCTTTGCCATCTCAGCCGCATTACCATCTACCTCCAGAGGACTGTGGCGGCACTGGTGACCCATCTCCAGGTAATAAAGGTGGCGTCACTTGAAAAACTCTTATCCCCTGTACATACACCCCTTTTTGAAGTGTCACCCAGGCCACGAGCTCAGGCGCTGCCACCCGTGACATCCCCGCTAGAGCACCCACCGAGCCTGATACCCGAGTACCCCAGGGCCTGGGGCTTGACATATGCAATAAGCATACTCCAACCTACAATCCCTCATTCAAAACACTTGCATTGAGTGAGGCCAGACCCAACCAATCAGATTCTTTCCTGGTGTATGTGTAAAGACATGGACATGCTATCTATGTTCCCTCTTGAAGAAACAAGTACTATTATGATGTGCAATGTGTATTGTGAATAGCATTATTAGTCATAGATGGTATTTTGCCCAACATTAAAGAGAAATAGCCCAGAGTGGGAGGGGCTAAAGTAAAGGGACTAGGACATGTTCATGTCAAGAGGTCAAATAAGGGTCAGCACGTGGTAGAAGCAGACCTGAGGTCTGACTAGTCAGTGTAGACTGAGATAGATGATAGCATAAATTTAGTAAAAACCTAGAAAACGGAAGGACAGAGTGGTTAGCTGGAGACAGGTCCTGGAACAGGATGCGTAGCTATATGTCCCTGAGTTTAAAACTCGGAAAGGTAATAGATCGAGCTGAAACTGAGAATGTGAGATAAATAGAGTGCACCAGGCAGGAGTTCCAAAGCATCAGAAGTAGAAAGGTTAAGTATTGACCATACTGTCAAACTAATACCTTTGATGGCAATGAAGAAGCAGAACCACGGGTTGAGAATAAGACTCAAAAACTGGATGGTAGTACTGAGCTGAAATTTGGTGAAAGCAGGCAAATCAGTGCAAACAGAGATAAAGTAAGCTAAAAGAAAGGCATTGAGGATGTGTGAGGAAATGCTCTGTATTGTGAACGAAACATTCTTAAGCTTTGTACTGACTATCTATTACATAATCCCCATCAACTTGCCGTTTAGAAAAAAAATATTTTTGGGTGGTGATCTTTTTCATTGAACTATTCAACATCTGGTGTGAGCAGCCAAAGTCGCCAGCATCATGTGGTTTGTATGGGCATAGCACATCCATAGCATAAGTCCACAAACCCCACCAACAAAATGGCGCCTGCCCCGTGCATGCACGGTAGTGCTTGGTGATGCAATTCCGGTGTCTCCGGTACCCGCCCAAAAACCCTGGACAAATGGCGGCGGCCAGCGGTCACACACACTCCTGGCCTCCTTTACACACCCATGGACCATACCCTAGGACAGTGATGGCGAACCTATGGCACGCGTGCCAGGGAGGGCACACAGAGCCGTCTCCGCTGGCACGCGGCCTCGCCTCTGCACTGATGCATTGAACTGCCGGCACTATGGCACCGGCAGTTCAAAGCTGTTGTGTCGGAGTGGAGGAGACATTTCTCCTCCCTCCGACACTAGCCCCGCCTGCCCACCCGGCATCACGTGACCGAGACGCAATGCGGTCATGTGTCGCGATCGCGGTCATGTGATGCGCGATCGCGGTCATGTGACGCGATCGGCTTCATGTAACCCGGGAGAGGAGAGAGCAGCGGTGGAAGGGGAGTTCTACAGGAGGTGAGCATGATCTTTTTTTTTTCAGGTATGAATCACATCCAGTATGGGGCAATACTACAGGAGGGGGCCATACTACAGAAGGGGGCATGATGGGGACATACTACAGGAGGGGGCAATGCTACAGGAGGGGGCCACACTACAGAAGGGGGCATGATGGGGACATACTACAGGAGGGGGCAATACTACAGGAGGGCATGATGGGGACAATACTACAGGGGGAATAAAGGGGGGACATGATGGGGGGCAATACTACAGGAGGGGGCAATACTACAGGAGGGGCATGATGGGGCAATACTACAGGAGGGGGCATGATGGGGGCAATATTATAGGAGGGGACTTGATGGGGCAATACTACAAGGGGGGCATGATTGCCAATACTACAGGAGGGGGCATGATGCGGGCAATACTACAGGAGGGGGCTTGATGGGGCAATACTACAAGAAGGGGCATGATTGGCAGTGCTACAGGAGGGGGCATGATGGCGGCAATACTGCCAGGAAGGGGCATGATGGGGGCAATACTACCTGGAGGAGGCATGATGGAGTAATAGTACCAGGAGGGGGCATGAGGGGCAACAGTACCATGAGGGGGCATGTATGATGGGGCAATATACCAGGTGGGGGCATGATGGGGCAATAGTACCAGGAGAGGGCTTGATGGAACAACACTACCAGGAGGGAGCATGATGGGGCAATACTACCATGATGGGGCATTACTACATGGAGAGGGCATGATGGGGCATTACTGAAAGATGTGGACATGAAGGGGCATTTCTGTAAGGAGGGGGCAGGATGGGGCATTACTACAAGGAGTGGACAGGAAGCAGACATAACTGCTAGGAAGGGGCAGGATGAGGCATTAGTACAAGGGGACAAGATGGGGCTTTACTACAAGATGGCAGGATGGGAACATTACTTTCAAGACTGGGCACTACTGCAAGGTGACAAGGAAGAGGCACATTACTACAAGAAGGGGGCCTAGATGGGGACATAACTACAAGGAGAGGTCAGGATGGAGCACATAACCTCAAGGAAAAGGACAGGATGGAGCACATAATCTCAAGGAAAAGGACAGGATGGAGCGCATAACTACAAGGAGAGGGTCAGAATGGAGCACGTAACCTCAAGGAAAAGGACAGGATTGAGCACATAACTACAAGGAGAGGGCCAGGATGGAGCACATAACTACAAGGAGAGGGCCAGGATGGAGCACATAACCTCAAGGAAAAGGACAGGATGGAGCGCATAACCTCAAGGAAAGGGACAGGATGGAGTGCATAACTACAAGGAGAGGGTCAGGATGGTCACATAATTACAAGGAGAGGGCCAGGATGGAGCACATAACCTCAAGAAAAAGGACGGGATGGAGCACATAACCTCAAGGAAAGGGACAGGATGGAGTGCATAACTACAAGAAGAGGGTCAGCACGGAGAACATAACCTCAAGGAAAGGCACAGGATGGAGTACATAACTATAAGGAGAGTGTCAGGATGGAGCACATAGCTACAAGGAGAGGGTCAGGATGGAGCACATAACTTCAAGGAAAGGGACAGGATGGAGCACATAGCTACATGACAGGGACTAGGATTTCAGTGTGGAATCTGCTTTCATTCCATGTTAAAATCTATCTCCTATCTATCTAAAGTTCTGCATTTTTTTTCCATTCAGATCAATCTGCCTGCTGTGTCTGGAAAGGGCAGTGGGAGCAGTTGACCACACACATGAGCTGAATGACCACTGCTGAAGAGAAGAGAAGACTGCAAAGGTAAGTTTAAAAGCAATTAATTGTTAAAATAATATAATTAATCATCAGGACAGCAAGCACTGTACTTGGGAGAGAGTTGCGTCTGCGGCTTCTCCCCTGTGCAGGCTTGTGACGTCCACTCCTGTAATTTAGGTTAAATTGCCCTATTGACACTTCGCAATAAAAAATTAAGTTTTGGGTTGCAGTTTGGGCAGTCGGCCCCTGAAAGGTTCGCCATCACTGCTCTAGGACAACAAGGTAATCAGCTAATGCCTACACTGCCACCCTAGTAGAACTCTGTCTTTGCCACTACCTCAATAATTCCATTCTTTTTCAGGACAGGAGTCACATACCAGAACTTACCATTAGTAGGTGTGTGCTCATAGTTTCTAACATCTGTATACCCATCACTTTTTATCATTCTATCTCAAGGGTGGTGTTCCACACCCTGGACTCTATTTACTATTACCCAATCATTGTTCCAAGTCTATATGCTAACCAGTACAGGTACACAGTAATGTGTATATCACTTCCACCTTTGTAAATAGAGGACCTGCAAACATGATCTCACAGATCTTATCACTGAGGGGGTTATACCATGCCTCAAACATCAGGTAGATCGCAGTACCATAACCTATTCTACTATAGTTACTCGATATATCCACACCTAACAAGGTGTATTAAACCTTAGAATAATGAGTACATATAGTAACTTTTCTATAACCACAGACATAGGCTAGGGTCACACATAAACCCTTGATCCATTTTTGGCATCAGTTTTTGCATTTTTTTTCTAAGTCCAAAAACTGATGCAAAAACGGATTATATGTAATAAATACCCTATCCGTTTTTTTCTGCACCCAAAAAGGTTCCTAGGAGGTTTTTTAAACCCAAAAATGTTGGTAGGAACGTTTTTGGGTGCAGTAAAAAATGGATCCGTTTTTTTAACATGGGGCCCTATGGAAAAACGGATCCATTTTTTAGAGCATTGTTTATGTAAAAAATGGCAAAGTCCCAAAAACGTTCAAGGGCACAGGAGGCACAAAAATCAGCCTAGGAAAAATGGATTTGGCATGGAAAACACTTCCAAAAATGGATTGCTATATGTGACCCAGCCATAGGATGTTCAGAGATACATAGTATTTCCAAACTCCCTCGTAAAAAAACGCAAATTCTTCTCTTTGCAGGCAACAAAGAGGTGTCACACCTTAGGAACCACTGTGCCTACTACTCTCTGTGCACCTCAAGATTTTCAGAAGGTATTTAATAATAGCTAATCTACGCAACCATGGCGGATTAGAACTCTACCTAGTACTCTCTTCTATACCTACCATCTTTAGGCTATCTAGTCCTTTTCTTATAATCTGCTCTTCTCCAGCTACCCACTCTCTTCTCTCTTCTCCTGCTTTTCTGCACCATATTCCTTTTTTCCCCTTCTTTCTCCCACTCCCTTCCATCACCTCCACCATCACGCCTTCACCACACCACGTTGCGCCTTGTCACATCAGGAACACTCTCCAAAACCACTGTCCCTCATTTTAGGACAAACAACGTAGCACCCGCATAACACAAATTAAGGTCACAAAATATGTAGATGTTTTGGTTTGATTTGATTTTTTGATTTGTTTTTTGTATATATTTCTGTATAGAAGACCCGATGTAGGGTCGAAACGTTAATGATTGTCTTCACGATTGAGAATCGCAAATAAAAACCTCAAAAAATACTCCTATCTCAAGTTTTCATTACTAGTGTGCCAGGGATACATTTTTTCTGCACTAACCCAGCCAGGACCCCCACCTTCATACCTTCTACTGAAGCATAAGAGACGAGTATCTCGCTCATGGCTGTCGCCCTGTGCCACATTATATATGTATATTGAATACTTGAGGCCACATCACTCCCATTCGTGGCTCTGACATCAGAGAATGCTCACAGCACACACATCAGACAACCCCTTTCATACATTAGATTGCCGAATTAAGTTGATCTTCAATAAATATGACTTTGATCAATAACTTCCAAAGTACCTTTGTGTATCCACAAGTTTCATTTAACTCCTTTGATTTATTTTACATTGGCCATAAATGTAAGATAGCAGTTGGTCGAGCGCTCATTTTTCTGACAGCTATTAATATCAACTTACATTCAAGTACATGCCTGCTTAGTTTGGCAAAACCTGCATTTTTTCAAAATAGATAGAGTGTTTAAAGCTGTTGCCAGATTCCATTGGCATCACATTGTCTCCTCTTTGAAAAGGAACTGAGTCATATTAATGTCTAATAGCCCAAAACTTTTTTTTCCTCCTAATATCTGCTGTAGAAACGAGGATTGTGATTGTGTTCTTTTTTTAAATAAATTATTTTTCATGTCTTGGTGTATTATTTACTATTTACTTAGAGGTTCCTAATAGCCAATGCAAACATTGGCCCAACATTATGAACTTCGGGCTTAGTGCCAGCTAGCGATACATAGCCGGCATTAACCCCTTTATTACCCAGTTTGCCACTGGCACCAGAGCAAGTGGAATAGTCAGGTACAGCTCCAGAAAATGGCCCTTCCAAGTTTTGTGCGGCTGCAAGCTGCAATTTGCAGCAGAACATTTGGTCTTCCCCGACGTTGAAGATTCCAGCCCCAGCTGCCTAGTAACCAAAAATACCATGAAACGTGTGCCCATTTTTTCAATTATTTATTTATTTTTACAGTAATATGATGTCAGCTTGCCATACCGGCAACCAATCACAGACTCTGACAGAGAGGGAGGGCGGTGCTAAATATGACTTTAACAAATCAAGAGGGGGAAGTGACTTCATGAATTGGCCCAGAAGTATGGTGACAGCGGTGCTAAAGCTTGGTAAGTAATACTTTAGGAAGCTAATGTCTGTGTGAAAACAGTGGGACTGTAAAATGGCTTGAGCAGTGTTTTGGCAGCTTGTGGCTACTTTGAAGGTGTTTTCTAGGCCCTTGATTTTGCCTTCCACTGATTTGAATGGGGTTCGGAAGTTCAGCGAACATATTCGCGTTCAGCGAACACAGCTAATTCCCAAACATCAAAAGGTTCTCTCATTTCTAGTGATCATATGAAATACTCTATCTATATCCTTTGTTTTAATTTAGTAACCTGCAGTGACAATCTTTTAAAATAAACTCCAAGGATATATCCGAGCACTACCGACTCTTGACCTTATACCCACTCCACGCCGCTGGGACCTGCGCACATAGGGCTCTATTTAGGGCTAGGTGTTGCACAAACCTGTAAGTCCATTATTATACTGCTTTAAAGATGAGAAAAAAGGAGGCACTCACCATTCGATGCTCTGTATTTTTTATGTACCTTTTTGCCAGGTTACATTACAGCCAGGGAGGGGGTGATGGAGGCCGACAACGGCACCGTTTCGCAGTGATTCCGCTTTAACGGGTCACTACTGACCCGTTGAAGCGGAATCACCGTGAAACGGTGCCGTTGTCGGCCTCCATCACCCCCTCCCTGGCTGTAATGTAACCTGTCAAAAAGGTACATTAAAAAATACAGAGCATCAAATGGTGAGTGCCTCCTTTTTTCTCATCTTTAAAGCAGTACAATCATATAAAACACAACTCTGTTTAAGGAGGACACAGCACCCATATACATTGCGATAATACACTTTGGTTTGTTTAAAAAAATTGAAATATTACACTTTTGCAAGCCTATTCTTAATATTTGAAGCATGGCTGCACTTTTTAAATCCATTTACCAAGCGGGCTCAATAGCTTTACTAAAGATCTTAAAGGAAAAGAAACATTTCTGACAAGTTTTCTCTTTTATACAGACTACGGTATGTTCTTTATTTTTAGATATTTATTTGTACAGTACATCATATGTTTCTTACAGTACTATGATAAGATATAAAACTAGTGTGTCAAATACTTAACACATTCAGCCTTGCATTTGACAACTTACTAATACTATCTTGTGAAATGTCTTCTGTCTTACAGAATCCTAAAGTGGATTCCTTCTTTTTCACCAGTCAAGTCTTTCCTGAGGCAGAACAGCAGCAAACAATTTTCCTCAGGTTATAAATGCAACCTGTAAAGTATTTGAATGTCATAAGCTTTTTGGCTTGAGGCATTACAACACAATCTTACAAACGTTAAGAATTATGCAATCCAGAGGCAAAATGTTTATGTACTGCAGCCATTTTATTTTGCTATGTATGAGAGTTTGCATATAAAATGGATGATATTTGCATTTACCTCCAATTAGAATGTAAAGTTAAAAATATGCTTGAGTTTGGCATTATAATTCATATTTTATCTAAATGCAATGAAACGACTCATGTGATAAATATGTACTGGGAGCTGAATAAATTTGCTTGGTATCAGACTGGAAAACGTAAAAAAAAATAGTATTTCTTTGTTTCAGATTATGAAGTGATGATACTACAAGCAAACAATGTAAGAAAGGAGCAGTTCAGGTATCACATGTTCATAGTATAATATAAGAATAATCATCTGTTCATTAGTTGTCTATAGAATGTTTAACCTTTGATTGCTCTTATGGTACTTTTACATGCCGCCACAGAAAGGTAGAAACCGCCAGGTATTGGACACAATTGTGCCTGTTGCCATGAAAACACCACGAAGTGGCGGCGTGTAATTCAGGATTTTCCTTCATGTGTCTTGCAGTTCCTTCGGATACCTGTTTCTGAGCCGTGCTCAAAAACAGGAAGGCATAATCCCTATGGTGGCGGCGTGTAATCGGGGCACAGGCAAGGTATTTGCGTGACGTACAAAATCCCTGGGGTATGCCACAGCGTCATGGATACCACGCCCCATCAGCGATCATTAGTGGAGGCTTCTGCGTTACGATTGGTTGTCCCTTCACAGGGCGCATTATTTAATGAGTTATCCATTCACAGTCCACAATTGCAATGGCGTCATGTATTAGCCAGCCTTCCTGCGCCGGCTGGCCAATCATGATGCTATTGCATTGTCCAATCACCGTACGAGCGTCATGTAATACACAAATCTGTCATGCCTATGTACTTGCAGCGCGAAAGATGTACGCCCATATTCCCTTGTGGTAGCGGCGTGTAAATCAGGGAAGGTACTCCACAGAAGGTAACCCGCGGCACTGTCGGCACTTCCGAGGAACGCAAAGACCTTCATTGGAGCACGTTGTGGGGGCGTGTATATGCGGCAACGGCAACTGTTAGCAACAGTTAAAAATGTGCGTGTGCACGTGCGTTGCCTACCTGCTGCTACCCTCTGTGGCGGCGTGTAAAGGTACCATTATATTTATTCTCAGTCTTAGGCCACATACACACCTTGAGAATTTGGTCGGTATTTTACCTCAGTATTTGTAGCCAAAACCGGGAGAAGGACAATCAGAGGAAAAGTATAATAGAAACACGACACCACTTCTGTATTTATCACCCACTCCTGGTTTTGGCTACAAATACTGAGATAAAAAAAACTTCACCAAATACTCAACGTGTGCACATGGCCTTAGGCTTACAAATGGCTGTATTTTCTCTATCCGGGAGAAATGGACCAATTATGCTAACTCGATTGATCAGAATTTCATCAGAGTTTAATCACATTGGGGTCCAGGTTTCTCACATTCTCTATTCTGTAAGTGCGTGAAAATTGGACCATACTCGGATGTCATCCAAAGACCCATAGACTTGAATTGTCAAGTGATATCCAATTTGTGATTCTTTTGCCCGGACCCAGTGGACATGTGCATGGCCTCATTGAATAACATTGTTCTGCGTGTGATAGCAAATGGACTGAAAATGTGGTCACATGCATGATCCCTTTTTATAACTGATTACTTAATAATAGGGATAAGCAAACTATTCGGGTTTGTGATGGTGGTTGCTCCATTAAAGTAAGCCAATAGTTAAAATTCTTACTATACTAACCGGGTAGGCATTCTCTCTTCCTGGTGTGATGCGTCACTGCGTGACTTCCGGGCCACCTTTAATCTTCTTGACATATGTGATTGGCTATTGGAGCCAGTCACATGACTATTCCCCCCCGGAAGCTTGGAAGTGACACAGCACCGCGACAAAGCTGAAAGGGATAACGCGGACCTGGTAAATACAATCAGTATATTTATTAACTGTTTACATGCTTTAACAGAGCAACCCCGGGTAAAGCAGAGCAGTTTGCCTATCCCTACTCAATAACTTTACTATGTATAGAAGTTAGACCCTTCTTTCTGCAGCCAATTTTCAGTTTTATATTTCATTTTTGTCCTCTCAGTTTGTATTTTTGCATAAACATATGTGGGCATTTTTTTTTTGCATAATGAGTTGTAGATTTGAATGACACCAATTTTGCCATATAGAGCAGAGGTCCCTAATCTTTTTGACTTTGAGAGCTACATCCAGCTATTTTGTAAAAGTGACAGACACAGGATAGATGTCAGAGAAGACAAATCACAGGAGCTTTCAGGACTCTAGCTATCATAACAATTTATCAGCTACCCGCGATAATGTTGCAGAGGACAATGGGTGCATAAAGTGACTTCTTGGTCTGATCATGATGCCTAAATGTAGCTGTCAGTGATTACAAGTGTTATTTAAGAGACAGACGTGCTGAGGCAGATGTCAGCTATATAATACAGCTGGCATCTGAACTTGATGGAGCAGACTCGGCTTGTGAACCAGCTTCAAAGTTTTTGGCACCCATCATGACGTACTAGTACGACATGAAGTGTGATGGGATTAATTTAGTATGGCAAGAGGATAAACATTTTAAACCTAAAAAAGGTAAATATTTTATATTTTCAAATGTATATTAAGCATTATTTCCTGTTTTGTCATAATGCACTACTGAAGCAAGTATAAAATACTTCCAAAATATGTTGGTCAATGGTTTTCAGTATTTTATAGAAAAAAAAGACATACAAGAAGAGATGGATGGGTGAGTGGCCCTTGTATTGGAGAAAAATGTATGTAAATATGACTGTTGCAGGCACTTAACTTTAATGGTACCTTTACACGCCGCCACCGAAAGGTAGAAACCGGCAGGTATCGGACACAATTGTACCTGATACCTTGTAAACACCGCGAAGTGGCGGCGTGTAATTCAGGAAGTTTCTACCTATTGTAGGGATCAGTCTCTATTGCAGCAGCAAGTAAGGCAGTGACACTCAGGCTCAGTCCAAAAACAAGTGTGGTTTATTTCACACAATGGCAAAACAAACAAAAAAACAGTCCTTACATCAGGATAATAGCGTCGGCCCGAAACCTGCTCCTCCTGGAGCTCGCCTAGGGGTCCTTCCCCACCTTGGGGTCTGGTACACGCTCTCTGTGCTCTCACAGGCTACTTTTTCCCCAGACTGAACTCCTCTCCAGTCTGATCTCCTCTCACAACACCTTCACAGCCGTCTCTTCTGGCCTAACCTTTCTCACCTGTCTTTCCCTCCCAGCTACTTCAAAAGCCTGGGGCGGGAGATGAGGAATGGAGGCCCGCCCAAACACCTTCCCCCAATCCTCATAGATGAGGTCCCATAACAGGCTTTACCAACAGCCACCGTTCTCAGTAACGGGGGCCACACCTACCTCACCTATGCTCATGTAAGCATCTCCTGTCCCATACATGCAGTAGCTCACCATCCTTGGGGAAACATAGCGTCCCTCTACTACCATTCCCCTTGCTACCTCACACACCCCCCCCCTCAGTTCAACCCTGGGGGGTGAACTCCTGCCACCAAACAGTGAGTCCGGGACAAGGCATCGGCATTGCCCTGCAGCCTCCCGGCTCTGTGTTCCACCGTGAAGTTAAAGTTCTGGAGCGACAAGAACCACCTGGTGACTCGCGCATTCCTCTCTCTTGACTGGCTCATCCACGTGAGTGGGGAGTGGTCAGTCACCAACCGAAACCGTCGCCCCAGCAGGTAATACCTCAACGCTTCCAAGGCCCATTTGATGGCTAGGCACTCTCTCTCGACCACACTGTAATTTTTCTCTGCAGGCGTGAGCTTGCGGCTCAGGTAGTTAACGGGGTGTTTCTTCCCCATTCACCTCCTGAGAAAGGACTGCACCTAGCCCTACTTCTGATGCATCTGTCTGAACGATGAAGGTTTGGGTGAAGTCAGGTGTGACAAGGATGGGAGACCCGCATAACACCGTCTTCAAGACCAGAAAGGCATGCTCGGCCTGGGGGTTCCACTTTACCATAACGGGCCGTCTTCCTTTCAGAAGGTCTGTCAATGGGGCTGAGAGGGTGGCAAAATTGGGGATGAACCTCCTGTAGTATCCCACAATTCCCAGAAAGGCTCTCACCTGCTTTACTGTCCTTGGTTGGGGCCAACTCTGGATGGCTTCGACCTTGTTGACCTGCGGCTTAATCATACCTCGCCCTATCACATACCCCAAATAGCGTGCCTCCTCCATTCCCAGAGCACACTTTTTGGGGTTGGCAGTCAGCCCCGCTGCCCGGAGAGAGTCCACCACAGCCTGTACCTTGGCCAAGTGGCTCTCCCAGTCGCTGCTGAAAATGATGACGTCATCCAGATAGGCCGAGGCGTACCTTTGATGAGGCTTCAACACGATGTCCATTAATCTTTGGAACGTGGCTGGAGCCCCATGTAAGCCAAATGGCAACACCAGGTAGTGAAACAGACCCTCCGGGGTGATGAACGCGGTCTGCTCTTTGGCGCTATCCGTAAGGGGTACTTGCCAGTATCCCTTAGTTAGATCGAGTGTGGAGAAGTACCGGGCTTTCCCGAGTCTTTCAATGAGCTTGTCTACTCGTGGCATTGGATAAGCGTCAAATTTAGAGACCTCGTTCAGCTTCCGGAAGTCGTTGCAAAACCGTATCGTCCCATCGGGTTTGGGAATAAGCACAATGGGACTAGCCCATTCACTTTTCGACTCCTCAATAACCCTTAACTCCAGCATTTGACGAACCTCCTTTGAAATGGCCTTTCGCCGTGCCTCAGGTACTCGGTAGGGCCTCATCCGAACTTTTACCTGGGGCTCGGTGACAATGTCGTGTGTAATCAACGAGGTACGCCCTGGCAGCTTTGAAAATACATCCGTATTCCTGGCCACAAACTCACGAGACTCTTGCTGCTGGTTTTTCGTGAGGGTTTCGGCTATCGTCACTTCTGCCACTGCCCCCTCAGGCACCACCTTGGCCTGTAAAGTCAGTGCAGGAGGACGGTCAGCTGGAGACCCTTCTGTACCCAGACCCTCTCTGTCTTTCCAGGCTTTTAGCAGATTGACATGGTATATCTGCTCGGTCTTTCTCCGACCCGGCTGATACACCTTGTAGTTGACCTCCCCAACTCTTTCTAGGATTTCGTAGGGCCCTTGCCACTTCGCCAAGAATTTACTCTCCACAGTAGGCACTAGTACCAGGACTCTGTCTCCCGGGTTAAAAGTTCTGACCTTAGCGGATCTATTATATACCCGGCTTTGAGCTCTTTGGGCTTCCTCTAAGTGTTCTTTCACTATTGGCATCACCGCTGCCATCCGGTCCTGCATGGTCGCGATGTGCTCTACTACACTTTTGTGAGGGGTGGGTTCCTGCTCCCATCCCTCTTTGGCAATGTCGAGCAGGCCCCGGGGATGTCTACCATACACGAGTTCGAACGGAGAAAAACCTGTTGAGGCCTGTGGTACCTCCCGAATCGCGAACATCAGGTATGGTAGAAGACAATCCCAGTCCTTCCCATCCCTGGATACCACCTTTTTCAGCATGCTCTTTAGGGTTTTGTTGAATCTTTCAACTAAGCCATCTGTCTGCGGATGGTAGACCGAGGTGCGCAACTGCTTTACCCGGAACAGTTTACATAGCTCCTTGGTAACCTTGGACATGAACGGCGTCCCCTGGTCCGTAAGTATTTCTTTAGGGATTCCTACCCGGCAGAACACGGCGAGTAGCTCTTTGGCTATCAATTTCGCCGAGGTGTGCCGCAGTGGAATTGCCTCTGAATACCTGGTAGCGTAATCCATGATTACCAGGATATGCTGATGCCCTCGGGCAGACTTGACCAGAGGACCCACCAGATCCATGGCGACCCTTTCAAATGGTACGTCTATAATGGGCAGGGGTACCAAGGGACTACGGAAGTGCGGCATAGGAGCGGATTGCTGACACTCGGGGCATGATTCGCAATACCGCTGTACCTCCCGAAACACTCCCGGCCAGTAAAAACGCTGCAGAATTCGTTCCAGAGTCTTTTTATGGCCGAGGTGTCCGCCCAGCACATGCCTATGTGCCAAGTCGAGCACCGTCGGGCGATAAGGCTGCGGAACCACCAGCTGTTCCAAGGTCTCACCCCGCACTCTGTCAACCCTGTATAACAGATCCTGGTTGACAGCCATGTGGGGAAACACCTGGTCTGCTCCTGGGTACTGAAACACCCCATTAATACAAATAACGTTTTCCCTTGCCCTATTTAACGTCGGGTCTTGGAGCTGTGCAGTACCAAAATTGTCACGGGGAATTCCCAACTCTGCGAACTCAGGTACTGACCCGAGCTCGTCGGCTTCACCCGCTAATACCTCTAGAGGGGACATTGTTACTCCCACGGCTGGCACCCCTGAGTCGGGATCACGAGGTTCAGGCTCAGGGTCCGTGACATTCTGGACTTGTTTACCCCTTAACCCCGGGTTTCCCGGTAACAGAGTCCAGAATAGAGGAAAGTCTCTCCCAAGGATCAGTCCATACGGCAGGGACTCTAACACTCCCACCTCATGACGACACTCTCCCTTCGGGGTTTGGATAGTGATTATGGCGGTAGGGTACTCTTTCAAATCCCCATGAATGCATAAGACCCCCACATTACGTCCCGTGTAGGATGCAGACCCAGCCAAGGTGGCATGCACCAGGGTGATAAGGCTTCCCGAGTCCAAGAGGGCAGCTGCAGGACATCCCGCCACCGTAACCTGACACATGGGAGAGATAGGTGCAGGCTCTGGGAAGCAGCGGTATATACCGGGAAGGCATAGAGGGAGACACGCCGGGCCACACTGCAGTCCATAGGATCGGTGGTGATAGGGCAGTTTGCAGCAATGTGTCCTCGCTCTTGACACCTCCAGCACACAATAGTCTCTAGCTTCCTTGCCTGAGGGCCTGCAGGGGTGGGGGTGCGTGTCAGAGTCTTGTATTTCTCAGGGTCGGTGACCTTGCGGGATTTGGGGAGCACACAGGCTGGGGAAGAAACTTTTAACAAGTTCTGGGTGGCCTCATAACGTTCCACCAAACCGACCAGCTGGTTGGCATCGACAGGGTCCCCATGTCCCACCCACTGCTGTATGGATGGGGGCAAGGCCCGCACAAACTTGTCCAGTACCACTCTTTCCACCATCTGTGCTGCGGACAACAGCTCCGGCTGTAACCATTTTTTTACAAGATGGACGAGATCATACATCTGAGACCGGACCGCTACAGTCTCTACATAGGCCCAGCGATGGACTCTCTGGGCACGGAGATACACATTCACACCTAATCGAGCTAGAATCTCGGCTTTTACCTTTTGATAGTCCCGGGCGTCCTGCTCGCTCAGGTCGTAGTACGCTTTCTGGGGCTCTCCAATCAGATATGGCGCTACGACCTCCGACCATTGGTGTGGCGGCAGACTCTCTCGCTCTGCCACTCTCTCGAACCCCGCCAAGAAAGCTTCAACATCGTCCCCTGCGGTCATCTTTTGGAGGGACGCACGAACCCTCTTCTTGATGTCCTGCTGTGGATCAGATGATGCGCTTGACCTCAGGGCTGTTAACTGTTCCATCAGGAGTTGGTTAGTTTGCTGTTGAAGTCTCAGGGCCTCCGTATGGCTGTGCTGCTGGGCCTGCAGCGCCTCAGCATACATCTGCTGTTGCTGCTTCTGCTGCAGGTTGGCTTCAATCAATGCCTTTACAACGTCCTCCATTGCTGAGCGCTGCTTTAGGGCTTGCTTCACCCAGGACATACAACTCGTCCTCTACAGCGGTTAGTGTATGCCTTACTGCATTGCCCGCATTCTCCACCATATGTAGGGATCAGTCTCTATTGCAGCAGCAAGTAAGGCAGTGACACTCAGGCTCAGTCCAAAAACAAGTGTGGTTTATTTCACACAATGGCAAAACAAACAAAAAAACAGTCCTTACATCAGGATAATAGCGTCGGCCCGAAACCTGCTCCTCCTGGAGCTCGCCTAGGGGTCCTTCCCCACCTTGGGGTCTGGTACACGCTCTCTGTGCTCTCACAGGCTACTTTTTCCCCAGACTGAACTCCTCTCCAGTCTGATCTCCTCTCACAACACCTTCACAGCCGTCTCTTCTGGCCTAACCTTTCTCACCTGTCTTTCCCTCCCAGCTACTTCAAAAGCCTGGGGCGGGAGATGAGGAATGGAGGCCCGCCCAAACACCTTCCCCCATTCCTCATAGATGAGGTCCCATAACAGGCTTTACCAACAGCCACCGTTCTCAGTAACGGGGGCCACACCTACCTCACCTATGCTCATGTAAGCATCTCCTGTCCCATACATGCAGTAGCTCACCATCCTTGGGGAAACATAGCGTCCCTCTACTACCATTCCTCTTGCTACCTCACACAATGGATACCTGTGTTTCAGTCGTGCTCAAAAACAATCAGGCATAATCCCTATGGTGGCGGAGTGTAATCGGGGCACAGGCACGGTATTTGAGTTACCTGGGGCGTGCCACTGCGTCATATATCCCACGCCCCATCAGCTATCATTGGTGGGGGCTACTGTATACCCATTGGCTGTCCCTGCACATGGCGGCATATTTAACGAGCTGACCAGTCAGAATACACATCTGCAATAGCGTCCCTGCGCTGGCCACTCATGATGTTATTGCATTGTCCAATCACCGTACGAGCGTCGCGTAATACACAACTCTGTCATGCCTATGTAGTTACAGCGCACAATATGTACGCCCAGATTTCCTTGTGGTAGCGGCGTGTAAATCAGGGAAGGTGCTCCACAGAAGGTAACCTGTGGCACATGTGGGCACTTCCGGGGAACGAAAATACCTTCTGTGGAGCACTTTGTGGCGGCGTGTATTTGCGGCATCAGGTACCGTTAGCAATCGTTGCAAACGCGCGCGTGCACGTGCGGTGCCTACCTGTTGCTACCCTCGATGGCGACGTGTAAAGGTACCATTACATGCATGTGTGGTAGGCATGAAGGTTGCTTGAGAACAGAGGTCACAAGTGTATGATATTAAAGCATGGTGCTGCTCAAGCTCTATTTTAGGCTGGTCAAGAGCTTATTATGGCACCTATGATCAAACACAGTGGATAGTAATTAGGTAAGATATTAGACTGAGAGCAGCCTGCCAAAGGGCAATTTATTTGTTATTGTAGAAAGAAGCATAGGCTTGACTAAATCTGATCAAATTTATAAAATTAAAAAGTATTCAGGTCCAATAACATGGATTGACTGGCATCACTAAATGACCATTAAATAGTTATAGATTGTTGGTCATTTAATAGCCAGGCTACAGTAAACAATGCACACTCAACATTCTGTATAGTACATTATAATTCAATGCACATAGCCTGACAGTGTTCTTGGCAGTATGAGACCTGTTTACACATACAATTCTGCACAAAATATCTTTTAACCGGATGGTGATCGGTAGCTAGTTTACAATGAAATATTATAGTGCTACCAGTGTTTCTGCAAAAACTTGTTCACGATAGTCTTTGGTGTAAATGCACCTTCAGGGAATGCTCACATTTACATATGTCACAATTTCACAATTTCACCCAGCACAGTGTTCTAGGGACACAATGAGTGACATCTCAGCTGTCAAATTTAATGGCAACTCAGGCATCATTTTTAATCCAGGGGCACTCTGGATTTTCAGTATTGTTAGTGGCAGTTTAGCCATCCAATCAGGCAGGGGTGAGTTGGACTGCAGTTATTGTGAGATACAGCTCAGCTGCCCAATCTCTCTAGGTCTGTTAGTTTTCATCTGGGTGTCATTTATTTAGGATAATAATCTGACTATTTAGCTTGTGTACCTCCAGTCTGTTCTTCTGATTCTTTGCCAACCTTACCTTGGAATTGCATTTTGACTAGTCTCTTGAATTGCCTCTTTAGCATTTTCTTTAATATATAAAGCTATGGATTATCAAATGCGTTGCCGATCAATAGTCACAGTCGGGATCTTGCATGAATATTTATTGGCCTACACGTTTCGTAGCTCTCTTGCTACTTCTTCAGGGCACATGATAATCCATAACTTTAAATATTGAAGAATTTTTATTGGAAGTGGACATGTGCAGCAGTCTATTTCTAATGTATAAAGTGATTGTGACTCTCACAACCCTTTAAGGTGAGTGCAACCATTAATACGACCTATTCTTACATATGTCAGATAGGACCCTATTTTGCGCTCTTTCTGTTTTCAGCTCTTTCATCTGTGATGCACAGTGACCTGCTGTTCCGACCCCAGACAGTGACCTGACTACTCCTCAGTTTACTCCATGTATCCACGACATGTCCTCCTGGTATCCTGACCCCAGACTGTTACTTGACTAAATCTCTGTTTACTCCTTATATGCACGACAAGCTTTCCTGATGTCTGACCATAAAATATCTGACTTTCAAATCTCACGGCAAGCCCATGAGTGGTGACAAGGGTCACATTAAGACTGACCATAAGGTTAAATTTGCTGTTTTAATTTTGCCAGTATGGATTCTGTTCATACACTTTATAATCATCAGTTGGTGAATCTGATGCAAATGATTCTGGATCTGGCAAAAGAGCACCAGAACCTTGAATCATCGCAATGTCAGTTGCAGGGACAGTTATCTAATTTATAACCTTTCATTGCTGGCAATGACTATGATGTCATTTTTTTTGGATGTGCAATTTGCCTCTCCCGAGCACCAAGTGGCCCCTTCTGATAAACTTTTGGAAGAGCACAAACAGCTTAGGGTGCACTGGAGAGTTGTAAGTTATTTTTTAAATTGTAACCTCAGTTGTCAGGGGTTGGATCCCAGTGGATTGGAAAAAATTTATTCCCTACGTCAAGGATGCCCTCGGACCAAGGTGTTTTCTTTGTTTTCATAATCCTCAGACATTTTCTTTGATGCTTTGGGATTAATATATGACAAACCTGAGAGGGCACAGGTTGATAAGGCAAGGATCATGAACCTTACAAAGGAGAGCAATAGTCCACAGAAGTTCAGTGAAATAATGCGCCCTTAGGTGCCAATTCTGTGGAGGCTTTTTAGAAGCTCTTAAGAATGCAGTTAGTTTGTAATTTGACCCATTGTAATTTCCACCATGGACAAGACAACACCACTTTAGAATTTGGTCAAGTTGGTAATGGCGGAATTTACGCTCTGTTTAAAAGCAATTCACTCTGGAACTGTCTCCTGTTTTGTTTTGGATAATTCACCTGCTGGGTTGGTTCTAGGGTTTGATGGTTATGCATTCACAATCCTGTAATTAATTGGTGTCAGAAGGAAATTGTTAAGTGGGGTAGAAACTTTCATAAGAGATGTTTGGGCTCTGTACATACATGCTCTGATAGTCTGTAGGATCTGCCGGGGTCCAAGAATGTGATGTCTGATTCATTATCGAAGCAGTCTTGATGATGTGTCTCTTCCAGAACTTCCATTCCACATTCCTCTTTTGGGCATAGTGCTTTCTATGGTATTCTCAAAGTTGGAAGCAAAGATACACATTGCCAAGACTCTGGCTCCTTCCACTATACCTGAGTCTAAATTGTTTGTATCTATATACATAAAATTAATTAATTAATCTTTGGAACAAATGTTAAGGTGTTTTGTGGTGGCTAAGCAAAAGGAGCAGTCTTCATTTTTGCCCCTTGCTGCATTTGCCCTTAACAGTCGGGTTAAAAAGCCTACTGGAACCTAGCCTTTGTCTGCGGGAAAGTTCAAAAGAATAATGGGGCCACTCAGGCTCACCAAAAACTGAAGGCTGATAAAAAAAATTGTTGAGTTCTGTCTTTAAAGCAGGTGATAAAGATTAGTTGTCACCCAAAATTATCAAACTTAAAGTCCGATCAGTGAAGTTGGCTGATCAATTGGTCAAGGCCTTCTGTTCAAGGTTTCCTGGAAAACCTGGAAGTCTAGTGACCACCTCTAGAAGAGGGGTTACTATCATGATTTCATCACTTACGGTGTTCTAGTGATGCAGTGAGTGACAGCTCACTGACAGCTGTAGGTGTACATTTTTTCTTCTTAAAGGGATGTTGTCAATAATGCCAGACTGAGCTGTAAGCTGCTAGACACTTAGGGAATATTTGCCAAAGGCACTCACTTCATATTTGCTTCCGCAGACAACTTAGCGGTTCGTGCATGCACAGAAGAGTACTAGGCTCTTCCCGCAATAGTCTAGAGCACAGAATGCAGGCTCAATCCAGAGAAGCCTCTGCGCAGTCATGAGAAGAAGCAGGATGGAGAGTGAGGAGAGACGTTGATGCACCGAGTTGCAATCAAACCCATCGGACCGTAAACAGGTAATTATAATACAGGATGGGAAGTATTTAAAACTTATTTATTTGGTGTACAGTGGCAGTCAGGGCATAATAGCCACCTTCGTAAAATGCAGTATAGGTGCTGCTGAAAATGGCACTTTTAGTTTAAAACACCAAAATCTGGTGACATGTTCTCTTTAAATAAGTATACAAAGTATTATGAGGGTACTGCAAGGTATTGTGGGCTATTTATGAATGAACAGGATATATTTTATTAGATGAATGTGGTGGAGAACTAGATGTACACTTACTAGAACTATACATGTATTGTAAATCTGGTTTTATTTTGACAGGCAGTAGTATTGCAAGTAATTTTAATTAGAGTACAGCAGATGTTTTGTTAAAGAATAGAAAGATAGCACTATTCCAGCTTTATATCCCAAATGGTGTAGATATCATCAGACATTTGTTAAAGCCCACCCACCAAATTAATTTCCCATGTGCAAAGGGTAAGCAACCACTAGCTCTGAAGGAAGTAAATCCCCCTGGCTGCAGAAGTTTTATTACTTTTTCTAGATGAATCAGTTGAGGTATACATCCACTGCATCTGCAGTCATTACTGGTTTGTATCATTTGATCTACTCACCCCCTGATGTTCGTCTACAAGATTTCTGACTGCTGCTTACAAGAAAGCAATGAAATAATATTTTAGGGAATTTCTTCTCAGAAAGCTGTATTTCAGTAATACTACATTCACACAACCATATGTTATAGTCTGAACACGGACCATGATGCACAAACTTTATGCTAGTCTCTTGTCCACAACTTAACAGGGTTATTTATGTCTATGAGACTGTCAAGTCAGAGTTGGGAGACTGACGGAAAGTCAAGTTAACCAAATCGCGCAGATTTTTCGTCAACAGTTTTTACATTTATTTTTTGTGAATTCAATGTAATTGATTATAGTTTAGGGCGACCCAGAGAATATTAAACGCAAGATGTAAAAGCAAAAAGAAACTTAAAGGGGAACTCCAGTGAGAGAAAACTTTTTAGTACAGTTCCTACCCAGCTACATGATGAAGCAGAGCTGTACACTGCACTTATAGGATCTATAGATCTCTAATAAATTGATAAAATCATACCTGCTCCTCAGCTCTGTCCCCCACCTTATGGGACAGAGAATTTTCAGACTGACAATCTCATGCTGCTGGTTAAAAGAGGAGGTGTGTTGGGGACGGGGATGCTGGGGGATGCAGGATCAGCCTACATTTCAGCCCCCTCACATTTCTGTATAGGGAGGGGGCGTGGCTACTGGCCCCATGCTTACACTACAATCATGTCCCTGATATACCATCCTATGTGACAGGGGGTCCAGGCTTGAAATAACAATCAGGTCACCAAACAGATACAAATACATGCTGTGACCCTCTGCTGTATGATGATGCATAATGTGTACTGTTATTGTGAGGCTAGGAGCAGAGGCAAATAAATTAATTGATCAATTCAGCTTTGCATGGTCTCCCCTCCCCTATAGGTACATGCTATCTTCCTATGCCTCCAACGTTCTATAGATCATCATCATCACTCACTAGAATGTAGGATGATCCTGCAGCTCCCAGGGTCCACACCCAGGGCGTAACTACAATAGGTGTAGGGGTTGCGATCGCACCCGGGCCCTGCAGCCTAGGGGTGCACCAAAAGTCCTTTGGCCTATAGAAAAATACTAATAGTATTAAAGATTTGCAATAATTGGGGGCCCCGTTGGAGCCTTCACATTTGGGCCCCTGGGCCTAAAGTTACTCCACTGTCCATGCCCCTGCACACCTCCTGTTCTTTCCCTGTCCCATGAGGAAGGGAGGAGATCAAAGGAGCAGGTATGATTTTATTGATTTATAAGAGATATATACATCCTAGAACTTCAGTATACAGCTCTGCTTCATCATGTAGGAGGGCAGGGACTATACTAAAAGGTTTTCTCTCCCCAGAGTTCCCCTTTAATTCCTAATTCTAAACTCTTGCTCACCTCTCAACAGCAGTGCTAACTTTTAGTGATGAAGCCAGAGATACCATTCACAAAAGCATATAGAAAAATTCCTGAGGACAGGACAGTAGTCATTGAGAAATGAAGCCAGGGTTGTCAGCTGAGAAGTGAATATACAATTTTTTACCATTAGCTTGCACTCTATGGTTCAGTGAAATCGCTACCAACAGGCTGCCACTTTGCTGAATTCACGTGGAGTGAATTACAAAATATCCATATTCTGGAAAATATAGATTTTAGTAACATTTCATGAACAATTCTATTATATTTGAATATATTTCCCTATCTCTAGTGAATGCAGCATAATATCCACTCAAGGCTTATTACCAATTACTTTCAATTCTTGGCTGTGATAAAATATGTAATCTCCAATTATGTAGAGGACCGGGCACTAACAGGTTGTGTGAGGAAAGATTACATATTTTAGTCCAATGTAGAAAAAAGAGAAGCGTCACTCACCCTTTTAGATGCCAAATCCTTTATTTCGTCTTGCTCATCCTAGCACAGACAAATCAGTCAGGAGAGGGAGTGGGGGTCGGTGGACGACGGCTTGCCATTTCGCAGCTCTTGACCTGTTGAAGCAGCAAGAGCTTTGAAACGGCAAGCCATTGTCTGCCGAATCCCACTCCCTCTCCCTGCCTGATTTGTCTACGCTAGGATCAGCAAGACGAAATAAAGGATTTGGCATCTAAAAGGGTGAATGCCACTTCTCTTTTTTCTACATTGGACTAAATTATGTAATCTTTCCTCACAATTTTAGACATTAAAAATTTGTTGGAACATGGTGATAGTGCAGAAGTGACATTATCAGAATAGGAGGACCTCATTGTTAGCAAGGGTTTCCTTCACCAGGGCAAAAGTTTCAAAGTGTATTGCCCTCCCTATGTGTCTAAGTACCCAAGCCAATGCAAATTGGCTTTTTATTGCACCCCTGACATTCATCACCCAAGGTAAATTACCCTACTCCCTTCCCTCACATATCCCACACCTACAGAGCTGTGCTCGTTATTGGTCTAAGACTATAATTGAAGTATTTATGTACATGTTAACTCATAATAATGCAAAATTTTACTTGCTTGTGAGGGGCCCATGCAGCTGCACAAGTGACACCAACGGTATACCTGCTCTGATGTCACAATACTGCTTCTAGTGGAATGAATAAAAATGTTGTGTTCCTCTGTTTAATTCTTAAGGCGGCACAATATGAACTCTTAAATTTCTGTGGACACTGCATGGTATCATGAGACACTAATAACATAGGGTTATATGCATAAAACCTTACGATACTGTAACTAAGATCAAATCAAACATTATTGGAATATCACGTAAAATATATAAAAATATATGCCTACGATTGGGCTACAGTATAACTATTATAGAAACTTAATATCAGAGATTGCTGTCACACATATGAAAGCTTGATGTGTGATAGGAGATAAAATCAATCAGACAACACAATGGTTCTCCGAAAAGAAACTATTAGCTGTTTGGTATGTCCTGTTAGATTGTGCATTGCATTTATCACCTATTTGTTCTTCAATTTAACCTTTTAACTGGAACAGAAACATTTAGTAGGGAATAATAAAAAGACTCAGTTGTGAAGTAAGTGATATAAATGAGTATACTGTGGTGAACCAAGCGTGCCACCTTTGAGGGGAACTGCAATGAATCTCACAAAGCTCACATTCAGCTTCCAAGCTGAGCTCTATACGCTAAGAATATAATAATTGATACAATGACTAGAATACTTCTAAAACATACAATATATCCTTCATAAAATAGGATGACATGTCTCCATGATACGGTGTACCCCAACTTTATGGTTGTTCAGATTGAGATATGCAAATCGATTAATCAACATCACAATGAATTTCTCAAAAATTTGTTATCTGACGTTTTTAAAATTCCATTTGCACCAATCCAGCAAAGTGTAGGCCAGCCGGTCATCATTTTGCTGTGTTCTTTTAGTTTTGCTAAGGGATTAAAAAATAAAAAAAAATGGTGTATTCAATTCCACCTATGCCGATCCCATAATTTCAGCTTCCCACCAACTCCTCGACTGGCTCCCTATGCTTCAGTCTTCTTCTCTTCAGTTTTTACTCTCTAGCGCCTGCATGAAATTTAGTCAGCACTGGGGGCAATGAGGAGAAAAGCCTAGAGAGAAGAAGACAACCAGAGATAACAAGATTCTCTGTGGTCTGTAGCATAATAAATGTATTTTACTGGCAATGGTGGCAGATTTGATTTGCATCAAATACATTTGATGCAAAATAAATTTTGTGACTAAATTCAAGTAAGGCTAGGGTCACACCTGCGGTATTTTTATACATCCGGATCCAGTTTTCAGCATTAAAAATGCTCAAAACCGCATCCGGATCCGCATCCCATAGGTTTCAATTTAAAAACCAGATTGCACTATTTGCAATCTGGTTACCGCATCCGGTTTTGCAGCCTGCAGTTGCAAAATCGGATCCGTTTTTTTTAACATGGGCGCCTATGGAAACTGGATCCGGTACTGCAAGGTACATAAATATGAAATCAAATGTCCCAAACCTTTGGTTTCACACTAGATCATATATACCCAAAATCATCTGTGTCGCCTCACCTGAGGTACACTGATGACACATGAAACTGACCACTTTGTCATACCAAAATCATTTTTATTTTTAATATTTAATATCATATAATTTATTCAGGTACCAATTTACAAGCAATTTTAAAAATTACATAAAATACATTAATTTATTACTATACAGGTGTACTCTGCCATACATATATAGCACTAGTTATGAATGAACTTATATTGTGCACACATATAGTCTTATGCAGCACACTTTCAATTGTGCTGACAGTAATTCTTCACTATATGCTCCTATTCATTAACAGTGAGGTGCTCCATTATTTAGCCAGCGCTACCCAGGAGCTTTCTACACAAGTTTCACCCCCACAAGTATCTATCTTAGTAGCTGTTACTTAGTTTACCTCTGATGTATGCAATGGAGTCCTCACTTGTGCTGGAGAGTACCCCCACAGAGCCGCCTACGTACGTTTCAATGCTTTGATCTTCCTCACAATTGAAAGTGTGCAGCATAAGACTATATGTGTACACAATATAAGTTCATTCATAACTAGTGCTATATCTGTATGGCAGAGTACACCTGTATAGTAATAAATTAATGTATTTTATGTAATTTTTAAAATTGCTTGTAAATTGGTACCTGAATAAATTATATGATATTAAATATTAAAAATAAAAATGATTTTGGTATGACAAAGTGGTCAGTTTCATGTGTCATCATTGTACCTCAGGTGAGGCGACACAGATGATTTTGGGTATATAAGGTACATAAATATACCTTGCGGTACCAGATCCGGATCTGGATGCGGTTTTCAAAATATCAAAAACCCACATTCCAAAACCGGATGCATTAATGCATCCAGATCCGGAACGAGGGTTGAAATTTTACTACCAAAAGATAGTATGAAGGCACACTGTAAAACCACATCCGGTAATGGATGCGGTTACCGGATTGTGCCTTTTAAGTGTGACCCTAGCCTAAGTCTGCATAATTTGTATTTATTTTACTAATTTGTTTGTCTCTACATAGAAGTCCAACTATTAGGATCTCCATGATCCAGAAAAGGAAGGGGTCAAAATTCCACCTTAGTGCCACATGACCACTGACCTTGTTCACACGTGGTCAAAATTGTTGGTACCCCTCGTTTAATGGAAGAAAAACCCACAATGGTTACAGACATAACTTGAATCTTGCTTTTTTCTTTCATAATTTTCTTTTTCTTTTGGTTTTCAGCAATATATTTTATGGTATTATTCAGTGTAAGGATTTGTTGTATCAAAATGTTTTTATATGTCTCTATTGATGTACAATTTTAACAGTTTTTATATGTATTGAAACCTTTGTATAGTGGGCTATCGGGTTTATTTGATGTCGGTATATCCTACCATACTTGATGTCAAGGACATGGGTTTCTTTATTGGTGTCTACTATAACTATTTAATGTTGCCTCATGGTAACACTGTAACATGGTTGCATTCTTGAATGAAAGAGTAGGGGACACGCTCTGAAATGCGTTGAATAAAGCACCATTACCCTTTGATCCTTTGTGGTCCTTTTCAACGTACTGTTTGCAGTGATCAAAAAACAACATCCTTTTGGATTTATATTGACCACCACATGATACCGTGGAGTTTGGATCCAGTGGCAGCTGTACTATACGCGTATACTGGTTTTGGGTCTCACAACTAAATTAGGCGAGGTATTACATTTGCCACTTTTTTCACATTGTAAGAAAGGATAAGACCCTATTGCGCTTTTGTTTCCTCATTTCCAGCCAATCATTCTGTTACCTATTTCAGATTAATTTAATTAATTATTATTTATATAGAATATGCAACTTTTTTACATAACGTCCATTTTAAATTTGCTACAACATAAATATTGTTGTTAATTTAGAAATCATCTTTATGAGCCTCTAACATACAGATCAACCACATTCATTTTGCAAGGCAATATGCTAAATAAATTCTGTGTCTTCAAGCCCATTTTTTGTAGCTGTTGACATTTCTTTTCAGGACTTGAGCACAGTTTAACACCTCCTCATCTGTGCTATAACGCTTCTCTCCATCTGTCTTATTTATTTATTTCCTTCTCATCTCCCTCCCATAAATCGACAGAGAGATCATCCCTGGAACAACTTCCATAAATTATGCACATGATATTACAGTGTATGTCAGCAGTCTTGCCAGTGTTTAAAAAACTTTAGCAGCAAACCAATTAAAATGTAAACTGAGAAAGACGGATGGGGTTGTGTCCTTGTGGTGTGAACTCGGGCAGCTTTCAAAAATACAAACTACAACTTCCAGAGCTGCTAATTTGACAGCTACTTTAATCAGTTGAGTTTTTCTTCTTTATGTTGAACGTGGAGTCCCTAATAGGAGACAACGCTCCACAGGCAGTAGACTAGTCCCATGAGTATTGATTTTATACGCAGGAAGAGATCAATGGTTTCAAAGAAAGTTATGAAACAAAATATTCTAGGAACCATTTTGTCTCTTATACTGTCATAAACATAAATTATAACTGGTAATTGGCTGGTAAATGTATGCAATTATGATTTAGCAGTGGTCATAATTTCCTTTATTTATCATACCTTCAATGTAGATAGAATTAAATAGGGATTTATAAAAGTGTAACTAATAGCAATAAGGAGTCACACAGTATACATGGAATTGTTGCATCTCGGGTTTAATCTAATATTTATTAATTTCTTTCATGGTACAAATACAATTATTTAGACAGCCAACTATTGCAGCCCTTTGTCAGCCATAGCTGTAATACTGTAAGCACCAGTCTTTCTGTAGTTGACTTTACCTCCCTGGCGGTATGATTATGTCAGGAATTTTGTACTAAATGCGGTACCATTTTTTTGGTAAAACATTTCTTTTATGGACAGAAATTGTATACATTTCTATTATTGCCCAGTTCCGCCTCCAACCCAGTTCCGCCTCCAATGAGCCGCGGCGGCTCAAAGATACGGAACCAGGAAGTCATATGGAGGCATCCGAAGGGCTCTCACTGGTGATCACTGCGGGGACATCGCTGGATCACCAGGAGAAGGTAAGGAGACTCCTGCTGCCATTTACTCCGAGCGAGAAGCGGACCTACAGTGGGGCAGCTGACATGGAGTGAATGAGAAAGAGGTAGAGAACACCGATTGTCATCAATACATGTGGCTCACATTGATTATCCCACTGATGGAAAAATATGACTTCTCACTATATATTTTCTGAGTTCTATTCCCAAGACCGATTAGTATTTTTCTTTTCTCTTTTTTCAATTTTTTTGGTTCTCATTTTATTATTATTTTTAAACTTGAAGAATAATTTTATAATATGTTTTGGGAGAATATGCATTGCACTTTGTATTAATTCTTGTTAATTATTAATGTCCATTGTTATTTTTACTACGTTTCTCTGTTGTCAAAATATAGTGACGTCACTGGAGTTCCGCCCTCTGTGTGACGTCATTAATTGAATGACTCTGCACTTTTTCGCTATAAATATGTGGAAGTTCATTGTGATCATGACATTCCCTGATGAAGGAGTTGGGAGATAACTCTGAAACGCGTTGGATAATTAAGAAGAATCGTTGATCCAGACATTCTCTTGTACTGGCTTCTTTTGTTCCTTTCTGAAGTGGCAGCGCAGACCTCGAGGTACTGTGTCCTGGGAGCAGATTAAAACCACAGGGATCTGTGGAAAGTACGGTCCTGCAGCAGCTACTTGTATTTGAGTGATCGTTACCAGTTGTGGGTATTCACAACTGTATCAGGTGAGCAGCCTCTTTGTATAAACTTATTTGCCGTTTTTCAAAGAAGATATCACCCTATGTGCGCATTCTTGAATTTTATAGCTTTCAGATTAGGAATATGATGCATTTTATAAAGAAAATTCAGATTATGGACTATTCTGTGGTCATAAAAGATTGTATGGTGCATTATGAAGTCTGCTAACTAAACTGCTTAAACATCCTCTACCAGAGTTGATTTTACAGAAAGCAATAATCATCAGTACACAAGAATCCCTGGTGAAGAAAATTAACTTCATTCTTCTTTTGGTTATTTCATTGTCTATTATTACTTAGAATGTGGTCATTTGTCAACAAATTACAGTAGTCCTATGAGACCTGGATGTTCAGTCTGGCTGTCACACCATCCTCATCTGGCCACCAGCATGCTGTGCTAAATTAAATACAGATGTGTGTCTGGCCGTCACAGCCTAGAAAGTTATTCTTTGTAAGTATTTGGGGTCACAATGCCCTACAAGGTTACTATAACTGTGTTGCATCCATGGAATTAGAATAAAACCTTTTGTGGACTCAACTAATACACCATTGTATGACTGCGTCTCCCATTATATTCTACTATTGTGTAAAATAGAAAATAATATGAGAATTTTAGATGGCTTACTTCTTTTTTTGAGTCACTTGAACTATCTTTACTATATTGGATTTGGATAATATTAAATGATTACGAAAATCTGCAATGCTAATAACTGCTACGATTCTGCACATAAAATAAAAAGTAAATTAATGGATTTTAAGCCTATATATGAATACGGCTATGAACCACAATTGAGACCAGTTGTTAAAAGCCATTTTAGGCCTTGTGCACACACTGCGTTTTTGATGCAAATTTTCAAGAATCTGCATGTCTGTCCTTACTTCTGCAAAGTCTTTGAGAACTTGAAGTGTTGTGCACATGTTGCTTATTTTTTATTTGCAAAGTTGATGCAGATTTGGTGCTGAAAAAAATCTGCAGCATGTCAATTTTTGGTACAGATTTCCCTGCGTTTTATCCCTTCCAGCCATTGACTTCATTAAATAAAATGTATGGCACAAATCTACACCAAAAATGCAGCAAAAACGTGGCAAAAATCCCTTTTTCAGGGAGCTCTGAAATGCGTTGATTAATAAATGAATATTTAAATGAACCATTAGATCTCTTATGGCAGTGTGGTGTTTAACCTTCATCCTTCTGGTTAAACTTACTTCATGTATAGGGACTGCAGCAGCCATGTAATGCTAATATAGTGGTTGTGACTCTCACAACCATAGAAGGTGAGCCTCTGATATCGATATAGATATAATTTATTTACTCAGATAAGTCTCCCTTTACACTGCGTTTTTTGCACATCAGTGTGGATCCTTGAATTTCAAAGACCACGTGGACAGGCACAGATCTGTTCCAACAGATGCCAACTGATGTCCACAGATCAGTGTTTTTTAATGATCCGTGTTCCGTACCAGAGATAGGGAGGAGCTGTTCCTTGCTTCTGAGCATGCTCAGTACAGCAAAATGGATCTGTTTTACGGATCCATTTTTTTTCAAGGATCCGTCTCCATAGACCCCCATGCTATTTGACGTGGACAGCTACGGATCCGTGTCTGTTCATTTGTGTTCGCTTTTTTCAAGGCAGCCCAAAATCTCAACAGTCTCCGATTCTGGGTACATTAAAAATTGACACAAACGGATCCGTGACAAAACTGACACACACCGATGGCCATATAGGACCAATCCGTGCCCATAGAGATACATGGGAGGCCAAAACTGATCAGTGGCTATCAGTTTTAAAATGGATAGACACAGATCCCAAAAAATGCGGTATGAATGCAGCCTAAGACCCTGTTTTGCACTATTTATCCTTTCCAGCTTTTAACCTTTAATATCCTCTGCTGCAGCTTCTAAACTCACTTTCAGCATCTTGTTTTCAGCCTTCCATTGTTTTCATCGTCAAGCTTCTGCAAGATATCACTGAGGGGGGTATAATACTTTCTTAATTTTTAACCCCCTCTGCAAGTCACCGTTGTGGATTCATGCAAAGTGAATCTCAAAGAATCTCAAAGAGTTTGCATTCTAGTTAAATCAATTTTTTTTTGTATATAAAAATTAAAAACAATGAGCTTATTTATACTTTTAAAAACCACATCCACTTTTCAATTCACTTTAAAAAGTGGTTTAAGTAGTAGAAATTTCCTAATTGTGGTGTAAATAGAAATGTGGTAACATTTTCAACCTTTGAAACTAACAAATTGGCAGTAAGCCCTTGCTGAATTCTTCCCTCAGGCCATATTGGGACGACCATAAAAAAATAGAGCCAATCACATCTGCAAATTGTGCTATGTGCTCATCACCCTGACAGACAGATGCAGGATCTACCTTCTATTGCTTGCATAACAATGGTGCATGCTGCTTTTTTTTCGTACATTGGTTTCAATTGCCCCCTGTTCTGCCTGTGTGTGGTCTGTCGTGCACATGGACAACATATGAACCAAAAACACAGCCATCTTAATGAGCTTCAAATGTACATTAAAAGATTAGATAACCCACAAACATTCCAATATCATGTAATACCATTTAACTTTGCTAAACGTGCATGCTATTTAATCCATGACAGTATAATTGGTTTATCTTATTAGGAGATGGTTTGGCTAATATTTTGCTGGATTAGTGCAAATCAATACAGAACATTTCAGACTATGGGAAATCCTAATTTTGGGGAAAAATTTAAAGTTTTGTTATAAATTAATTCACTCATCTCTATGAGAAGGTTTGTTAGATTATGTGGGGTCGTAAGAACATGATCTTTTATAATGTGCCAACAGTTACTGGTAAATGTTACTCTGTGTTGGGATGGATCATAATTAGGGTTCCACTCTGTAAGTTGTAATTGTTTAACATATTTATTATGTATGGTTTATTACTTCTGGTTTCCTTACTACAAGTATTCATATTTTTCTGCTCTTTACTATTTTACCTTTTATTACACATTCTGTAACTTATACTATTGTACTATATTTTACACCACACCATCCTGATGAAGGTCCAGATATAGGACTGAAACATCAATATCGTTGTGAATTTATATTGAATTGCAAGAATCAACTTGTTTCTTAGGCCAGGGTCACACATCAATCGTTTTTGGCTTAAATTCGTTTTTGGGATCATTTGAATTTTTTTTCAAAGTCCAAAAACGCATATGGCTTAACGCATGTGTGTGTGTGTTTTTTTAACAAGGGGCCCAATGGGAGACGCATGCGTTAATGCATGGTACATATAGGCACCATGCATTAAAGCATGCATTTTTGCATGTGTTTTTTGAAAAAAATGACTAAGTCCCAAAAATTCCAAAAAACATCCAGGACCTCAGGGACACTATTGGCACCCTTAGAAAAATGGATCCGTATTTCTAAGGGCTTAAAAAATAGGATTGGCATGTGTGATCCCAGCCTTACTTCAACTGCATACCTTTGAGCGCTGAGTTTTCTTATACTATGTTGTAATGTGTTGATTAGCAAAAACTAAAGTGTTTTTGGCAGAATTCTGGCATAAAACACCTTATAAGTCACAATATTTTTGCACAACTTGAAGTTGTATAAAAATATTGCGATATTTGATGTTGACATGCCAGTCCTGGCTAGATACACTAATATTGTTGGAGCGTGAGTAGGACAATGGTGAGATGGGGCAATGGTGATATACTCACATCAAATGATGATGTTAAACCACTTGAGTGGTTCTATTTAATTCAAAAATGTGCTCTAGTCTCAAAGAGTAGTATACTGCAGTGGTGATGCATGCCGGGATATAGATGCGCCTAATTGATTAAGTGGTAGGCACTGCTTAATGAATTAGGGCACTATACTCCGACGAGTTCCATCATTACGACTTGCTTTCGCAAACTTTACAAATAAATCTGCTCAGCTTCTGTTTTCTGTGCAGCAATTAAGCGTAGAGGTATTACATCAATAAAAGTTACGCATTACACCTTAAGTTCTAGCAAGTAAATTAGAACCGACATCAAGTATTTCATTTAAAATCTGAACTGCATTAGATTTGACAGTACTTAATGTTTTCTCATTACCATTGAAAGAATTCATAACATATTGCACTCACAGTGTAAAAGTGTTAATATAATAAGCCATATGCTTTGCCTCTTTAATATGTGTGGTGCTAGATTCATAAATTATAAGTGATTCTAAAAAAAAATCATCCTATTGACTTGTCAGAAGGTTTCTGGGAGATGTAGACTATAAAACTGTATTTCAATTGAAATTTTCTCCTGAAAACCATCTGGTTTTGAAGTTCTTCACTTTCTTTAAGTTATGGACTTGTTAATAGATTTTCAGAGTCAAGAAGGTCAATGGTAGAGTACGTCACCTTTCCATATGAGCAATTATTATTTTTTTTATGAGCCAAGCAATAAAATTCTCTTGGCTTGACACCATAAGTAGGACCATTTTGATATCTTCTGTGCTCTTTCTACTAGAAATATGAGCAGTGTTACCAACAGTAAGTCTATGGCTTGAGGTGGTTAAAAAATGTTATGTGTATGAAGATTCATATGCAACCCATTTTTATTGCTCAAGCTTCTTTTGGCAGTGGACTCTAGACAGTGTACTCCGTATTTCTACCATTACAGCCTTAGGTTTGTGCCCACACTGCCTATTTGGTGCAGAAAATTCTGCATCAAAACTGCATGTATATCCTGAAGCCAGCAAAGTCTACGAGAGTTCAGGAGTTCTGGGCCAACGCTGCATTTTTTTTCATTGCATATTTGGTGCAGATTTTGATGCAGAAAAATGTGCAGCATGTCAATTATTGATCCATTTTATTACAGAGATTTACAGGCCTCCTGTCATTGACTTCATTATAAAATATGCAAGGAGAAAAAATACTCTAAATACATGCCAAAAATAGACCAAAAACACTTTAAAAAGTGATGCATTTTGGGTTCCTTTTTTTTCTGCAAAAAGGTTCGTATTTGGAAACATTTCTGCAACCAAATTGCAGATTTTTTTACACCAAATATGCAACGTGGGCACAATGCCGGTATTTAGAAATACAACATTTCAAATGTTGTATATTACTATCCCCATTGTCTTAACTGGCAAAATGAACTGTGCTGCACATTAGTATACTATTCAGGATGCTAACTTTCCATAAAAATTAATTTCAGTTTTGACTAAGAGGTAATCACACAAAGAACACGCTTGACATTCTGTGCATGTCATTGAAATAGCATGAGACCTTCACATCTCATTTGATTTTGATCATATGATTATTATTACAATGCTTCATTCAGCTCTCAATAATCAGAAAGTAAACACTTTCCTCATAATTCAATGTCAGCCTCCCTTAATTAACAATTTCATCTGAGCTAAATACTGAGCACATGAGCTGATCTACTTGTAATTCTGTGATGTGAATATTATCTTATACAAGTCACTTTTTATTGTATTTTGATTGCAGGGTAAGGTTAAAAGGGTCCTTTCAATCAATGAAGGAGTCTCCTTGGTATTGTTAAATCCATGTCTGAACCCTCTTCTACAAATACTGCTGCTTGGTAGCACCAAGCGTGCACCAACAAATACTTTAGGGATGCACAAAAGCCTTGTGGGACTTCTGGTGCTTCCAAACAGGAAATCTATATTTTAGGGTGTGTGCACATGATAAGGAATTGCAGCGTTTTGGACGCAGCATATTGTCTATTGTCTCTATGTCCAAAATGCTGCATTGTACAATACCAGTATAGTGGATGGGACTTCAAGAAATCACATCAGTGCGTTTTCAGCTGCTGTATGGGTTTCAGGACTTCCGCAACTACTCATTATGTTAGTTTCATGCTGCGGAGTCGGAAGAGATAACCATTGGGTGAATATAGGGAGAAACCACCCTGATGGTAAGTACAATGCAGCTGCAGTCTCCCTACATTCACTTAGGGGTTCCCACAGGTCCGAAGGCACTGTGTCCACCAGATTATTAGATCAAGGCAGCTGTTTATTTTAAGCCTGGAGAAGGGCCACTCACTATTTACAATTCCAGCAGCTAATTTACAGTTGCCAGTTTTAGTTTGTTACTGCCTCAACATGAGGAATAAATCCATCTAATGACTTATACCACACAGTAAATTCCATAACAAATAGATGTTTATTCTGCTTATCCCAAAGATCACAGTAAGGCTTGGCTAAATTTATTCTGTGTTCTGCACTGAGTGGTTACTTCCGTGTTTCTGCACAAATCCCTGGAAAACAAGATTCAGATGGATCCCTCAATGGTAGATTCCCTATAACGGAAAAAGATGTAGACACGGTGGACTTTCTCTGACCTATGATCTGGCCATGCCCGTATTTTAGGTGGCATAACAGTGCAGTTAATCTCTGCTGCCTTATTAGTGAATTAATCCATTGGGAATTTCATCTGAATCATGTATTTTGTAAGTTTCTTTTATAGCTTTAGATGGAAACTCCAATGTAAGTGCTCAACATAGAGCACAGGATAAATGTGAACTGATTAAAAATGTTTGGTATCCTGAAATACTACCAATAAAAGTTTCTACTCAACCCACATAAAAACAAGTCCATGCTCAGGTTTGTCATGTGTTAACAGAAATATAGGGGGTTTCCACATTACTGGTAGCACAAAGTCTCTGAAAAAGTGCTATGGCTCCCCCCAAAAAAGAATACAGTGAAATCTGAGCTCACAAATCCAAACTTCCCTGTCCGTTCTGAGCCCCACAGTGCGCCTCAACTGCAGTTCCCTTCCACACATTTGTTTGGCACAACAAATGAGGAGAATCTTCCATTAATTTTAAAATGTATTACAATGAGTTCCATTTTTACTGTGCAACATCCATTGCTGTTTGTGTCTAGAAAACATCCATGGAGTCAAAATCATCACTAGGGGAGATAAATTCCCAGAGGGTTTTAATTTCCAAATGTGAGCAGTATATGTAGCCCAAAAACTATTCTAGAAAACTACAATAGTTCTCCTTCCTCTCAAGTCTCATCTAAAGCAAATCAGTTATAGTCACATATAGGGTATTGTCACATTCACAAGAAGTTGTGTACCAATGATTCAGTCATTTTTTCCTATTTCCCTTTTGGAAAAAGTAAAATCTGTGACTAAAACAACATTAGATAATGTATGGCCTCAATATGCTCACTGCACAGCTAGATGATTTATGGGGGAGTTCTACTGTTCTTACACATCAGAGGCTCTGCCAGTGTGACATGGCACCGCAAACTGTTCCAGCCAAATCTGTACAATATGGCACTCCTTTCTTTCTGAACTTTGCATTAAAAGTAGTTCCAACTGTTGAGACCACTGAGATGGGGTACTCAGTACCGGACCGTGTTGCTGCTCAGGATGTCACGGAGGTCCTGGTCCGGACCGTGTCCCGGGTTCTCACAAGTAAAAGGGGATATGTACAATGGATTCAAGTCTGTCGTGACGCCAACCCACGGTTGTGGTCAGTGATGGGACCACCGCTGCAGCTCTTCTTCTGCCAGGAGGACGGATGGGCTGCAGCCAGATGGATGAGCCCGCCGCGAGTCGGGCTGCTCCTGACAGGAATGAAAGGTAGTAAAACCGTTCTTTCCCTGGAATTAAACATGGACACACAGACAGGGTTCACCGGGTATACTTGTCAGTTCTCTGTAAGCAGTTCACAGTATTCATCAGTACAGTTCACTTCTTAACACGAGTTACAGGCTTTCTACTCCATGGTTCCTCTAAACTCCCTGCAGCCAGGTTGTTACTCTGCGACCCCACACTCTCTATGGTCCTTTCCAGGCTTTTTTCTCTGTCTCTGTGTGTGTCTCCGGACAGTGTAGTGGTAGCTCGGACCCTTGTGGGTCCTCGTGGTTGCCACTGCGCTGCCTGTCCTTTGGATAGGAACTCCAACTTAAAATTGGAGCTCCCCATCAGTGAATCTGGGGATACCAGGTAGATTTTTGGGTCCCCGTCAGAGCCGACACTCTGCACTCTGCCTAGCTTCCAATAGTCCTCTCCCACAAGGCACTATCAGGCTCCATCCTGACCCGTGTGATTCTGGCTTCAGTAGGGAAGGCTACTCCACCGGAGTTGGTCAGTGCTGCCGTATTCCTAGGACCTAGTGCTGCTGGTACCATCTCTTTCCTCACACTCCCGGGGTGCTGGCTATGGACGAGCTTATTTACCATGGTTTCTCTGACTATTTGGATTCTGCGTCTCCATCAGCCCCACTCCTCCAGAATGTGTGCTTCTGTCTTTCCTGCTCGGCACCCTCTGGCCTACTCACTCCTTCCTCCTCCTCTTCCTCTATTTCTACCTTCTGTCACCTGACCTATATGCTTCCCACCCACTGTCCTCTAAACCCACCACCCCTTGCCCGCCTAGAGTTCCGGGCTCCGGGTTGGGTGCTGCCTCCTAGTGGTGTGTGGCATGTCTGTGAGGGTGTTTGTTGTGCAAACTGTCTTTCCTCCTACCTGGCTGCAGTTTCCTATGTGGCCACCCTGGTCGCAGGGGTGCCACACAACCACATATAATGTATTGAAGTACTCAGGAGAAATTGCATACCAAATTTTGTCATCAATTTTCTCCTGTTTTGAAAATTAAAAATTTGGGCCTTCAGCATCATTATAGTTTAAAAAACAAAATATTTAATTTTTGCGTTACAATATTATAAAATTCTGTGAAGCACTGGGACATTCAAGATACACACAATACACATAATTAAAATCCTTGAGGGGTGTGGTTTCCAAAATGAGGTCACTTGTAAGGGTTTCCACTCTTTAGCACAGCAGGGAGTTTGCTATCTATTCCAGTGAATTTTTCACTTCAAATCTCAAATGTTGCTCCCTCCCTTCCAAGCCCTACTGTGTGCACCAATAGTAGTTTTACACAACATGTGGGGCATCGGCATACTCCAGAGAAAATTAGCAAATTTTATAGAGCATTTCCTCCTGTTACCTTTGAGAAAATGCAAAATTTGGGGCTAAAAAAAATTTGAGTGGAAAAAGTGAAATTATCCTTTTTTCCCATCCACATTGCTTTAGTTTCTGCGAAGCACCTGAAGGGTTAATAAACTCCTTGGATAAGGTTTTAAGCAGATTCAGGGGCAGTTTTTAGAGTGCTGTCACTTTTGGGTATTTTATGTCACATAGGCACCTCAAAAGTCATCTCAAATGTGATTTGGTACCTAAAAAAATTGGTTTGTAAATTTTGTTGGTCAACTTAGACAATTTTGATTAACGTTTTACCCTTTTAACTGTTTAAAAAAAAATAGGGTGGAAAAATGGTGCTGATGTAAAGTAGACATGTAGATAATGTTATTTATTCATTTTTTGTGTGGTATAACTCTGATATGGGGGCAATAATATGAAGGTTGACAGTTTGAAATTTTCAACATTTTTTGCCACATTTTCATAAATAAACGCAAATAATATTAACAAAAAGTACCACTATCATGAAGTACAACATGTCACAACATTTTTTTTTCACAATCACTGGGATATGCTGAAGCATTAGATTTGAATAATGAGGCTCGGACATTGACATAAAAAGTGGATTAATAGGTTGAATGTGGTCCACAGAAATTTTGGCACAAATAGTGTTTTTAATCAGTAGCTGCCACCTACCTGGCTGTTGTGCTCGATGCCAGTCACCTCCGTTCACCCTCGGCACAGAGCGGTCACAGACCACTCCTACCAGGGACAGCATGGCAGAATAAACAGAGCAGGGGTGGCTTTTCCACTCTGCTCTGTGTGGAAGTGGGCACATAGCCAATGTCACTCTGCTTGACAGATGGCTCCTCGCCACCTGATTGGGGGAGCCAGTGGTCAATCAGCATGATGTCAGCTATGCAACCATCTACAGAGGGGAGATGCCACCCCCTGTAGTTGTGACATGAGCAGAAGCTGAAAACTCACTGACTAAGACAACTTTGTGTCGGGGGCAAATGACGCCGGGCACAACAGGCATGAAGGTGTCAGCTACATGCCTGATGGTCTTTAGGCACAATTCTTTTCTTCTTTAATAACAGATAAAGGAATTAGAAACCATATCATCAAGAACTGAAAGAAACAGCAAGCATAACATATATCTTCTTTGGTTTACTATTAGCTCCCAGTATAACCAAAAACACACACTGTTTACAGTGAATGCTATTTATTTATTTAATTTTAGAGGTTTATCTATTATAGGTAGAGATAAGGGAAGTCGTTGTAAACTATTTGAATTATTTCAAGATTTTTCAAAATGGGAGGATCTAGTAGATTTCTGGGCTATTTGCTTCATGTGAATCAAGCAAAACAAGGGCGACCATCTGGCCACCATTTTTATGAATTCTAAAGGTCTGGAAATGGGTTAAAAAAAAACTCACGTTGCTTGGGTCCTTGCCTGTCCTGCTATAAACGAGCTGTTTTCTGCTCTAGTTTTTAGGTCTGTTATGTTCAGACATCTCTGGCCCCTCTGCACACAACTAAGTTTCAAAACTTCATGAGATCTAATCACTGACTAGGCCTCATAATGCAGACTGCATCATCACATGCTAGTAAAGAGTGGAGTAATGAAGATGCCCGTAACAAGCAAGTAGACTTAATCAGATGCCTGAAGTCTGGACTGAAGTGGAGTAGGGTTGTATAGCTGGACCAGGATACATTGTATATAATTGCTTAATTTTTTTAACTTCATTTATTATACTTTGCGGTCTGAAGAGACCTCAGTGAAGGATAAGATACATTTGATGCACAGCAAATAAATTCAATACAAATTAAATTTCCCGTCCAAATCCGAGCACATCTGCCGAATTCAGTTTCAGCAGATTCGCTCATCATTAATTATGGCACTTTAGTGTTATTGACCGGATAGTAATGACAAATGAAGACATATTGGCTGAGCTATGCTGTTGCTCTAAAACGCTCACCAAAATAAAAAAAAACAAAAACAAACTTGACTTAATTAAATTTTTTAATATTAAAAATGTGAGTATGTACCATAAAATGCTATTGTTTTCATGATACATATTTTCGACAGTTTCAGCAGTTCACATTGAGGTAGATTACGCATTTATCACATTAGCGATTTGAATGTCATCAGCAAAGTACATTTGATCAAACTACATAATGGGCCACGTACACACGTTGAGTATTTGATGAGTCTTTTACCTCAGGATTTGTAGCCAAAACCAGGAGTGGATAATAAATCCAGAAGTGGTGCAGGTGTTTCTATTAGACTTTTCCTCTGATTGCTCCACTGCTGGTTTTGTCTACAAATCCTGAGGTAAAAAACTCATCAAATACTCAGTGTGTGTACATAGCCATGGTCTTATATTTATAAGTTTAGAAAGTTTTACTTTACCCAGTAAGGTGGCACAGTGTGGGCACACATTATAACGCACACCCTTTACTCTCACAGGCTTCTATGGTGCACCAATGTGAGCTTAAATATAGGTTGTCTAGAATCACGCTTCTCACTGCACACCATAATGACTGGTCTACACAGGTAAGCTTCCAAGAAAGGCTCAAGTTCTCTTTAAAATACTCTGAGGCTGTAATATAAAACATCTGCAGAAGTGGCAATTATCCTTCTCTTTAAATGTTCCATTCATTTGTGCTGACAAGCAAGTTGTGCCACATTATAAGCAACAAAATGTATTATTAAATAATTAGTAGCTAAAATGCAGAAATTAGAGGCCACTTCCTTTCTCATGAATCTCCCAACTACTTCAGACTATTGATTTAAGGTAAACCGATCCTCTAAAGAGACCAAGATGGAATCCAAGACAGCAGTTTATTGTTAGACAATTACAAGGCTAATGATTGTTCCCTGAGAACGAGGTAGGCATAAAATCTAGAAAATGCCACATAATTCAGTTTGTTGATCTGTGTTTAAATCCCAAGTGAGCTAGGATTTCTTCCAATCTATACTCTGTACAGAGCTCATTAATTAAAGTGGTAGTGGCAAATCATTGATGTTTTTCTCATTGCCCTCATATCTCCCCTAGGCCGAAGCACGTAACTCATTCAACCCTAAAGGTATAGTGGCAGCACAAAAAGGCTAAAAGACCAATTAGAACATTTTCTTGGAATCTTGGAAGAAGACAAATGAAGACAGAAAGTAAGATTACAGGAAACCTTTGTGTCGATGTAAAGCAATTATAGTGGTCTCAAGAGTCTGACACTATAAGACTTTCACATAATTTCACTGCTTGTTTAAAGCAAAGCAATCTAATTTTATTTTTAAGGTTTAAAGTGGATGTAACCTCCGTATCACATTTCTCCATATACCTTACAATGTATCCTGTAAGCTTTCTTCTGAAATGTTATATGTCCCTCAAGGATAAAACTGGAATTACATTTCATGCAAAAAAAAAAAAAGTCTAAATTAACACCAATGTTTATGTAGAATTAACTACAGGTTCAGTACAAGAGGTGGCCATGTGGAAGAGATTTGGGAGCTCCTATTATGCTGACATTTCTTTGTAGGTGAGGTATAGAAAACTGCCCACAGAACATCATTACCACAGATAAGATTGTAATCTAGAATACTTTTTGCTCTAAATACAGTGACCCCTATTTGGAGACTATGCTCCCCATGTGTCCTCCATTGTTGCTTGGGGAAGGTGTATAGTTTACTGCTGGACAATTTAGATATGTATTGGTTATGTCATGTGTATATGTTGTATTGCACTGTATAAAAAATATTCCGTTTTCCAAGTCAGCTGGATGACAAGCCGCAGGGCCTTGTAGAATCGATGTATGTGTGCTGCTGTGATAGATATGAAATGAACATTTTCAAGGTGGAAATTGCAATGGTAGAATGACTAGATCCAGAATGAACATGATGTCAACTTGAGTCAGGGAGTGGTAGTACAGATTTGTTGCACCACTATGCTATCATAAGGAGGTTTTACACCAATCCAAAGATTTTGGATGATTGGAATTATGATATGTTTGGATAAAGAGGATCTCTGTCCTTGTAAGCCAAAAACATAACTACAGTCATTCATAAAGAAGTGAATAAAGAAAGGCGGCACTCACCATGTAGGCTGGTGGAAGAATGTTTTAATCCAGGTAGCTTAGTCCATTAAAACATTATTGGTGCGGCGGGGAGAGGGAGTGAGAGGCCGTCGGAATGACGGTACCGTTTCGTATCGTGTGGTGATACTTCTGCGGGTTCCAGTATCTGGAACCCGCAGAAGTATCACCACACGATACGAAACGGTACCGTCGTTCCGACAGCCTCTCACTCCCTCTCCCCGCCGCACCAATAATGTTTTAATGGACTAAGCTACCTGGATTAAAACATTTTTCCACCAGCCCACATGGTGAGTGACGCCTTTCTTTATTCACTTCTTTATGAATCTTAGATTACTTATTCGAAGGCTGTGCAACACCAGGTACCGGGGGATAGCCGACAGGCTGTTAGCAGAGCTCCACGTGTGTAGTGCCCGGTCATTGGACTTTTTTCTGCATAACTACAGTCATGTCTAAGTCATGCTGTCCAATGTCTTTAAAAAGTGATTGTCCACTATTAAGACAACCTCTTCTCAACCATCAAGTTTTCCCCTATTAAAATAATGAGGCTTATACTCAACACCCGTGTGGGCACCGTTGCAGTGGTTTTGGATCTCACACTCCTGCGGCACGCATGGATGTTTTTACGTCACGAAAACATCACGCCCAGTCAGTGCCACCCTTCACTGTACCCACCTTCAGACATATAAGTAATCAGGTGAAAGTCAGAGCTACGGTTGCTGCTCACCTCCTCCAGATTACTGATACGTCTGAAGGCAGGGAAACTGAAGCTGGTGCTGACTGACTGCAGAGCTCCCATGACATAACAACCTCACAGGAGCCCTGGAAGAGCAAGTGCAGATACTGCTGGGACAATACCAGAACAGGAGGTGAGTACAAAATATTTTGTTTAAAGGGGGCACGCATGGGAATAAGAAGGGGTTGTGCAATTAATGGTCAACCCCTTTAATATAAGATTACAATATGAACATCCCATGTATTAAATTTAAAGGGAATTTTTGGAATTACCACTCTGTACACTGGTTGATGTCCATATCTAAAAATGCATAATTGCATAAGTCAATACATTATACTGATTGCAACGGTGAAATAATAGCAGATCTTTAAATGTAAATAACCAGAAACTTTTTGAACTTCACAAAATGCATAAAAAGTGAAAGTGGCTTTCCAGTTATTAAACTTGTAAACTAAAAAGAGTCTTTTCATCATTATGCTTCAATGACTTAGCCAAACGAGACTTTAAATGTGTTCAATCCTTTAATAATTGCTTGATCTTCACTGATTTTCTTTAGTTCACCTCTATTAATTTCATTATATTTCATAAAACCTATTCAACAGACTGAAAAGTAATTAACTTTAATAGCTATACAGTGCAATGGGAAGCCAGTATGAGGGTTAATACTGCAGTGCTGGTAAAAGCAGAAGATACAATTGCACATTAATTAGGCCCAAGCAAACAACCTCCTTAATAGCTCATGTTCTGATTCCCAAAATGACAACAAAAAATATAAGAGCCAGATGTTACACTATTGTCTCTAGCCAACATAACAAATATAAGCACTAAAAATAAGCCTTAGTGGGGTTTTATGCTTTATCTCCTTGATTTTAGTTGGCGTGGAAAGGAAAGTGTGATTTTGGTAAGAAAATTGTACAACCTGCAATTTTTTAGCTTCTTACATAGTGGGGCTTTATAGTGACTCAAATTCTTTTGTAAATTGGTGAAAAATGGTTCAATTAACTCATTAAGTATATATTAGTATATTAGTATATATATAGTATTAAGTCTTGTATGACTCACAACTGCACCATCTTGAAAGGAGTGGTTGGAGAAACAGAATAGCGCATATAGGGTTTAATCCTGGTTTAGGGGATAAGGATATGGGATATAGAATTGCTCACCTTAATTTGTTGTCAGATAGTCACAACCACCACAAAACCTTTAGAAAACAAATGCCAAATTCCCCAATGCAGGATAACTCAAGCTGGAGAAGAATGCATTTCGGACCACAAAGTCTCCTTCTTTAGGAAAATCACAGATGTATTTCCATACATACACAAACGTCTGTGAAACTTCTGAAGAAGGAGACTTTGCTGTCTGAAATGCAAGGAAATAAATCACTATCCAGCCCATTCACGTTACACGGCAGTGCAGTCTATTAACCCTTTCTTCTCCACCTTGATTTAATCTGCACTGTGTAAACATGAAGTGATAGTTCTGTGCCAACAGCTGTCACCAACAGCTGAACATCACTGGAAGAGGTGTGGGATTTATGCCATAATCTGTTCAGATAGAGAAAGCGCTAGTCAGACAGAGGAGCAGTTTTTACTGCTGCTGTCTTTGTTCGCTAGCTCTAGCAATGACGACTCTCACTAACAGCGCAGCAGGCAAGTTCAGCCTAGCAATAGTGCCACTGACGATGTTTGTGTCACACTGGGTGTGGGGAGACAATGACAGTGGGGGAAAGGAGACCCTGATGCTGAGGTAAAAAAGGAGATGGTGACCCCTAGATAAACTAGCGCTGGCATCTGGCTCCCCTAACATCCCTATACAGTTTCCGCAACTGTCGCAGCCAGGATACCTATTCCCTGACTGACCCTGAACTATTACTAAATAAGGATCAGAGCGGGTGAACACTAGTCAGCTCGGCTACGAACTAAAGATAAATACAAGAGAAACAAAGAGGGAAGGGAAAAACACTTAATTTAAGAAGATCCACTCAGCAATTCAACAGAAACTCCAGGATGTACTGCAGAGCTGAAAAGCTTCCACCAAATACCTGACACACTTAAGGTAAGGGATCAGCTGGGTTCTAGTGACCTCCATCTTTCACTAAAATGGAAATGCCTCTTAAAGTGACAGAGACTTTTTTTAGGATTTGGACTGTTTGGCCAAATGTTGGGACCTTCTGCGAGCTGCCTCTACAATCTCATCTGTGCCTCCTGACACACCCGTGACAGTTTGGGTGCCCAAGGAATCCTACAGATAATTCATGCTAGAATTTTTTTCTGCCACAGGCATCCATGTGGACACCACAGGGTTTAGGGAATTTGATTTTTTAAAATTTGAACTTCAAGCAGTATTTGCCAAGCAAAAGGTACTGATTTTGGAATAAAAACTTATAAATTGTGTGAAAGCGACTTTGGCTACACACAAATTTAGAGTGTATGAGGGGAAAGACACTCAAATTGTTCCTCCTGGATACCTCCCCACACTGAACATAGCTGGAAAACCTGTCTGGGACCTGATCAATCCCCTTGTAGATAATGGGTACAACTTCAACATTTATAGTTATTATAAAAGTGTGCACCTTTTCTGGTGTTTGTCTGACAAAAAAACAGTGGCCTGTGGCACCATATGCTGGAATAAAAGACAGTTGCCCAAGACATTTGTCACCCAAAAATTAATGTGAAGTGAAATTAAGGCACTCTGTGATAAAGACATGCTTTTTTCAAGTTTTGTAACAAAAAGATGTCCTTATGTTAACATTTATTCAAGCCAACAAAAGCAGCCAAATTTCTACACGTGGGGCAAATGCTACTGTCGGAAGCCTGTCTGTATACAGGAATAAATAAGTTTATGGGTGAGGTGGACCTTGCAGACCAAATGCTGCAGTCTTACAATGTTGTTCACAAGTTTCGCATGAGGTATAAAAAACTTGTGGCACATCTGATCCAAGTGGCCACGTATAATGCGTTTGTGTTGTACCATAAAACTGGAAACCAAGGATCTTACCTTGAGTTCCTAGAAAAAGTACTAAAACATCTGATATTGGAGACTAAGGGACGGTAGGGGGGAATCATCTAGTCATGACAGCAGAATTGTCCCCGGTCAACATTTTCCCTCACAAAGGCCACCTGCAAGCAAACCTTCCAGACCCCATAACAGATGCAAAGTATGTTATAAAGACAGAGTCAGTACAGAAACCAGTTACCAGCATGACACGTGTACTGATAAACCTGGCTTCTGCATGAGGGACTGTTTCTGTCACTATCACACATCCCTGAAATAACTGGATTTTTTGTTTTTATCCTTGCCACCTTCTGCCATTTTGTCTTTATTTACTTTTTTGTACATTGCCCATTCATAAATTGGAATACAACCAAAATTAACAAAATAAAAATGCCTTAAAACATTCTCTCTCTCATCATCACATGGGCTGTCCCAAATTGTTTAAAGGCATGATAATCTTAGTGTACATAAACGTGTGACTTTGTAGGGAGTAATAAAAATATCCTAAACATTCTCTCTCTCTCATCAAGCTGTCATTTGGTAAATATAAATAATTATGCTATTCCTAATTAATGTAAATCGGGGAAAGGCTAGTGGGAAAAAAATGCCTTTGTATCTTTTTATATAGTGTATGTAAACTTCTGGTCTCAGATATATATATATATATATATACAGGGTGGGCCAATTTTATCGATGCGCCTGAATAAAATGGGAATGTTTAATGATATCAACTTCCTGTTTGTGGCACATTAGTATATGGGAGGGGGAAAACTTCTCCAGATGGGTGGTGACCATGGTGGCCATTTTGAAGTTGGCATTTTTGGATCAAACTTTATTTTTTTCTTTCATGAGTTATTTACAAGTTTATGACCAATTATAAGATTTGTTCTAAGTGCTGCCCCTTATGTTGGATTGTCAATGCAACCCTCTTCTCCCATTCTTGACACACTGACAGCAACACCACAAAAGAAATGCTTCCAGTATCCGTTGTTTTAGATGCTGCACGTCTCATATCCTCACAGCATAGACAATTGCCTTCAGATGAGTGATGAGGCAATTTTTTTTGTTAAAGGTGAAGTTAACAAACAATACCACTGCTATTGGTCTGACACTAACTCACAGTGGATAGATCCCGCCAAGACTGTTGGAACATAAAAATTGATGGTATAGTGTGGTATATGGGGTACAAAGATAGTGGGGCCATTCTTCATCAATAAAAACCCCAATGCCACTGGATATCTGAATCATGTAGTAATTTCAGATATCCAGTGGCATTGAGGTTTCCATTGATGAAGAATGGCCCCACTATCTATGTACCCAAGTACCACACCATGTTATCAATTTTTGCGTTCCAACAGTCTTGGAGGGACCTATCCACTATGGGTTCGTGTCAGACCAGTAGTGGTGGTTTTGTTTATATATACAGATATATATTAAATAAATCTATACATATATATATATATATATTGTGGTGATGTGACCCATGGCCGGGTGCATCACACGGGTTAACAGCATAGGATCCTGTTCAGATTAGCCTATATTATTCTGTGTGTGGTGTGAAACATGGATCCGGTGTACAATGGGTTAATTCATGAGCCTAATGAGCAGCTGTGTCAGAACCTGTGTGTATGAGTGCTTTGCTGGGCTAAACCTGAATGGTGCACAGGGGGTTAATCACATCTCAGGTCTGTGTGTGTGTGTGAGATGTGCTGATTGACTCACTGTGTTGCAGCTGTGGGTGAGGCAGCCTGGATAAGAACCTGCCAAGTGTCTGAGTGAGGAGAGGACGATGGGAGTCAGAGCAGTCCAGACCACTGCTATGTAAGGACGTGCTGGAAGTGATCCGTCCCCGGTGTAGGAAGTGAAGGGAGCCTGCAAGCTCAATGCCGGTGCACCTGATGTGTGCATGCCAGTCAATGATAAGGACCGAAGACGGCTGAAGGGGCCAGGCAGTCATATGGACAGTGAGAGAGACAGAGGATGGCTCAAGGGCCAGGCGGTTATAGGTATAGCCAACTTTGGGACTGACTGTGCTAGTCGTGATATGGTCCCGTTGACTATGTATGATGTGTATGATGCAGTGTCGGTTGAGACTCCCTATTAGTAGGTTGAGGATCCCTACAGCAGGATGGGGAAAGATCCCTGTCAGGGTGTTAGGCAGAGGTAACCGCCATTGGGACCGACAATAGGTCATGATATGGTCCTGTTGATTCTCATGTGAATGTAATGTAATGTCATGTGATGTACTAAGGTGTACGTTATGTCATATGAAAATGTAAATACAGTGTTATGTTTTATGTGATGAAAGCGGTTTATGACAGAAAAACAATAAATCCGCTGATTATGTTCCATTACAATGTAGTCACTGATGTAATTTCCCTGTGCAAAGCGGGAGTCCCGGGGCGCTACCTCACATATGGTGGAGAATGCAGGCATGGCAGCCTGGTGAGGAAAGTCAACCCGGTTGCTAAGAGCCCGGAAGCCCAGGGGGGTTGTACAGCCGAGGGCTGTGGTGCCGAAGCACCTTATATGGACTCATGTGCTATGGACATTTGTGTTGGTGCACTTGATATTGACTTGGTTGCTATTGGCAACCGCACAACACACCCAAGCATCTTGCCGGTGGCTCGGTGGGGTCCCGAAGACAAAGTTGGCGTGCTCAAGGTTCCGGTGGCCTAGGTGTCACGAAGTTGCCAAGTCAGCGCCAAAACCGGATTTACTACAGACTCTATGAACTGAGTGTTAAGACTGTGTTCAACCCCCACAGGCTTGAACACAGGGGGAAGGTATGTGGTGATGTGACCCATGGCCGGGTGCAGCACAAGGGTTAACAGCATAGGATCCTGTTCAGATCAGCCTATATTATTGTGTGTATGGTGTTAAACATGGGATCCAGTGTACAATGGGTTAATTCATGAGCCTAATGAGCGGCTGTGTCAGAACCTGTGTGTATGAGTGCTTTGCTGGGCTAAACCTGAATGGTGCACAGGGGATTAATCACATCTCAGGTCTGTGTGTGTGTGAGATGTGCTGATTGACTCACTGTGTTGCAGCTGTGGGTGAGGCAGCCTGGATAAGAACCTGCCAGGTGTCTGAGTGAGGAGAGGACGATGGGAGTCAGAGCAGTCCAGACCACTGCCACGTGAGGACATGCTGGAAGTGATCCGTCCCCGGTGGGGGAAGTGAAGGGAGCCTGCCAGCTCCATGCCGGTGCACCTGATGTGTGCATGCTAGCCAATGATGAGGACCGAAGATGGCTCAAGGGCCAGGTGGTCATATGGACGGTGAGAGAGACCGAGGGCGGCTCAAGGGCCAGGCGGTCATAGGTATAGCTGACTTTGGGACTGACTGTGCTAGTCGTGATATGGTCCTGTTGACTATGTATGATGTGTATGATGCAGTGTGGGTTGAGACTCCCTAGGAGTAGGTTGAGGATCCCTACAGCAGGATGGGGAAAGATACCTGTCAGGGTGTTAGGCGGAGGTAACCGCCATTGGGACTGACAATAGGTCATGATACGGTCCCATTGATTCTCATGTGAATGTAATGTAATGTCATGTGAAGTACTAATGTGTACGTTATGTCATATGAAAATGTAAATACAGTGTTATGTTTTATGTGATGAAAGCGGTTTATGACAGAAAAACAATAAATCCGCTGGTTATGTTCCGTTACAATGTAGTTGCTGATGTCATTTCCCCGTGCAAAGCAGCAGTCCCGGGGGTGCTGCCGCACAATATCTATATATATATTATATATGTATATATATATATCTCAAATGGAGAGCCAATTTAACTTTGAGTTGTTCTCTTTTGTGATTTATATATTTATTGTTGAGTTCTCTCATGACAGATGTTGTGTTTGCAAAATTGGTGCCACTAATGTCTGCTATTAAGGAAAGTTAGAGGTCACCGTCCCACTTCACAAAGATTATTAATGGCATGCATTATTATTGACAGCACAAGGTAAAAATACAGATTTAGGCTAGAAATACATGTCAACTTGTCAGTGCGTGACACAAACAGCAATGTCACATATCAATACATCACAAGGAATGCTGTTGATTGTGGTCCCGCAGGTTACCCCCAACTCAACAATCAGTAGCTCTTCAACATGTTCACATTCACCATTATTAGTTGTAATTTTAGCAGCCTGAGATTGCCATCTTGATATTGTCGCACAGCCTTAAGTCACCATGTAGAATCAGCCTTAAACAATATGTTGAAAGCTGGATGAAGAACACTATACACACTGTATTAGTTACTATTCTTTCACGCCATTCAGCATTGTTTACTTGAGTAGACATTCAACATTACTCCAAAAATGGATGCACGACAATTTATAAAGCTTTACACAAGAGGAGAAGCTAAGAATTCACACTATCAGTATATTACTGGGACATCTGTAAACCTAACATTTTGAAGACAGAAGTAAAACATCGTAATAACAGGTCTAAACTATAATTACCCTTATTTTAGCCTATACATTTTCGTGCATCCATCACACACAATTTTCTTTTGTACTTTCAGGGGACATTTATGGTTTCATCCATAAAATACTGGAAACTAAGAACAAAACAGAGAGAACCTTAGCCTGTTCTGCAAGCTAGGTACTGTAATTTAACAGTTAATCTGGCAACATGCAATTAGGCATTCACTTGGCAATCAAAAACCATGACTATATTCCATGTTTGCATTCCTTTTCAAAGCCTGTAGTAGAGGGGCACTTACTCTGTCAAATCTGCTATAGTAATCAAAACATTGAAATTACTCTTTCCACACTAAATACATTGGAACTGGTTGTTTGATTAAATGTAGAGTAGAGAGTGCAATTTGCTAAATTACAAGTATTCTGAACATGTAAATATAGTTTAATTACTGCAATTAGAGAAGATTACTGGAGATTGGCAGATGGGAATGTAATGCTGTTTTAATTAGAGCTTTTAATGCACTGTAACATAAGCATAATATTAACCCTTGTAGCATGAGACTGTCCTCTAGAAAAAAAGCTAAAGTCAATCTGTATTCATATCCCAAGGTTGACATTTACAGAAAGGTAAGAACAGCAAAAAGTAGATCTTTGCATTTATTACCTTTTTTAATTGGAAAAAGGACTTGCAGCAAACAAAAATGTGCCTATATATGTCACTATTCACCAGCACCCCTTCCTCCCAATCACTAAATTCACATTTATCATGGGTGTGTTTTTGTACTTTTTGTCATTGGGGATGTACAGCAAAGATAGACACATCTCCCCTCTTTGAGCCACAGTAGAAATCCGCTAACAAGGAGAAGCCATTACTGTAGACGAGCCAACCCATCCATGTATTACCTGGTTAGATATGACATTGAATGCCTAGTGTGTAATTTGATATTTCTTCTGCAATGATCACTAGAGATAAGTGAATGCTAAAATATTTTGGTTTGGGTTATTTGTACTGAATATCATGAAATATTCCAGTAGTCGCCACAAATAACAAACCTAATGCAAGTCAATGGGAAACTCAAGCATTTCTCTTGGAAATCTTTCAGAAAAATGTTTGAGCTCCCTATTGACTTGCATTAGGTTCGTTATATTATTTTATTATTATTATTATTATTTATTTATATAGCGCCATTGGGTTCCATGGCGCTTTACATGAGGATGAGGGAGACAAGAACAAGTACACTAAATCTAGGCGATCAGGACGTACAGGTACAGGAGGGGCAGGGACCCTGTCCACGAGGGCTCACAGTCTATGAGGGGTGGGTAAGGATACAGTAGGATGGGGGAATATATATGATGAATACTGGAATATTTGATGGTATTCGGTACAAATAACCCTAACCAAAGTGTTTTAGTATTCTCTCATCCCTAATCACCACTATAGACCCAGCTGTAGTTTTTTCAGTAATACCAACTGATCATAGGTTTTTCTTTAAAGAGGACCTGTCACCCCCCTTATGCTATGCTAACTGAATGCAGTGTGTCTGCTACATTCAGGAAAGGGGTCCCCCATGTCTCTAGCCCCCCTGTAAGTTGTAAAAAAGACTTTATAAAGTTTATGATAAGGAGTCCAGAGGGACTTACTCAGTAATGAGTCATCGCTGTTGTATGGTGTTCTCCCCACCTCCAGCCCTCTCTTGTTCAGCCTCCTGTAGGTGTCATTATTATTGCTGGTGTCCTCCCCACCTCCAGCCCTCAGGAGGGCTGGGGGCGGGGAGGACACCAGCAACAGCGATGACACATACAGGAGGCTGAATAAGAGAGGGCTGGAGGAGGACCAGAAAGGGCTGGAGGTGGGGAGGACACCAGCAGCAGTGATGAGACCTACAGGAGGCTGAACAAGAGAGGGCTGGAGGTGGACCAGAGATGGTTGGAGGTGGGGAGGACACCAGCAGCAGCGATGATACATACAGGAGGCTGAACAAGAGAGAGCAGGAGGCGGGGAGGACACCATACAACAGTGATGACTCATTACTGAGTAAGTCCCTCCAGACTCATTATCTGTACACTTTCTAAAGTAATTTTAACAGTTTACAGGGGGAGTAGGAACATGGGGGACTCCTTCACTGAATACAGGAGACACGTTGCATTCAGTGCTGCATTCAGTTGGCATAGCACCAGTGTGGTGACAGGTTCTCTTTAAGGGAGTTGTTTGGACCAGACAGCCCATTTCATGCCTCTGAATTACCATAATATTTTAATTTAAAAATGCAAATGATTTCATCCTAATCCCTAGAAGACCATGTCAAACCTCAAACTTTCCAAACTATTCTCGTTTAGTTGTTCAAATAATATGTGTCCTTCTTAATCTTAAAGCCTAGAAAAAGGTCCTTATGAAAAATGTGCTCCTCAATGATTTATAGTAATGGACATCTGTGTTATCTTAAACCTATATCTATGGTTCAGTTTTCCATATAATCCATGATGATTATTACATTTACTTGAATTTACTTACACATATGGTAAAAATCAATACTCTGGTTTATAAGAGGAAATACAAAGTCCTTGAAATTCTATGCATATGTTCTATTATGTGCAAAGTTTCATCTAAAATGAAAAATATGTATTTGAAATTGAATCCGTTTGTGAGTGTGGTTAATATTGTCCACTGGTTGCACAAATTGAATTAGGAAATAAAATAAAAATCATAAAGACTTCTCAATTCTTTAGAGTCTTTACGATGGCAGTACCTGGCAGATCTTCAGTTGAGTCTTCCAACATGTCTCTAGGGCTAAAAGCAACCTAAGACAATTTCAGTTTTTTTTTATTAATATGCAGTTAATTATTTTTCATACTGTGTTTATCACTAAGCAAGGAATATGTATGTGGGTATGCATATGGTTAAGGCTGTTTTCCAATAAGCCTAATTAGTAAGTAGGTTCCTTGGGGTAATGGCCTTTTGCACATTTTTTTTTCTGTTAACTTGCTTAACACCTAACAGACAGAATAAAACATTGGTTCAATGCCCATACAGACCAATACTCACACAAGTAGAAACTTACATAAGTAGGTTGTTAAATATTTACATAATGAATACATAAGAATAATAATTAATGCAAAAATATATTGAGGTCACAAACCATTTATTTCACATCATTTATGATGCTTTAGAAAATATTGCCTAATATCCAACATAGCTAATAATTAGAGATGAGCAAATAGATCTGACGTAAATCGAATTCGAGTTAAATTGTATGAAACTTGCTAATGTTGATGATATCTATACAACAAAATGTCCTCCACTTTTTAATACATAGCAGAAGATTGCATCAGTCAAAGAAGATTGACATAACCTCAGACGTGACCACGTGGATTTTTACATAAAGTCTTTGGGCCGCTTTACCACACCAACTTCTGTGACCAACTTCTGAACAGATCTCTTGTTGCAGTGAAATCATGGACACATTGTTCCATTTGTACACAGCCACAAAATGGAGCAATGTGTCCATGATTTCACTGCAACCAGAGATCTGTTCAGAAGTTGGTCACAGACGTTGGTGTGTAAAGCGGTCCTTTCAGCTATATTGCAAGGTGCAGTGCAGCCAATCAGAAGTCACTATCATAGCCTGTATAAAACCCTGGCCAGGGAACGGCACAGCAATTTTACGAGGAAGTCAAAGTTCCTATCTCAACAACAAAGCCCTAAAACATTGGGCAAATACTATAAACAGAAGTGTGTTTTTACAATGGGCAGCAATGAAGAAGATGAATGTAATAGTCTATGAATAATACAGAAATTTCATTGATGAAGGAGCAACAGGAGTGGTTCTAACAGCAGCATTGACAGACTCTGCATAATTGAACAGCAAAACGGTGTAACAATTGCACACTTTTTTGCCTTTATTCGTAATGCATTAGAAAGCAGAAGCAAGGCAACACCATAATTTTAACAGAAAAAAATGAAATCAGTGTCAGTGAGATGGTCTGCTTACCAATCATAAGCAACTGTACTGAGTTTTTGCATTTCTTGTGCAATCATTTTTGTGAAGGGGAAGCTCTGCTGTATCTCTTCACAGTAGCTGATACAGAGATCAGTGAAGAGAGGCATGATTTGTCAACATCATCCAGGGTAAGAAGTATACGCCCCCAGAGACAAATCTTTGGTAATCAAATGGACAGTGTTCCTCAGAACTGTGCTGCTTATACAATGGAAAAGATGGTCAGACAGATGAAAGTGCAATGGTGGCATTTATTACTTCCGACGCGTTTCGGAGTCATATCCCGACTCCTTCCTCAGGGAGCCAGCAGAATGCAATACATCATACACAGATCACAAAATATAGTCTCCATTGGAGATACTGGAAGCCTATGCTAGCATTTCTTCTGCGGTGTTGCTATCAGTGTGTCAAGAGTGGGAGAAGAGGGTTGCATTGACAAACCAATACAATGGGCAGCACTTTGAACACAATTTATAAGTGTCATAAGCTTGTAAATAAACTCATGAAAGAATAAAGTTTACATTAAAACCAAGCACACCATTGTTTTTCGTATGAAATTCTCAACTAGCTTGAAATAAAAAAAATGTTTTATTCTGCTCTGCAGTCACTATTACATGTTGTGTCCAGTTCAACATGAAAAATTTGGTGAAAGACCCTCCATGTGATGTTTTGAGTTGCTTTTCTTCATCAGCATATGTTGCTGCCTTGTTCCATGTGCTTCATGATAAGAAATGCTACAGCTGTACATTTTAACCCCTTCACCCCCAGCCTATTTTGGCCTTAGTGACCTTGCCATTTTGTCAATTCTGACCAGTGTCCCTTTATGAGTTTATAACTCTGGAACGCTTCAACAGATCCTAGCGATTCTAAGATTGTTTTTTTTTTCGTGACATATGGGGCTTCATGTTAGCATAGTTTTCTTTGGTGAATATTTAGAAAATGTAGCAATTTTCAAATTATTTCATTTTTATTCTATTAAACCAGAGAGTTATGTGACACAACATAGTTAATAAATAACATTCCCCACATGTCTACTTTACATCAGCACAATTTTGGATAAAAAAACACTTTTTGGGTTAGAAGGTTGTAAGGGTTCAAAGTTCATCAGCAATTTCTCATTTTTCCAGCAAAATTTACAAAACCATTTTTTTAGTAACCACATCATATTTGAAGTCCCTTTGAGAGGTGTACATGACAGAAAACACCCAAAAGTGACACCATTCCAAAAATTGCACCCCACAAGCTCCTCAAAACTATATTCAAGAAGATTATTAACCCTTCAGCTGCTTCAACGGAACTAAAGCAACATGGAAGGAAAAAACAAACATTTTAATTTTTCCAACAAAAATGTTCTTTTTGCATCCTTTTTCTTTATTTTCACATGGGCAACAGAATAATATGGATCCTAAAATGAGTTTGGCAATTTCTCCTGAGTACACCGATATCTCATATGTGGTCATAAACCACTGTTTGGGCGCACGGCAGGGCTCGGAATGAAAGGAGCGCCATTTCACTGTTTGAATGGAAAATTAGTTCCAATTGTTAGCGGACAAAATGTCGCGTATGGAGAGTCCCTGTGTGGCTAAACATTGGAGTTCCCCCACAATTAATCCCATTTTGTAAACAAGACCCCGAAGGAACTTATCTAGATAAATAGTGAGCACTTTGAACTCCCAGGGGCTTCACAAATTGATCCGTAAAAATTAAAAAGTACTTTTTTTGTCACAAACATTTTCTTTTAGGCTCAATTTTTAACTTTCACATGGGCAACAGGATAAAATGGAACTTAAATTTCTTGGCAATTTCTCCTGTGTACACATATACCTCATATGTGATCATAAACCACTGGGTGCATGGCAGGGCTCGGAAGGGAAGGAGCCCATTTGACTTTTTGAATCTAAAATTAGCTGCAATTGTTAGCGGACACCATGTTGCATATGGGGAGCCCCTGTGTGTCTAAGCATTGAAGCTCCCTCACAAATAACCCCATTTTAGAAACTAGACCCCCAAGGAACTTATCTAGATGCATAGTGAGCACTTTGAACCCTCAGGTGCCTTACACATTGATCTACAAAAATGAAAAAGTCCTTTTTTTCACAAAAATGTTCTTTTAGCCTCAATTTTTTCATTAACACATAGGCAACAGGATAAAAAGGATTCTAAAATTTGTTTGCCAATTTCTCCTGAGTACACTGATACCTCACATGTGGCGGAAATCCACTGACTGGGTGCACGGCAGGGCTTTGAAGGGAGGGAGGGACATTTTGGAACACAGATTTTGATGGCGTGGTCTGGAGTGTCATATTCAGTTTGGATAGCCCCTAATGTGCCTAAACAGTGGAAACCCCCCACAAGTGACACTATTTTGAGTTCACTGCCATGGAAAGCCCTGGTTACTCAGCAAGTGACGTCACCACTCCTCTGTGGCAGTTTCTGACTGCCCGGATGATGTCACTCACCGAGTCCCTGTGGTCAGTATGACTGCAGACTCTGCAGGGAGAGGACACTTGTTCTCTCACTGCAGACTCTGCATGCAGGATCGTGGAGGGTTATGTGGGAGTAATAAAGATGGAGTTGAGTTATGTTTGTTTTTGTTTCTAATAAAGTGTTGTGTATTATTTACTATTTACTTGAAATTCCTAATGGCTGGATCTAATTTTGGCCCAACATTATGAATCTTGGGCTTTGTGCCAGCTGCCAATGCAAAACTACCATTAACCCCTTTAACACCCAGTTTGCCAACAGCACCAGGTTAACTGGAAGGATCGGGATACAGCTGCAGAAACGGGTGCCTCTAATGAATGTGCTATTTTCTGGGTTGGCTGTAGGTTTTAATTCACAGCGTAGGGGGCCCAGAACATTTGGGTCTCTCACAGCTGAGGATTCCAGCCCCTCAGCTGCCAAGTTGTACCTGGCTGGCAACCAAAAATATGGCAAAGCTCCATGTTTTTGTTTTCTATTTATAGAAATAATTAAAAAAAAAAAGATGTGGGGCTTCGCCATATTTTTGGTTGCCAGCCAGGTACAACTTGGCAGCTACAGACTGCCACCCACCCCCAGCTGCCTCATTGTACCTGGCTGGCAACCAAAAATACAGTGAAGCCCAACAGTTTCATTTATTTATAGAACTAATTTGAGAAAGGAAACGACATGGGGCTCCGCCATATTTTTCGTCCAGCTAGGTACAACTAGGCAGCTGAGGGCTGGAATCCTCAGCATGCAGAGGCCCATGCATGAATCACCACCCCCGACCTCAAGCTCCGACAAGAATCACTGAACACTGGGGCCTGATGGCAACGTCAAAGGTCGGGAAGGCACTGACTTTCATGACGTTTGTGTAACGTCAAGGGTCAGGAAAGGGTTATGACCACTACAAATCTGTCATTGAAAGATCTCATGTGCCTATGCTTATCTTCTCCAAAATTGGAGAAGGTAATTAATGGTAATAGAAGGCCTACGTAAAAAGATTTTTTAAAAATCTACAGCATTTCTGGTGATAAATGTCTATTTTTACTTTTTGATGAACCATCTGCCCATTTTCAGAACAAGTGTGCATCCATAAAAAAGGTAAAGATATTGCAGTTAGTAGGAGGCTCACTGTGCTCTGATCTTCAGGCCATAGACTATTGTTGTTGGACCAGTGTCCTGTATAACTTTTTGCTTAACTCTAGCAAAGATTGATGAATTTCTCAGGTCTCCTACTTCTCTCTGTCCTTGTAATATGAAAGGAAAATAACTACCGTATATACTCGTGTATAAGCCGACCCGTGTATAAGCCGACCCCCCTACTTTTGCCCCCAAAACCTGGGAAAACCTATTGACTCGTGTATAAGCCGAGGGTGGACCCCAGCACAGGTATACAGTCCCCCCCAGTGGTATATAGCAGCCTCCCCAGTGGTAGTATACAGCAGCCACAGAGGTATATACAGCAGCCCCAGTAGTAGTATACAGCAGCCTCCCCAGTGGTAGTATACAGCAGCCTCCCCAGTGGTAGTATACAGCAGTCTCCCCCAGTAGTAGTATACAGCAGTCTCCCCCTGTGGTAGTATACAGCAGTCTCCCCCTGTGGTAGTATACAGCAGTCTCCCCCTGTGGTAGTGTACAGCAGCCTCCCCCTGTGGTAGTATACAACAGCCTCCCCCTGTGGTAGTATACAGCAGCCACAGAGGTATATACAGCAGCCCCTCCCCTGTGGTAGTATACAGCAGCCCCCCCTGTGGGTATACAGCAGTGCCTCCCCATGTGGTATATACTGCAGCCCCTCCCCTGTGGTAGTATACAGCAGCCCCCCCTGTGGGTATACAGCAGTGCCTCCCCCTGTGGTATATACAGCAGCCCCTCCCCTGTGGGTATACAGCAGTCCCCCCCTGTGGTAGTATACAGCAGCCCCCCCCTGTGAGTATACAGCAGCCCCCCCGTGGTAGTATACAGCAGCCCCCCCGTAGTATATACAGCAGCCCCCCCCTGTGAGAATACAGCAGCCCCCCCGTGGTAGTATACAGCAGCCCCCCCGTAGTATATACAGCAGCCCCCCCGTGGTAGTATACAGCAGCCCCCCCTGTGGGTATATAGAGCCCCCCCCGTTGCTGCCGCACACCTGTAAAAAGAAGATCTTTCATACTTATCCTCCTGCTGTCACCGCGCGCATCCTCCGCTCTCCTTCTTGCTTGCACCCGGGCCTCGGCGTCCATCCATATGGCCGCGCACAAATAATGACGTCATTATTTGTGCGCGGTCACGTGGATGGACGCCGGGTGCAAGCAAGAAGAGCGGAGGATGCGCGCGGTGACAGCAGGAGGATAAGTATGAAAGATCTTCTTTTTACAGGTGTGCGGCAGCAACGGGGGGGGCTCTATATACCCACAGGGGGCTGCTGTATACTACCACGGGGGGGCTGCTGTATATACTACGGGGGGGCTGCTGTATACTACCACGGGGGGGCTGCTGTATTCTCACAGGGGGGCTGCTGTATATACTACGGGGGGGCTGCTGTATACTACCACGGGGGGCTGCTGTATACTCACAGGGGGGGGCTGCTGTATACTACCACAGGGGGGCGGGAGAGCACTGACAGTGCTATGTAATATGCACGGCTCCCCCTGCCGCTGATGGACAGGGGGATGCAGTGCATATTGCATTGCACTAATGAGCGGCCCCACGTGACAGGCCGCTCACTATACAGCCTCCCCCTGCCTCCTCCATCCCCCGGACACCGGCCCCACACAGTCAGCCGTCACTGACTCGTGTATAAGCCGAGGGGGGCACTTTTCAGCACAATTTCTGTGCTGAAAAACTCGGCTTATACACGAGTATATACGGTAATTTTCATACTTTGTATCCTTAAATCTGGTCACACTTATACCATGTGAGCCTGAGTACAAAGAGTTAATGTAGAAATATAGAGACCAACATATCATGCAGCTATTTGATAAATTCATGAAATGATCCTTTTCAATAGACAAAACACATGACTTACTGCACAAAAGAGCTCTTCTAGAAGGGTAAAGAATGCACTCTTTATCCAAGTGCATAGCACTGATACATTTATTTCTTGCCCATTGGCACCTGTGATTAGCTCTTCTACTGTGATTAGAAATGACTTTGATGAAAATGACTGTTAAAGACCTCAACATGAGCAGTAATATGACTTCACCACTTTTATTTCATCCTCTTGCAGCCAGCTATCATACTCATTTACTTTAAACAAAGAACAAGAAAAGAAGTCTGCTTCAGGAGACCACTTAGAGAAAATTGGAAAGCCATTATAGAAGCGCTATATAGAAATCACATGTTACAGAGCATTTCATGTATGATCAAGCAATCCTGTAAAGCAGTAACCCATCTCCTAAAAGAGGCATTATTTATTTAATTCCTGTGAGACTTTTTTAGATGAGAAGATTATATATAATGGAATAGCCTAAAGGCTTTGTGCTAAATTTATCACTTTAAGATATAACAGTTCTACAATGAACATAAAACTGCTAGTAGGTTGAAAAGCTATGTATATTAAACCATTCAAGTAAATATTCCAAGAGCATTAGCTATACACAGAAAAAAATTGATAACTGTCCAAATACTTCCAACACCTCATGCCTGTTTTTTTTCCTAGCAGCATGGACCTTTAAAAAATAAAGAAAAGTCTATATATGTCTACAAAGCTGCAGCTCCGCCTCACTCACTCTTATTAATTAAAGAGGATACCCGGGATTTTTTTTTCCTTTACATTGTGCCTAAGCACTAACAGGCTGGTAGTTGGTTCCTACCTGCCTGTTGTGCCCAGCACCGTTCACCGCCAACACAGAGGGGGCACAGAACACTCTTGTTAGCAATGTTTCAGCTTCCGCTGATGTCACGGCTGCCTAGGGGAGGCTTCTCCCCTCTGTACATGGGTGCACAGCTGACATCACACTGATTGACAGCTGGCTCCCCCAATCAGGTAGCAGGGAACTGGTTGTCAACCAGCGTGACATCAGCTATGTGCCCTCTTCCGCAGAGCAGAAAAGAAGTCTCTGCTCTTCTACTCTGCTCTGTTTACCCCTCCATGTTGTCCTCAAGAGAAGTGGTCTGTGACTGCTCTGTGTCGGGGATGAACAGCAGGGTCTGGAGCTGGGCATAACAGGCAGGTAGGTGGCAGCTACCTGTCTGTTAATACTTGGGCACTTTTTCTTATTAATAAGAAAATCACGGATTTCCCCTTTAACTTTTATGGTAAGGACTAGTTGTTTCTAAGCACTTATCCATTAAGAGATAATTGCCATCCATATTACAGATGTATAAATACTCCAGGTCAACCAGGACAAGAGCCATAGAGTAGCTAGAGTTTAGAGTTTGTAGTCTGACTTTTAAAGGAGGAACCACAATATGCTAAATAAAAAACTTATTCTTTATAAAATTAGCACCTCTCCTGGCTAATTTTATTATGCATTTATTTCATTATTGGCTAGAGAGATTTCAATTGCAGCTATGTACCTTAATTTGTAGATATAAATAAAGTGATGTTATTCTTGAATTACCCTGAAAGGGGTTCTTCAAAAACAATAAAAAAATATTAAAAATATCAATATAAATTCCTAAGTATCTTTACTTAAACATTATATTTATTTGGTCTTGAAAGGTAAATATTTATAACTAATTATGGATTTGTTTTATAGGTTATGGGCTAACGCGCTAACTCTATAGGTTATGGCTCTTAATAGTCTATATGTGTACTTATTTTCCCAAAAGCTAGAGCCAATAAGACAGCACACAGCCAATTACCCAATACCAACAAAGCGTTTTGAACAAACATCCCCGAAGAATAAGACTATGCCCAAAAATTCATATAGAATATTAAGAGCCATTACCTATAGAGCTAGTGCGTTAGCCCGTAACCTATAAAACACCCCCATTATACCTCAAAGGTGGAACACACGCGGTGACACCTTTAGGCTCATCACATCAATTCAAAGATACAAGCTAGATCCTGTGTAAAAACCTAAGTGACAGTACAATACTCTAATTATGGATTTCCTGTTGTTACACTGACGGAAAAAAATCCTGGAATGTGAATAGGATGGGTGCCTGTGATCATGTGTAGTAGAAACATCTGCCGTTTCCCTTATTTTCAAGAAGATGTCATGCATCTGAATAAACTAATGGGATACATGAAATACCACCAATGCTGTACTTCAGAAGCTGGTCACATTGCTGTCAACCCTGGCTTGCTGAATTTACTGTCACCTGAAGATATCCCATTGCGTTTATTGAAAAGCTAATTGTAGGTAATGCACATTGCTCAGCATCCAGAAAGCCATCGTGCACATGTTGTTCATGAGCAATATATTCTTAGAGGCTGCACCTCTGGCATGTTTACTACTAGATTACATAGATAGGATAGATAGCAGTGTGATCCAGCCTTTTCTTACCTCAACACTGGTACTGTCTTCAGTATTATATCAGAAAGACAGGATAATAACGAGATGGTATTATGATCCCCTTAAATGCCAGAGATGGGGGGCTCCATCCAAGGCTGAGTGCTGGAGGTGTGGTGCCGAAAATGAAAACTACTACCACATCTGGTGGCAATGTCCTGTCATATCTTCATTTTGGCAAATAACTGAAAAACTGATTACTCTGGTTCTAGGAGAAAGGGTGCAATTAACTCCAGAGACGACCTTGCTAAATTTCAGGCTATGGCCTACAAAGAAATATACATCAATCCTGGCCCAGAATATTATTGCAGCGGCCAAACTCCTAATACCGGTATACTGGCGCTCGGCTGAGGTCCCTTCGCTCCAACAGCTCCCCACTAAAGTTCACCAGTTGTACCTTGTTGCAGAAACGGTGTCCTATGTGAACCACACTCGAGCTTCTTTCTTAGAAACCTGGTCACCCTGGATCAGATACAGTTCGACATCCTAACTTGATATCACCGAACACTACCATTCAATCTGATAGATATCCCGTGTCCTAACCTACCCACCCCACACCCCTCTCTTTCCTGTTTCGTTCCTATCTCCTTACCTCTCTCTCGACTCTTATCTTTAACTGCCCCCCCTCAAGCGAAGCGGCTTGACTTTATTTCTACTCTCTTTAACGTTTTTAGATCTGAATTTATTATTGATAGCCAACAATGTGCACTTCTTACAGTGCGGTTGATGTTTGCGACACTCAGTGAGACACTGGATTGGCTCACGACCACTCCCACCTTTGGGACAGTGTTGCCGGGTGCGCTCCACCTCTGCCCATCACTTCTAACGCTCTGGGGGCTGTGGAGCGTGATCGCGCAATGCAGGACCAATAACACCTTTGAACTGTCTCGGAGTGTTGCTTATATGGCCGTTAATTGTACTGTCAGAATCCCAGTTATACCACTGGATTCTTTCTCCTCTGACTATGTACTCACACTATACTGTTGAAAAATGTTGATTTACTGTCTATTACAATGTACTGCAAAGCGTTAATAAAAAGAATTTTGAAAAGAAAAGAAAGACAGGATAGACAGCAGTTTGAGCAGCCTCTTCTTACCTCAAAACTACTTGTGTCTCTAGTATTATATCAGATAGACATGATAGACAGCAGTGTGAGCAGCTTCTCCTTACCTCAGCACCCCTAGTTTCTCTAATATATCAAAAAGACAAGGTGGACAGCAGTGTGAGCAGCTTCTTCTTCCCTCAGCAGTGCTGGTATCTCCAGAATTAAATAAAAAAGACAATATAGACAGCAATGTGAGCAGCCTCTTCTTACCTAAGTACCCTTACCTGGTATCTATAGCATTAGATCAGAAAGACAATATGGACAGCAGTGTAAGCGGTCTCTACCTACCTTAGCAACACACCTATCTCCTAAATTAGATGGGAATATACACTGGAAACACATCTTCCCACACATGAAGGGAGTAAAGCTTACTACTGCACACCTGTCTAGGCAACATTTGGTAAGTGTAACATAGTGGTGGAAATTTTAATGTATTAATGATTATCTCCCTAGACAAAGCAAATCTTATTTGCTAATTAAATGTAGAAATTTGTGCAGAATTCCATTTTATTTACATCTGTTTTTCTTCTATTCTCAGCAAACCCTTTTAATATGTAGCACAAGAGATGCTATTATTACTAGTATTTTTCACAAGGAATCAGGAAAATTTCAGAAAATCTGGTAGCTAAAAGGTATGTTTGTTAACATAAGACATAGAGATGACATGTTTATCTCCATGTTGAAGAAAATACACAGTTAAAGTACAACTACAGCATTTTTCCCACCTCTGGAGTGACACTATGTATTTAAGTCCCTTACCTCCAGTGTTACACTCACTTTCCTCTCCACTCTCCAGATCACACCTCAACCTGATCTCATCCCACCTCATCCCCAACCTCACCACAGTCTTCGACCCAAACCTATCTCTTCAACCTATCACTTACAACTGGTGTCTTGCCCTCATCCTTTCAATCCCTCCACTGACTCTGTGTCTATCTATCGTCCAACTTCACTTCTCCCCTATGCCTCAAAACTACTGGAACAGCATGTCCACCTTGAGCTGTCCTCCCACCTCCCAACCTGCTACTTTTTGACTGGCTACAATCTCATTTCTAACTACACAATTCCACTTAAGCTACCCTAACTAAAGTCACAATGACATACTTACCACCAACACCAAGCGACACTACTCTGTCCTCCTTCTCTTGCACCTGTCCTCTGCCTTCAACTATGTGGACCATAACATATTCTCTCATCACTTAGCATCACAGACTTGGCCTTCTCTTGAATCTCTTCATACCTAATTGACCGAACTTGCAGCATCTCTCACTCCCACACCACCTCCTCATCTTGCCCCTCATCTGTAAGTGTCCCCCATGGCTCAGTTCTTGAATCCCTGCTTTTCTCCATTTACACCCTTGGCCTAGGACAGCTCATAGAGTGCTATGGCTTTCAGTATCATCTATACACTGATCACATGCAGAGCTACTTCTCTGGACCCGATATCACCTCCTTTCTAACGAGAGTTCCACATTGTCTGTCCACTATTTCATCCTTTTTCTCTGCCTGATTTCTAAAACTCAATATGGACAAAACGGAGGTTATCATGTTTCCTTTTTCCTCACTCAACTCCTCAAACAAACCTATCCATCAAAGTCAATGGTTGCTTACTCTCCCCAGTCCCGCATGCTCGCTGCCTTGAGGTAACCCTCAACTCTGCTCTCTCCTTCAAGCCACACATCCAAGCCATCTCCACCTCCTGCCAACTCCAACTCAAAAATAGTTCCCGTATCTATGCGTTCCTTATCCAAGAATCTGCAAAAACACAAGTGCATGCCCTTATTATCTCCTGCCTGGACTACTGCAAGCTCCTGCTCTGTGGTCTCTCTTCTAATACTCTCACTCCCCTCCAGTCTATTATAAACTCTGCTGCCCAACTAATCCACCAGTGCCATTGTTATTCCCTGACCTCTCCACTCTGCAATCCCTTCACTGCTTTTCCATTGCTCAAAAACTATAGTTCAACACCCTAACCATGACATACAAAGCAATCCACAACCTATCTCCTCCGTACATCTGTGACATGGTCTCCCGGTATTTATCTGCACAAAATCTCCGATACTCAGAAGATCTCTTCCCCTGCACTCTTATCTCCTCCTCCCACAACCACATACAAGATTTCTCTAGTGCATCTTCTATACTCTGGAACCCTCAGCCTCAACACATCAGACTCTTGCATACCATGGAAACCTTCAAAAGAAACCTGAAGACCCACCTCTTCCAAGAAGCCTACCACCTGCAGTAACCCTCAGTCTACTATACCGCCTCTCAACTAGCTCTATCCTCAGCTACTATTTTCTCCATCCCTTGGAAACTGAGCCCTCGTGCGAAGGGTCCTCTCTCTTTCTGTAGTTGTCTGTGCCTTGTATTGTTCATGAATATTGTACTTGTCTCTATTGTGTATACTTCTTTTTACTTTCAAATGGAATAAATGGTGCTATATTAATGAATAATAATAATATCAGGGCAGATGGAACACAAATATAATGACAGACTACTGATGGTGTTTACAGCATAACAACCCAGATCAAAACTACTCCAGAGCATTCAGAAAGAGAACATTTCTCCTTAACACTAAACATTTACCAAACTATTGCTGTCTTGGTTAGAAGATAGGCTAATTTTTTGCATGAAACAAATACATTATGTGCTGTCGCTTGTTCAGAATTTCTTATTACTCCTGATATTCAACTTGAAAACATTTAATGAAACATTTTTCATTTGCAAAAAAATTTGGCATATTGCATGTTTCTTTTACTTCATATCAGGAATAAGCACCTTTGATTTGAGAAAAATCAGCAAAAATACTTAGGTCAGCAGAATTTAAAGAAATATAAAAAATAGACCAATATAATGTAATTTGCTTTAACAATGTGGTCTTTGTGAAATCCAAACAACAAATTGACCACAAACCACAGGTTTCCATGGTCAATGTCAACAGAGAGTTAATATCCTCCTGCTCCCTCTTCAACCGCCCCTATCGGGCTTCCGTTCCCATCACTCCACTGAAACAGCCCTAACCAAAGCAAGCGACATTACTCCATCCTCCTCCTCCTCGACCTATCTGCTGCCTTCCATACCGTTGACCATTCCATCCTACTTCAGATTCTGGAATCCCTCGGCATCACTGACCTAGCCCTCTCCTGGATCTCATCATATCTAACTGCTCGCACCTTCACTGTCACCCACTCCCATACCTCCTCTTGACCTTACTCCCTATCTGTTGGTGTCCCCCAAGGCTCAGTTCTGGAAACCCTACTTTTCTCCGTTTACACCCTCAGCGTGTGACAACTCATCAAGTCCCACAGACTTCGTTATCATCTCTACGCCGACGACACCCAGATCTATCTATCTGGGCCTGACATCACCTCCCTTCTATCCAAAATTCCACAATGCCTGTCCGCCATCTCCTCCTTCTTCTCTGCTCGTTTCCTCAAACTTAACATGGACAAAACAGAGTTCATAGTCTTCTCCCCAAATCGCTCTCTCCCTCTACCAGACATATCCATTAATGTCAATGACTGCTCACTTTCCCCAGTTCCGCACGCCAAGTGCCTTGGGGTAATCCTCAATTCCTCCCTCTCCTTCAAGCCCCATATCCATGCCTTCGCCACCTCCTGCCGACTCCAGCTCAAAAACATTTCCTGGATCCGCACTTTCCTTGACCTTGACACGGCTAAAACACTTGTTCATGCTCTCATCATTTCCCGTTTTGATTACTGCAACCTCCTGCTAACCGGCCTCCCCGCTTCCTCCCTCGCACCTCTCTAATCTATCCTAAACTCTGCTGCCTGACTCATTCACCTGTCTTCCCGCTACTCCTCGGTCGCTCCCCTCTGCCAAGCCTTTCATTGGCTCCTCACCCCTCAGAGATTCCACTTCAAAACCCTAACCATGATATACAAAGCCATCCACAGCCTGTCACCTCCATACATCTCTGAAATGGTTTCCCGTTACCTATCCTCACGCAACCTTCGCTCCTCCCAAGAACTCATTCTCTATTCCCCTCTCATTTCCTCCTCTCACAACTGCATACAAGACTTCCTCCATGCATATGCCATCCTCTGGAACTCTCTTCCCCACCACATCAGAGATTCTCCTACCTTGGGAACCTTCAAAAGAAACCTGAAGACCCACCTCTTCCGACAAGCCTACAACCTGCAATGAGACCCAGTCCACCGCACTGTCTTATGTTCGGCACTACCACCTCCTACTGTATCCCCTTTGGTCCCCATAGACTGTGAGCGTCTTGGACATGGTCCCATCCCCTCCTGTTTGTCCAGACTACACAAATATATTGAACTTGTCCTTGTCTACCCCCTTAAGATGTAAAGCATCATGGAATCTAATGGCGCTATATAAATAAATAATATTAATAATACTACTAGCCCTGGAACAATTTTCCAAAAGAAAACCTGTAGCATAGTCCGAAGGTCTAATAGTCCAAAACAGAGAACAGGCAGAACTTGGCATATTAGCTACTGTGGAACAGAGAAGAACTAGCGTCAGGTTACAAAGGTAAAGATGGCATATGAGAAGGTAGGTTTCCAAAATTGGTTTGGCATTTTATCGACAGGATAATGTCCAATAAAGGTGGAGACAGATATAAAGTAAATTAGATGGAGGTAAGATTCCTATGAGCAATTTCAACAGACAACAGACAGACAATCAATATTAGAGTGTATCAGTGAAAATAAGAATGAGCAAACCAGTGGAATAGCCAGTAGCATGATTAAAAAGGCAAGAAGAGGTCAGGTAGAACCACACATGAGTTATCATGAATCAGAGAAGAGCAAGAGTCAGAAAAGCTCAGGGTCACCAAATAGAGGTGAAGGAGGATCAAGATGACCTGTAGGGCAGAATCTGAACAACAGTCAGGGAAGACAGGTTAAAACAAGTCAAGTTCATTAAATATAAACTGATTTTCATGTGTCAGTATGGGAATAGTATAAATAAGCAGCATACTATATGTCTTTGTGCCACCCTATTATCAGATTCATTGCAGATGTTATCTGGAAAGAGATGAAGTACTGAAATTGCAAAGCTACATTAATGAAATTGTAACTTAAATTGGTCATTTTACTATACAGATAAATTCTATCTGCCCTACAGTATTGTAGCATATAGGAAGAAAAGGTGCAATTAACTTATCAGTTTATGGTTGGTAATACTGACACATTGACAATTAATTAGCTCTCTTTGCTCAATTACAGCAATTCTGCTTTACACTATATTAACCCCTTTACGACTAATGACGAGTATACTCGTCATGAAAAGATGTCAGTTCCCGCATCATGACGAGTATACTCGTCATGGCTTTGAACTGTCACTGCTCCTAAACGAACAGTGACAGCTCAAATCTAAAAGCTGTCAGTGACAGCCAAGGGTTAGGGGCAGAGGTGTGGGCACCCCTGTTAACCCCTTCACCCCCCTCCCCCACCGCAATCACTCTTATCTGCGGGCGGGTTGCACCGCAGCCGCCGGCCATGAGCTGATGCTCCAGCTCCCCCTGTGTCCTGTCCCCGCCCCCTGTGTCCAGCTCCCCCTGTGTCCTGTAGCCCCCCCCCTGTGTCCTGAGCCCCCTGTGTCCTGTCCCCGTCCCCTGTGCAGCCCCTCCTGTGTCCTGTCCCCGTCCCCTGTGCAGCCCCTCCTGTGTGCGGTCCCTGTCCCCTGTGCAGCCCCTCCTGTGTCCTGTCCCCGCCCCCTGTGTCCAGAGCCCCCTGTGTCCTGTAGCCCCCCCCTGTGTCCTGAGCCCTCTGTGTCCTGTCCCCGTCCCCTGTGCAGCCCCCCCTGTCTCCCGTCCATCCCCGCCCTCCACCTTGCACAGTTTGTTTGCCGGTGGGCTTCTGCGCCCGCGCGCAAAGCTGCAGGGCCCCCTCCTCCTCCCTGCTGGTCCCCAGCCCCGATCCCGGGTCCCCAGCCCCGCTCACCTATCGATTCCCGGCGGGCTGCACGCTCGGTGCACCCGCCCGCACCGTCGGGCCTCCTCTGCAGTGTGGCTCCTCCTCTTCTCAGGGGCTCCTCCTCCTCATCGCTGGGTAAGTATGAATGAATGAAAGAATGAATGAAAGAATGAAAGAATGAATGAATGGATGGATGGATGGGTGGATGGATGGGTGGATGGATGGATGGATGGATGGATGGGTGGGTGGATGGATGGATGGGTGGATGGATGGATGGATGTGTGCGTGCGTGGATGTGCTTGTGTGGATGTGTGTGCGTGGTTGTGTGCATGCGTGGATGTCAGCACGTGGATGTGCGTACGTGGATGTGCGTACGTGGATGTGCGTACGTGGATATGCATGTGTGGATGTGTGTGCGTGGTTGTGTGCATGCGTGGATGTGCGTACGTGGATGTGCGTACGTGGATGTGCGTACGTGGATGTGCGTACGTGGATGTGCGTGCGTGGATGTGCGTACGTGGATGTGCGTGTGTGAATGTGCGTGCGTGGAAGTGTGCGTACGTGGATGTGGATGTACGTGGATGTGTGTGTGGATGTACGTGGATGTCAGCATGCGTGCGTGGATGTGTGCATGCGTGGATGTGCGTGCGTGGTTGTGTGCATGCGTGGATGTGCATACGTGGATGTGCGTGCGTGGATGATGGGTGCATAGGTGGATGGATGGGTGCAACAAGGGATCAAGTGTCCTCTTGTTATAGTCTCTGGGATCATAGTCATGGTGCACTGTATAACTGATCATTGTCATACAGTGCACCATAACTCTGACCCCTGAGACTGTAGGAAGAGGACACTTGATCCCTTGCTGCAGTCTCTGGATTGAGCAGAGGCGATCGAGCGTCGTGGGACCTTCGTTGTGGACTACGTCGGAGGCAATCGAGCGTCGTGGGACCTTCGTTGTGGACTACGTCGGATCTTCATAATAAAGATGGAGTCCGAATTTTGTTTGTGTTTTTTTTTCAAATAAAAAGATTTTTCTATGTGTGTATTTTCTGACTATTTACCAGAGATTCCTAATGGCGGGTCTAACATTGGCCCTATATTATGAATCTCGGGCTTAGTGCCAGCTGCCAATAAAAAGCTGGCATTAACCCCTTTATTACCCAGTTCGCCACCGGCACCAGGGCAACTGGAAGAGCATGGGTACAGCGCCAGAAAATGGCGCTTCAATGAATGCGCCATTTTCTGGAGCGGCTGCGGGCTGCAATTCGCAGCATGGGGGGCCCAGAACGCTTGGGCCTTTCCATGCTGAGGATTCCAGCCCCCAGCTGCCTAGTTGTACCTGGCTGGACCAAAAATATGGCGGAGCCCTACGTCATTTTTTTTTCTAGAATTAGTTCTAGAAATAAAAAAAAATGGGCTTCGCTGTATTTTTGGTTGCAGCCAGGTACAGCGAGGCAGCTGGGGGTTGCTGGCAGTCTGTAGCTGCCAAGTTGTACCTGGCTGGACCAAAAATATGGCGGAGCCCTACGTCATTTTTTTTTCTAGAATTAGTTCTAGAAATAAAATAAAGCCTTCGCTGTATTTGTAGCCAGCCATGTACAACTTGGTAGCTGGCTGACTGGAATCCTCAGCGTGGAGAGACTCAAATGTTGTGGGTCCCCCACGCTGCAAATTTCAACCCACAGCCACCCAAGAAAATAGCGCATTCATTAGAGGCGGCATTTTCTGGTGCTGTACCCCAACTCTACCAGTTGCCCTTGTGCTGGTGGCACACGGGTTCTCCATATGCGACATAGTGTCCGCTAACAATTTCAATAGAAAATTAGCTCCAATTGTTAGCGGAAACCATGTCGGGTATGGAGAGCCCCTCCCTGTGTGCCTGAACATTGGAGCTCCCCCACAAGTGACCCCATTTTGGAAACTAGACCCCGAAGGAACGTATCTAGATGCATAGTGAGTACTTTGAACTCCCAGATGCTTCACAAATTCATCCATAAAAATGAAAAAGCACGTTTTTTTCCACAAAAAGTTTCTTTTTTCATTTTTACGGATCAATTTGTGAAGCACCTGGGGGTTCAAAGTGCTCACTATGCATCTAGATACGTTCCTTGGGTGGTCTAGTTTCCAAAATGGGGTCACTTGTGGGGGAGCTCCAATGTTTAGGCACATAGGGGCTCTTCATATCCTACAAGGTGTCCGCTAACAATTCCAATTGTTAGCGGACACCATGTCGCGTATGGAGAGCCCCTGTGTGTCTCCACATTGGAGCTCCCCCACAAGTGACCCCATTTTGGAAACTAGACCCCCAAAGGATTATATCTAGATGCATAGTGAGCACTTTGAACCTCCAGATGCTTCACAAATTGATCCGTAATAATGAAAAAAGAAATTATTTGTGGAAAAAAAGTGCTTTTTCATTTTTACGGATGAATTTCTGAAGCACCTGGGGGTTCAAAGTGCTCACTATGCATCTAGATACGTTCCTTTGGGGGTCTAGTTTCCAAAATGGGGTCACTTGTGGGGGAGCTCCAATGTGGAGACACATGGGGACCCTCCAAACGCGACATGGTGTCCGCTAACAAATTGAGCTCATTTTCCATTCAAATTGTTAGCGGACACCATGTCGCGTTTGGAGGGTCCCCGTGTGTCTCCACATTAAAGCTCCCCCACAAGTGACCCCATTTTGGAAACTAGACCCCCTAAGGAACGTATCTAGATGCATAGTGAGCACTTTGAACCCCCATATGCTTCAGAAATTCATCCGTAAAAATGAAAAAGCACTTTTTTTTCCCACAAAAAATTTATTTTTTCATTATTATGGATCAATTTGTGAAGCATCTGGGGGTTCAAAGTACTCACTATGCATCTAGATATGTTCCTTTGGGGGTCTAGTTTCCAAAATGGGGTCACTTGTGGGGGAGCTCCAATGCGGAGACACACAGGGGCTCTCCATACGCGACATGGTGTCAGCTAACAATTTGAGCTCATTTTCCATTCAAATTGTTAGCGGACACCATGTCGCGTTTGGAGGGCCCCGGTGTGTCTCCACATTGGAGCTCCCCCACAGGTGACCCCATTTCGGAAACTAGACCCCCTAAGGAACATATCTAGATGCATAGTGAGCACTTTGAACCCCCAGATGCTTCACAAATTCATCAATAAAAATGAAAAAGCACTTTTTTTTTCCACACAAATTTTCTTTTTTCATTTTTACAGATCAATTTGTGAAGCACCTGGGGGAAGAAAGTGCTCACTATGCATCTAGATATGTTCCTTTGGGGGTGTAGTTTCCAAAATGGGGTCACTTGTGGGGGAGCTCCAATGTGGAGACACACGGGGACCCTCCAAACGCGACATGGTGTCCGCTAACAATTTGAATGGAAAATGAGCTCAAATTGTTAGCGGACACCATGTCGCGTTTGGAGGGTCCCTGTGTGTCTCCACATTGGAGCTCCCCCACAAGTGACCCTATTTTGGAAACTAGACCCCCAAAGGAACATATCTAGGTACATAGTGAGCACTTTGAACCCCCAGATGCTTCAGAAATTGATCCGTAATAATGAAAAAATAATTTTTTAGTGGAAAAAAAAGTGCTTTTTCATTTTTACGGATGAATTTCTGAAGCATATGGGGGTTCAAAGTGCTCACTATGCATCTAGATACGTTCCTTCGGGGGTCTAGTTTCCAAAATGGGGTCACTTGTGGGGGAGCTCCAATGTGGAGATACACAGGGACCCTCCAAACGCGACATGGTGTCCGCTAACAATTTGAGCTCATTTTCCATTCAAATTGTTAGCGGACACCATGTAGCGTATGGAGGGTCCCTGTGTGTCTCCACATTGGAGCTCCCCCACAAATGACCCCATTTTGGAAACTAGACCCCCTAAGGAAGGTATCTAGATGCATAGTGAGCACTTTGAACCCCCAGATGCTTCACAAATTCATTCATAAAAATTAAAAAAACACTTTTTTTTCACAAAAAAAATCTTTTTGCCTACATTTTTTCAGTTTTGCATGGGCAAAGGGATAAAATACATCCCAAAATTTGTTGGGCAATTTCTCCTGAGTACACCGATACCTTATATGTGGTCATAAACCACTGTTTGGGCGCACGGCAGGGCTCAGAAGTGAAGGAGCGCCATTTCACTTTTTGAACGGAAAATTGGCTCTAAAATTCAAATTGCGCTCCTTCCCTTCTGAGCCCTGCCGTGCGCCCAAACAGTGGTTTATGACCACATATGAGGCATCGGTGTACTCAGGAGAAATTGCCCAACAAATTTTAGGATGCGTTTTATCCTGTTGCCCATGTGAAAATGAAAAAATTGAGGCTAAAAGAACATTTTTGTTACAAAAATTAAAATGTCCATTTTTTCCTTCAACATTATTTTAGCTCCTGTGAAGCACCTGAAGGGTTAATAATCTTCTTCAATATAGTTTTGAGTAGCTTGAGGGGTGCAGTTTTTGGAATGGTGTCACTTTTGGGTGTTTTCTGTCATGTACACCCCTCAAAGGGACTTCAAATGTGATGTGGTCACTAAAAAATTGGTTTTGTAAATTTTGCTGGAAAAATGAATAATTGCTGATTAACTTTGAACCCTTATAACGTCCTAACAAATTTTTTTTTTTCTTCCAAAATTGTGCTGATGTGAAGTAGACATGTGGGACATGTTATTTATTAACTATTTTGTGGCACATAACTCTCTGGTTTAGCAGAATAAAATATAAAATTTGAAAATTGCTAAATTTTCAAAATTTTTGCCAAATTTTTTATTTTTTCACAAATAAACGCAAAAATTATCGACCTAAATTTAATACTAACATGAAGCCCAATATGTCACGAAAAAACAATCTCATAATCGCTAGGATCCGTTGAAGCGTTCCAGAGATATTACCTCATAAAGGGAGAGTGGTCAGAATTACAAAAAATGGTCTGGTCATTAAGCTGCAAAGTGACTCGGTCCTTAAGGGGTTAAAACATACATTTTGTAGTTAGATCTTGACAGAGAAACACTTAAGGTGTGTTGTTCACACATACTTTTCTTCTGTTGATTTTTCAGACTGAAAAATAGACACAAAAACATAAATACAGGCTCTTTGTTTTTGATACAGTTTATGTGTAAGGAACATATTTTCTTATTATTCCCCCATCCTACTGTATCCCAACCCGCCCCACGTGGACTGTGAGCCCTCGTGGCCAGTCCCTGCCCCTCCTGGACCTGTCCATGTCCTGATCGCCTAGGTTTAGTGTACTTGTTCTTGTCTCCCTTATCCTCATGTAAAGCGCCATGGAACCTAATGGCGCTATATAAATAAATAATAATAATAATAATTATTATTATTATTCAGTGGTCAAATTTTGAATGCTTTTTTTTCAAGCCAAAAAACTAAAGAATTGGCATGTAACTTTTTTATATGTTAAAAAAAGTTGGAAAAAACACTGCATTATAGGAGTATTTTCTTATTGGGACCAATATGGAGCTGATTCAAATAATTTTGAAGTGTTTCTTTTACATGGCTTTTGGAGCAGAATCTGCTCTAAAATTCAAGCAAAAAAACTCTTTTGAGAACATACCTACAGTTGGAGGCAGTTTTAATGCTACCATTCCAGCCAAACCTCAGGGAGTAGAGATGAGCAGACCCAAATTTTAAAGTTTAGTGTCTTGTGCCTAACACAGACTTTACAAGAAAATAGAAAATGAGAATACAGCTCCCAATAAAAGTTTTCAGGCTTTAATACCCAATGATAAAAAAAATCAGAAAAGACGGCAAAATGAAGTGCAACGCGGTGAGAAAAGCTAATTTTCAGACGGTGGTAGATCACTGATGGCCCAAAGGGAGCTTCACAGTTACACTTTCTGAGTTCAGACTAAGGACACCTATCCGAAATACATTGCTATGAAGCCCCCTTGGGTCATCAAAGATATACTACCCGTCTTGGGATCAGTTGTCTTTACCGCGTTGCACCTTATTTTGCCGTCTTTCTTGGATGTTTTTTATCATTATGAATTAAAGCCTGAAAACTTTTATTGTGAAATGAATTCTCATTTTCTATTGTACTGAACCTCATGCCTCGACAAGGCATCTTCCGTGCTCCATGTGCACAAATCATACATCCAAGTGAGCTGGCTATTTTCTTATCCATGTTTTTTCAAGAAAATCAGTATTCAAGTTCGGAGTTCGGGTTCTTTACGTATGCAAACCAATCACGCAAACATCGCTGTCCTCCGATATGCTCGGTGCCCAGTGCGAGCTGCTTGAAGTATTTGAATAACTCACCCTGGGGGTAAAATCAAAGTTATCAGATGTAGTGTGTACAAATAAAGTGACAAAACCTGCCCTCCCTCCACCAAAAGTGGTTTGTTTATGGTAGACTGTATGAAGGCAGAGAGCAGAACTGCCCAATAAGTGACTTTCAATGATGTTTCTGTCAAGTTTGGGTCCAGAATACAACTTTATCTAAAGTCCGGTTAAACTAGCAGACTCTGATTTTCCATGTGCCCGTTCATATCTACTAGAGGAAAAGTAGAAACTAAGATAATATCTCTTTTGTTTAAAAATCTAAGGGTACCATCACACTTGGTGACGTTCCAGCGATCATGACAACGATACAACCTGGTAGGGATCGCTGGTGCGTCGCTGCGTGATCGCTGGTGAGATGTCAAACAGTCAGATCTCACCAGCAATGCAGCAACAATATGGCGGTCGTTGGGAACTTGTCACTCTCGGGAGTAGTATTGAGGTCGTTGTCAAACACAGCGATGCACACTGCCCAAAAAATGGTCCAGAACGGTTTGTAACGATCGGCGAACTCACAGCAGGGGCCTGATCGCTGCTACGTGTCACACATAGCGAGATCACTGTTGAGGTCGTTGTTGTGTCACAAAACTTGTGACTTAGCAGCGATCTCGCTAACGATCTCGCTTAGTGTGACGGGGCTTAAACGTTGTCCTTACAAATTAATACTTCTGTCATATCTTGGAGCCTATTAGCAGATCAAAGAACGGGTATGATTTTATGGAAAAAAATTATCACAAATATTTCTAAAGTTTAATGTGTGAATGTAGAAAAATATTTTCAAATGCTTCATTTAAAATTCTGTATAAATGCAACATTTCATTTTGCATCAAAGAAAAGAGGCAGTCACCCTGAAATGCAGCATCTGCAGTTTGGGTTCTGATCTGGCACAAATCCTAAGTCATATTAAAGGCTTGTTAAAGAGTCAATTATGACTACAAGGATTGCTACCCTTATTGGTTGGCATTAGAGTTTTTCACTTCCTCACTGAAGTGACAATTTGCATCTATAAACAACTGACATGAGAAGTCACAGTTTTACAAACCTTGTGGTAAAGCTAAACTTTATTAAAATGTTTGATATGGTAGTTAAAAAAAAAAAAATATATATATATATAATAGTTGACACAAATTTTTAAAACATGTACCGGTATATGTTTATTACCTGTATGTGAAGATGAAATTGTAAATGTTACGTCAATAAAAAAATCAAAATCAGTCTGTAAAGCTGTGGTCTCCTACGCTCTACACAAGCTGTACATTTCTGAATTACGCTGTACTCAGTGGGGTATCTCCTGTCTCAACTACAGCTACCCGCTAGGGGATTAGCATGGATCATCTCTCTCCTCTGAGTCACACAGCTAACAAATGAAGCCACAGTGCAGAGTGGGCAGACAGGAAACCACTAAAGCCAAAGCAGTGATTATGTACATGCTGTGTGAAATGTATTGAGCAGTGAGCCAAAATGTTTGTGTGTGTCAGAGCAATCTTTTTACTGACCAGGACAGCTGTACTCACAGGGGGATCTCCAATCAGCCAGCAAGGAACTGCTTCTGTCCTTCAACAGGCAATTAACGTGAGTCCATTACAGCTCCCTTGGGGCACTAGGAGGGGACTGAGGGGAACTGCAAATGACATCGATGGAAAGGTCACAAACCTCATGAGGATAGAAAGGTAGCTGTGCTTGGTGAAATGGAGTGGAAAGTAGTAGCTATTTGTCATCCACTAGCAATTCAAAGGGGGAGCAAATGGGTTCAGATCCTTTTCCAGACTGCTCATGAATTTCAATTTTTTTCCACTGTCTGAACATGAGGTTATACAAGACTCCAAACACCAAAGCCAAGTCCTTTTTTTTTCAAACCCACCAATGCTATACCCTGATCCAATAATACAAGAAGCGTTCACACATTTGTCTCATTTTGGAAGCATTGTATCTGTGCACAAATGAAGTGGTTATGTAATAGGCGTGCTGGTGCAAACGATACATCTACCCACAAGAATATAAATAAAGTATCAGTCGTGTCTAAAAGGTAAATCCACAAAGACAAAGATACATAAACTGTTGACAGCTCAGTTACGGAATATCTTTACGACAGAGGGGAAATGGTTTCTAAACAAAATCCAATGAAAACCAGAATCAAAAGCAAATCAGATTATTATCAAATATTCCTGAAAATCAGTTGACAGGCGACTGCTGCCAGCTGGTATGTAAAGTCATCTACTGGCAGGACCAAACATGTGGTCTGAATCCAATCAGCTAGAATAACAGTGCCAGCTAGAAACTGATCATAATGCTTAGTGCCTTGACTGAGGAGAAAAGGCTGCCTGTGTGCAAAAAAAGGCAAAATCACACATTTGTAGCAATTTTAGGTTTAGTAACGAGCATGATTATCTGGAAAAAACCTATCACTCGTATTATCATTATAATAATAAATCTTTATTTATATAGCGCCAACATATTACGCAGCGCTTTACAATGTAGGGTTAGAGTACAGAAAATATAATACAGTAAGTAATTACAGTAGAGAACAAATACAGTACAATAATTGGATACAAAACAATAGGCATAGAATCAATGTAAAAAAGAAAATACAATAAATAAAGCAAGAAATGAAGGTGACCCTGCTCAAAAGAGCTTACAATCTACAACGGGATAGGGGTAGCACAAGGTACAGGGGCTTATTGTACTAATGGTCCAGGCATCTTGAGGAAATGGTGCATAGAACTAAGCTTACATGGATGGTCATTATACAGTCTGTGTAGACCTTTTGGTTTGGTGGTGTTTGTAGAAGAGTAATGTCAAGAGAGATAGCCCATTCACTGTCTACAGTGCAAAGGACTTCTATTAGGGAGTATGATAGGCCGCCTTAAAAAGATGTGCTTTTAGGGATCGTCTGAAGCCATGCAAGTTGTGGATAGTCCTGATATCTTGGGGTAGAGCATTCCAGAGGATTGGTCCAGCTCAAGAGAAGTCTTGGAGCTGGGAGTGGGAGGATCGGATTAGTGCAGATGTTAGTCGAAGGTCATTTGAAGAACGTAGAGAAAGGGTGGGGTGATAGACAGAGATGAGGGAGGAGATGTAGGGGGGTGCTGCACTGTAAATAGCTTTGTGGGTGAGAACAAGCAATTTAATTTGATCCTGTAGTGTACGGGCAGCCAGTGCAATGACTGGCACAGAGCAGAGGCATCTGAGTAACAATTTGCCAGATGGGTGATTCTGGCTGCTGCATTAAGGATGGACTGGAGAAGAGAAAGTTTAGTGAGTCATTCTGTTAACCCTTAGATACTTATTGCACTATGTATGGGGAATAATCTTTTTTTATTAAAAAATGTTAAGCTTTGGAGTAAAAAAAGTTTTCTAACAGAAAATAGAACAAAAAATATGCAGAATACTCTAAATTAATACTTATTTGATCTGTGATTGGCTGCCTCATTCATCCAGAAGTAGAAATATGGAAACCAAATCAGTTTTGAAAAAGAAAAAGTAAGATAATTTTTTATTATTTTGTTATTATAGAGTTTTCTGCTAGTTTCTTGTTTTTTAATGACCAGTGGTGAACAGCCCCTTTCAAATATACTGAAGCTAAAATAATAATAATAATCTTTATTTACCGTATATACTCGTGTATAAGCCGACCTTTTTCAGCCCAAAAATTGGGCTGAAGAGTCCCCCCCTCGGCTTATACACGAGTCATATACTAGTGTGGTGGGGGCTGTGTCCGGGCACTGCAGGAGGAGGCGGGGGGAGGCTGCAGAATAAGCGGCACGTCACGTGGTGCCGCTCATTAATTATGCATGGGGAGCAGCGCATAGTACATTGCTGCTCCCCTGCACAGTATAGCCTCCCCCGCTGTCTCCCTGCCCCCCCTATGTATACAGAGGCCCCCCCAGCAGTGATCCATCTCACCCCCTCGGTCTCCAGGCACCCGGGTCCTCCAGCTGCTGCGTGGCTTCTAATACCGGCATCCTCCCCGCTCTTCCTGCTTGAATGTAATTATGTGACCGCAGTCACATGATCGCAATCAAACAGGAAGTGCGGGGAGGACGCCGGTATTAGAAGCTGTGGGCACGCAGACGCAGCAGCTGGAGGACCCGGGTGCCTGGAGACTGAGGGGGTGAGATGGGTCACTGCTGGGGGGGCCTCTGTATACATGGGGGGGCCTCTGTTACATGGGGGCTCTGTATACATGGGGGCAGTGAGACAGCAGGGAAGCTCTATACCTCTGCTGGGCCTGTATACCACTGCTGGGCCTGTATACCACTGCTGGGCCTGTATACCACTGCTGCGGCTGTATACCACTGCTGGGGCTGTATAACACTGCCGAGGGGCCTGTATACCACTGCTGGGTCTGTATACCACTGCTGGCGCTGTATACCACTGCTGGGTCTGTATACCACTGCTGGGGCTGTATACCACTGCTGGGGCTGTATACCACTGCTGGGCCTGTATACCGGTCCTGGGGGCTGTATACCACTGATGAGGGGCCTGTATACCACTGCTGGGGACTGTATATCAGTGATGAGGGGCCTGTATACCACTGATGAGGAGCCTGTATACCACTGCTGGGGACTGTATATCAGTGATGGCGCAACTGTATACTAGTTATGGCCACTATATACCAGTGATGGCTGCTATATACAGGGATGGTGGCTATATACCAGTGATAGGGGGCTTTATAACAGGATGGTGGTCTGCTGCATTGGTAGTTTACTGTTTCTATTTAAAATACAAGTTCAACATTTTATTCGTATCTATTTTCATTTTTAAAATGTTTCAGTACCGGTAGCTGCTGCATTGTCCACCCTAGGCTTATACGAGAGTCAATAGGTTTTCCCAGTTTTTGGGGGCAAAAGTAGGGGTGGGCGGCTTATACACGGGTCGGCTTATACACGAGTATATACGGTATATTGCACCAACATATTCTGCAGCGCTTTGCAATTCAGAGGTTCATATACAAACAATCATAAGTAACAGTTATAAAATATACAATGATTAAAGCAAAATTATGATGGCTCTGCTCATAAGAGTTTACAATCTAACAATGAGGTGGCGTGACACAAATTACAGGTGCTTATTTATAATGATGGTCCAGCCAGCTTGAGGAAATGAGGAGTAGATAAGAGCTGCATGAGTGGCGACCATTATTTGTAAAGCTTTTAAGTCTGGTGGAGTGAATAACCTATGTCTAAATTACTTTGACTAGGAAGCATGATAGGCCACCATAAAAAGATGTGTTTTTAGGGAGCGCCTGAATCAATGTAAATTGTGGATAATCCTAATTTCTTGGGGTAGAGCATTCCAGAGGATTGGTGCAGTTCAAGAGAAGTCTTGGAGCCGGGAGTGGTGGGTACAGATTAATGCACATGTTAAGGTAACTTTACACACTGCAATGTCGTTAAGATTTCACCAGCGATGTCGGTTGTTAGGACATCTTTTTGACATCGTTGGTGAGATGTCACATGTATAGATATCGTGGACGACGCACCAACGATGTAGCGAGCAGCTATTGTTTGCACAAACCAGCGAATGATACTTGTTCATTGATGTGAATGGGCGAAGTTATTGCGGTATCACACATAACGATGCAGCAGGTTAGCTGATCATGGATCGTCAGATTTGAGAACATGTACTCAAATCTGCAATCAACGATCCAATGACTTATCGTAGTCGTATCACGGTGTTACACGCAACGACGTCCTAACGATGTTGTTTCAACGCCTCCAAACCGTGACGTTTGAGCAATATCGTTCATGATATCGTACCGTGTAACGGTACCTTTAGTCAAAAGTTTCTTATAGAGTGAAGAGGACGGGTGGGGTGACAGACAGAGATGAGGTAGGATATGTAGAGAGGTGTTGCTTTGTAGGTGAGAACAAGCAATTTGAATTGGATCCTATTGTGTATGGGCTGCCAGTGCAAATTATATTCAGTCTAGGTTATATAACTTGGCTTAATACAGAAAATGAAATTCTACTGACCCCAGTGTTACGTTATAGCTCAGCCCTACGTCTGGGAAAGTAAGAAGGGTTAATATGCAGTGTCTCCAACATATAAAGCACAACGACAGTCCTCTACTTTTAGATTGCAGTTTGAGTGGTTCTAAAAAAATTACTTTCTACAAACATTCACAACGTAAGAAATTTTTTTTTTCTATGTATACACATTACTGTTGAAATAGTTTTTTTTTAATTAAAAAGTATTTTTTTTTACTGACTTCATGTAGGCCTCACTCAAAAATCTAATTAAATGCATTCATTCCAAATTAAGAATTAGTTTCCGCACATGGGATAATGCTGTTGGGGTGTAATTTGATCTCTACAAATTGGCGGAAAAAAATGGTGGGGATCAACACCTACTGGTTAATACACAATATCCAGTGGTTTTTCAATATATCTCTGTGTAGTATAATTCTCCCAGGGGCTCAGTTTATGAGGTTGCCTTTCTCTCCAGGGAAACATTTCTTGAATCTAGCCCCTAATAGCATACGTTAATTTTGTCTGGAGATAAGAGGAGTCTGGCTGTTTCTGCCTAGTAATTTAATAGAAACTTGAATCTAATTTAATAGATCCTTTATGTCTCTGTCAGAGACTGTTAAAATGTATTGATGCAATATCTCATAGAAGTTAGCAAATACATTAATCTTCAGGGATCTTGCGATAACAGTTTATTATCAGCATGTGCAGCAGATAGGGGGCCGCATGGAAACCGGCTGATAGTATGCAATCACAAATAACATTTGCAGGTTTCGCTCAGGAAATCAAACCATAAATTTGTAAATATTTCAACATCATGTAGCATAGATCTAATATTTTATGGTGACTGTTTATACTGAATATTAATACATTATAAACATCAGAAACATCGATCATTCGCAAACGTCGCAGAGAACGTAATATTCATAATCTATACGGAATGTATACATGAAATGGAAACATTCCCCTCTTTTAAAATGGATATTCATTTGCAAAAAAAGGTATAAGGAAATTTAGAATATACAGGCAGAGAGAAAAACAGGATAAGCATTTCTCTGGGAAATGAAAAACGTCTATTGTAAAATATTATATCACTTAAGAAGGACAAATAATGACTCGTTAGGTTGGGTGTCCACAATCAGGATTAGCAACATTTTGTATTCAGTATATTTATGCTGCGTCCAAGACCCTTCACTGTACAGTCCAAGCAATGTGGATGGGATTTCTAAAAATGTCTGCAGTGTAAACCAACATGTAGTTCAGCCTCCCGAGCTGCATCATGTCAATGTATGCATGTGGAGATGCAAGTGTTCTCAATGTGCAAACACAGACAAAATACGCTGCCATCAGAAGCCTAATTTTGGGCACAGGCGCTGCATTCTCTTGCAGAGGACACTTGCATTTTGGCAGAAGAGATGCAGCATCCAGGATCCAGTGTCTCAGATTATGGGCACGCACCCTTATTCTCTTGAGATGGGTTCAGACGAGTGCATGTAGAATTGTCCATTTTTCATTCAGTAAAAACATGATTTTTCATCTGTCATCTATATACCAACTGTATGTCATTCATAAAAGAGAGTGTGGTACTCCTGTGACTCGGGGATTGGGATGTCACATAAGGGACCCTCAATTTATCCATCCACACACCTTAGTGCAGGCGGGACGTGGGTGAACACGTTGTCAGGGAGACCTAGTCATGGTGGGAGGAGCTAGGTGGGTAAGTGGAAGAGCGGGAAGACAGTTAGAAAGAGAGTCTGAGGAGAGCTCCTGTGGGTTTTGAGGAGTACAGGACGGCGGAGAAGCTGTTGTGAAGGAAAGGGACTCTAGGGGCACCAGGTGTTGAAGTGCGCCCCAATCCGTACCCGGTATGTCTACCGACCGGTGGGGTTCAGTCCCAGAACAGAGGACCAGCTCCGAGAGTGGTGCGGGTATTCATCCATGAGCTGCCAAACCGGAGACACAAGTTTCTGTAGGAAGTCATGGCCGAAAGCCCGGTGTAATCCACAAAAGGCACCGTATAGGTTACTGAGGACCAAGAGAGGAACCCTCCAGAGAAGATCTGTGGGAGCTGGCTGAGGGATCTGCGCGCTGCAGCGCTACTGGGAGGCAGGAGAGAGAGCATGGTGAGGGACAAGAAAAAGGAAACGACAGGCACACCACCAAGGGTCCCAAATAGGACGTCCTAGTCCCCTGGTGACCACCCAGACCAGCAGAACCCGTGAGAACTGTAACATCTGTAAGCTGCCTGATGTTTTGCAAGTAAAACACGTACAGACTGTGTGACGTACTTTATTTGCCTACGCCTGAGGAGCCGCACACTTGTTAATGTGTTAAGACTGACAGGGCCGCCGAATGAACTGCTTCCCAGTGTAAATCCCTATTACCTTATAAGTGCCCCGGGGACTGCGCTCCACCTACGGGGAGTGTTAAAAACTAGCTGCATCACCCCGGAGGTCTGCAAGTAGCGCCGGCATTATTACCGGATCCTGGCAGTGGTGACATGAACACTTTTTATTTTTATTTAACCCCTTTTTCAGCGACCACCAGGGCCACGGGACCGGAAATTAGGTCTCAGTGACATCCCCAGTAAATCAACGCCTAGAAGCGGGTTCCCAACGGCCCTGGGGTGGCTCACATGTCTATTTCTGTAGTTCATATGACATCCATAGGGCAACTGTTACCTTCAGTACAGTACATGAATAACTACAAAAATGTAAAGGTCAAATACTGTTTCATATGCTAATAATTGTAATGGATTTATTGAATATGTATTGTGGTTTTAGGACAGCTGTCATACAATGGATCATATGATTGATCATTCTGATGGAATAGCGCATGATTTTGGTCTGAACTAGCTTATTCACTAGCGGTCCATGAACAAGTATAGGATACAGACTGAAAATATTCTAATGTGAACAAGCCCATATCTGATAACATGCCTCAGGGATTCTTCAGAAGGCTGTATTTTTGCTCAGTTTGCTGTCCACAAGCTTATACGACAGCACCTTGATTCAGTGTAAACCAACCAACAGTATGTGTGAAAACATTTTCAGCATGTGCAAGTCTGGTCTGATGTTTGGCCCAACTAGTGATGGTCAATGACAGGTAGCTCATATGGTCTTCTGAAATTTACATATGTGACTGGCTCAAGTTTTAGTAGGGCGTAAGGAACTTGCCTAAAGGAAAATCTAGGAAGATTGAAGGTAGACTAAATGATTTTATATGACCTGCTTTCAGATGTGTGCTTCACATGTACATGTGAAGTGTATTATTCTTTGCACTTTGCAGAAATTTAAAGGGAACCTTTCAGAAACTTCAATGACTGAGTAGCCCTGTAAAAAATAAGTTAGCTTGTCATTATGACCCTAAAGTTATGCTCCATCTGCAAGAAATAGTGTTTTGAAGTTCTGTATATACAGTGCGTTGTGAAAGTATTTGGCCCCCTTGAACTTTTCAACCATTTGCCCCATTTAAGGCTTTAAATATAAAGATATAAATTCTATTGTTTTGTGAAGAATCAACAAGTTGGACATATTTGTGAAGTGGAATGAAATTTATTGTATATTTTAAACTTTTTTAACAAATAAAAAACTGAAAAATGGGGCGTGCAATGTTATTTGGCCCCTTTACTTTCAGTGCAGCAAACTCACTACAGAAGTTCAGTGAGGATCTCTGAATGATCCAATGTTGTCCTAAATGACTGGTAATGATAAATAGAATTCACCTGTGTGTAATCAAGTCTCTGTATAAATGCACCTGCTTTTGATAGTCTCAGGGTTCTGTTTTAAGTGCAGATGGCATCATGAAGATCAAGGAACACACCAGGTAGGTCTGAGATACTGTTGTGGCGAAGTTTAAAGCCAGATTTGGATACAAAAAGATTTTCCAAGTTTTAAATATCTCAAGGAGCACTGTGCAAGCGATCATATTGAAATGGAAGGAGTATCAGGCCACTGCAAATCTACCAAGACCCTGCCGTCCCTCTAAACTTTCATCTCAGACAAGGAGAAGACTGATCAGAGATGCCGCCAAAAAGCCCATGATCACTCTGGATGAACTGCAGAGATCTACAACTGAGCTGGGAGAGTCTGTCCATAGGACAACAATCAGTCGTACACTGCACAAATCTGGCCTTTATGGAAGAGTGGCAAGAAGAAACCCATTTTTAAAGATATCCATAAAACGTCTCGTTTGAAGTCTCCCAAAAGCTACCTGGGAGACACACAAAACATGTGGAATAAGGTGCTCTGGTCAGATGAAACCAAAATCGAACTTTTTGGCCACAATGCAAAACAAAATGTTTGGCGTAAAAGCTACACAGCTCATCCCCCTCAAAACACCATTCCTACTGTCAAACATGGTGGTGGCAGCATCATGGTTTGGGCCTGCTTTTCTTCAGCAGAGACAGGGAATATGGTTAAAATTGATGGGAAGATGGACGGAGCCAAATACAGGACCATTCTGGAAGAAAACCTGTTGAAGTCTGCAAAAGACCTAAGACCGGGAAAGAGATTTATCTTCCAACAAGACAATGATCCCAAACATAAAGCAAAATCTACAATGGTTTGGTTCAAAAGTAAACGTATCCAGGTTTAGAATGGCCAAGTCAAAGTCCAGACCTGTATCCAATCGAGAATCTGTGGAAAGAGCTGAAAACTGCTGTTTACAAACGCTCTCCATCCAACCTCACTGAGCTCGAGCTGTTTTTCAAGGAAGAACGGGCAACAATTTCAGTCTTTCGATGTGCTAAACTGATAGAGACATACCCCAAGCGACTTGCAGCTGTAATCGCAACAAAAGGTGGCGCTATAAAGTATTAACTCAAGGGGGCTGAATAATATTGCACGCCCCACTTTTCAGTATTTTATTTGTTAAAAAAGCTTAAAATATGCAATAAATTTTGTTCCACCTCACGATTGTGTCCCACTTGTGGATACTTCACAAAAAAAATTAAAATTTATATCTTTATGTTTGAAGCCTGAAATGTGAAAGGTTGAAAAGTTCAAGGGGGCTAAATACTTTCACAAGGCACTGTATGTGTGTGATGATGCACTTACAGCTCTTCAACCCCACACTGTAGTCCATGCCTTAGCACAATTCTCCACTGGATGATTGACAGGTCATTGGCTTGAATACAAAGCAGCAAATATAACATGAAGCTCAGGAGTTGTAAGTTCATTGTAACACCCCAATGCACCTCCAGAATGGGTGAGCCCTAAGTCTGGCATGTCACATTTCAATTAAATAGTCAGAATGCCATTGTAATACAATGTATGTCTCAATTGGGAGATGTTACAAAGTGTATGGTCATCCTATATGCATGGCCATCATAAGACTTGTTTTACAAACTCTGTTGTTTTGTAAACTCTTTTGGCAAAAAATGTCATGTTCTAAAGACCGGCAATATTTTCAAAGTGCCACTATTTCAGTGGCAACTTACTGTAGATAAAAATATAAATGATTACACAGCCTAAAAATATTTTAAAACAATTGTACAGAAGAATATGGATATGATTAGCCTTATCCTCCTTTTTACTGTTCTTTGTGTTGCTATGAAAAATTATCTTCAGTAGAAGCTTTCCTTCTGTTCCCTGCATGAAGTAGAACAAAGATTGCTAAAACCTGTACCCAAATTAAGGGGCAGAGCTTCAGTCACCTACCAGCTTAGCATAAAAATAATCAACAGGCGATTAACCAATTGGTCTTCCACCGAACTAGATTCATGCAGAAAATGCTCCAGACTAACGAACAGTGAGTACCGTATATACTCGTGTATAAGCCGAGTTTTTCAGCACAAAAAATGTGCTGAAAAGTCCCCCCTCGGCTTATACACGAGTATATACGGTAATAATAAAAAAAAAAAAAATATACAGCCCCCCCGTGGTATACCGGGCCCCCCCTGTGGCAACCTGTAAAGGAAGCGATGATTATACTTATCGGGTCGCCGACGCCGACGCCGCCGCTCTGTCACCGTCCGTCACCGCGCTCCTCCTGGTCTTCATGCTTCCTTCACCGTCGCACAGGAAATGATGTCATTTTCTGTGCGCCGATGAAGGAAGCATGAAGACGGGAAGGAGCGCGGTGACGGACGGTGACAGAGCGTCGGCGTCGGCGTCGGCGACCCGATAAGTATAATCATCGCTTCCTTTACAGGTGGCCACAGGGGGGGCCCGGTATACCAGGGGGAGGGCTGTATACAGCCGGGTACCGCTGTATACAGCGGGGGCTGATGTATACAGCGGGGGCTGCTGTATACCCCTCTGGGGCTGCTAAATACCCCTCTGGGGCTGCTGTATACCCCTCTGGGGCTGCTGTACACCCCTCTGGGGCTGCTATATACCCCTCTGGGGCTGGGGCTGCTATATACCCCTCTGGGGCTGGGGCTGCTGTATACAGCTCTGGGGCTGCTGTATACAGCTCTGGGGCTGCTGTATACCCCTCTGGGGCTGCTATATACCCCTCTGGGGCTGCTATATACCCCTCTGGGGCTGCTATATACCCCTCTGGGGCTGGGGCTGCTGTATACCCCTCTGGGGCTGCTATATACCCCTCTGGGGCTGCTATATACCCCTCTGGGGCTGGGGCTGCTGTATACCCCTCTGGGGCTGCGGTATACAGCTCTGGGGCTGCTGTATACCCCTCTGGGGCTGCTGTATACCCCTCTGGGGCTGCTATATACCCCTCTGGGCTGCTATATACCCCTCTGGGGCTGCTGTATACCCCTCTGGGGCTGCTATATACCCCTCTGGGGCTACTGTATACCCCTCTGGGGCTGGGGCTGCTGTATACCCCTCTGGGGCTGCTGTATACAGCTCTGGGCTGCTGTATACCCCTCTGGGGCTGCTGTATACCCCTCTGGGGCTGCTGTATACCCCTCTGGGGCTGCTATATACCCCTCTGGGGCTACTGTATACCCCTCTGGGGCTGCTGTATACAGCTCTGGGGCTGCTGTATACAGCTCTGGGGCTGCTGTATACAGCTCTGGGGCTGCTATATACCCCTCTGGGGCTGCTGTATACCCCTCTGGGGCTGCTGTATACAGCTCTAGGGCTGCTGTATACCCCTCTGGGGCTGCTGTATACAGCTCTGGGGCTGCTATATACCCCTCTGGGGCTGCTATATACCCCTCTGGGGCTGCTGTATACCCCTCTGGGGCTGCTGTATACAGCTCTGGGGCTGCTGTATACAGCTCTGGGGCTGCTGTATACAGCTCTGGGGCTGCTGTATACCCCTCTGGGGCTGCTGTATATACCACTGGGGAGGCTACTGTATACTACCACTGGGGAGGCTGCTGTATACTACCACTGGGGAGGCTGCTGTATACCACTGAGGGGGCCTGTATACCACACTGCTGGGGGCTGTATACCTGTGCTGGGGTCCACCCTCGGCTTATACACGAGTCAATAGGTTTTCCCAGGTTTTGGGGGCAAAAGTAGGGGGTCGGCTTATACACGGGTCGGCTTATACACGAGTATATACGGTATATCTCTAAATCTTGTTTAATTCAGTCATTAATTTGTTGATTTATCTTTTTATTGTTGTTTTATTTAGTTAACTTACTATTTATTGTATTAATTAAAAAAAATAATAATATGAGCCATGTCAACAAGTGGTGGCATGAAAACATTAAGCTAATAAGAGATAGTGCTAAATAGCTTAGTCATTTGAAGAATAAGGAAACTTCTGGGGACTTATTTTTATTTCAATGCATGAATTTTTTGTATGATATTTTTATTAAGACACTGGATCATTTTGTTTTATCAACCTTTACATTTTGTGGTGTATAGCTGCTTCAAAATAAACAGTCAGGCCCACCTGTCATTGAGAAATCAGGATTTGTAAACCTTATTAGAGATGAGCGAACCTCTTGAAGTTCGGTTTCAGGTGGTGCAGCAGAACTTTTTGGTGTACTGTCCGTGACCCCAAACTGGACCCGAACATCAATGGAAGTCACTGATACAGCTCTCCGCCCACATACAGCCAGTCATAAGTAAAACACTTCTGGGAGTGGGAGGCGGGTTTTATTTTGGACACACAATACACCCAAAAACTGTGGTTTTAAGCCCAATGTGAGCTGATCAAACACTCCATGTGATTCTCACTGGGCCAAGCAGCAACTGTACCTGACCTTAGCGATGCTCGCTCCATTGCTTTGCAAATGTAAAGCACCCGAATGCTGAGCCCGAACAGGTTTGGTCAACACCGGGAAGTTCGGTGACCCAAAACAAACCAAGCCTTGAAAGGTTCTCCCATCTCTAAACTTTATCTCTTTTCCTAAACCATCTTCAAATATTATTTTTTTTATTTTATGAGTAAATGAAGGTTCAATTGGTCATTCATCAGCTTGGAATATTTGAACGAAAAATGAGTTGGAGATGGATAATTAATTTTGCACCTGGCTATGTAACTGTGATAAAGGCTGTAGAATCCAAATGTTTGAAAAGTGTTACTGAAACTTTATCACAAAAATGCTTTTTAGACAAACTACATATGATTAATTTAAAAAAAGGATCCCTAAAGATTTAATATCCTCTACGGGGTACCTGGTACTCAAATCATGCTGCCCAAACCAACGGGAAGCATGATTCAGAGCCCAGCTGCATGAATATAGCCAAGTATGTTTTTTTCTGAAAAAATCCAATGATGTAATTGACAGTGTTTCCTATGTACATGCTTGGGATAGACCTGTCGATCCATCAGAAATGTGCATGGACAAGCCAACTGGGAGTGGAGCATCAGTCTAGTATCATCTCTCCATAAAATATTCGGCCAGTGTCACATGTTGACTGCTTTGCAGTCCATATGTAATGCTGCTGTCATTTAAATCAGAGTAAATTTCCTTTGGTTCATCTGTTGGCTATGTTTGTGGCTCTGCATGTTCAGGTGGGGGTATGTGTCAGATCATTCAGTTCTCCTTCAGTCTTTATGTAGTGCAACTTGCTTCCACTAGATGTCGCTGATAGAGTTTAGTCTCTACAAGAACCCAGTGTAGAAAGGATATTCGTGATGGTGCTTGGTGCTGTTTCCTTCCCTGTAGGAGTTGCTGTGTTTTTTCGGTCCTGAGCTGGAGACTCTTAGCCTAGGCTTATCAGGAGCATAGGGCAAGGGTGGCAACCCATACCTCCTCACCTTCAGAAGTACTTCTGGGAGCAGGGTGAGCCAAGGACCCCCAGTCTAATGGTCAGATTAGCTCCCCTGGCCCTCTTAACCCATCTTACCATCCTGCTTCCTGATTCTCTTACAATCATACCTTGACAACCAGATTCTAAAACTATGTTTTCATTTAAATAACAGAATTTTTCAGAAAAAAATAAGTCTGGTTGCAATCATGTCAGGCTGTCATGACTACAATCATTCATGCTGTCCATGTAGTAACAGGTTCCCTTTAAGCCGATGAATCCTATATAACAAGCCTGTTACTTGATATTCTTCTTGAAAATGATATTAATTATAAGGAAGGATACTATTTAATGATTCAGGAGAAAGAGGAAAGACTACACATAACCAATGCTAAACATGTCTCTCAATGTCATGTGGAAAATGAGCAAAAATATGCATGTTGTAAAATCTCACTGAGCTTTATACAGTTGTGGATTAAAACTAGAATGAGCCTCAGGTATTACTTTACTCATGCTTGATCACACATAGGAAAAATCTGAATCCTTTAATGTCTGGACTGGGCCATTTGTGAATTTACATTTTTATTACAACACACAGCAAGACCCTATTACAAGCCTCCTACACCAAATATTGTGGGATATATGGAAAGGAAATTACAGTTTTCTTCAAAAAATAGAAATAATAAAAAAAAGCAAAAAAGGAAACCATACATATATAGAGTATCTCACAAAATTGAATACACCCTTCATATTTTTGTAAATATTTTATAACCTTTTCATGGGACAACACTGAAGTTAAGCCACTTTGTTAGATTGTAAAGTAGTCAGTGTCTAGCTTGCATAGCAGAATAAACTTGGTATGGCTGGGGTCACACATAGAAATCCGTTTTTGGAAGTGATTTCCATGACCAATCCATTTTTTTGGGTGCTTTTTGAGCCTCCTGCACCTCTGAACGTTTTTGGACTTAGTCATTTTTTCATTTCATTAAAAACGCACATGCGTTAACGCATGCGTTAGCGCAGGTGCCTATATGTGCCATGCGTTAACGCATGCGTTTCCCATAGGGCCCCATGTTAAAAAGATGCATACGTTTTTTAACTGATGCCAAAAACGTTGCTAGCAACGTTTTTGGCTCAAAAACGGACAGAGCAATGTTTTGAGGTCCAGAAAAAAATGGACAGGGTGTTTATTACATCCAATCCGTTTTTCTGTCAGTTTTTGAACTTAGAAAAAAAAAAATGACAAAAATGAAGCCAAAAAAGGGACCAGGGGCTTATGTGTGACCCTAGCCTATGCCTGCTAACTCAACAAACAACCGATGTGGGAGCAAACAGTTGCTTCCGGCTGCGTACCTTTTTTTCCTTGATCCAGTTCTAAATGACACAACTCCTAGTGTGCGTGTCATTTAGAATTGCGTTCTGGGCATGCACAGGCCGAAAACCCGAATGAGCGTCTGCATCCAAAGAGATACAGAGTCCGCCAGATCCAGGTTACATAAAGCACTATTTTAAATCCATCTGCACTGCCCTGGAACCGGGTGGTAAAGATCTTTGACACGGAGTCTCAGGGGAAAAACTGTGACAAACCGGATTCTGGGGGAAAAGTAAAAAACTGTCTGCACCTGCAAGTGCCTGCGGCCCCATTGAAAGTTAATGGGGCTGAAAATGGATGCGTGTGCATCCAGTTTAAGCTGGAAGCACACAGATGCCAAATAATAGCCATGTAAAACCAGCCTTAGGGCACGGACACACTGGAGTGAAAATCAAACGACTGAAATGCAAGAAAATCTCGCATTGCCCTCAGACCAATGTTAGGCTAGGGTCACACATGCAGATTTTACTTGCGCTTTTGGAGACCTGGTTTTCTAAAAACGCATGTAAAAATGCACCCATAGACCCCATGCAAAAAACGCATGCCCCAATAGCAAAAACGCATGTCTAAATGGCACATGCGTTTTTGGGTGCCTTTTTTTGGCTCTGCACCAAAAAATAGCGCATGATGCACCATTTTTTCAAAAACGCACCCAAAAACGCAGCAAGCAGTATTTTTTGGTGCTTTTTCAAAAATGCATGCGTTTTTGTAATATGGAACCCTATGGGAAACACATGCGTTTTTGAAAGTGTCAAAATGTACATGCGTTTTTGCATGCGCTTTTAAACAAAAGGCATGCGTTTTTAACGGCTTTTTAAGGAGGCCCCCATACCTAACAGCAAAAACGCAGGCAAAAACGCAGGTGGCCAAAAAGCACCTTAAAAATGCATGGCATGTGTGACCCTAGCCTTAGTGAACGAGTCAGAACAGATTACCGTGTGACTTCTGCTTTTTTCTCATCCAGTATCTGGATGAGAGAAAAGTTGCAACATGCTGCAACAGTATGCAGTTCTCTTCCGAGACTCACAAATGCAAGTCAGTGGGTCCGACAAAATCACGGACAGCACACGGAACATCCGAGTGCCATCCATTTTTTAACTGAAATATTATTATTCTGTAGCTCAAAACACTGTAAAATGTTTCTGTAAATGAGTATACAGTAAATAGCTGGTGAGAAAAAAAATGGATTGCACACAGAGATCATTCAGATGTCACATGACAGCAGAGAAATCCTCAGACACTCGAATACCAGTTGCATGCCAAATGGACCAAAAAATGCATGTCACTTGTCACAGACCAATATTTTTCACGCCAGTGTGGCCATGCCCTTAGAAAGCAATCCTGCCACTTATTAAAACATAATATCAGATGATTAAATAATGGCAGGGTGTATTTATATGGTATGAACAGGGAACTCATGACCCTTCTCACTAAAGTTTATCTCTATAGAAACTTTTAAAATATTAAGAGACATCAAGGCTGCCTTCAGATTTGCAGATGCCTCCGCAGCGTTTTGCGGAGGCATCTGCAAGCATCTGCATGCAGACGGCAGCCCCTATGTTTATGCTTGCAGATGCCTCCGCAAAACACTGTGGAGGCATCTGCAAATCTGAAGGCAGCCTAAGATATTAAGATCGGCACAAAAATCCTGCAATATTAGAGATCAATTCATTAATCTCTTCACCCCAGGTGATTCTCTGTATTTCGTTTTTATTTTTTCCTCCCCTTCTTCCAAGAGTGATAACCTTTTCTATTTTTCCATCAATATAGACATATGAGGGCTTTTTTATTCAGGATGAGTTGTAATTCATTTTACTAAATAGTGTACTGGAATATGGTAAAAAAAAATTCAAGTGAGGTGATATTGCAAAAAAAAGTGCATCTTTACTATAGTTTTGTAGAGCGATTTAGATAAGAAACACGGCACTCACCATAGGTAGAATCTTCATAGCTTTTATTCCATGCGATTCAACATAGACAAAACGCAGGGAGGGGAGGGGAGGGGGTGCTGAGACTCGGCACCCCCTCCCCTCCCTGCGTTTTGTCTATGTTGAATCGCATGGAATAAAAGCTATGAAGATTCTACCTATGGTGAGTGCCGTGTTTCTTATCTAAATCGCTCTATGAGACTGTTTGCTAACACGCACACGTGCACCGCCGTGCATAGGAATCGCACTCTTTGTGGGTTATATTAGCGATTTACAGACTGACTGTGCCTGACTTTCTCTACCCTTGTGGTTTACTATAGTTTTGCACTGGCTACACTGTCTATTTGCTTCTGCAGTTCAGAGTGATGTATTCCTTAGAATAGCAGAAATGCTGAACTCCTGTGAATACCAGCGCTCAATCAGACTTCACAGCAACTTCATCATGACAGTGACATGGGTCATCATATGACCCCCACCTGTCCAGACAACCCATCAGCACCCTTTGACTGCCTCAAGGGGCCACCAGAGGCGACGGGGAATGGCGTGATCCCGCTGGTAGGTGTTAGATGGCGCTGTTAGGAGTTTGACAGTGAAATCTTACTCATGTCAACAAGCACGGGTGGATCTCCAATACTTCTGCACTTCTTAGCTGCACATGTCAGCTGATCAGATGAGCGGACATGTGTGGGGAATGATGTGAGCTCAAGGGATACGACCAAAGGCATATAGGTATGTCCTTGTTTGTGATGCGTTTAATGCAGACATCAGCAGCCTTACCAAACAGCTCATATAAAGATTCTTTGCCTTTAGTAGAACAGGTACATTTCCATGTTTAGGCTGCGCAGTATGTTATAACCGTTATGAAATCCAGTGATGTCATACATCCTTATACTGGTCCACCCTACCCCATCAAGGGCTTCTAATTCTAAGACACTAATTTTGTGGTGCACCTAAACTAATAGCCCGGTAGTCTCCTCTACTTAAGGGAAACTTTGCAGCATATTTTTGATAGAGTTTACCGTCATAAATATGCCATCTGATGTAATAAGACTTGGCTACCCTTGCCCTACCATTTTGCTACTACGAAACACACTGTTTCGTAGCTAAGATGTCAAATCTTTAAAGAGATCCTCAGACCAAGTTGAGGGGGTAACCATGTCAAACTGTTAAAGAGAAGAGAATCATATTGCATTTTATACTGGGAACATTAGTCCCAAGGGGCTCAATGGGAAACATTGATTTATTAATTTAATACTCACTTTGTCATGATAATCTACATATTTGCGTATTTGTATTTTCTTGACCACTTTTATTTTCCTTGAGTAAGTGCACTGGTTTCCCTGCCCTATTTCTTAATTGATCCCCTCACACACTTTATCTTGTTTTATGGATCTTTACAGTTTTAGTTTCCTCTTATCTATCTCCTATCCTATCTCTATCCCTTTGCACTCTGCTCACACATCTACAGTAGCTTACATCAATTCAGAATAATTTCACTTGCTCTGCATCATGGCACATGCATGGATGCCTTTTGTATGCTTCATGCTGGTATGCCAGCCACACCTCCAGCATGAATTTTGGTAATGAAATTCCCATAACATGTATTCTTTGTTGTGGGATTAATATGGTATATTTACTGTATATGTAATAAATTCAATTCATGCTGCCCTGATACAGCATCTAGCATGATGGTCTTTAATTCTAAGCCAAGCGTCCTTGGTCTGGCATTATGGGCACTACTGGAGCTTACATTCTCTCACAACATCATTCTCTAACAGAACTCCATGATATAATGACGCTGGGGATCGACAAACCCAATACATGACTCTGTATTTGGCCTAGTGACTAGTCCTCACGCTACATTATGATGTTCTGGACTCCTAGAGGTATGCAGGATGTGGGGTTGAGGGTGCTGGAAGCAGAAATATAGACTTTTCATCATGAAGCAGATAAGATTAACTGTGTGGGGCTCAGTAGTGAGATGGGCAATATTTTTGGGAAGCAGATTTTGCTAGATTGCTTTTTTTGGGAGGGGGAACAATGTCACTTTTCCAGACCATTTGTGTTCACTGTAATGTGGAATCTCTCTATTTTTCCATTGACTGATAATGGAACTCAGTTAGGACTTGATTTTAAAGTGTAACCGTCATTTTTATTTAATAGTAATGTAAAGCAAGAGATTATAATCAACTTTTACATATTGTTATACTTTATTAATGATATCAGTAAGGAAACCATTAAAACAATCTCCACAAGATGTCCTCAGCAGGCTGTGTGTGAAGCTCATTCTTAGTCACTTCTGTCTTCAGGGGCATGGCCTAAACTGCGTTCACAATACAGATAATGACACTGTCAAATTACCTCATACTGGCACCTCCATTCACATGGCTCTACTCAGTGTTATCACAGAGCACAGTGCAGAGGCCAGGTGAACGAGGAGTCAGATAAGATCTCACAGGAGCTGATTGAGCTCAGCATAGTGCCGGCATGAGGTAATTTGACAGTCTTATCATCTGTAGTGTAAATGCATCTTAGGCCATGCCCCCAGAAGACAGTTGTTACTGAGAATGAGATTCACACAGAGCCTACTGAGGATATCTTATGGAAGGTTTTTAAATGGTTTTCTTGCTGATTTCATTAATAAAGTATATGTGAAAGTTGATTATTATCACTTGCTCTACACATGACGGTTACGCTTTATGTTTTCATTGTTAATATTTTGGGACGCATAATAATATTTGATTGTTTTTAGTATGAGACTAATCTCACATTTATCTAGTGCCCTACCTACGCTGAATGAGTATATACACATTTTTATGTCTTTCTATTGCATTTTTTTCACCTTCGTATGATGACAGAACTATATTTTTGCCATGTTAATTTATTTTATTTTTACAGTGTTTGGTATACAGGATAAATAATGCGATAGGTTTATAGGTTTGGTGGTTCTAGCCATAGTGATACCAATTATGTGTATGGTTTTACGTTTATTTTTCCTTTTGTGTAAAACCTATTTTATTAGTGGCATAAAAGCTTTACTTTACTTTCTTGTAAAACTATTTTTGTAGGATATTGTTTTTACATTTTTAAATTGTTATGATCTTTTACATTTTTACCAGATGAATCAAAGATTTTAGATGTTGATTGTACTTATACTGCGGTGCACAATAGCTGTCAGTTTTATATTGATATTTGGCCTGTTAGACAACTTAGCTAGTAGATCCCAAGGTCATTGCCTTGACTTGAGGTTGTAAAGGCAACCATTGGGATCCTGCAATCACGTGGAAGATTAAAAGGCCATGATCAGTGAGAACACCAATTATGACCAATACAAAAAAGGTATATGTAACAGCATCTTCCTCCCCACCTGTATTCATGCACTGTAATGTAACCTCTGTAACAATGTGGACCCTCTCCTGGCCTGTGTTCCAGAACTCTGTGTAATGTAATTAAGCCTAGGCCATCTCTTGGGGAATGTGTCTTTGTTCTTCTCAGCATGGGACTCATTCAATTCAAGCCTGTAGTTTCTGGAAACTTCTACACTTTGCCACATGCTCAATAGTGGGTGTGAACCCTTCCCCCTCAATGGGCAGATCCCAAGACACAGAATAATAAAAAGCTAGCATGGTCTAATTAATTAAGTTTCCTTATGTATCATGTGGATTGACAACAAGGAAAAAGGCAAGCTGATTGGGCAGTGAGATGTTGGCTAAAAATTCCTCTTCATGGCAATAGTATTCCCTAAGGCGATAGCCTTTTTTAGCAGTATTATGCACCCTGTCAGATTGCAAAGGTTGTTCAAAAATCAATTAAGTAACACAAAGAATCATTGAAGGTGCTGTCTTGGCCTTCAAATAAACCCAATATCAATTTTATGAAACATCCTTGGAAAACCAAATTCGATTAATCAAAATTTACAGGATTGAAAGGATCTACTGTTGTTATCTTGGTGCCAAAAAATTACAGGACATGTTCAGAGGTTTTGCGGAGATCATGTCGAAAGGTGTCTTAGTTGTTTTGGCAGCAGAAAGAGGGCGTACACAATTCTAGCTAGGGTGTTCTAATGTTATATCTTTTCCATATACATCCATACAAGTGATGTGCTTTACACCAGTATCATACTATGACTGCTTCTCATGTAGCGCTCATGAGTTTACATTACCTGGCAGATTTTTGCTTTCTTGATCTTTTTTCAGAGAATATGAATGATAACTCAAATTTTTTTTTACACTCATGGTTAGTGGTTGGGTGAAGCCATTTATCGTCAAACTACTGTGTTTTCTCTTTTTAAATTATAATGACAGCTAAAAACATCAAAATAACCCTGATCAAATGTTCACATACCCTGGAGATGTTGGCCTGATAACATGCACAAAAGTTGACACAAATGGGTTTGAATGTCTAATAAAGGTAACATCCTCACCTCTGACCTGTTTGCTTGTAATCAGTGTGTATATAAAAACTGAGTGAGTTTCTGGGATCCAGACAGACTTTTGCATCTTTCATCCAGCCACTGACATTTCTGTATTGTGAGTCATGGGGAAAGCAAAAGAATTGTCAATGGATCTACGGGAAAGATAGTTGAAGTGTATAAAACAGGAAAGAGATATAAAAACATATCCAAGGAATTGATATTGCAAGCTAGCATTATTCAAACTGTGATTAACAAATGAAAAATCAGGGGCTCTGTAAAAACCAACCCACGATCAGGTAGACCAACAAAAATTTTGGCCACAACTGCCAGGAAATTTTTTCGAGATGCAAAGAAAAACCCACAAATAACATCAGCTGAAATACAGGACTGGCTAAAAACTGGCCGCGTGGCTGATTCAAGATGCACAGTAAGGAGGCACTTGAAGAAAAATGGACTGCATGGTCAAGTGACCAGAAGAAAGTCTTTAAATATATCCCCGGCACACAATAAAAGAAGAGAGATGATTATCCTTGTTGTGTTTTTTATTTTTGAAGGTGAAAAACAGGTTGTATCACACAACGTTTCGGCTCCAGTTGAGCCTTTCTCAAGTGAGTCCTGTTTGAGGTACTCAGCATATGACTCCGTCCTTTGTGTCAGTGCAGCAGCATGGTGGCTGGTCTGGGTGGATGGACAGGAGCCTGTCCATGCTGCTGCACTGACACAAAGGACGGAGTCATATGCTGAGTACCTCAAACAGGACTCACTTGAGAAAGGCTCAACTGGAGCCGAAACGTTGTGTGATACAACCTGTTTTTCACCTTCAAAAATAAAAAACACAACAAGGATAATCATCTCTCTTCTTTTATTGTGTGCCGGGGATATATTTAAAGACTTTCTTCTGGTCACTTGACCATGCAGTCCATTTTTCTTCAAGTGCCTCCTTACTGTGCATCTTGAATCAGTCACTTGAGAAAGGCTCAACTGGAGCCGAAATGTTGTGTGATACAACCTGTTTTTCACCTTCAAAAATAAAAAACACAACAAGGATAATCATCTCTCTTCTTTTATTGTGTGCCGGGGATATATTTAAAGACTTTCTTCTGGTCACTTGACCATGCAGTCCATTTTTCTTCAAGTGCCTCCTTACTGTGCATCTTGAATCAGTCACTTGAGAAAGGCTCAACTGGAGCCGAAACGTTGTGTGATACAACCTGTTTTTCACCTTCAAAAATAAAAAACACAACAAGGATAATCATCTCTCTTCTTTTATTGTGTGCCGGGGATATATTTAAAGACTTTGTGGCCTATTTTTCCCTTGTGCACCTAAACGGTGGTCGAGCTATACTATATGCTCTCTGATGTGACCAGAAGAAAGGCATTACTGCCCAAATGCCACAAAGTATCCTGCCTACAATATGCCAAACAACACAGAGACATGCCTCCAAACAAGGTAATTTGGAGTGATGAGTCCAAAATCAAACTTTTTGGCCACAACCATAAACATTACATTGGTAGAGGTGTCAAAAAGGCCTATGAAAAAAGAAACACCATTCCTAATGTAAAGCACGGAGGTGAATCACTGATGATGTGGGGATGTGTGAGCTACAAAGGCACAGGAAACTTGGTCAGAGTTGAAGGAAAGATGAATGCAGCACGTTATCAACAAATATTTAATGCAAATATGCACTTATCAGCCCAGAAGCTGCACAAGGGACATACATGGATGTTTCAACATAACAATGATCCAAAACACAAGGCCAAGTCAATCTGTCATTGGCTACAGCAGAACAAAGTTAAGGTTCAGTCTACTTACCTCAATATCATTGAGCCACTCTGGGGAGAACTCAAGCACACAGTTCATCAAAAAAGCCCAGGAATCTACAGCTTTGGTTTTTGCCAATAACAATGGGCAGCTTTACCATCTGAGAAAATAAAGAGCCTCATCCACAATTACCACAAAAGACTTCAAGCTGTCATTGATGTTAGAGGGGACAATGCACGGTATTAAGATCTGGGGTATGTGAACATTTGATCAGGGTTATTTGGATGTTTTTGGTTGTGATTATGATTTAAAAAGAGAAAACACAGTAGTTTTGACAAAAAATGGCTTCACCCAACCACTAACCATGACTGGAAAAAAATGATTTTTGTGTCATATTCTCTGAAAAAAGGCCAAGAAAGGAAAACATCTGCTGGAGTATGTAAACTTTTGAGCCCAGCTGTATATAAGGCATGAAAAAGCAAGTTCTAATTTAAGAGATGATTTTGCAAAAATTAAATGCGTCTGCTTTTGGAAAACCTTAGTGATGTAATATATATTTTCCTTTTAATAGGATATCATGTTATGAATATCATGGGAGTGCAAGCAATAACTTATGAGCATGTGACAGCTGTTGCAAGAAATATGGAACTGCCATTCTGGCATTCCCAGATTTGCTGTTGCTGCCTTCAATGGAGACTGATTGATAGAATGTCACAAATGAAAGGCTGCTTTATTACATGTTTAGGTACTGTACTTTATTGCTTGTGTAACTAGGTAAAGAACCTTATAAAAGCATTTTAAGGCTGTTATCATAATTGACTGTCTTTGATATCTAATAAATAACTGTAAAATAATTTGAAAAGCCAAGTAACTGTCTTTCACGACGCTACAGCTTCAGTAACAGTTGCTTGAGACATCTGTAGCCTCTTATTCATCCTAAGAAAAGATGTCATGTCTTGCTCCAGTGCATATATATCTATCAATCAAAAATCATGGCAAAATCTAGAAATATTTCCCCTTTTTTTATAATATCCTATATGAAGGTGTTTTGGCTTACAAATGATAGAACAGACTTTACTCTGGACATAACAGTTTTTACTTGAAAGGAAATTATAAAAAAATACTTATCAGTGAAATCAGATTTGTTTTACACACATTTTCATGTCACAATATTTATTAAAAAAACAATTTTTCAATTTTCACACTGGCCACTGGGTCTTTTATAAGCTCACACCTTCCTATCTTTTCAGGAGCCATTTACAGCAGTCTCCTGATCTTTAAAGGCAGGAAAATGACAGGGAAAACTTCTATACCCAGCTGGTAACACAGGATCCAGCAATCACAATAGGCAATGTCACATCTGATCCTACTGCTTCACAATGACTTTTGTACACACTCATTAGGCTGCTTTCACATAGCGATTTTCTTCCATCCGTGGCTGTCCGATGAAAATCGGACACCCACGGATCCGATTTGGCCCCCATGTTATCTTATGAGGGTCGGATCGGATTGGATTTGGTCTAATTGCCATCCGATTTTGTGGGATATGATTTGTGTCCGATTTTTTGCTGTATCCAAAATCGGAAACTGCTCCGATTTCGGGCACAGAAATAAATTGGATCCCACAAAATCGGATGTCAATTAGGCCAAATCCGATCTGATCCTCGTCCTTTAACATGGGGGCCTATGAGCGCAGGTCTGAGGAAACAGCTGATCGTTCCTCAGACCCGATTTTAGTGTGCTGAGCATGCTCAGTACACTAAAATTGCTCCTAACCGTCTAATTTCACTTCTGCAATGTATAATATACATTGCAGATGTGAAATTAAGTAAAAGAAAGAGTTATAAATAAAAAATCTCTATGCTCACCTATACGGGATCCAACGCGGCCTCCCAGCAAGGTCCGGGTACTTATAGGACCTGCCGTGATGGTCTCGGAGCGGCAAGGAGCGGTGAATATGCAGAGTGGGTGTCACATTGTCTCAGAATGGGCTGCTATGGGGACGATCTTCGCCCCACCTGGGATGAGGACCCAATCATGCATCACTTAAGGTAATTATTAACATATAAGTGATCAGAGGGTACTGTACAATGGTGTGAATGCACAAGGTCACGGATCACTGTTATATGGCTTAATGTGTGGGACTGGAATATTGTTTTATTGTAAAAGCAATGTGTACAGTTATGAAATAAGGGTAATTGATGTACATTAATTATGTAAATAACATGGTTTAAAAAGAGGCATGTGGGCTTGGACTAGTTGCTAGACAAAGGTCACTTGGTGACTGAAACGTTGCGTGATCGCCCTGTAGGCCTGAATAAAGGCTTCTGAACAACCTGAAGTTGGAGTGCTGCTGTCATTTTTTGCTATAATATATATACATATATGACATATGTCTAAAATAAAAAATGAATGCAATAAAATCCTACATTACTTTACTTCAGCAGGTTCCTTGTCTTATAAACTCATGGTAGTATCAGATTCTCTGCAATCGAATAATGCAATATGAAATTTGACAGGAGATATTATCATACGATGAAGCTTATATTAATCAATAAAAGGTTGAAAGTGAATGTCAATTTAGACCTGTATATCAGCTAGCAACTTTATAAGAGGTTAGATTAGTTGAGTGCTGGACCGGAAAGACAGACCTTTAAGTTTAATTCCCTTTGAGTCTACTCCATTAGGAGAGACTAATGGCAATATGTATTGCTTTTATTCTTCCCGTGTAAGCCATTAATGTGTGTCACAAGGTTATGAGTCGAGTATTTGGTAAGAAATGCATAATCCACTCTATAGTAAAAGCATCCTTTATCCTTCAGATGCTTGTTATGATTATCGCAAACAAAGGATTTCTGATAATGAAACTATAATTGATTTTCTGATTTGTTCATTGTGTATTTCTCTATATTTAGTCCCAGTTAGTTGTGAAATCAAATCAAGTACTTTTACTGGGGTTTTTACATCAAGAGCATCCTTTTTTTATTTAAATAAATGGGGACAATAGTAAACTTATTTCCAAAATCATTGTCGAGCCATATAACACTTGGTTGGACATGCCAGATTGAGAGGTGTTCTTTGTTGACCTATCTGACTTCTAGTATCAAATTGATATGAAAATAATGGCGGTCCAGCTTCTAAAGTGAATCCAGCAGTCTTTATTCAAATTACAGCAATGTTCCCATTTAAACAGTACAAGTAATACACGATAAGCAGGCAGAGATAAATAGTGCAAAGAGCCCTGCGCCAGACGACGCATTTCGGACAATAAAGTCCTTTATCAAGACAACTGCATTCACTCTGGAAGCTGGACCTCCATTATCTTCATTGCATTATGCTCAGGTGGTTTCAGGATGCCGTCAAGGCATGCCAGACTCATTGTGGTGAGCTGATAATCTCACTTAACCTCATCAAATTGATATCCAATGCAATGTCATTTATGAGCAGGGTAAATAAAATAGACAACTTTTCATAGCAGAAATCAAAATTTTATTTACCGGTGTTGCATTTTGCCATGCAGAGCTGCCACCCACAATTCAGTCTTTTTTCAACTCTTAGGACTCATTTACATTCATTTATTGTTGCATTAATATTTAGATGCCAAAGCTAGGAGTGCTAGATCCAGGGATGGTGTGTAGACAGTCCGCGCTGCTTGAAATAATCAGTCAAAAGTCTTTAGGTAAAAGACCCCCCTTCTTTATTTCCACCTACGCGTTTCAGTGCCACTCCGGGCACCGTCATCAGGGCATTCCCTGATGACGGTGCCCGGAGTGGCACTGAAACGCGTAGGTGGAAATAAAGAAGGGGGGTCTTTTACCTAAAGACTTTTGACTGATTATTTCAAGCAGCGCGGACTGTCTACACACCATCCCTGGATCTAGTTATCGTTACACGTGCTACGTGGCGGTGGAGGTCCTGCAGCAGCTTATAACTACATGCCATAAAAACTAGTTGTGGGTGCACACAACTAGATCAGGTGAGTGCACCTCTTTTTGATCTGAGTGTGGAATCAGTGTCATATTGATAAGGCACTATTGCGCCTCGCTTGTCTCCTTTATCTTTTTCTAAAGCTAGGAGTGGACCTTGCAGAGAAAATCTATAATTGAAACACTGACACCTATTGTGCAGTTTGTAGACACTACTGGTTTAGGCACATAAGTACTGATGAAATACTGATGTGTGAATGAGGCGTTAGCGAAATTCTCAAATTGACTACTAACAATTTAGTTTGTAGCAGCAAGACAGTGGTGACTAGCCTATATCAAATTCATGACCTGCCTTTAAAAAATAGACAGAGCTTAGGACAAAAAAGTTTTTTCCTTCATTATTAGTTGATATTTAAATATATTGCAAGACTTAATATGATATAATATACAGTACAAATGGGTAACAAAAACTTACGAGGCTCAAATCCTTTCTCTTTCTATGTGGAATCTTAGAGGCCCTTTCTCTGTCTATATTGTGGCGCCCCTGCGGGTATTAGCCACAGTATAAGATTATAATAGTTGCACTCACTTAGAAAGCCAAGCCACTGCACTACCACCTTTGGCCAGTAGGGGGAGCTCCAGAGACACCAGAGACTTCCCTAGAGATAAAACACTGGTTTGAGGTAAATTTTCAGACAGTTGGAGCCATGAGCTCAGAGTGACAGGAGCTGCATTGAGTTCCTGAGGACTGGCTGACAATTTCCAGGGCCAAGCCATCGGTCTGAGGAGGAGAAAACTGATAAGAGGAACACTTTCAGAATCGGGTAGCATCATTATCTACCCTAGATAAAAAGCGCAGATACGGATACCGGATCCGTGGCTGCATTAGTTATATACAATACAGCAACCGGAAAAACGTGAGGTAACAACAAGCTTCACAGGGCCAGACACAGCAACATACTAAGAGTTCAGCAGTACTCCCGGAGGGGGTAAGCAGAGAGAGACAAAGGACTCAAGTTGCCTGTTGAGTGGGACCCAGAGAGGACAGATTTGGGCCAGCAGCGAGTTCACACACGGCAGCAGGGCCACATAGACAGCGCAAGCAGGAGGTAAAGGACCCGGTGGGGCCTGAGCAACTGAACCCCTATTGCAGACTCCGGAGACGGGACTTGTTGTATTATAGTTTGGTTGAAAGTAAACCAGTTAAACCTCATCTGTGCCTCAGCCTCTGATTTAACAGTTACCATCTATCCAGGATTGGGACCATCACCGCTGAGAGGATTTGCTGTGAATCAAGTAAGTGTCTGTGCCCTTAACATCTCCTCACCATACTTCCATCTTCATCCATCATTAACTTTAACATCACCTGTCCAGGGGACCCTACAGCCCTACCCGGAAAAGGGCTATACCATCTCAGCTGCCTCTCACCATCATCCCCTGGCCAGTACAAGGCAGCGGTGGCCATATATAGCCACATTATTCTGGGTGGCGTCACGACAATAACATCTACAAACTTTATAAACTATATAAACTTCTAAATCCCCTGTAAATACCCCCTTTTAGGAGTGTGCCAGCCTGGGGCCACGGCCTGGGTCCAGCCACCAGTGACTCCCCCAAGGAAAGGGACCCTGCGCCGGGTATCCCGGTCCCCTAAGCTGGGCGGCACATCTCTCTTTGGCGTCACGAACAGGATTTACCGTGCCTGGTTAAATCGGGTACTGTGTGCCGTGATTAATGCCGAAAATTGTGAGAAAATCCGAGAAAATTGACTTTTTTATCAAAAAGTGATTTTCCCATTGGAAACCATTGAAATAGACTTTTCCCATTGACTAACATTGAAACAAAATGGCCGCCAGCCTCTGAGGTAAAATTGCATCATCACTAATTACCTCATAACTGCCACAGCACGAGACTGCTATTTGAACTGTGTCATAGCCCTGAGCTCTGATCTGACTGAAAAATTTCAGATTCCGCCATTACTGAGCTCACGGCGAGCAGAAGCAGCAGGGGGCGTGTCTTTGTGGGTGGCACCAAGCTGAGAGCTCTGACGTCGGCAAAAGGGGAAAACCAATCCTGCTGCACAGCGGAACGATTATACGCCATCCCGACGGAAGCAGAGGACCGGAAGGGTCCGGATTAACTAAGGGGGCGCAACATGTCGCAGCACGGAGACGCCGAAACACCCGGCGACACAAATGCAGCTGAAGCACAAAACAGAGTGCTCGGCAGCACAGCGGCGCATGGTGCAGCGCCCATTATGCCGATGTTGATGCCATATACCCCAGGTGCTCCATGGCTTCCAGTGTATGAAGGTAAGCCTAATACTTTTGATGATTTTAAAGAAAAACTGCTGGCCTATTTAAACATGTTTCCAATGGCAGAAGCTCAGCGTGTCGGTTTGCTGATGGCACAGTTAAGTGGTAATGCCAAGCGAGAAGTCACAGCATGGTCCGCTGATCTAAAAGACACTGCTGAGCATATTCTAGCTGGATTAAAGGCAGTATTTGAAACTACTGCTGGTAGCAAAGCAAAGACCAAATTCTTCAATTGCAAACAAAAGGCCAATGAGAGTGTGAGAGACTTTGCCCTGAATTTACAGGAGGCCCTTAAAGCGCTTACACTGGCTGAACCAATGTTTAACACTGGCGCTGATAAATTGCTAAAAGATCAATTCATTGAGGGACTATTAACCCCTTCTCATCGAGGGCATGCGAGTATGCTGACTTTCAAGGACCCTGAAGTGACATTTGCCCAGTTAAAGGAGAGCGCTATTCGTCTCCAGCAGGCAGAGGCACTTTGGGATCAGGATCCTGAGCAATCCATTACAGAAACCCCTCAACAACAGAGAGTGCCAGTGACATCAGTTAAGTCCCTGGAGGCCAGTGCTAATGATGCTTTCCAGCAAAAGCTTGACTCTCTAACAGACATTGTCACCTCAATGGCTAAAACCATGCAGGAAATGAGAGAATCACAGACTACATCCAAGATGGAGTTGGCGAACCGCAGAGAGGATATTCCCTGGATGAGACCCCAGAGATACCCAGCGTGGAGAGGACGACCCAACGACCGTTACCAGCCGGATGGACAGCCTATTTGCCGCCGTTGCCGGAAGCCAGGCCACATCGCCCGCAATTGTGATTTAAACAAGGATCCCCTGGGAATGCGGGCCGCTTCGCAGGAGTGAACTTTCAAGGCCCAACATCCTGGCACGATAAGTACGTCGGAGGACGTCCCATTATCCCCATCGTGCTGGACGGTATTCCCCTCAATGCCTTGTTGGACACTGGTTCCCAGATTTCATCTATACCACATATCCTTTATAAGAGGTACTGGGCAGATTCAGACATTGATAAAAGACCATCTAATGTTGAGCTAAGTATATATGCTAGTAATGGAAAATTGGTACCACAAGTAGGAGTTAGAGAGATGACCATTAAGATTGGTAGAGCAGAATTAAAAAATCAGGGTATCATAATTGTTGATGTTAACCGACGGGAACCTTTTGTATTGGTAGGTATGAATGTTTTAGAAAATTGTTTTTCCGAGGTTATTACTATTTTACAGCAATTTGCGGAAACTGCCCAATCCTGCCAGCAGAGAATTCTCCGGAGAGAGATAAAAGCATTGGTGCTGAAGCAACAAGTAGAGGTTGCAGGTGGAGAAATCGGCAGTGTGAGGGTAAGTGACCAAACTCCTATAGTGATACCTCCAAAAACTGAAATGCTGGTATGGTGTAGAGCAGCCATTGGTATTAAAGGACGAGATTACCAAGCCTTGGTAGAGCCTGTGTACACTGATAGTAGACCCACAATATTAACGGCTAGAGGAATAGTCGAGGTACACAGGGGAAGAGTGCCCATACGTCTTTTGAATTGTGGAGAGGAAGAGGTCACTTTACCAAGGTACGCTACAATGGCCAAGCTATACACTGTTGACAACAATGCCATCATAGCCATTGGGCCCTTGAATCCGTCATGTCAGGCGGACGACAATGGTTCAAGTGGAGAATTAGAAGATTGGTGTCAGCAGCTGCATATAGGTACAGATTCAACACCTACCCACCAAAAACAAGGGGTGTACCGACTAGTAGAAGAATATGAACGGGTCTTCAGTAAACACCCATTAGACTTCGGAAAGATTAAAGGGGTAGAACATACAATTCCTACCGGTAACCACCCACCAATAAAAGAGAGATATAGACCCATACCGCCCGCTCATTATCAATGTGCTAAAGACATGCTGAGGGAGATGAAACAGGCCGGGGTAATAAGAGACAGTTGTAGCCCCTGGGCAGCCCCTCTGGTAATAGTTAAAAAGAAAGACGGAACCATGAGAATGTGCGTAGACTACCGGCAGATTAATCACATTACCCATAAAGACGCCTACCCCTTACCTAGAATTGAAGAGTCATTAGCCGCTTTAAGATCTGCTAACTATTTTTCCACCTTAGACTTAACAAGTGGGTATTGGCAAGTCCCTGTGGCTGAGGAAGATAAAGAGAAGACAGCGTTTACCACCCCAATGGGTCTCTGTGAATTTAATTGTATGCCGTTCGGACTCTGCAACGCACCCGGTACCTTTCAGCGATTGATGGAATGCTGTCTCGGACACAAAACTTTGAAGCCGTCCTTCTGTACCTAGATGATGTAATAGTCTACTCAAAGACTTACGAACAACATCTACAAGACCTGGCAGAAGTGTTCGAGGCCTTATCCCGGTATGGTATGAAGATCAAGCCATCAAAATGTCACCTTCTAAAGCCAAAGGTACAATACCTGGGACACGTTGTGAGTTCAGAAGGAGTAGCACCGGATCCCGAGAAAGTAACCGCAATAAGGGATTGGCCAAGACCTACCAGCGTGAAACAGGTGAGGCAATTCCTGGGACTGGTGGGCTACTATCGTAGATTCATCCAAGGGTTCACCAAGCTAGCAGCACCTCTACAAGACATCCTGGTAGGGCAGTCGAAGAAGCCTTCAAACCGCAATCCTCCTTTCCAGTGGAGTGATGAGAGGGAAGATTCCTTTGAAAAGTTGAAGAAGGCATTGACCGGAGAAGAAGTTCTGGCATACCCCGATTACCATCAACCTTTCATCCTTTACACAGATGCCAGTAATGTGGGACTGGGAGCAGTACTATCTCAGAAGCAAGGAGGCAAGGAGAAAGTCATCGCCTTTGCAAGTAGAAAGCTCCGGCCTACTGAAAGAAATCCTGAAAATTACAGCTCCTTCAAGTTAGAACTACTGGCAGTAGTCTGGGCTGTGACTGAGCGTTTCAAACACTATTTGGCAGCTGCAGAATTCACCGTCTATACTGATAACAACCCATTGACCCACCTGGATACAGCCAAGCTAGGTGCGCTGGAACAGCGATGGATAGCCCGGCTGTCTAATTACAACTTCGTGATCAAGTATAGAGCAGGCCGAAAGAATGGAAATGCAGACGCCTTATCCCGGATGCCGCACTTGAGAGACGTGGAAGAAGAACCGGTAGAACTTGAAGAAATTGAACTACCCGCCTTCCATCGTCCCAAGGTAGGACAGTATCAATCCAGTGCCTACCAGAAACATCAACAGGTGAATCTCAACCCATTAGCACACCACAGATGGGCTGACACTCAAGACAGCAATCCAGCTGTGAAGTTGGTGAAAGAACTGCTGACTGAGCAAAGTGCGTATCCCAATGAAAATGCACCGAAAGAGACACATCAACTCTGGAAAGAGAGAGGCAAAATGTTCCTGTACCAAGGAAAGCTGTGCAGAAGATATACCAATCCAAAGACGCATGAGCTAGTATGGCAGATCATTGTGCCTAAACAAGATGTAAAAATGGTCCTAGAAGCTTATCACAATGGTGCTGGTCACTTCGGGTGGAAAAAGCTAGATGTACTTTTAAGAGAAAGATTCTACTGGGTTGGAATGAGAAGATCGATTGAAGAATGGTGCAGAAACTGTGGTCCGTGCAACCTCAGAAGAAAAGATCTAAAAAACCAAAGAGCACCACTCCAGCCTATAGTTACCAAGCAACCACTTGAGCTCGTAGCAATAGACCACGTGAAATTGACACCAAGCCGGTCCGGCTATGTCTATGCTTTAACCATCGTGGACCATTACTCACGCTTCCTGGTAGTAGTGCCCGTGAAAGATCTCACTGCAAAGACAGCAGCTAAGGCGTTCCAGACATACTTTTGCAGACCTCATGGATATCCGGAACAAGTACTTGCAGACCAAGGTACAGCATTTGAATCCGAGATCTTCAGAGAATTTTGCAATATGTATGGCTGCAAGAAGATCCGTACAACAGCCTATCATCCGCAAACAAATGGCTTATGCGAAAAAATGAACCATATTGTAATCGATCTCTTAAAGACTTTACCAGAGACGGAGAGAAACCTATGGCCAGAGAAATTGCCTGACTTGGTAGACCTCTATAACAATGTCCCGGTAAGCTCCACAAACTGTACCCCAGCTTACCTTATGCGTGCAAGACCTGGCAAGCTACCAATAGATCTAGAAATGGGCATCGTAAAACCTGACGCAGAAGTGCAGGATTCCAACTGGGACTCCCTACGCCAACAACAGTATCGCCAAGTGCAAGAATGCGTAGAAAGGAATCTCCAGAAAACTAGAGAAAGACAAGAGCAATACTTCAACCAGAATGCTCTAGCAACCCCATTAAAACCTGGTGATCAAGTGCTCAAGAGAAACCGTCGCACTAATAAACTGGACAATCAGTGGGAATCCGTCCCATATACAGTTTTACCAATGAGAGTGAACAATCCTAAAATGTGTCTTATAAGCAAAGATGGTGGATTAACATCAGTACTAGTGTCAAGAGACAATCTAAAACTATGTCCAGAGACATTGAAAGAAAAAGAAGTCATTCAACATGAACCAGAAGTTATTCAACCAGTACCGGTTCAACCTGTTAAAGAAAAAGAAGAAGATGGAGTATATCACACCTATCTAGGAGACTTTCCTAAAACCTGGCCAACCTACAATGGTGCAGTAGTAGTTCCCATGATGGCTTTCTATCAAACACCAGACCCTGTACCACAAGAAGTCCCAAGACAGGAAGAACAAATTCCTAGTAATAATAGTCCTGGACACGGTGGAATTGCCAATCCCACAAATGTGGAATTATCCCTAGCAGAACCAGAAGTACTTACTAGGTATACATCCACTCACACCATCACATTGAGTACACCCAGTACACAAGCGTTACGCAGATCACAGCGTAGTACTCAGGGTCAATTACCAGCAAGATATGCAGACTACCAAATGTAAATAGATATTTCAACCAGAAATATCTGAAAGGAACTTGTTTAGTTGTTAATCAGTAGTTATTAGATGTAACGTTAAAAAGCTCAGTACCTACAGAGACTATTCTGTATGAACTACTTGCATATTCTTGAACTCTTTTCTTCATTTATCAGCCCGGAGGCGGTAAATTAAAGCTCCGGAAAGACTGTTTTTTGAACATTCTTAAATTATTCATAAACTTTGTTGGAAAAATGGACGCTAATTGCAGTGCCTTTCCTAACAAATAAATAGCCCTCAAGGACAGAGCTGTATTAATGGACGCTATTTGGAGTGACTTTTTACAAGACTCTATTTTTTAAACTTGAGTGGTTTTTGTAACTTTTTATTTTTTTTTTAAGACTCTATCAATATTATCTGTTATATCTTATGTTTATTGTCCCACAGTCCCGGAGTACTGTTCTTAACTAAGGGGGAATGTGGCGCCCCTGCGGGTATTAGCCACAGTATAAGATTATAATAGTTGCACTCACTTAGAAAGCCAAGCCACTGCACTACCACCTTTGGCCAGTAGGGGGAGCTCCAGAGACACCAGAGACTTCCCTAGAGATAAAACACTGGTTTGAGGTAAATTTTCAGACAGTTGGAGCCATGAGCTCAGAGTGACAGGAGCTGCATTGAGTTCCTGAGGACTGGCTGACAATTTCCAGGGCCAAGCCATCGGTCTGAGGAGGAGAAAACTGATAAGAGGAACACTTTCAGAATCGGGTAGCATCATTATCTACCCTAGATAAAAAGCGCAGATACGGATACCGGATCCGTGGCTGCATTAGTTATATACAATACAGCAACCGGAAAAACGTGAGGTAACAACAAGCTTCACAGGGCCAGACACAGCAACATACTAAGAGTTCAGCAGTACTCCCGGAGGGGGTAAGCAGAGAGAGACAAAGGACTCAAGTTGCCTGTTGAGTGGGACCCAGAGAGGACAGATTTGGGCCAGCAGCGAGTTCACACACGGCAGCAGGGCCACATAGACAGCGCAAGCAGGAGGTAAAGGACCCGGTGGGGCCTGAGCAACTGAACCCCTATTGCAGACTCCGGAGACGGGACTTGTTGTATTATAGTTTGGTTGAAAGTAAACCAGTTAAACCTCATCTGTGCCTCAGCCTCTGATTTAACAGTTACCATCTATCCAGGATTGGGACCATCACCGCTGAGAGGATTTGCTGTGAATCAAGTAAGTGTCTGTGCCCTTAACATCTCCTCACCATACTTCCATCTTCATCCATCATTAACTTTAACATCACCTGTCCAGGGGACCCTACAGCCCTACCCGGAAAAGGGCTATACCATCTCAGCTGCCTCTCACCATCATCCCCTGGCCAGTACAAGGCAGCGGTGGCCATATATAGCCACATTATTCTGGGTGGCGTCACGACAATAACATCTACAAACTTTATAAACTATATAAACTTCTAAATCCCCTGTAAATACCCCCTTTTAGGAGTGTGCCAGCCTGGGGCCACGGCCTGGGTCCAGCCACCAGTGACTCCCCCAAGGAAAGGGACCCTGCGCCGGGTATCCCGGTCCCCTAAGCTGGGCGGCACAATATGTATAAACTGGGTATGAAATATTTCATACTTAAAAGAATAATTGATAAGTTTTATATTTTATTTGTTGCTTTGATACAAAGCAAATACATTTAATGCCATTAGAGAGATCAAATTATTGTGATAACATGTATTCAGAATGTCTTTAAAATATATGGTCTCTTTACATATATTTTTTAATGATCATTCACATTGTAACAAATTGTCAACTTCAAGTTAGCTTCCATACTCAGCCTTTGTACATGTCATTCTGTTGAGTACTCTATTTACACTCATTAAAATGTAACTGCTGTTTAAGTTTTTATTTAATAATATTGTAGAGCAAGTGATTTTAATACATTTTCTAATATATTTCATTAGAAAATTCTGGTTGGATACCATTCATAATAAGTCCACAAGGTGCCCCACTACACTGTGTGTGAAGCAGACATATGTTCATAATCAGTCAGATCCGTCTTCAGTGAATATGGGGCATGTATGTATGGAAACACTGTATCATAATAGGTTGAGCTAACAACACAATTGCTAAGCGACTTCAGAGTTCAGGATCAGGTCATAGACCTCAGAAGTTTGTGCCACAAAGATGTATCACAATCTCTGTTAATCCCTTCACTGCTGGCTCTCCACACAGCTCTCAGTCTCTTTTGCCCCTTCACTGATGGCACATTGCACTGCTCACTGTTATCAGCTGCTGGCAGACTCTGGCCATGCCCACAGAGACATAAAATTAAGTTTTTAAAAGAACACAGATAAATGTGAGAAAATAAGTCATACAGCCCAAAAAAGCATTATCTTAGTTGCCATGTGACACATCATTAACAACCAGTGCAGTATTGTGTTTTGTTTTGTTTTTCAATGAAATGACATTTACACCTGAAACCCCTTACTTGGAACTGATCAACCACCCAGGTTGTGTCTGCAGAGTAGCTGCTCACTTGTGCCCTGTGCTACAGGAAAAAAAAGTAAATTGCTATGGTCAGAACCAGAGCAGGGCAGAATTAGTAACATTAGTGGAGCTTAAAATAATAGAATTAGAATTCAGGAGGTCAACCAGAATATAAAAGCAGAAAGGTTTTAAGACTACAGATTAAACACAAACTGAGCATTTACAGGCTAATCCAGGAGATTCGTGAAAGGAGCAGTGTCATATTTTACGTATAATGATCCAGATACTATAGAGAATACACTAGCTAGCATAAGAATGGCTATGTGAAAGTAGAAAAAGAATGCCAGGATTGCTGTTTGAAAGGGAAGAACAAAAAATAAAATGGGTTTGATTAGGCTATGCAGAGCAGATAACTGAAGGGGATTACAACATTTATTCCTTTATTTAATAAAACAGCACAAGAGGCATTTCAGTGACGGCCTGTCCCCTTCATCAGGTGCATCTTTTTTGTTTATTTATGCAGGATTGCTCTTTGGCCACCAAATCCATCTGGCAATTGGTCAGTTGATATGTTCTTCTGACTGGGAGTTATGGTACCAGTCACACGTTTCAACATCGCTGCCGATATCGCCCGAAAGTGATGTAACATTGCTGTTGCCGTTGATGTCGCTCGTGCGTTGATATGTGTAACGTGGCAATTCAACACCGATAAGTTGCCTCAGTCGAGTCACCAGGGTCCAGTGCATGTAGTGAAACCTGGCGGTGTTGCTTAGGCGATCTGTTGTGATCGCTCTGTGTGACATGGCATAGCGATGATAAAAGCAACTTCAGACATCGCGAAGCAATCCCGTAGGCATGTCTGGGCGTAGTTTCAACCTTGGCCAGTGTGCGGGGATTGGTGGCAGCTCGTGCATTCCGATTGGTAGTCCTTGTCCAAGGCGCCATATTTGATGATCTGTGCAGTCCATCAGCAGACTCATCTTCTTCTCCAATAGTGCAGAAAGGGCTTGTAACAAGGGGCGTCAATACAAGTCTGCAGGCCATTGATGTGGGCTGTATATGTGCGCATCTTCAGCATATTAATATCGACACAAACATGGACAATACCATTGTGTGGGAACACTATATATGTGACACATCACTGACCAGACACAAATATATCTGCACACACATAGTTAATCCAGGCTCCAAAAGTATCCATACACAGATCTCAAGAGTGTTGTGAGTACAAGACATAGCTGGACTAAACACATACCCATAACCATAATTGGCTTAATACAGACAGCACCACACCAGCGCTCCTTTATTACACTTTGGCGACGCAACAGTATCTACCAACAAGCCACCACACGTCACACAAGAGTTGAATGAGAAGCCAACCAAACCGCACATGCTTTGGTTAAAATCCATGTTTGACACACACGAAAGAGCTAGGCTGCAAATGCAGTTATAGCGACCAATCACAGTGTTATGGGAGTCGTAAAACACACTGTGGCATGCCTACCTCCTAGGGCCGCACCCATAAAAAATCCCCCACATTGCTCATGTGGTTGCCCTGTGTGACGCGGCAACGTCCACCGGCAACTTCAACTCCCAAGGGGATTCCTGCATCACCACATCGCCCGAAGTTGAAAGAGACATTGCTACATGTAACAACGCCAAAGCGACCCTGGCAACGTCCAAAACATGCGCGCGCCCGTTGGTTGCCGGCGATATCGCTGGCGATGTTGAAATGTGTGACGGTACCTTAAGTCAGACTTTCTTATTGACCAGATACGTGCTCAAATTAGCTGGTCTGCAATGCAAACTGCACATACACTTCCCAGTATCTTTGCCTGTGCAGTTGAGCATACTAAATTGCTTATCATCTTTGTCAAAGAGGATTGGTGCAGGAATTTGCAAAGAATAATAATAAATATGACTCTTTGAATCTAGAAATAATCTTAGAAATTCTTAGTCTTCTCACACTTTGAAGGGGTTTTTCCCACAAACAAAGTTCATTTTAAAGTTCATTTGAATCAATAGATGTTAGAATAATAATAAGTTCTACATTTGAATGTGTTTATAAAGAATGTTCCTGTGTTGAGTTAGTCTTATATATTTGCCCCTGGTATAAAATGGATGTGTCTGACCATACGCGTACAGGGTTTCATCATACCACTTGTCCGCTAGACAGGGACATGGTTTTATCATACACTTCTCGCCAGACAGGGACATGGCCTGATCATACCTCTTCTCCACCAGACAGGGACATGGTCTGCTCATACCACAGCTCCACCAGACAGGGACATGGTCTGATCATACCACATCTCCTGGGGAGGAGAGGATGAAAAGAGAATGTATAGATTGCTGGGAATCATAGATGATTCTTTTTGTGAGGTAAAACATTTTCCTGCCTGCTGTTTTTTGTTTCACCTCAAAGAAAAAATTACGTGTGACCAAGGCCTGTAATGTCTGTATACTCTTTTCTTCTCTTGCCCAGGAGTTGGGGTATGATCAGACCGTACCCCTGTATGTTCATACACATCTATTACACAGTACATAGCAATGGAGCTGTAAAGGAAAGAGAGCGCAAAAGAGTATTGTTGGCTCCTGAGGAAGGAGTCGGGATTTGACTCCAAAACGCGTCGAATGTAATAAAAGCTATCTGCATTTTTGGACTATTTGGCCTTCTCCTCTATGGAGCATGGGCTGAAGAACACTGTCCTTCACTTTCCTTTGACAGTACATAGAAGGGACACATATAGAAGATTATCTCATCACAGAAGATGTGGTATGATCAGACCATGTCCCTGTATGGCCAGACACATCCATTACACAGTACACAGCAGGGACACATATAAAAGATTATCTCCGCACAGGAGATGTGGTATGATCAGACAATGTCCCTGTATGGCCAGACACATCCATTACACAATACATAGCAGGGACACATATATAAGATTATCTCAGCACAGGAGATGTGGTATGATCAGATCATGTCCCTGTACGGTCAGACACATCCATTACACAGTACATAGCACGGACACATATATAAGATTATCTCAGCACAGCAGAGGTGGTGTGATCAGACCATGTCCCTGTACGGTCAGACACATCCATTACACAGTACATAGCAGGGACACATATATAAGATTATCTCAGCACAGGAGATGTGGTATGATCAGACCATGTCCCTGTACAGTCACACACATCCATTACACAGTACGTAGCAGGGACACATATATAAGATTATCTCAGCACAGGAGATGTGTATGATCAGATCATGTCCCTGTACAGTCACACACATCCATTACAACAGTACATAGCAGGGACACATATATAAGATTATCTCAGCACAGGAGATGTGGTATGGTCAGATCATGTCCCTGTACAGTCACACACATCCATTACACAGTACGTAGCAGGGACACATATATAAGATTATCTCAGCACAGGAGATGTGGTATGATCAGACCTTGTCCCTGTACGGTCAGACACATCCATTACACAGTACATAGCACGGACACATATATAAGATTATCTCAGCACAGCAGAGGTGGTGTGATCAGACCATGTCCCTGTACGGTCAGACACATCCATTACACAGTACATTGCAGGGACACATACTGTATATAAGATTATCTCAGCACAGGAACATTTTATATTGCATTAAATTATGAAAATTAGTATTATTCCAAGATCTCTTGATTAAAATGAACTTTTTTCATGGGAAAACATCTTTAAGTAAGTATCAGTTTTGGCAGGTTTCATCGGTTCATCAATAGTTGTATTTACATAACCACCAGAACTTTATACTTTTTCTTTTATTGAATACAGGGAACCATTTAATTTTCTGTAAGCAAAAACTCTGTAGAGTGGCATTGACAGTTTGCTAAATCTAGGAACTTCTGAGAGATACTGATATAGCATAAGTCCGTTTTAACATTAAAATGAAATATGCAGCATGAAATGCAACAACAAATCTATATGAGAAGTCATATTCTTACTACTTCAAAGTTCCATACATCTAAGAAAAAGCTCTCCGAATTGCTTTCATTTAATCAGTAGTTGAAAACAACATGGTTTAAAGATTTAACAGCATCATTTATCAGCCTAAGCAATGCCACTAAGAGAAAACAAATTTCTTTTTAGATTTAATAAATTCCACATGCTTCTGGCAAGCTGCTCTTTTACAATGTATTTACCCATTTACCTATCTATTTCTCTCACAGTAAAATTGGACTTGTGCTTGCTGTCACTCTAAGTATATATTACAGTACATTTTTGGAAACCTTTTATACAATTCATAGGCTGTGCAGTGCAATATTTTGCCTGTTATATATTAATATCAGATAAGTCTGAAAAGGTAAGAAATGTGGTCACAATGCATTATTTGTGTGAGCTGAGCACAAACAACTTGGATAAGATTCAGGGTTCGTAAGTTACCATAATATAAAATCATAAGTAAAAATATCATTCAGAAAAATGCTAGATACACAACGAATTCAACAGTGGTGTGATGGTTTCAATCTGGGCTTCCAACTGATTTCCAGAAAAACATAATTCAGAGGCGACTCTAATGTAGCCATTCATTACAACGAGACAGAGATCAGGTCGGTACAATAACATCGTTCACGAAAAAGATAGACAAAACCACCAAAAAAACGTCCAGTTGAAGGTAATTTGTCTCATTGTAATGGATAGCTCTGTCACTGGTACATCGGTTTCCCATTTCATGGAGATTCAGACAGAAGACCTGACTGGAGTCATCAATCCACTGCTTAACAAATTGAGTATCTATTAGTTTGGCAATACAGTACTATGTGTCTGGTACACCAAGACCAGCGTTGATCTGGCCGGTCTTGATGAAGGAAAATGCTGAAGTGAGACGTTCCTGATTCATGAAGTGGTGCATGCCTCTACATGAATCAGGAGTGTTGAGTGGTGTGCACCTGTATGCACTCTGACACAAATTTCAATCCAGTTAAGTGATGGAGTGAGATTTCTGGCACACAGCCCCACAGCTTGTTGTGAATCAGACAAACTGTGACATATCATCCCGCTGTGTCCTATCCCACCCAAGAACACCAATTTTGTCAGAGCTAGAAAAGCTGACCTGAAAACAGTATAAATCAGAAAATTTAGGAGTGACTCCTAGCTGCATCACTGCCAAACTTACCAATACCATGTCAAGACACAAATGCTAACCAGGATACAGCAGGCCCCCATGATAAAAGCAGTGGCAGCACAGGTGCAAAATACTAATATAACATCCATTTAGTAACACATTAATACTTTGCCCCTATGTTGTCCCGCCTTTATCATGGGGACCTGCTGCATCCTGGTGTGCATTTGTGTCTGGACATGGTATTTCTAAGTATGTGTGTGGTGGTGAAACAAACTTCATCTTCTGTGGTTGAAAATAAGTACAACGTGATACAGATGTGCTAGGCTGTGCCCATATAAATATAACAGTGTGTTAGTGATCTGTTATTGTCATATCAGTGTAGTGAAATTTGGCCACCAGGGGCTCCTGTCTTATAGTACAATAGAAAGACTGCTTATACATTGATGAAAAATAGAAAAAGGATGTTCAGCCATTTTGAGTCTGCAGTCTGGCAATAACTAGGAAAGAATCAAGAGGTACAGGGTGCTGATCCAGGGCCATCTACAAAACAAAGTATCCCTGTGGGACCAGAGCTGTGACAGTCAAACTGATTGTGTTTGTGACTAGATCCATAACAAAAAAGAGAAGATTGCCGCCAGGGACACGAAAGAAATACAGGAGAAGAATGGACCCCAGCGCAAACTGCAATAGACACAGTGAGGGAGTTGAGTCATTGACATCTGCACCAGAGTTCACCTGCTAGAAGGAGTTCATATTTGTCTATTTCTATTGGTTATATGCCTTGAACAGACCTGGTCGGTAAGACAATTCACGAAACACTGAAAGGGCTACTTAATATGGTGGTTATGGTGGTCTCTTCAAGGAGCCACCACATGGCTAGGTCCTACATTGATGGGATATCTGGCTAGTCCCATGTTTGAGACTCCTAAACAAGGCTCCACGGACTCTATTTGCATATTGGTAAGATAATTCAGGTTCATTGCTCCTCCATATTACATTTTGTCACCAAAACACTCAAGACTAAACTGAACCTATAGTTTGTTAGTTAGGCATGTCATCTAGTTCAGGCTAAAGTTGTTGACAAAATTAGCAACCTGATCCTCTGGTGTCGCTGCTTCACTCCTTATTTCCCTTCTGTTATAAAGGATTTAATAACTACACTTAGGTGCCATCTGGCATGCAAAGGACTTCAGGCCATATCTGAACTTTCCCAGTAGCAACTTACTGAAAGACATTTTAGTGTTAAATGTTTTTTAAGTTCTAGTTTGGTTTTTTTTTTCTGCTTAGCAGCTGCTAAATTTAATTACCATAACTGTTTAGGTGTAGTTGATATAATTGAAACAGAATTATTTCTCTGTTTTGCTAAAAGTCATCAGGGGTGGGAGTGCTTTTGGTTGGGGAATCGAGATAATTGAATATACATTTGTGAGCCATTGTACTCTGAGTTGCTCTTGCATTTTTCAACCTTTCAAAGATTTTACGCCAGAATTCCTTTCTAAGGCTAGGGTCACACATGTGGCATGTTTTTAAAATCCTGATCCGGTTCTGAGCTTTCAAAAAGCTCAAAACCGAATCAGGAAATGTTCCCCATAGAAGCCCATTATGGTAACTGGATTGATTTACATGCAATCCGGTTACCGGCTACAGATCTCCAGCCTGCGCTAAAAATCATGCAGGCTGCAGTTTTCAGACCGGTTCTGGCAACCGCAATGCGGTAACCGGATTGCTCAGGATGTGTAATCCTGAGCAATGCGGTTACCGTATACTTTGCTCATCCCTGCTGCCGCAGGGATAAGCAAAGTGTTAAATGTGTATTAACAAATTAAATATGAATATTAGCTGTGGGCAACATGTCTCTAGGGGGTGCCCACCCCCCCTAGAGACATGCTGTACACTTCACTCAGCATGTTAGGGGTTAATAAGGCATTTAAAGTAAGCCGGCTATTGTCGGCTTTGTAGAAATGTATGAATGAAGCCGCAGCTCCCCTGACAGTAGAGCAGATACTGTACGTAATGTACGTATAGTATCTGCCGCTGTCCGAGGTCTCTAACCATTAACATTAGGTCTATGGGGGTGCACTGCCCATAGACCTACTGGTAATTGTTACAGGACCTCGGACAGCGGCAGATACTATACGTACATTACGTACAGTATCTGCTCTAATGTCAGGGGAGCTGCGGCTTCATTCATACATTTCTACAAGGCGACAATAGCCGGCTTACTGTATAAATGCCTTATTAACCCTTAACATGCTGAATGGAGTGGACAGCGTGTCTCTAGGGGGGGTGGGCACCCCTAGAGACATGTTGCCCACAGCTTATATTCATATTTAATATGTTAATACACATTTAACACTTTGTTCATCCCTGCGGCAATTCGGTTACCGGATTGCAGTTTCCTGCACACAATTTTCCACAAAAATGTGAGTGAAGGCAATTGCAGCTACCACATCCAGATCTGGATGGGGTGACCGCAATTGTCTTAACAAGTGTGACCCCAGCCTAAGTAATCGATATGTCTACGCTAAATGCTGTAATCCCTACTGATCTTGAGAATGAAGGAGACACAGCATTGAGGTAATGCCTAGTCCTCTTCAAATCTTTCTCTGTACAGTGGCACTACCTGCCAACCAGCTTTGCAGGGAACTGCAGATTGGTGCATTCACTTGAATGCAATTGCATTTCAGTTGCTGGAATTCAACTTTGTATGGCCATCTACAGATGAAATAATACAGTACATTACACAGTTCTGAGCTTTAAAACACAAATTGAAGCATCAATATACCAACATAATTGTATTATCTTAGTCTAGTTGTTGACCATCTTTGTGATGTTGTCCAAATTTTTTCATTCTATATTTCTACTCGGACAAAATTATTTATCTTAATACTGCAATTATTGAGCTAGGAATGAGGCATATATACTTTTCAATGCTATCAAAGTGGACAAATGGTTAACAGAAATTAGTTCTACATATTACTCTTCTATATTCCTTGGTTGCAAATAGTCATATGAATAGACATCAAACAGTGAGGACCATGTTTACAAGTAATTAGTGATTGCAATTAATTATGTTAAGTATAAGTATATGCATAACATGTAGTGACTGATCAACATAATTACAACTTGTTTTTCTTTTCGGCTAAGCACTTCCCATGGTGACACAGCATCACATGATGTACATATAAAATGATAGCCTTTTATTTTCTCCTAATTCTAAATGAGAATTTAGTCACTAATATGATTATTATGTAATTTAGTTATTTAGTTAATAATTGTATTTATTATCTGGTGAGTTTGGTCAATTATACTTATGAAATACTATTCTAGCTATGCAAAACTTGTTTTTTTATGATATTGATGCAGAATATAGAATAATAATGTATCTGACAATCTGTATAACACTATCGCCATTGCTCAAATTATAAATTCTACTGATGAGAATCCTGTTTTATGAAATCATTCAAGAACCACCATGATTAAAAACGGTTGGCACTAGATATGTCTTCTTTGTTGACCATGGTTCTCTTTGTGTAAAATATAATACCAGGGGTATACATACAATCCATATCATTGGTACTTCATTGACCTTTTTAGTGGTTTAAACACACACACTTAGTGAAGAATAAAAACTTTAAACTGATCTTCCTATGAAGTATCTCAGTGAAGCCTTTGGCTAGGCACACACTTGCGTCCTGGATCCGCTAAAACCATCAGTGTTTCAACTTAGAATTTTAGAAAAACCTATGCTTTTAGCGGATCCATAGGCTCCCATGCAAAAATCACAGTGTCAAAATGCACTGCTAAAAACGCTATGCGTTTTTTAACATGTGGCCCTATGGCAAATACATCCGTTAACGCATGGTACATATAGGTACCATGCATTAGCGCATAGTATTTTTTACATGAAAAAATGGTAATTTCCAAAAATGGAATCAGGTTTTGAAAATGCAGAAAAACTGCATGCCAAGTGTGACCCCAGCCTTTCCGCTTAAAGCCTTTTAGCTGTATTTGCTTTAAATTTGTGAAGTGTATTTCACCCTAAGTATGTCCCTCAAGTCCTGGTCTACACCATGACATCTTGTAGTGCTACTGATTGATTTGAAATATTTATCTACAACTGATGTATGCAATTTAGTGAACTGCACAAGCAACTTAACAGTTAATAGTGCTATAAAAAGTCAAAGTGTAGCCAAGGCCTAACTTAAAACGAAGAGAATCATCTTGGATCTAGAAATTGGCATTCGATCAGTTAGGCGTTTGCAAATTGAACTGTACTTTCAACAAACGTTGCATAAATTAATAGCACAGTCAATTATAAGAAACGTTTTAATGTATCTTATCAGAGAAATCAACTTCTTTTCCCACTTTTCAGACACTTCTTCATCTCCCTCTGCCTCCTGAACCTGTCATCTAAAGTGAAAAAGCAGTTCAAGTCTGTTGACCTCAGAGGAGACGGACTACATGTGTCATGTGATACAATCCATTCTTTTTGAAGAGGACAGCAGAAAAGGACAGATGGGACAGAGAGAAAACTATCATGTTGAGCTCTGTAAGGGAATGCTTTCTCTATCCGTAGGTGCTGCATTTTGGATGCCGCTCCTCTGGACCTGAGTGAACCCGCTAGGATCACAGGAAGACCGCAACCACCCTGTACTCACCATCTGTGGTGGGTGCATGCGGCTTCTCCTGCATTCACCCAATAGTTATGACTGCTGATGCCGTAGCATAAAATTAACATGCTAAGGAGATGTGGAAGTTAAAAAAAACCCACACCGCCGCTGAAATAACACTGCAGTCGGGTGAAACATAGTGGGGATGGGATTCTTGAAATCTTGAATGCTTCTGTGTAAAATGCAATATTTGGACTCAGCGGCAATACATTGTGTCCAAAATGCTCCGTTCCTTACCATGAGTATATCCCTTAACAAGTGTTTTACCTCACATCGAGCTTGATTCAGATCAAAAAACCTCAGCTCTGCTTTATAATATCCTCCATTTTGTGGAAACGTCTCTCTGTGTGCTAAAAAGTGAATGAAGAGCAGGAATGACCTTCTCTGTGCTGTGATATGTATGGGTGAGAACACTGCAACGCTTCCCCTCCCAGCTTCCAGTAGATTGCAATTTACAAATTGAGCTTGCAGAGGAGAAAACTGGTGAGAATGCAAATATGTAAAATAATGGCCAGAAATTGTATTATCCCTCATGTTCACACAGGACACCATATTCAGAAAAGTTACTTAAAGGCACAGTTACCTTTTAAATGGTTGAAATATTTTTTTCTAATCAGTTTTGTACCATTGCATTCATTCGGATAATGCTTGCTTATATAGCCCCAAGGTAGTTCACAAAACCTTGAACATATTGTCATTACTGTTCCATTTGGGGCTCACAATCTAAAATTCCCTATTGGTATTTCTTTGGAGCAAGAAAGAAAACTGGAGTACTAGGAGTGAATAGGCATAACAGTGGAGACAGTCAAGCTCCATGTAAATGTTGTCTTTTGGTAGGCTTTGAACCCAAGAGCACTCGTGGTTTTAAAGTTTATGTTACATTGCTAACCTTATTTTTAAGATTCTAAATTTCTTTTCAAAATATGCTTTATATTTTCAATTTTGTTTCATAAATATATATCACTACACATTTAAATTTATATGTGTATTTATTGCTCCAATCCAGTTATGACCAATATAAAGTCGAACACATGATTTCCCTTTTTATCTACCTTTTGTTTAATGAGCTTTCTTTTTCATGCTTACCTATGACTGGTTCCACATTCCATTTGTTAATCACCATTCCAGTGCAGTGTTCCATCTGAGTATTTATCCCTCTGACAAACGAAATCCATTATTTCATGTTTTTTTGTTATTGTAGTTTTTCAGTTGTACTAATCTACTATCTCTGTCTCCATATGTTGTGTATTTTGACTGCAATCCTATTAGCTCCTCTTTGCCTTCACTCCTATTCAATTTTAAAAGATCTTCCCATTTTCTGTCTATTTCAGGCAATCAAATATTCATATTTGGAGAGCTGATATTCATTGAGTTACTTAAATGAGAACTGATTATTCAACAAACTGCATAAAAAAATAGAACAAGTGAACAAAAGAAGTTTTGTTATATAACTTATCAAGAATATTTAGTTCCCTCTCCAATTATTAGCCATTTTTCCCTGGCTACTGAACTTATCATTCACTCTTAAATACAGCTCAAAGTCATAGATAGTCAGCACAATGATCTGTAAGACTTCACCTCTTATCAAATGAAGAAGGGCGGGAAAGGAGAGCAAGAATCAGAGAGAAGATGGTCTTAAGCTCCCGTCACACACAACGACGCAACAGCGATCCCAACAATGATAACTATCCTGTAGGGATCGTTTGTGCGTTGTTACCTGGTCGCTGGGGAGCTGTCAAACAGGCAGATCTCCTCAGCAACCAGGGACCAGGGAGCCGACCTCCACATCGCTGGAAGTGGGAGGACACTAGTAACTATGATAAACAGCGGTTATCTAGGCAGTGCCCACTGCCTAGATACCCACTGTTTATCATAGTTACCAGCGTCCTCCCTTCTTACAGGCTGCTGTAAGCAGGGAGGACGCTGGTAACTATAATAAACAGCGGGTATCTAGTCAGTGCGCGCTGCCTAAATACCTGGTGTTTACCATGGTTACCAGCATCCTCCCTGCAGACAGGCTGCGCTAAGCAGGGAGGACGCTGGTAACTATGATAAACAGCGGGTATCTAGGCAGCGCGCGCTGCTTAGATACCCGCTGTTTATCATAGTTACCAGGGTCCTCCCTGCTTACAGGCTGCGCTAAGCAGGGAGGATGCTGGTAACTCTGATAAACAGCGGGTACCTAGGCAGCGCGCACTCCCTAGATACCCGGTGTTTACCATGGTTACCAGCCTGTGAGGTCGTTGTGCGTTGCTCTCGCTGTCACACGCAGCGATGCGTGCTGACCAGCGGGAGCGCAACGATCAAAAAATGACCCAGAGCACTTTGTAACGATCAACGATCTCACAGCAGGTGCCTGATCACTGCTAAGTGTCACACGTAGAGAGATCGTTAGTGAGATGCTGTTACGTGATGTTACAACGATCTCGCTAACGATCTCATTATGTGTGACGGGGGCTTTAGGCTAAGGTCACACTTGGAAGGTACAATCCAGTAACCGGATCTATTACCAGATCCGGTATTGGACTGTGCCTTCATACTTATTTTAATTGTAAGATTGCAACCTTCATTCCGGATCTGAATACATTAATGCATCCGGTTTTGGAATGAGGATTTTTGCAATTTTAAAAACCACATCCGGATCCGGTTCCCATAAGGTCCCATGTTAAAAAAAACGGATCCAGTTTTTCAAATGCTCTGAAAAATGCAGCCTGCCTGATTTTTACCGTAGGCTGCAAAACCGGATGCGGTAACCGGAGTGCAATCCGGTTTTACAATGGAAGCCTAGTAGCTGCGGATCTGGATCCAGTTTTGAGCATTTTTAATGCTCAAAACCTGATCCAGATGGATAACAAAAACCGCAGGTGTGACCCTAGCCTTAGGGAGATTGTGTTGAGCTTTCTAACAGTTGTTTTACCTTATCCAAGAGCTGGACTCACATCTACACTAAAGTAAAATTCTACTATTATGGTCTGTGTGTTAACTAAGAATTTAAGGGATACCTGGGTGTGCAATTCCATGAATTGGAGACATTATAGCAGTTAGTTTCCTATTACCAGCTCACAATCAGTACAAAATTAAAAGATGGGTACATTTATTAAAAATGCAGATACAAGACAAATAATGTTTTTTGGAAACACTTTCAGTGTATAATAACAGTTTCTAATATCATCTGATACAAGAACTAATTTCACCAAGGCTACTTAAGCTTATATTGCCAATATATCTATGGTAGGACATGTTAGATTGACCAGATTTCAGAATGTTCTTTATTTTCAATTACAGTGCTATGGTGGAACATGATGAAACTGAATTTTCGTAAAGCATCCCGTAAGCATGATTTTTAAATATTATGGGTATTGCCATATTTTTAAGCATCACTATAACGTTGTGGTGCTTTATATGTTACCCCACCCCCCCATTTCTTGCCTTAAACTTACCTTCTCACATGTGAACATTATAAACTGACATGTTTATAGCTGGTTTCTAGTGCATATACACCTGGAAGTCGATTCAGGGCATGAGCACTAAAGGTACCCTCACACAGGGACATATCTCCGGCGATGTTGCCGGCGATCGCGGGAGCGCGCATCCCTGACAACATCGCCGGTGAGATGTCACACTGAGCAACTTACCGGCGATGTCGCCGGCTAGTTGCCGCGGCTATCGCTCGCTGAGTTGCCAGCAACCCAGCGAGCGATAACCCGCAATGTTGTAGATAGGCGGAATCGCCCATAACATTGCGGGTTGCCGCGTTACACAGGGCGATCAGGCAGGATCGCCTGAGCAACATCGCCAGGTTTCCCAACATTGTTGGGAAACCTGGCGATGTGACTCAGGCGATTCATCGCCTGATTATCGCCCTGTCACACGAGGCAACTCGCCGGCGATGTCGCCGCAACCTGGCCACGCCCCTCGGTTGCCGGCAACATCGCCGGCGATATCTCCCGTGTGACGGTACCTTAAGGGCTAAACAACAGGAGTGCACCTTCAGCCTTGGTCGTAAGATCATGTAATAGATCTTGATTATGCATTTACAGAAGAAATTGTAGGCAAGCAAAAAGATGATTGCTTATGGATAGAATAGCAAAAGCAGCCAGCCCCTTTAATCTCAACTATAAAGAACCTCATCTAATTTTTCTAAAGGGATGTAAATTTGATGACAAAGCCAAAGTGTCATTGGCATGAGTGCATTTTACTATCTGATAATCTTAGCTACATAATACTGTCATCCTCAACAATTTGGTAATACTTAAAAATGTTCAATTGTTTATCAGTTGCACAGAAAAACAGATACACATGCCCTGTACTTATTAAATAAAAGATGAGAACATTAGAAATAATGTTTTTCATTGATAGTGAATTCTCGATGGAGCAATGAAAGATGTATTATAATCTAAGTGTGCATTCCCAAAGCTCATGTAGCTGAAAGATTTGAAAATGCATTAAGACAATCAAAACACAAGAGGAAAGAAAGCAATGCATCAGGAAGCTCTTACAATTTAAGGGTCCTCAATCTCTATGAGTTCACTGACAGCTGATGAATCCCCAAGTTATGATCTGTGGTTCCGTATGTGTACTGCATGCGTGCACAGCTGATGCAGCCTAATTGTTCCTTATGTGTTTAGTTAATTGTAGCTAAATGATTATGCAATCAATCTTACATGTTTGTTGTGTTAATTACACATTACTTTCATACCAATACTTTTTCCAAGCTTTTATTTAAAACCAAAATGGATGGGTGTTTTGATGTTGCCCTCTCTTCTACATATTATATGTTCTTTTTGCCTATTCTAGATGTATACTATATATAAATAATTATTTGAACAAAAAAGACTGTATTTGGGTATATTGAGCCCACCATGAGAACTTATTTTAACCACTTACTGTCAGGCAATGTAGAACAGTAAGATGCTATCATTAACTTTGTTGAAAACTTTTCTGCTCTCTTTGTACACACGAAGTTCTTACTAATATAACTATAATAATTTATTTGCCCTGCAGGGGTGTTGCAGTATAATTCAACATTTGCTTCCATGTTACCACACACACAAGCTATAGCTGATTGCTTGAGCTTTTTTAAAACTTCACATTGAAGACATATCTGGAGACTCTTAAAACAACAAGATGTCTTGGTAGAAAACTTCATTCCCGTTAATTACCTAAAGACATAAACCCAGTTTCTTTTGACTCCTGATAGAAAACCTGTCACCAGGTAAAAAGTGGCAAGTTTCAGCTCTTATTTACTGTATTTTTCGCTTTATAAGACGCACCTGATTATAAAACGCACCCCCAAATTTAATGACGGAAAAGAGAAAAAAATAATTTTTAATGTTAAATGGGGTCAGTCTTATAATGCCAGTGTCCGTCTTAGAAATCATATAGGGTATATGTCTCTCATAGCCCCCACTTCCTGGTACATGGTCCCTCATCCTGGGATATAGCCCCCTCATCCTAGATATGGCCCCCTTAATCGGTTTATGGCTGGCACATGTCCCCCAGTGTTGGCACACGTCCCCCAGTGCTGGCACACGTCCCCTATTGATGGCACAAGTCTCCCAGTACTGGCACACGTCCCCAACTGCTGGCACATATCCCCCATTGATGGCACACGTCCCCCAGTGCTGGCCCAAGTCCGCCAGTGATGGCACAAGTCCGCCAGTGATGGCACAAGTCAGCCAGTGATGGCACACGTCCCCCACTGCTGGCACACGTCCCCCATTGATGGCACACGTCCCCCAGTGCTGGCACACGTCCCCCAGTGCTGGCACACGTCCCCCACTGCTGGCACACGTCCCCCACTGCTGGCACACGTCCCCCACTGCTGGCACACGTCCCCCAGTGCTGGAACACGTCCCCCACTGCTGGCACACGTCCTCCAGTGCTGGCCCAAGTCCGCCAGTGATGGCACACGTCCCCCACTGCTGGCACACATCCCCCACTGCTGGCACACGTCCGCCAGTGATGGCACACATCCCCCAGTGCTGGCACAGGTCCCCCAGTGCTGGCACACGTCCCCCACTGCGGGCACACGTCCCCCACTGCTGGCATACGTCCCCCACTGCTGGCACACGTCCCCCAGTGCTGGCCCAAGTCCGCCAGTGATGGCCCAAGTCCGCCAGTGATGGCACAAGTCCGCCAGTGATGGCACACGTCCCCCACTGCTGGCACACGTCCCCTATTGATGGCAGAAGTCTCCCACTGCTGGCACAAGTCCCCCATTGAAGGCACACGTCCCCCATTGAAGGCACACGTCCCCCACTGCTGGCACACGTCCCCCAGTGCTGGCACACATCCCCCAGTGCTGGCACATGTCCCCCATTGAAGGCACACGTCCCCGAGTGCTGGCACACGTCCCCCAGTGCTGGCACACGTCCCCCAGTGCTGGATATGGCCCCCTATGATTACACATGCCTCCCCCCATGCTGCATATGGCCCCCCCAAGCTGCTGCCCATAATAAAATAACAAACGTTTTCCTCACTATTTCCAGTGATGAACTGCCTGTCTCCCTGCTCTCTCCCTCCGTGCAAGCTGCGTCCGAACTTTCTGCTTCTCTGCCTGTGATGTGAGCTGCTCAGCAGAGAGTCACATCACAGGCAGAGAAGCAGGAAGTTCGGACGCAGCTTGCACGGAGGGAGAGAGCAGGGAGACAGGCAGCTCATCACTGGAAATAGTGAGGAAAACGTTTGTTATTTTATTATGGGCAACAGCTTGGGGGGGCCATATGCAGCAAGGGGGGAGGCATGTGTAATCATAGTGGGCCATATGCAGCATGGGGGGAGGCATGTGTAATCACTGGGGGGGCGCAGGCAATGTAATATGCACTGCGCCCTCAGTCCCATCACCGCGGTGCGATTTCAGCACCGCGGTGATGGACAGCGGCAGTGCATATTAAATGAGCGGGAGCAGGAGATCTCCCGCTCCCTCCTGCAGCCCCCAGCCAGCACACTGGACCCCCGGGCACACTCCAGAGCTGCCCCCACCATCCCCTATATAATATACTATATGATCCGTATATTCGGATTATAAGACGCACCCCTAACTTTACCCCAAAGTTTGGGGAACAAAAGTGCGTCTTATAATCCGAAAAATACGGTATGTGGTATATTATTTATATATTATATTATTTATTTTGTTATAAACCTACAGATTTTAAAATTTCTGTTTAGTACTATATTTTTGCGAAGGATTATGCATTTAAGAGAATATCTGGGATAAAAAAAAATTGTGCCTTAGCCACCTACCTGCCTGTTGTGCTTGATGCCGTTCGCCGCCAACATGGAGCAGTTACAGACGGCTCCTGTCTGCAATTTTACCGCTTCCAGTGATGTCACAACTACAGAGGGGCGGCTTCTCCCCTATGTACATAAGCGCATAGCCGACGTCATGCTGATATCCAATCAGGTAGCGGGGGGCCTGCATGTCAGTCTGTGTGTTGTCAGCTATGTACCCACCTCCACAGAACATAGCATAAAAGAAGCCACTGTGCTTCTGCTCTGCTGTCTACCCTGCCATGCTGTCCCCGGTATGAGTCAGCGTGACGTCAGCTATGTGCCCACTTCCACAGAACATAGCATAAAAGAAGCCACTGTGCTTCTGCTCTGCTGTCTACCCTGCCATTCTGTCCCCAGTATGAGCTGTCTGTGACCGCTCTGTGCCAAGAATATCCTGGATAACCCCTTTAACGGTAATTAAGCTGAGCAAGCTAAAGACACACCTAAAGAGAATTACTTGCAACACACCCACTTGGAAAGATCATGAAAATGAACACCAAAAAAGGTCTACATGTCTTTAACTATTTGGCAGATATTAAAAAAGAAAAAAAGCAGAATACTCAGGGGACAGCAGGAATAATATAAGAGTAAAACTGAAGACATTTTTTAAACATTTTTAGCAACACTTTAACTGTATGAGCAGTGCACTATGGTGTTTAAGAAATATTAGAGAGTGTATATACCATGGCTATGCCAAAACGCATTGGTTTTTAGGGGGAGTTTGTTGGGTGTTCTGTCATTTATATGATCCCTACATGGATTGAACAACAAAGCTTTTAACAAGAAATATATTCTGACTCCCCTTGCTGAATTATTTCCCTTGTTGGATTTCTCCCAGAGTGTATGTATAGTGTTTTTAATTATTGCTAATACCACTTGATATTTAAAATTCAGGTTGAGTAATCCTTTAAGCCATCAGAGTGCTCAGGGTGTTATTATATAACATAAAGTGTAATCAAGATTGAAGTTAGGTGTGCCATTTTTCTGACCTAGATATCACTGCTGTTCCCATCATATTCTGAACATTTGATCATATTACACATGGAAAATCAGTGCACTCTATATAAGTTTGTGAATTTTAAACATCTGTTGCTTACGTGGAATCTATACTTTCTTTCCTTTCACTATAACTTTGTTATTCTTTAGCCTCTAATATTGATTCCTAATTATATCATAAACAGCCCCAGAACAATTTTAAGGTATTTTATTATATTAACAAAAAATATATAATTGTTTCTTAACATCAGAACTTTTTGCAATAGTTATATTTTTAATATGCTGCAAAGTATTTAATGATTTGTAAGCCTTAAGCCCCATCACACTGGGTGACATCGCCGCCCATTACAGAGGCGACGTGGGGCCGTGGTCTATCGGCGGCAACATCGCCCCTACGTCGCCTCATGTAAAGGGGCGATGTCGGTGGTGCCGAGCGGTCGCCTGGTTTCAGAGCAGTGCTCTGGAACCATGCGACCATCATGGGGCGATGTGCACACATAGCCCCATGTAACCAGGCGCCGGCGCCCTGTCAGGCGATGGGAGCCGTAGGCTCCCATTGTCCTGCATCACCGCTGGGGTTTCCAGATACCCCGGCGGCGATGCTGCCTGACAGATCGCCGGCGCGTGGCTGGTGGTGTCGCCCCGTGTAAACGGGGGATGGCGACACTGGTGGGACGCCAAAAACGTGCGCGCACCCGCCAGTCGCCGCCGACATCCCCAGCCCCGTCACCTGGTGTGACGGGGCCTGTACTGATAATACCATATAAAATGTTTTGTAGTAGATATTAAAAAGTCATTTTTTTTAAATAATTCCTTAGATAGTTCATCTTAATTTTATTGATCAGAAAATAGATTTAGATTTATTCATGTGCAAGACATATCAACTGCCCTTATCTTACAGGGGGGATCCCATAGCCTGCAACCTGTAACTATAATGCGATATATTGCATACAGGTCAGTTAGGACAGAAATTGCTGTCAAAGAGTGATCATAATTTAAAGGTGAAATAGTCAATATAATCCTAGTCTACTTATAGGGATGAACAGATCTTTTAAAATTTGAATTCAACATTTTTTTCCAACAACTTAATTTGCGGAAAATACATGTTTGTAAATTTCAATACTGCAAAACTTGCAAAATACATGTGGAGGAGAGAAGGGAAAGAGAGAGAGAGAATCCATCTGACCATAAGAGCTTACATTTTACAGGTAAGAGAAAGAGAGGACCCGACTGACAACAAGAGATTGCATTCTACAGTAGACAGAGATAAAGTGAGAGAGAAATAGAAAGAGAGAGAGAGAGAGAGAAAGTGGACCTTGCTGATCATAAGGGCTCATAGTCTACAGGAGAGAGAGGACACTACTGAACATAAGAACCTAGACTACAGGAGAGAGAAAGAGAGGACACCACTAACAATAAGAGGTGTACTTTTCAGAGGACAGAGAGATAGTGAGTGAGAGACAGAGAGAGAGAGGGAGAGCAAAAGAGAAAGAGGACCTTGCTGATCATAAGAGACAACAGGAGAGAGAGGACCTTGCTGACAGTAAGAACTTACACTCTACAGGAGAGATCCATGCTGATCATAACAGCTTATACTTTACAGAAAAGAGTAAGGCTGAGAAGACCCCACTTACCATAACAACTTACACTACAGGAGAGAAAAGACCCTGCTGACAATAAGAGCTTAAACTGTACAGGAGAGAGCCACGCTGACCATAAGAGCTTAAACTTTACAGGAAAGAAAAAGCATGAGAGGACACCACTGACCATAAGAACTTATACTACAGGAGAGAGAAGACCCTGCTGACCATAAGAACTTAGACTCTACAGGAGAGAGAAAGAGACAGAGACAACTCACTGATCATAAGAGCTTACAATGTATTGAAGTGAAATACTTATAAATATAGTAAATAAACTTCACGCTACACTTACTAGATGTGACCTAGGAAAATATGACATTAAAAATTATATAAAACCTGTTTGGCTGCAGTATTTGTATTACATATATATAACATAAATAATAGATGTAAACAATAGTAAAAATCAAAAATGTAAAATATTCCAAAAAAAAGTTTATTTACTATATTTTTTTGCATTGGCCCACAATGGCAGTAAGGCTGAAGGCCTAGGCCCAGCATTTCAAGATTCAATATTCAGGAAGAAGTGCAGGCATATCAGGAGTAGGTATTGTGCTCAGAGAGCCCTGCTCAAGTTATGCATCACACAGTAAGGAGACCCCAAAATGAGTCACTACTTCTCCAAACATTAGGTCAGAACACAGCAAAGTGGCATCCTTCTTACAGATTTTGTCTTGGGCCACAATTAGAAATGAGTGAACACTTTAGTGTTCGGTTCGCCGAACATCAGAGTGTTTGCCGAATTGTTCGATGAAATAAAACACTTCAAACACTTCAAAGGTGTCCAAAAGCTGCCAATCTGCTCATATTAGTGCTAGACATGATGAAAAATAACAACAATCGTATCATGGCGTAGCATGGGTGCATGAGACACAGTCTGTGCAAGCCTGCACACTTCAAAATCAGTTAAAAATAGGAGGTGGCTCACATTCACTTAAATTTCAGAGGTGGGTGAAACTCAGTTAGATTTTGGGCATCACTGCAGATCATTTAATCCTCTTTTCTCTGTGAATGTTTGGAGCAGATGTCTGATTCCCATGCAATAGTATGAGTGAAAGCTCTGCTTACTCACCCATCTGCGGTGCTCCACAGTGAGTACGGCGACTGGGGAGTTGTGACTTGTGGGGAAACAACAGTGATTGGGGTGCCATCTCTGAGAAACTGAACTGTGTGTGAAGTTGAAGTTGAGGTAGAGGAGAGGCCACTTGTCGCAGCGTTTGAAATCCACTGTAGCACATGCTCTTTCTTGGCCTCATCTAAAAGTCATACTGATGTGCTGCTGCCTTAAAAAGGGATGATAGTAGGACATCCACTAACAGAAGTTGACATTTTTCTTTGACTAGGACCAACCGGTGTTTGTTGAGCAGAGCATTCAGTAACTTTAGCATTTACCCCACGGACACCAAGCGTTTTCCTCATTCTAACACACCTGTTCCCCTTTCCACCACGACCACAGCCTTTACCACACACATTTGATGTAGATTTGGAACTCAGTTGTTCTCTGCCACAAAAGGCCAATATCGGAATACAGCAGATTTGGCAAGCACTGGATCTATGCCCAAAAGGCGTTTAGAGCAATATTTAGGGAGATTATCAAACACTGCTTTTATGCCAATAAAAGCTGTGGATGAGAATACAGCAGTTTTGGTAAACACTGGTTCTATGCCCAAAATGAGTATAGGACAGTGTTCAGGGAGGTTTGTTAATCACTGCTTTTGGAATATAGCAGATTTGGCAAACACTGGTTCTAGGCTCAAAAACAGTATATGGCAATAGTTAGGGAGTTTAAGCAAACACTGCTTTCATGCCAAAAAAAACTGGATGGGAACACAGCAGATTTGGCAAACACTGGTTCTCTGCCAAAATAGGGCTATTTCAGTAAGGAGTCTCTAAAACTACCACCTATTGATCGATCTATCTATCTATCTATCTATCTATCTATCTATCTATCTATCTATCTATTATCTGTCTATCTAGCAGGCAGTATCAGCAGCAGTGGCAGCAGCAGGTACGTCCCTTTGCTGTAACACTGAAGTGAAGATCATCCAGTCTGCACTCTCCCTGATGTGGTACACAGAAATGGGATGACACACTCAACTTACTCCAAGAAAAAATACTGGCAGAACATGTTTTACCAGTTTTTTCTCTTGGGTAAACTGTAACACTGTGAAGATGGTGACGATGGGAAATGGCAGCTTCTTATATGCCAATGACATGTGACTTAGGCAGCCAATCACACAAGCCCTTGTGTCTGCAAGTTGTGTTTGGTGTATGCATGCTGATTGGCTGCCGGCCTGGAACATCCACACAGTCAGTGCAGGAAAGAAAAAAAAAGGAGCCCGATGCTCTTCTTACCTGAAACATCTACCCATCCCATCTCCTCATCAAACACCTTTCACCTCTTATCCAACACTAACAGTCATCATAATACAGAAAAGAATTTAGGGTACCGTTACACGCAGAGATATCGCTGGGAGATCTCTAAAGATCTCGGGAGTGCGCACTCGCTGAGGACATCTGTTGGACACCGCTGGGGAGTTGTCACACATATAGATATCGTGCACGACGCCCCTGCGATGTTGCGAGCAGAGATCGTTCGCACAACGCAGCGATCCAAAGATTTATCGCACCCATATCTCGGTTTTACACCAATGACGTCCTAAAGATGTCGTTAAAGCGATGCAAAACCCGTGACGTATCAGCAATATCTCTCAGCATATCTCTGCGTGTAACGGTACCCTTAAGCCTATTTAAATAAAGCAAAATGCCAGAACCACCAATGTCCTCCAGAATATCTTTTCTATGTAAGCACAGCTCAGATTTGTTCATTATAGATAGGTATCAGTAGGTGCTTGTCATATATTAAATCCATATGCTGTAACAGTATATACATAGAGATAGCCTGAAATAGATAATGACTTTAAATTGCATTTCTATAGGAAAATAACTTTGTATTAGTCTCCTTTTGATCACATTTTAGCTCTCGTAATAAATGTTAGCCTGATACCATCATTTAAAATAATGTGATAAAACAGAACAAAGGACACGAAGAGTGCAAGATTCCCCATAGCTGATAAAATGTGACATGGATCTTTAAGACATTTTTTTCCTCTACCATTTGTCTCACACAGACCGGATTAGTTTACGATAGAATAAGACACATCCATTCCAGGTGGAATTGCTGTTCCCCAATGAATTTTGTCACTTGACTTTCATCTTCAATATTTTAATTGGTTCTCAAATGGGTATAGAAAAGGAACTGAGATTATGTTAAGGTGTTCAGACGTTAGAATAACCCTATTCAGTCCCCTAAAGGCACCATGTCTGTATTCCGCTTGCCTGAACATCATATCACTGTTTTTAATGCATATGTCATGATTTTCTTTATCCTCTACTTCCCTTAATGGTTGCCTGCATGCTTTTTCTAGATTTGGTTTTGAAGTAATGATATAAAATTCATTTCATCTATACCCCTCCCCCGAAGGCCTCCTCCCTCCCCCTGAGCCCGAGTCTTTCATACATAACATCAGGCTTGTCATATCTGAGGAATTATTAAAATAAGACAGAGCTTGCTATATCTGAGCAGAAAAGCTCCTTTGAGCAGGCATCCTCAGGAGGGAAGCAAGCTCTATCTCATTAGTCTGTGCTGAGAAAGCGTCCTCGTCACTTGGTTCAAGGTGATAAAAGATTAGGGCGTTTGGCCTTGCCTTATTCAGTATGCAGAGCACACTGCTCTCTGCCTGTGAACATGAAATTACATTGAACCTGGGGAGTCTAACTCCATTAATTTTAAATGGAAGATTAATTTAACAATATGCGGCAGATATTTGTTACAAACCTATCATGTAAAAAGTGACGGCCTGCAATAAATTGCGGTGCCTCACAATGGTCTGTGGCCTGAGCTCAAATAAATCATAAAGCATTTACACATAATTGCTATTTTTAAAGGCATGGATACAAGATGTGTGCCTTGTTTGAGAAAAGGTTGGCGAGATGACAGAACAACTTTGAACTTCAATGCGGCTTTTGATCAGAAGCAGCATTCAGACTCTGGACATGGACACCAGCATTTCATGAAACAAAGCTATGGCTCATTTGAAAGCTTTTATTTAGTATCCCCATCTCAACATTGTGGATTGTTTATAAGGAATGACATTATTACATTGTGTACTGATTTAGATCATTATACCATAGTTACTTTGGGGCTTATGTTCCCTTATTGACTAAAAAAGGCTGTCCGGTCTATTTCTATAGGTCTGGGTTCACTCAAAACAAATGTATTTAGTGCCCTCTAGTCAGGAGAATCCATATCTTATACCACATGACTGACAATTTCGGCTCTGAAACTGGCGATCCTCAAAATTCACAATGCGTGTGATGTGAAAATTTACAAGTCTGCAGTCACATAAAGAGACTGCATACCTATGTGTTTTGACTGGACAACCCCTTTAAACGGGAAAAACAGTGTTAGGCCCCATTCACACACTGCTTTTTTTGCTGCGTATTTTTAAGCACAAGCTCATCACAAACCAGGAGTGGATGATTAAACATATAAGTGGAGCACTTGTTTCTATTAGACCTTTCCTCTGAGTGTGTCACTCCCGGTTTTGACTGTTCCACTCCTGGCTTTTTCTTGAGCTTGTGCGTAAAAATATGCAGCAAAAAAAGCAGTGTGTGAATAGGGCCATACAGTATATATCTATGTACATCTATCTATCTATATGAGCAGATCAGTTAAAATTCAGCTTAAAATTTGACAGTTTGAGGGAAATTCAATGAAATGCTATGAATTTAATGTCCCTTGTTATGACCCCAGAGTATAATATTAATAAGATGTAAAAAATTGTGAAAAAAAATATTAATGTTAATTTCTCTGGATTATCCGATCCTCTCCATCACCTGTCTAATCCTCGCTATATCTTCTTATCATCAACACCAATTGCTGCCTCCGCCAGGTTTTGCACAAGCACATCAAAAATTCACAATATCTTGAAGTCACAAGTTGCACAGAGACCTTGAATGCACATGTGCACAACCGAACTTAACAAAGTCATCAGTCCTAGCTTAGCATGAGAGGCCAAGAGAATTGACCACTATGCAATTCTTACAGTATGTCTCAAAGTATTCAGACCCTGCGCAGGCCACGATAGAAAGGGAGCATTTCTTTCATGAAATTAATAATTTTACAAATATCCAAGGTAGCAGAACCAACTACAATATATATTACATGATAGACCAGATGGTTGATCTGCCGGTGCAAAATATGATGCACATCAGCAACATCAAGATTCAGTCATACTAATACTGTGACCTTTGTCAAGCAGATAGTCCCTGATCCCATAGATTTCTTGGTCAACAAAATAGACCCGCGACAAGAACTGACCCAGTATGAATTAGGTGTACTATCATGTCCAGCCGTAGTACAATATAAGAGACGATATTTAGCATTTTTGGAGGATTTTTCACACTGAAGTAAAACTGGTTATCTCATATAAGCACGAAAAACCTAACATTTGTCAAAATAATAAGGCATGAATATGTGCACACTTTCATGCACCACAGGCTGATGTGAATGATTAAATCAGATGTATCATCTGTTTGCCTTCCTGTCCATTGACAGTCATCTCCACTGCTCTGCTGCTACCATGTCCATTGGACCACACTTTGATAGATATCTCCCTGTCCATGATGTCATACATATAGCAGCACTTCGGCAGTACTGTCTCAAAACTGCCAAGCATTTTATGGTCTGCCCCTTCCTAACTCTTTCCTGTGCTATTCCTACCACAACTAAAGCGTAAACGCGTCCAGCAGCACCCCCTGTGCGCTGTGATGATTTTATGATTGCACAATAAAAGGATTATGAAGCATGCCATTGGATCATCTCTACAATTTCTTATGACTATTGAGGTGGACGCCAACCACTAGATCCAGTGGAGGAGCCTTGTGAGTATATTGGCTGCAGGTCTCCCCTCCCCCCTTCCTGCAATCAGTAATTCCTAAACTTCCAAGCCCTATATGGACAGCCATATCTTAACCCCAACAATGCTGCTCCCACCACAGCCATTGCCCTGCCATGCCAGCCTAATAACTCCTGGGCTTTCACTGTGTTTCATAGTGCTTTACTGCACTACTGATGCTGAGAAATATACTCTTATATTTTTTGCACTCTCAAGAAACAACTGTTAAATAGGGCTAATTTTTGAAAACAAGAAAAATCAGTTCCAGTGGAGCTTTCAAACCAGTTTTAAAAAATGCCCTTATTGTTTATGTCTGATTTAAAAAGTTTTCAGCATAAGTATGACAAATACAGTATAAATTTGAAATCTATACTGAACTTGGCATGTTATGCAAAACGTTTTAAGCCAGATAAGAACAATAAGGGCTTTTTTAAGCTGGTTTGGAAGCTCCGCTGTTACTTATTTTTCTTGTTTCTGAAGAGAGTGAGCCTCCACCATGTCCAGGTGGTTTTATCTCCAATACTAACAAAATCCAAACTGAACGGCACTAAGACTTTATATATTTTTTTTATATGTTAACTTTTAAGGACAACATGTCAGAAATGTTTCATGTCCAAAACAGTGTCACTCTTTTATCTCCATAAAAAGGGATAATTTTTAGACAGCTTGATGAAAAGCTTTTCTAAATGCCTGATAATTTTGTGATAAGCAAACAAGTTATGGACCACAAAAAGGATATGTTTTTACTTTTACTTCTCACTGAGAGGCTATTACTTCCTCACATTCAAAATAATATAATACTCCTTTTTTGTCTCCCTATTAAAGAGATCATTTTTGGATGGGTTATAAAATAGCAAAGCTCTTTATTTACCTCAAACAGGGATAATTGTTGCACCTAACCATGTGAAAATGCCACGGCTTCTTTTGCTTGTACCACCTGTCTATAAATAAAAGCAATGTATGAATCTCCTTCCCAAAAAAATCTGTGGTGGAACTCATACAATTCATCCTCACCCACATTTACTTTACATTTGATGACAACATATATTTACAGGAGACTGGTACAGCGATGGGAAGCAAAATGGCTCCACAATACGCAAATCTTTTAATGGCTAAGATTGAAAGTGACTTTTTATCCTCTTGTTCTATCAGGCCTCTGGCCTATTACTGGTACATTGATGACATTTTCATCTTCTGGACGGAGTCTGAGCAATAGCTGAAGATGTTCCATGAACACTTTAATCAATTTCATCCCACCATCAACTTAACACTCAACTACTCCTGCACTGAAATCAGCTTTCTCGACACCATCATAAAGTTACGGAACAATGAAGTAGAGACATCCCTGTTATGGAAGTCAATTGACCATCCAACATATCTTCAATGGGACAGTCAGTTTTAATCCAAAACACATAAAAAACTTTATTGTGTACAGCCAGGCAATCAGATATAATCAGATATGTTCTGTCACGGCAAAACGCCTGATCCTTATCTGTTTAGTGGATGGAGGAATTTCACAGACACAGATCTCATCTCAGGTACAAAGTCAAGGGATTCCTGCAGGAGGCATCCCACAGCTTTATTATACAGGCAATACACAAGTTGTTTACTACAAATGAATTGGTTCTTCACAATATCTCTAGGTTATGGAGGGATGTTGATAAGGGTGTAGCCTTACACCCTTATCTTATCTTGACCAGATGGGGCCATGTAGGGACATTTCATCAAGATGCTGGAGATGTCAGAAACATGTAGAGACATGTCCCTCTAATTATATAAGACGTAGACACCATCTTGGTATATACATGTACATCAGTATGGTAGGATAGTATATACACATACTTCAGCAAATCAGACAATTACTGTTATAACAATTTCTTCTGAGTACGTGGATACTGCATATGTGATCGAAAACTATCCAAAATAAATTCTAGGAAAAGATGGCACTTCATACCAATTGATATAAAATTCCAAGTTGCTTATTAATTCATGATCAAATGATAGAATACAGACACATCATGACGGGACAACTGAAACGTTTCTGGCAGTTGCACCAGAAACACGTCAGTTGTCTCTGCATGATGTGTCTGTATTCCATCATTTGATCATAGATTAATAAACAAGCACCTAGGAATTTTATATCGACTGATATGAAGTGCCGTCTTATCCTATGAATTATTTTGGATGGTCTGCCGGCAAGCCGTGAAGGACGGGCACCTAATATGATATTGGAGCTGAAGCTTTGAAATCATCTGCAGCATGGTGAGCTTTTTTTTTTTATTTTCATTTGTGATCGAAAACTACTGTTTCGGCACACAGAAGGGCTACAGAAGGGCTATTTAAATTTTGAAGCTCAAAACTAGCTTGGATAGCGGACCCCATGCCATGTTTGCCGAGCCCATGATGTGCCTAAACTGTGGAAACCTCCCACATGTGACCCTATTTTGAAAATTTTACCCCTCAGTAAATTTACCTGGAAATGTGGTGAGCACCTTGAACCCCCAGGTGCTTCACAGAATTTTATGACACTCTTAAAAATGGAAAAAATACATTTTTACCACAAAATTGTTGCTTTAACCCCAAATTTTTCATTTTCACAAGGGTAACAGCAGCAAATAAAGCATACAATTTGTTGTTCAATTTCTCTAGAGCACCCTATATGTGGTGGAAAAAAACCTTTTTGGCACACGGCATGGCTCATAAGGGAAGGAGCACTATTTCAATTTTATAGCGCCATTTAGGCTGAACTAAATTGTGGGCTGTGAGCACCATGTCACATTTGATCTCCTAAAATGCTAAAACACCCACAAATAAACCCATTCTGGAAACGACATCTCTCAAGGAATTATTGTACTCATGTAGTGATCAATTTTTACCCTCAAGTGATTCATGAAATTGTATAATATTGGGCTGTGAAACAAAAAAATACTTTTTTCCACTAAAATGTTGCTTCGGCACCAAAGTTTTAATTTTCAAAAAGGGTAATTAGAGAAATTAGACCATCCAATTTGTTACAAAAAGTCTCTTGAGTTCACCAATATCAATATGTGGTTGAAAACTACCGTACTTTTGAGGCACAGTGCAAATGGACAGTGTGCCAAATTGGAGTTCAGATTTAGTTGTAATAATTTAGGGTGCCATGTCACATTGGCAGAGCCCCTGACAGCCTCTACAAGCAGACTCTCCATAAGAAATAACATTTGCAAACTACATTCCTCAATTAATTCATCTAGGGGTGCCGTTAGCATATTGACACCACAGATGTGTCACTGAGGTTTATATCTTTGAGCAGAGAAGAAAGAATAATTACATTATTTTCATTCAAATATTGTTTTAGTCCCAAGGTTGAACTTTTAAAGGGCTAATAAGGAAAAAATGTATCACACAGATTGTTGTAGAATTTTTCCTAAGTGTATCAATATCCTCCATGTACCGGTAATCGGGAACTACTTTTGAGGTACAATGCAAAGCTTAGAAGGAAAGGAGTCCCATATTGGACTTCAGAATTTGCTGGAATGGTTCGCTGGTGCCCCCAAAGGTGCCAGAACAATAGAAATCCCCATACAAGTGGCCCCATTTTACAAATTACACATCTCAATGAATTAATATAGGGGTGCAGTGATCATATTGATACTACAGCTGTTTCAAAAAATTGTATATTATTGGGCATTGAATAAAAGAGCATAACATTTTTACAACTAAAATGATTTAGCCCAAGATTTTCAATTTTCACTAAGGGAATAGATAAAATAGGCCACATAATCTGTTACACAATTTCTTCTGAATGTGTTAATACCGCACATGTACAATTTGTTACATGGCAGGGCTAGGGAGGGAAGAAGCACCATTTGACTTTTGGAACATAGATTTTCCTAGAATATTTTGCGGATTCCATTTGCAGAGTGCCTAAGTACCAGAAAAGCAAAAATCCCATCAAGTAACCACATTTTGGAAATGATACCTTCTAGGAATTCATCTACGGATGTACTGACAATTTTGTTTAAAAATAAAACATGGTTTCAAATGAAAATTGATTGCAAATAAGCCCTTGTAGGGCCCCGTACATTGAAGTGCCTATACATAGTGCACAGAGCATTCTTCTGGAAACATACACCCTGTAAATGAAGCTAGCTTCTTCACTACAACAATGCCAAACACGTGGACTGTGGATTATGCGCATTGTGGTGTACAGAAGAGAGGGGTACATTTGAATTTGGAAGTAAAAATTTCGCTAGATTTCTTTTTGGAGGTTGAGCCATAGCACTGTTCCAGAGCTTTTGTTCTACTAATAATGTGAAATTCCCTTATATTTCCATTAACAGATGATGAACCTGAGTGAGGACTTTTTTTTTTGTGGGTTGATTTTAATGCTATTGGTGGTAGTTTGGAGTACAAAAGATTTTTAATCAATTCACATTTTTCCTATGCTTACTTTAGGGTTTCCATTTACATTTCTGAAAGTCACGATTCAGGTGAAACCCCTGAGGAATCCATTCACTGTTGTGGCAGAAGAGTTACTCTGGACTTTCTCTGGCCTCTGTTCATTGTTGGCCTTCTTTTCAAGGGTCCTCAAAACTGTTATTGACCGCACTTTTGTGCACACCTAAAAAGACACATAAAATGATGGACATAGCCAAACCACAGGACAGATGAGAGTTCAAAGTGACTCCCTTTGGCTAATTACAGTGAATTTTCCATTGGGAATTTTGTCTGAATCAAGTTTTTCAGAGATTTACATGGAAACCCCGATTAGCACTGAGTTAAGGATAAATATGAGCTGAGCCTTACTGCGATCTTTGAGAGACAGGATAAAAAAAAAATCTACAGCAGTGGGAGAATTGGCTTTATTTATATTTTACACCATTCACTGTATTTGATATACACTGTACATGAAAAAGAGATGTATCCCCCACCCCCGATGAAAGAGCGTACACTTTATAGAAAGGAGAGTGCACTGCTTTCCATAAGAACTTACACTCTACAGGGGAGAAGGAGAGAGAAAGGATGCCCTGATCATCGGAGCTTGCACTCTACATGAGAGAGAGAACACTGCTGACCATAGGAACTTATACTCTACATGAGAATAAGAGAAATCCTCCAACCATGATGAAAGAGCTCATACTCTACAGAGGAGAGAGAGCACTGCTGACTGTAAAAACTTATACTCTAGAAAGAGAGAGAGAGAGAGAAACCTTCTGACCATAAGGGGGTTACACTTTACATGACACAGAGAGGACCCCCACCCCTAACAAAAAAGATGATGGTAAGAGCTTATGCTCTACAGGAGAGAGAATGAGAAAACCCTGTTGACCATGAGCTAACACTAAGAGAGGACATTGCACACCATAAGAACTTACACTCTACAGAAAAAGAGGACTTTGCTAACCATAAGAGTTTACACTCTATATGAGAGACAAAGAGAAGACACTGCTGATCATAAAAGGTTACACACTACCACACTACAGAAGAGAGAGAGAGAGAGAGAGGAGCCCGCTGTCCATTAAAGCTTATACTAAAGAGGATAGGAGAGATAGACTTAGTCTATGACTCCAGAGATGGAAAATAATTGCACTAGCTTTGAGAACTGCTGATCTGTGACAGCCCACTTATTGATCACTAGTATACAAGGTGGTCATACCTGCAGGGCATTATGGAAAATCCTGCATTCATGGATTTGGCAGTGTGGGAAATGGCACATAATGATTTTTTTTTAAATCCCAAATTGTTCGAATTTGCAAGAAACTGCCAAATTCAAGAACCTCATTCAGAACTCAATCTACTGCAGACTAATGTGCTCATCTCTGCTATGTTACATAGATTCATTTATTTTTCACTACAATTTGTTATTCAAAGTAAGGGTGTAGCATAATACTGGGATATAAAGAACACCAAAGAGAGAGCTCTTGAGTCATATTGAAACAATACATTTATTTTGTTTAGGCTGTTCCTTTAAATGAATGTTCCAGTTGATGTAAAAATTTTAATGGCAAGAATATACATAGAGTGTTTATGTCACTTTACTGGTGTCATCACACATGAATTTGTTTCACTCTGATTATTTAGCTAATAATTATTACCACATGCATCTGTTTCATCAAAATTAAATTAAATATTCATGTTTTAGGAGTATTAAATCACATTTCTCAGCATGTGCAAACAGCACATAATGAGTTTTCAATTAACAATATAAAAACAGTTATGATGACAATTTCACTTCATATGAAAACTTCTCACATGAAAAAAAAACCTTGAAATTCAGGATGCATCATTATAAAGTGAATTAAATTAAAAAAATGGTTGTATTTATGGAGTAATGAAGGGAAATGTAAATGTAAGAAGCTAGCAGTTTCTGATCTTAAAAAGAAAATACAGATGTAGCAAAGTTCACCTTAATGTAGGTAAGACAGCATTGGGATAAAATAGAAAATTGGACATCTGACAAGTGGAAGAAAGTGATGTTTAGGCTTAAAGATTGTACGCTGCTTTTGACAGTTCAGTGCGTGGTCAACTTTCAGAATAGGCATAGCTTGAGCGCCTACTTAAAGTGCGTAGCAGAGGCAGATAAGTCCCCGCTCTTGCTGCAAAAGTCACTGGGACTTCAAAGAGTGTTTCTAATAAGTTAGTAGCTTTTGCACAATCATGTAGTCCCCCACCAGGTCCCCATAATTTAAATATATATGCTCTCAATTCATTATTTTCACATTTACGCACAATAGCATAGGGCACAAGCCCGGTTTCGGAAATGTCACTAACGTGAAATAACACACGCATGACAAAAATCTTCCCCGCACCAAATACACACCAAAAAATGCTTGTGCACATGACAACTTTTTTAATGTGTATTTTGTCTGAAGGTGCAGATTTTTTACTCCAAAAATATGAACCACTATTCTATGCAAACGGGCCCTAATAACCCTTCAGTACCAGCTGCAAAGTATGATAATCCTATAGTGACCCCAACACAGTATGATGGCCCACATAGTACCCAACACATAGTATGATTGCCACCATCCAGCCCTCCATAGACTATAAAGGCTTGCCATACAGTATAGTGGCCCTCACAACCCTCCACTTAGTTTGATGGTCTCACAATACCTTTCACACTTTATAATGGTCTATGTATATTATGGCCCTGACAAGCCCTCCAAACAGTATAACAGCCCCCACCTAGCTCTCCAAAAAGTATATTGAATGCACACAACTAAAGGTGATGAACTTCAGGAATATGGCTGCAGAGGCGGTGCATGTGCAGATTGAGATCTCTGCTCTCTAAGATCTCAATCTGCATGCACTGCCTCTGCAGCTTTATTGTCAGGCTATGTGCCCACTGTGCATTTGTGCTGAGGTTTTGCAGCAACAACAAAGCACCCACTGCTTTAATGTTGAAGTCAATGTGATTTTCCAAAAGCTGTGATCACCATGTGCATTTTTAGGTGTTGCCTTTTTGCTGCCAAAAATGCATACATTTATAAAAGCCCCTATCAATTAACTTGGCCATTTTTGGGCTGCGTTTTCAAATTGACAGCCATTGTAATCGGATGGAAAACGCAGCACTAAAAAATCGCAGCACAAATGCAGAAAAAACGCACAGAGATGCATTTTTGTGTTTTTTGAAATGACTGCATTGGGGTTTCTGAAAAATGCGGCATAAAAGCAACTCAGAAAAATACACACAGTGGCACATATCCTACAGCCCATTTCATCTACTGACCAAACATCAGTGGCACACTTCCCCCAACAGTCTCAATCCCATAGAATTCTGTGCCTCCGACTTCCATCACCAGCGATCCTGTCTCCTGTGACTTCACTCCACTGCGCCCCCTGGTATGCTAAAAATGGAATGAAAGATGCACCCCCATTGTTCCCCTAATTTTTGAGAAAAGAAGCATGTTATAATCCAGAAAATATGTTAATAAACCCATATAGTACTCCAAAAAGTATGATGGCCCCCAGATAGCCCTCAAATAATATGATGAGTTCCCATATAGCCACCCAAATAGTATGATGGCCCAAAAAATACCCATTCAAATAGAATAATGGCCAGCACAAAGTCCTTCACATAGTGTGATGATAGCTCTTTAATCTCCTTCACGACCAATTACCTATATATACATTATTGGACATCTGGAATAATGCAGGCACATGCTTTCTGTGCATTATTGGCTGATTTGCTGGCTGATCTGATCAGTTGACAGGTGCCATTAACAAACGCGGGTGGATCGGAGATTCTCCCATTCCTGCTAACTAGTTCAATCCCTCTGTGAATCTGAAAAAGCACGATTTAACACATGTCCTATTGGAGGCCCTGTGATTTTTTTTTAGCTACTTCAGTTTTGATGAAATGTATCATCTGTGAATCCCCATTATTGGTTGAGATATTCCAATGAGACATCATCACAGACAGTGGCTGTAGTCGCTACCGCAGCCTCTCTCCCCATCCTGAAATGAAGCGTCATCAGTAACGTTCATTTCAGGGGCTGGGGCCTAGTCTCCACTCTGCTGAGCATGTGTTTTTATTCAATTCTGATCTATGCTAATGCTGTCTTGTCACTGTGAAATATTCTTTTCAATGCACAGTAAAAGAGTACTAATTCACCGACTCTGAGAATTGACGAGCCAGCAGCGAAGCGCACTATCAGTGTGCATTGCACAAAGGAAAACACTGCAAGCAGAGACAAGCTCTCCCTCCAAAACAGATGTCATTAGAGGGTCTGGGCTCTGCACAGCGCATTCTCTCTTTACAATGTGCAGTAAAAGTGCTCTGTTGCCAGCGCGCGACTTCTCATTAGACACGGCAAGGACGTGCACTGTCACTGTGCATTAAGCAGAATATTGCAGCTGGTGGTATAAACCTGGTTTGGAGCCTGTGCTTTACCTCAGAATGTATTTAACAAGAGTTTGATAACCTGTTTCCATGTTACAGCTTATATACATGCCTAGAAATGTATTGTTTTAGGATCAACCACTCTCACGCTGCACTCCCACATTGTCAAACTAGTTTTCCAATACAGGTTACCAACCTTTTGTCACTTACTGCTTTGTTCTCCGATGTCATTACAAAAAATTATGAGCCTTGATATTTTTAAACTGGCCTTGAATGTGCATCAGTATTAGTACAATTTCACAACTGTTTGTAGAAATGGTACAGAATGAGCGCGAGGGGATTAGCACTGTTGCCTTGCAGTGATAGAGTCAAGGGTTCAATGCTATATTTACAATGCTATATTTGCTTTTTAATCAGTTTTTAGCTGAAAAGATTTTCAAATTACTTTCCCAGTCTAATACAGGGTAGAAGAGATAGGCCAGTATTATTCTGCAAAATATACAAGTACATTGTGACATTAGCTGATACGAGTTTAGCTGGCTTCAGGTTCATTGGACACATTACAAGACAAAGGAATTGTTCTTTAAATGAGGTTTATTTTGGTGGTTTGTATGGAGCAGCTTTTGAAATCTATGACAAGCAATACAAAAGTTTTATATACCTAGCAAATCTAATTTCCTTTAGAAAGATCATAACTTGTCGATTCTTATGCACATCACTTGAATGCCTAAAGCATAATTTGGTAATAATGCAAAATCTCTGCTAAACATGTAATTTAAATAAAATAATCATTCAGACATTCATATGAAAGAATAGAAATCTGAGTCATGTTCTGAATAACTAAATTCAAATCAAATGTCATTCTGTACCTTCAAAGAAATGTCATGTAAATATATAGTTTAAAGAAACAAATTGTACTCTTTATCACATTGTTATTAGAGGAATCTATACACATTTATTATGTCAATATGTTACATGATAATTTTGTGACTATTAGTGTAGTAAAGATATTCAACAGTGTGTGTTAAAGCACCCAGAGGCCAGAAAAATAATCAATTAGTAAGGCCAGATATACAGTGCCTACAAGTAGTCTTCAACCCCCTGCAGATTTAGCTGGTTGACACATGCGGAATTAACTTGGCATTGTGACATTTGGACTGTAGATCAGCCTGGAAGTGGGAAATGCACTGCAGCCAAAAAGATTTTTAATTTTTTTTTTTTTAAAGCGTTAAAAGTTAATTCAGAGGGTCATTTATTATTCAACCCCTCAAACCACCAGCATTCTGTTTGGTCCCCCTAAAGTATTAAGAAGTAGTTCAGGCACAAAGAACAATGAGCTTCACATGTGTGGATTAATTATCTCTTTTCCAGCCTTTTCTCACTATTTAAGACCCTCCCCAAACTTGTGAACAGCACTCATACATGGTCAACATGGGAAAGACAAAGGAGCATTCCAAGGCCATCAGAGACAAGATCGTGGAGGGTCACAAGGCTGGCAAGGGGTACAAAACCCTTTCCAAGGAGTTGGGACTACCTGTCTCGACTGTTGGGAGCATCATCCGGAAGTGGAAGGCTTATGGAACTACTGTTAGCCTTCCACGGCCTGGACAGCCTTTGAAAGTTTCCTCCCGTGCCGAGGCCAGGCTTGTCCGAATAGTCAAGGCTAACCCAAGGACAACAAGGAAGGAGCTCCGGGAAGATCTTATGGCAGTGGGGACATTGGTTTCAGTCAATACCATAAGTAACGTACTCCACCGCAATGGTCTCCGTTCCAGACGAGCCCGTAAGGTACCTTTACTTTCAAAGCGTCATGTCAAGGCTCTTCTACAGTTTGCTCATGATCACTTGGAGGACTCTGACACAGACTGGTTCAAGGTTCTATGGTCTGATGAGACCAAGATCGAGATCTTTGGTTCCAACCACACACGTGACGTTTGGAGACTGGATGGCACTGCATACAACCCCAAGAATACCATCCCTACAGTCAAGCATGGTGGTGGCAGCATCATGCTGTGGGGCTGTTTCTCAGCCAAGGGGCCTGGCCATCTGGTCCGCATCCATGGGAAGATGGATAGCACGGCCTACCTGGAGATTCTGGCCAAGAACCTCCGCTCCTCCATCAAGGATCTTAAGATGGGTCGTAATTTCATCTTCCAACAAGACAACGACCCAAAGCACACAGCCAAGAAAACCAAGGCCTGGTTCAAGAGGGAAAAAATCAAGGTGATGGAGTGGCCTAGTCAGTCTCCTGACCTTAACCCAATTGAAAACTTGTGGAACGAGCTCAAGATTAAAGTCCACATGAGACACCCAAAGAACCTAGATAACTTGGAGAAGATCTGCATGGAGTGGGCCAAGATAACTCCAGAGACCTGTGCCGGCCTGATCAGTTCTTATAAAAGACGATTATTAGCTGTAATTGCAAACAAGGGTTATTCCACAAAATATTAAACCTAGGGGTTGAATAAAAATTGACCCACACTTTTATGTTTAAAATTTATTAAAATTCAACTGAGCAACATAACTTTTTGGTTTGGAAGATTTATGCTTCTGTTAATAAATCCTACTCTCGTTTGCAGTTTGAAGGCTCTAACTTATTTGCATCTTATCAAACCACCTAAATCTGCAGGGGGTTGAAGACTACTTGTAGGCACTGTAGACACCAATGACCAAATGACGATATGGTATGTATAGGGTTCAGCCATTTCTAGCCAAATATTTTTTGTTGAGGGAGATGAGGATCGGGAAGTTTTTACACTTAATCCTATTGTTTCCCAGGCAATTACATTACAGACAGATGAATCTGACAGCAGGTTTCTCCCCTCTGCCCATCAAAAAACATTTGTGGAGGGAAGTTGGAAGAGATTGCTGTTCACTTGCTGACAGCTATCCTATACAGTATGTATAGGATAGCTTAATGGCAATTGTCTTTGATTACTAGTAAGATGCACCAAACACATTACTTATCTGCAAAAGCAATGGTTCTAGGAAAAAATATCTAAAAAAAATGTAAAATCTAAAAATTCCCCATTCAAATTAGACTAATATTGGCCAAATCAGCTGATAAGGATATATGTGTAATGCTCATGGATTCGCCGACTGACTGATGGATGGATGATCAGTTGGCAATTGCACATGTGTAATTTATAAATGCCATGGGCAAATGTGTTAGTCTGTGGCTTCCTGATAGAGAACATAGGAATGCTTGGTTGAGCGAGTGCGCCTGGATATGGGAGAAAAACCTGTAGCTCTGTTGGACAAAGTGCCGTTATGTCCGCGCTGCCGTCAAATGATCACCAGAGACAAGGGAGCACCTGAGATTAGTAGTGTCTTTACACTACTAATCCCAGATGCTCCCTTGTCTCTGGTGATCAATTGACGGCAGCGCGGACATAACGGCAATTTGTCCAACAGAGCTACAGGTTTTTCACCGCGGTTACCCGTGGAGGTGTGGTCCTTGCAGCAGCTGTCTTTCAGGCTACTACATTGACTTCTAGCTATTAGGCTGGCTTCAGACTTGCAGACCCTCCGCAGCATCCTGTGGAGGAGATCCGCAAGCTGAACGCAGCCCCTATGTTTAGAATGAGAACACACAGTGCTGCGCAGGTCTGCGCATGCCCATGCACTCCCATTCACTGCAATATGTGATTTGTACGCAGGCGGATGCCCATGCACAAATCACACACTCTCCTCCGCATCAGGAATGTAACATCTAGAGATAAGACCCTATTGCGCATTTTCTCACTTTCACACATGGATATAGGAGAGTCAGCTTAGATGACTGTCAGCTGAATGATTGGCCAAAGCATCATGCATCCAACAGTCATCCAATTAGTATGAGCATTTTTTGGTGATATATTTATCTTTAGGTCACGTGGGTATGCAGAATATAAGACAAATTCTATAACAAAATAATTTCCAATATCTAATATAAAAATAATTGAGGACTAAAGTCTTAGGCTATTCCCCTTATGATAACTTTTAATATACAGTAGGTATACATTTCAAATTGGTCCAACCTAAGTATTCTTCTTTCTAAAAGTGTGGTCTTGAAATGCTGGTAATATACAGGTACTCTATAGTAAAATGCACATGAAAATGCAGAGTTGTTTCCCGGAAGCAATATGTCAACACAGAGAGTTATTGTGGCTCTGTACTTCAGAATTCTATGTGCCACCTCTTTTGTGTGCTGGATTTAGCCAGCTTCAATGCCACTGTGCTCCTCATATGTCAGATCTACCTCTGCTTGGAGCTTCAAAGAGCACACAGTTTGGGCCAATGGTGTGACAATGCCACTAGCCCAAACTGTCAATTATCCCTGAGGAAGGCGCCAGGTGGAGCGCTGAAACATGTTGGAGAATAAAGATAAAGCTTGAAATAACTTCCTGCATCCCAGGTGATTTCTTTGGTACCCGGTGGCGCGGACTGTCATACACCTTTTCCTAGCTTCCTGAAATTATTCAAGAGTGTGCCTCTACCCTGCAAACAAGAAGCAGGAAGGCAGGGAATGAATGTGACACCTCTTTACTGTGCTGGATCTAGCCAGCTTCTGTGCCTCTGCACTCCACATATGTCAGATCTACCTCTGCTTGGAGCATCAGAGAGCACACAGTTTGGGCCACTGGTGTGACAATGCCACTAGCCCAGACTGTCAATTATTCAAGAGTCTGCCACTACTCTGCAAACAAGAGGCTGGAAGGCAGGGAATGAATGTGACCCCTATTCTGTGTGCTGGATCTAGCCAGCTTCTGTGCCTCTGCACTCCACATATGTCAGATCTGCCGCTGCTTTGAGCATCAGAGAGAACACAGTTTGGGCCAATGGTGTAACAATGTCACTAGCCCAAACTGTCAATTATTCAGGAGTCTGCCGTTACCCTGCAAACAAGAAGCTGGAAGGCAGGGAATCAACAAGCTTCTCAAGACTGATGATTATAATAGCTCTATAAAGAAACAATTCCATAACTTGCTTTTATCATTGTGTTTCTATGAAAAACCAGTGACACAGTACTGCATGTAAAATGCTGTAATTTATAAATACTTATATCAAATTGCATACATTAGCAGATAAACACATATTCATATTCTCAAGTTTAAAATGTTGCAAATGATCTTGAAACTATTTTGGCTGCTTTTTAATTCCCTTAAAAACATATATATATACATATATAGCGGTATTGCTATAAAACGTGAAGGACTACCTTGACTTCAGTACATGAAGAGCTGTTAACATGGAAAGGTATCAATTTGTAGTCTTGCCATGTGAACAAGTGGAATTAAGATCAGCTCCAAAGTGAATGAAAGCTGGAAGAACAAATTGTAATATCTAGCTAAATTGTAATGTTGTGGTGAAATACATGTAGTGTGCGTTAGCAAAGGAGACTATTTCAGAAATACTTGTTATACGGCAGCACAGCTATATTTCTGAATTTTTTTTCTGAAAAATTCAGGTAAGATTTGGTTATTTCTTTTTACAGAGTAACACAACATAGAACTTGGGATCTAAGATGTTAAAATATTTGCATTGCACAGATGTATTTTGTAATTTATTAAAGATAACTTACAATGCTGTACCATAGATATCAATGGTAACCTCTACAAACATTAAATGAAATTTTGATTTCAGAGCTAAGAGGTGGCTGTAAATGTTAGCTTAAAGTTGATGAGATAAGACAAATTCAACCAAAATGATCCATCATTGGTTGAAATTTAAAATCATCCTCTGGAAAATATGTCCTTTTTGAAAATTTGTATCTCATAGTTGCTAGTCCACAAACAATCTTTCTGTTAAAGAACATTCCAAGGAAGATTATTCAGACTTTGCCTATTCTTATCTAATATGTCTGGACAGTTTAAATGACTGGAAAGGTAGTTTTAAACTAAAATGTACAATATATGGCTGAATAAGCTACAACCACGCAAAGTTACAAAGCAAAGCCATTGAGTGCTGGAAGCATAGGTCATAAAAGTCTCCACCGCTCTGCTGACTCAGTAACTGCAGTGTTCCAAACCTTGTTTAACATTAACATCAGAAGAAAAATGTGTACTATGAGCTTCATTGCATGACTGTGTAGCAGCATGTAAGGGTTAGATAAAGTCGTGTAAAGGACTTGGCTACTGGACTTGGGAGCAGTAGATGGCTGTTATGTGGACCAGTAATTTGCACTTCTTTTTTCTGGCAATTTGATTGATAGTTTTTGGATTGGTTAATGGAAGTATAATATTACCTGCTTGACTACACTGCACCAGCTTTAAGGTTTGGTGGAGATGGGATAATGTTATGTAGTTGTTTTCCAGAATATTCATTGGCCAACAAATTCCGTTGAATTGAAATTCTAATGTTACAGCATACTTTGTAGAATTCCATACTTACCACCTTCTGTGAACAGTTTGTGAAAAGTGTTTGTTCTGTGGCACAAAGCAAGTTTCATAAAGACAAGGTTGGCTTAGTTTGGTGTTGAAGAAATTGACCAGCCACACTTTTATTGCGCACAACTGGAATATTATTGGTTGGCAATTACAAATGGCGCTGCCAGCAATTATTCTTGTTATTTTGTTTACCAAATTGTATTCAGCATGCAGAATGATTCTCAGGCAACAACTAATGCTCTCACTGATAGTATGTTAAAGGGAACCTGTCATCTAGATTTAAGCCCCTACACTATCACTAGCTGTCCCTACACCTTCTTGGCTACTCCCTATCTATCATTTTCTGATCTAAAGGGGCCCTATTAAACATCAGAAAAATAACTTTTAACTTACAGAAGTCCCTGAGGCTGGGGACTGTAAAGGCGGCCCCACGCTCCAGTGTTCCCTCCTAGATGCTGCATCGCACGCCCCACTGGGTGGCATTATTCTTAAGTCCTCCCCGCCTCCACCATTTGGAATCTCCCGCCCTCTGTACATGTAGTATGCACTGGCTACGACGTCACATCCGGTGCAGTGCATTATGGGGCCGGTTACGTGATTGGCTCCAGTGCATTATGGGCTTGATCACGTGATCGGCCCGGCTCAGCGCAAGCGCTCGCACCACCGCGAGCCGCTATCCCGCCACCAGACCCCCGAGCGGTGGGTGCGATCGCACCCACGGGAGCCGCTAATCCGCCACCGGACCCGGACGCCATATTGGATCCAGTCGTCCGGGGGCGTGACACACTTTCACAATATGCGTCCAGAAGTCTTGCGAGACTTCCCGGATGCCATATTGGATCCTGTCGTCCCGAGGCGGCGACATGTCCACTGAGGATGCAGGCGGCGGATGCAAGGCCAGTGGTAAGTATAGGTGTCTATAGGTGTCTGTGTGTGTATAGGTGTGTTTGTGTGTGTATAGGTGTGTGTGTGTGTGCATAGGTGTGTGTGTGCATGTGTGTGTGTCCACGCCACTGCGCTCGCCACCCTGCCCATGCCGCTGCGCTCGCCACTCTGCCCAGGCCACTGCGCTCGCCACTCTGCCCACGCCACTGCGCTCGCCATTCTTCCCACGCCGCTGCCCTCGCCACTCTGCCCGCGCCGCTGCCGTTGCCACTCTGCCCGTGCCGCTGCGCTCGCCACTCTGCCCGCGCCACTGCGCTCGCCACTCTGCCCGCACTCGCCACTCTGCCCGCGCCGCTTCACTCGCCACTCTGCCCGTGCCACTGCGCTCACCACTCTGCTCGTGGCGCTGCGCTCGACACACTGCCTGTGGCGCTGTGCTCGCCACTCTGCCCACGGCGCTGCGCTCGCCACTCTGCCCGCGGCACTGCGCTCACCACTCCGCCTGCGGCGCTGCTCTCACCACTCTGCCCACGGCACTGTGCTGACCACTCTGCCCACTACACTGTGCTGACCACTCTGCCCACGCCACTGCGCTGACGACTCTGCCCACGGACTGCGCTGACCACTCTGTCCACGCCACTGCGCTGACGACTCTGCCCACGGCACTGCGCTGACCACTCTGCCCACGGCTTTGTGCTGACCACTGCCCACCACACTGCGCTGACCACTCTGCCCACGGCACTGCCTGACCACTCTGCCCACGGCGCTGCGCTCACCACTCTGCCCACGGCGCTGCGCTCACCACTCTGCCCACGGCACTGCACTGACCACTCTGCCCACGGCTCTGTGCTCACCACTCTGCCCACGGCACTGCGCTGACCACTCTGTCCACGGCACTGCCTGACCACTCTGCCCACGGCGCTGCGCTCACCACTCTGCCCACGACACTGAGCTCACCACTCTGCTCGCGGCACTGCGCTGACCACTCTGCCCATGGCTATGCGCTCACCACTCTGCCCACGGCACTGCGCTGACCACTTTGCTCACGGCACTGTGCTGACCACTCTGCCCACGGCACTGCGCTGACCACTCTGCCCATGGCACTGCACTGACCACTCTGCCCACGGCACTGCGCCGACCACTCTGCCCACGGCACTGCACTGACCACTGCCCACGGCATTGCGCTGCCCACATCTGCCCACGGCGCTGCGCTCACCACTCTGCCCACGGCGCTGCGCTCATCACTCTGCCCACGGCGCTGCGCTCACCACTCTGCCCACGGCGCTGTGCTCACCACTCTGCCCACGGCGCTGTGCTCACCACTCTGCCCACGGCACTGCGCTGACCACGCTGACCACTTTCAATCCACTCACTGCTAACCACTGAGCCACCCCGCAGTGCTAACCACTGAGCCACCGCGCTGTGCTAACCACTGAGCCACCACGCAGTGCTAACCACTGAGCCACCGCGCAGTGCTAACCACTGAGCCACCGCGCAGTGCTAACCACTGAGCCACCGCGCAGTGCTAACCACTGAGCCACCGCGCAGTGCTAACCACTTAGCCACCGCGCAGTGCTAACCACTGAGCCACCGCGCAGTGCTAACCACTTAGCCACCGCGCAGTGCTAACCACTCAGCCACCGTATACTCTGCTACCCACAGAGCCGCCTGTATACACACAATTCATTTAACAGCACTCCAGTAACTATTAGTAAATAAACTATATATGGATTCTAGACTACCCGATTCTTTAGAATATATATATATATGTAATCACATATATTTCCTTATATGTACACATACATATGCACGTATCTAATATATAAAGCTGAATGTGTGTATGTGTGTATGTCCGGGATTGGCATCTACACCGTCGCAACTACAGCCACAAAATTTTGCATAGTCACACGTCTGGACCCCGAGAGCGTCATAGGCTATGTTGTGAGGTGAAATTTTAATCCTTTGCGTTCCAGTTCACCAAACAATTTTACCCCTTTCTACATAATAGGGAAAAAGTGACAGTTACCAGTTGACAGTTGTGAATGAGAGGGGCTTAATGACAACGCTAAAGACTAACAGCATATACCAGTATATAGTCACTAAGGTGGGGCCCCAACATGGGATATTCACCATACACGGGGACATGTATACACACCACACACACACAAAGAGTAACAGCAAGTGTATAGTCGTTAAGGTGCAGCCCCAACTTTGCATACTCACCACGCACCCGAACACACACACACCACAAAGAGACACACACAACACAGAGACACACCCCCACACACACCCCCACGGGGACACACACCCTATAGCGAAACATGCACTCACCCCACAGGGACACACACACACACAAAGAGACACACACAACAGAGACACACACACCACACAGACACCCCCCCCCACAGGGACACACACACATACACACCCTATAGGGACACATGCACTCACCCCACAGGGACACACACACACACCCCAGGGACACACACACCACACAGACAGACACAGATGTGCACAAATTGCGTCACACAACTCGCCTCATACGTGTGCTATCTTTAATTTCCAAAAATAACCATCTGATTAAAAACAGTGCAACACATGTGCCATATAGGGAATTAAGGCAGATGTCAGTCACATGAGCGGTCTATTATGTGTATGTGTGAGGTAACATATACTGCCCTGCCAGGGGGAGGGTTTACGGTTGGCTGGAGATTTATCAGGCTGCCTATAGCAACCAATCACAGCTCAGCTTCTATTTTCCTACAGGTCATTAATATGACATATTCAAATTCTATTTTGTTATAGCTAACATCAGTTATTTATTTACGCGGGTGTAGCCGGGTAGTACAGCTAGTATCTATATATACAAATATATTAATATATATGCATACATACATATATATCCACACACAAGATAGAAATGTATATATGTGTGTGTAACTATATATATATAATATCAGCAACACAGCTATTCTCTGATAATGTCCGTTTGAATTAGTGTTCTGCTCAGACCGGTCGGCCTGATCAAAAATGACCATGATGATGAATTCTTTTTGAATTATTCTTTAATTTTAAAAAGATGAAGTTGTGTAATTGCGCTGTTTTATTTTTAAGAGACTTTGTCAACACAAAATGACTGTTCAAACCAAGTACAGGCATCATGGTGGGGCTAATGACTTAGGCTGCCTTCACACTTGCAGATGCATCTGCAGCGTTTTGCAGATGCATCTGCAAGTATCAGCATGCAGACCGCGGCCCTATGTTTATAATAGGGCGCACCGCGGTCTGAAAGCTCTCATTCATTCCTGTATGTGAAGCGTCCGCAGGCGGATGCCTGCTTACAGATCACACACTCCCGCCCACACCATGGACGCGAGATGTCACGTCCATGGTGCGGGCGGGAGAGTGTGATCTGTAAGCAGGCATCCGCCTGCGGACGCTTCACATACAGGAATGAATGAGAGCTTTCAGACCGCGGCCGCGGTCTGCATGCTGATACTTGCAGATGCATCTGCAAAACGCTGCAGATGCATCTGCAAGTGTGAAGCCAGCCTTAATTCCACCTTCCAATCTACTTGCTTTCCCTCAATCTTCATCCTCTCCTCTTCTTTGGTTGATGGCTCAGCCTTCATAGAGCCATAGAAGGGTGGAGATATGTAGATGAAAAACAAGCAGGTTGGAAGGTGTGTTGAAATGATTGGCCCCGCCATGATTTCTTGAAAAAACTATTTGTTACTACTATTTATTCTCTTTTATAATGAGGTCACTTTGACTTTACTAAGGCTGTTTAAGTTTACAGAGACAGAAAATAAACATGAGCAAATTAATTGAAGTGAAATTTAAGTCTCCTCAAACTTTATAAAGATTTCTATTCTCTAGAACACAGATTTTTCTGCAAATCACTGCAAGCATATTCAGTAACATAAGGCAGTGTGCACACTGTGCATTTGTGATCCATTTTTTGTGCTGCGTTTTTGTACAAAAAAATGATACATTTTTGTCAGTCTATGAGACATCTGAAATGCTGTGCTGACAGCTGTATTTTTACCTGATCATGTTTTGCTGCAAAAACCTGATCAGGAAAAGAATTAGTATGTCAATTAATTGATCCAGATATGCAGCAAAAACGCAGCATTACTCAACCTCACCAGCAATTCCACTGCTCGATTGGCAGTGTGGGAGTCAGATCTGATAATGTATGGTCATCTGTAGCATCCACTGCAGATGGTTAGGCCTGGTCTGCCTTCATTGATATTTGTCTTTCTGGCGCTATGGGAGTGGATCAAATATATTCTAGTTATGTGTTCCATTTATGTGGTTCTGCTTTTAATACATTTAGGAGGCTGCCAGGCACTATGCATTTAAAAAATGTAGAGTAGGACCACCTTATTGAGATGTCCTGTGATGTTGGCGGGGTGACTCATGTTATTGATCACTCTTTTGCTAAAAATCTCATTTTATATTTAAGCACAGTTAGGAATTTATATGTGCACTAGTAAAAAGGCCCGATGCAATTGCATCGGGAGCGCGGGGAAATGGATTGTGTGTATACAGGCGGGTCAGTGGGTAGCAGAGTATAGAGACGGCTCTGAGGGTAGCAGATTATATCGGCGGCTCTGCGGGTAGCAAAGTATAGAGGGGGCTCTGAGGTAGCAGAGTATACAGGCGGGTCTGCGTGTAGCAGAGTATACAGGCGGCTGTGCGGGGAGCAGAGTATGCAGGCGGCTGTGCGGGGAGCAGAGTATGCAGGCGGCTGTGCGGGGAGCAGAGTATGCAGGTGACTGTGCGGGGAGCAGAGTATGCAGGCGGCTGTGCGGGGAGCAGAGTATACAGGGGGCTGTGCAGAGTATACAGGGGGCTGTGCGGCTGTGCAAAGTATACAGGGGGCTGTGCAGAGTATACAGGGGGCTGTGCAGCTGTGCAGAGTATAGAGGGGGCTGTGCGGGTGTGCAGAGTATACAGGGGGCTGTGCACAGAGTATACAGGGGGCTGTGCACAGAGTATACAGGGGGCTGTGCACAGAGTATACAGGGGGCTGTGCACAGAGTACACAGGGGGCTGTGCACAGCGTACACAGGGGGCTGTGCACAGAGTATACAGGGGCAGTGCAGAGTATACAGGGGGCTGTGCACAGAGTATACAGGGGGCTGTGCACAGAGTATACAGGGGGCTGTGCACAGTGTATACAGGGGGCTGTGCAGAGTATAGAGGGGGCTGTGCACAGAGTATACAGGGGGCTGTGCACAGAGTACACAGGGGGCTGTGCACAGAGTATACAGGAGGCTGTGCAGAGTATACAGGGGGCTGTGCAGAGTATAGAGGGGGCTGTGCACAGAGTATACAGGGGGCTGTGCACAGAGTACACAGGGGGCTGTGCACAGAGTATACAGGAGGCTGTGCAGAGTATACAGGGGGCAGTGCAGAGTATACAGGGGGCTGTGCACAGAGTATACAGGGGGCTATGCACAGAGTATACAGGGGGCTGTGCACAGTGTATACAGGGGGCTGTGCACAGTGTATACAAGGGGCTGTGCAGAGTATAGAGGGGGCTGTGCAGAGTATACAGGGGGCTGTGCAGAGTATACAGGGGCCTGTGCAGAGTATACAGGGGGCTGTGCACAGTATACAGGGGGCTGTGCACAGAGTATACAGGGGGCTGTGCACAGAGTATACAGGGGGCTGTGCACAGAGTATACAGGGGGCTGTGCACAGAGTATACAGGGGGCTGTGCACAGAGTATACAGGGGGCTGTGCAGAGTATACAGGGGGCTGTGCAGAGTATACAGTGGGCTGGGCAGAGTATACAGGGGGCTGAGTAGTGTGGGTGAGTGGTTAGTAATGAGGGGCAGTATGGGAGCAGCAGATCAGAGCGCCGCCGCCCCTGTAAGTTTAGTTGATGAGCGGTGGGGGGGAGGGTGGTAGGAAACTGCAGCCCGCCGGGCTTGGACCCTGTAATGAGAGTGCGGCGTCGGCGGCATCTTGCCGGGGGGGGAGGCATCGGCGGGCGCCGTGTATCATAAAGGCAGGCGCAGATAGTTGAGCCGGCCCCTTGTGTAAAGGGCAGACTCCTATGTCCTCGTCCTCCTCAGTCCTCCTCCGCAGCGGTGATGAAGGGGGCCGCTGATGTTGCCGGCGGCCCCTTCAGTAATAGGGCTCCCCCGGGCTGCGGCGGGCGGCGGTCGCTTGTGTAATGTGGCTTACCCGGCGGGCGATGGGTCTGTAGGCTGTAGGCTGTAAAGAGAGTGCGGCGGTGGTGGAGGCAGCAGCGTGCGGGGTTGTGCAGTGACGGGAGCATGCAGGGAGCCGGCGGCAGGCAGCGGCATGCGTGTCGCAATATGGCGGTGCTTCCGGGGTAGGCAGGCATAATCTGCAGTTTAGCGCAGGCGCCCTTGCTCCATAGCGGCACAGTGGCCGGAAGCTCTAAACTGCCGATTATGTATAGAGATGTGCACATTTTGTATTTCATGCTGATCTCAAGCAATGCTGGGTCCTCCGCTCTTTGACCTATTAAGGACCAGTATCTAAAAAAGGTGAATCGGCCTAACTTAAAATGGATTATACCCACCCAGCTATAAAATCCATTTCATTCTGTATCAAAAAAAACCTTTATCCAAATCTTGTGTGCTAACTGTGAGAACAAATACATTGATTTTGGCTTTAAAATTCAATCTTACATGGACTGTTTCCTGATACAGGATGCGATTTTGAAGTTTCTTATGGGAATGTATCAGTTAATTGGAGAAATTGATAAGTGTGATGTTCCATAATAAGCCCAATACAATAAAAGCTATTACAGACAACCAAGACAATACATCTGCATTAAAGCAGTGCTTCTTTGTGTTTCAAAGCCTATGTGTTTTGAGCATAGAAAAAAAGCAATCCTTGTCTAGTGAACTGTAAATGCTGGTTTATTGAAATCCTTAAAACAAGCAGCAAGGAGAAAATTACATGGTCAAATCTCTGTATTCCCGTTAATGAAGAATTAAGACTCCCATTTACTACATTAGAAGGTTCATCAAAGGTCTCTACTTTGCCAGGCTTGTGTTTGACGGCAGTGTCAATTTATCTACGTCTGAACTCAGAGGTGCGTGACAGTACATCATTCATAACTGTCACATCTACTTATCTCTCTCATTGTCACACTACTAACCAAATTCAGGCCACGCTTTCTCAAAGCATTTTAAATGAAAAAAGAACAACAGAGTCTATCCAGCCTATTAACGCTAATCTCAGCTGTTCTAACGTGCAAGCTACACTTACACTATGGGACTATTTAGGAAAAGATTCCAGATGAGCACCAGATGGGCCTTATTCACTGCAGAATATTGCTTCTAATGGATTCTCACTTATCTGTATTATATGACTATTGCTCAGTACAGCATTGCTTATAGTAATATCCTTTGCCTCACTAGTACTTTTACATTATATATTAATTTTACTTGTCTTGGCAGGACAACCCAATTGCAAACACCCTTTTAGTGTGTATGAAAATTGAAGAGACACTTCTACCTCTTAAGGTACCGTCACACAGGGAGATATCGCCGGCGATGTTGCCGGCAACTGAGGGGCGTGGCCAGGTTGCGGCGACATCGCCGGCGAATTGCCGCGTGTGACAGGGCGATAATCAGGCGATGAATCGCCTGAGTAATATCGCCAGGTTTCCCAACAATGTTCAGAAACCTGGCGATGTTGGTCAGGCGATCATGCCTGATCGCCCTGTGTAACGCGGCAACCTGCAATGTTGCGGGCGATTCCGCCTATCCACAACATTGCGAGTTATCGCTCGCTGGGTTGCTGGGCAACCCAGCGAGCGATAGCCGCGGCAACTAGCCGGCAACATCGCCGGTAAGTTGCTCAGTCTGACATCTCACCGGCGATGTTGTCAGGGATGCGCGCTCCCGCGATCGCCGGCAACATCGCCGGCGATATGTCCCTGTGTGTCGGTACCTTTAGGGTATGTGTTCACGGTCCGGAGGAGCTACGTGTTGGACACAGCTCCTCTGAACCTGAGTGAACCTGCAGGTGCCAGCAGGGAGAATGCAGCTGCCCTGTACTCACAATGTGCGGCGGGTGCAAGACGGCTTCTCCCTCCGTGCACCCGAAGGCAGGCGCTTCTGAGGGTACCTTTACACGCGGCTACATTTCTAGGGTGGCTACAGGTAACTTACTGGTTGCAGTGAAATCATGGAGAGATTATTCCATTTGTACACAGCAACAAGATAGAACCTTGTCTCCATGATTTCACTGCAACCAGTAAGTTACCTGTAGCCACCCTAGAAATGTAGCCGCGTGTAAGGGGGCCCTGACTCCACAGCATGAAATGAACATGCGGAGGAGGAGCGGAATGCAGGCAACCCGCACCACAGCTAAAAGAACGTTGTGGTTAGGTTAAGCATAGTGGGCATGGATTTCTTAAAATCCCATCCCCTATGCTGAAACTGTACTTCGCAGTATTTTGGACGCAGCAGCAAGACGCTGCATCCAAAATGCTCCGTCTACTGATTGTGAGAACTAAGTGGCATCCAATCAGGTGTTAAAGTTTGTACATTAATTTATAACTTTATTAATTCATTAAAAGCTCATACATATAAAGACAATACAAAGAAGTACTTGGTGAAAAATTCAAAGGTTGGTACCACAATCAGGCTGTAACACCTGGGCTAAGCATAGAATCAAATAGTTTATACCACATAGTATTACACCATACACTCTAAAAGGTACTTCACAAACTGCAACATCGCTAGCGATGTTGCTGAAACGTCACAGGTTTTGTGACGTAACAGCGCCCTCTCCAGCGATGTTGCAGTGTGTGACACGCATCAGCGATCTGGCCCTTGCTGTGAGGTCACTGATCGCTACAAATCGTTCAGGACCATTTTTTGGTCCTTGGTCCCCCACTGGTCAGCACACATCGGCATGTGTGACAGCGAGAGACCAACGATCAGCGACCTCCCAGCCAATGCCCAGCGCCGCACATTAGATGCTGGGCACTGGTAACCAGTGTAAATATCGGGTAGCTAAGCAGCGAACTCTGCTTAGTTACCCATTGTTTACCCTGGTTACCAGCATCCTCCCGCTTAGCCCAGCCTGTAAGCGGGAGGACACTGGTAAGCAGGGTACACAACGGGTAACTAAGCAGAGTGCACTGCTTAGCAACCCCATATTTACCCTGGTTACACTGCTGACTGGTCGCTGGTAAGTCTGCCTGAGTGACAGCTCACCAGCGACAGCATAGAGACTTTCCAGCAATCCCGGCCAGGTCGGATCGCTGGTGGGATCGCTGGAAAGTCTCAGCGTGTAAAGGGGCCATTAGCTATGGGACGACGTAGATATCCACATTGAAGTGCACCATTCACTCCTTTCCATTACACTCACCCATATGTCTAAGATAACAGATTCCAGATCTACACTGTGCCCACGTGTCCTGACCTGTGGTGACCCCTACCCCAAGGTATGTTTCTCTAACGCTTTGTCAAGAAAGGAGTGGGAACCATATCAATACCAGACTCAGTTTGATTGATCGATGATATGATGTTGCTGACAGCTTTCTTAATGCATTTGCATTACAATAAGATTTTTCTTCATTTTTAATACACTAAAAGCCGTAAGCCAGCACAATATTTTCTATATAGAAAAAAATTCTGACATCAATGTCAGATAGAGATGATGTGCTTGCTTGTCACAACTGACTCTACTTAGTTTTTACATTTTTTCTGCAAACATTGTTGTGAACGGGGAATAAATGTTTATAAAAATACAAAAGAAAATCAAAATTCAGATACCTAACTGTGACTGTCTTCTTCACAAAGTGTACAACCCAAACAATTTTTTTTGCATGTGATTAACTAGTAAAATTGTTCATCTTTATAAACCATATATATTCAACACCATATTGTATGTGCTGACTTCTTGGAAGTGTACCAACCAAGCACTTCTTATTACCGCATATTATTTTCAAGAAAGGAATGATTTTTTTACTTTATACATGAAAAAGTAGTCATTTATATGTGCATTTCTATTTTTTTATGTTTTTAATAGTCCACTTTGACAAGTCATCATGTCACACCTATACTGCAGTCTGCTGACACACTGCTTTCCATCCATGTACGTATGTACTTACCATTTCCTTTTTGACAAAGGTTAAATAATTGGGGTTAAGAAAATCAAAAGATAATAATTGTGTAGAAAATTTACGGAAAAAAGGTGGCAATAGCAATTGATGGGGTAGTATAAGAGAAAAAAAATAATTTAACTGCACCTAAACTTTGCATACTGAAATACCAAAATTGCACCTATTTCAATTTCAGGCATTTTCACACCAGTTTTTCCCAGCTCTTACTGGAGTAAGATTTCAGGTATAACAAATGGAGGCATATGGCACTGGCCAGATGTTCATGACTTATAAAAAGATGTGCACCTCTATATGAATCCAGAGCATTTGGCTAAAGCATTACCCATCAACAAGACTGGTGTGAACCACACCGTACTTGATGAATTGGGCATTATGTGTTATGGTAGCAGAGGAGGTGGACTGAACACAACATTGACTCAAACTGATAGTGCTGCTGTTAGAAATAATGTCATCATGCAGAGCTTAAGAAGTCTGATGTGCCATAAATTCCTTTATGCCTTTCACTTTCTCCCCACTAATATACTTACTGTAAAGGGTCAATTGTTACTTGTGATGAACAAATGTTCCTGCACAAGGTTTACCAATTTCAAATTCGGCAAGAATCTGGCTGATTCGGATTTTTGATCGGAAACCTGAACACTTAGGTAAAAAGCTGGCAAACTCAGCTTTGTTCAGTAACTGTCAACCTTAAGATGACCCTAACAAATTCCTTTAACATTTGGGGTCAAAACAGTTGTTGGAAGACCCGCTTGCTGAGAATGCTGATAACCTTAAGCATGGGTTAGGCTGGGGTCACAGTTGCATTTTTCACAAGCGTTTTTGGAGACCTGCGTTTTCAAAAACGCATGTAAAAAACGCACCCATAGGCCCCCATGTTAAAAAACGCATGCCCTAATAGCAAAAAAGCATGTGTGACAGTACCATGCGTTTTTGGTGCATTTCCAAAAACGCATGCGTTTTTTAATATGGGGCCTTATGGGAAACGCATGCAAAAACGCATGTACAATTAGTGCCATTCAAAAACGCATGCGTTTTCCATAGGAGCCCATGTTAAAAAAACGCAAGCATTTTAGAAAACGCATGTTTTTTTTTAACATGGGCTCCTATGTAAAACGCATGCGTTTTTGAATGGCACTAAAAGGTACTAATTGTACATGCGTTTTTGCATGCGTTTTCCATAGGGGCCCATGTTATAAAAACCCATGCGTTTTCTTCAAAACGCACCAAAAAATAGTACATGCACTATTTTTTGGTGCAGATTTTAAAACGCAGCCAAAAACGCAGGGAGCCATCACACATCTTAAAAAACTCATGCTGACATGAAAAAACGCATGAGTTTTGTTAAATCACTAAAAAAAACTCATGTCAACTGTGACCCCAGCCTTACATACATGTAAAATACACATTTTTGCATGTGCAAAAGTGTGTTATATCATTAATCAAGGGTGTAGTCAGTAGTTCTGGTGACTTGTAGTCATGTGTGTTTAAATAGAGTTGTTCACTTTATACATGTCTATGTTATGGGTAAGAACATGTTTTTGTCAAGACAAGTAGGATTGCAATTTTAACCTTAAAATGCACTTATAAAGATTTCCTATTTTTATATGAAGAGGACTATGTACAGTTGTGGCCAAAAGTATTGACACCTCTGCAATTCTGTCAGATAACACTCAGTTTCTTCCTGAAAATGATTGCAATATCATATTCTTTGGTATTATTATCTTCATTTAATTTGTCTTCAATGAAAAAACACAAAAAGAATTGTCCTAAAGCCAAATTGGATCTAATTCCACACCAAACATAAAAAGGGGGTGGACAAAAGTATTGGCACTGTTAGAAAAAGCATGTGATGCTTCTCTAATTTGGGTAATTAACAGCACCTGTAACTTACCTGTGACACCTAACAGGTGTTGGCAATAACTAAATCATACTTGCAGCCAGTTGACATGGATTAAAGTTGACTCAACCTCTGTCCTGTGTCCTTGTGTGTACCACATTGAGCATGGAGAAAAGAAAAGACCAAAGAACTGTCTGAGGACTTGAGAAACCAAATTGTGAGGAAGCATGAGCAATCTCAAGGCTACAAGTCCATCTCCAAAGACCTGAATGTTCCTGTGTCTACCATGTACAGTGTCATCTAGAAGTTTAAAGCCCATGGCACTGTGGCTAACCTCCCTAGATGTGGACGGAAAAAAAAATTGACAAGAGATTTCAACGCAAGATTGTGCGGATGGTGGATAAAGAACCTCGACTAACATCCAAACAGGTTCAAGCTGCCCTGCAGTACGAGGGTACAACAGTGTCAACCCGCACTATCCGTCGGCGTCTGAATGAAAAGGGACTGTATGGTAGGATACCCAGGAAGACCCCACTTCTTACCCCGAGACATAAAAAAGCCAGGCTGGAGTTTGCCAAAACTTACCTGAGAAAGCCTAAAACATTTTGGAAGAATGTTCTCTGGTCAGATGAGACAAAAGTAGAGCGTTTTGGGCAAAGGCATCAACATAGAGTTTACAGGAGAAAAAAAGAGGCATTCAAAGAAAAGAACACGGTCCCTACAGTCAAACATGGCGAAGGTTCCCTGATGTTTTGGGGTTGCTTTGCTGTCTCTGGCACTGGACTGTTTAACCATGTGCATGGCTTTATGAAGTCAAATTTTGCAGCATAATGTACGGCCCAGTGTGAAAAAGCTGGGTCTCCCTCAGAGGTCATGGGTCTTCTAGCAGGACAATGACCCAAAACACACTTCAAAAAGCACTAGAAAATGGTTTGAGAGAAAGCACTGGAGACTTCTAAGGTGGCCAGCAATGAGTGCAGACCTGAATCCCATAGAACACCTGTGGAGAGATCCAAAAATGGCAGTTCGGAGAAGGCACCCTTCAAATATCAGGGACCTGGAGCAGTTTGCCAAAGAAGAATGGTCTAAAATTCCAGCAAAGCATTGTAACGATATGAGGTAAAAAAGGTATGATAAAATGAGCGCTAGGAACAGAATCAGGCACTGGGCTCTTATCGATTATTACCTTTCAAATTTATTGTGAACAGTAGAAGTTAAGGGTCTCCTCGTCTACTGTTCACAATAAATTTGAAAGGTAATAATCGATAAGAGCCCAGTGCCTGTTTCTGTCCCTAGCGCTCATTTTATCATACCTTTTTTACCTCATATCGTGCTCAATTCCTCCCTTTGGGGAGTGTGGGTTGAGAGCAGATCTGGGACAGGACTTGGTCAGCACAGAGGATCTGCCCTTCTTTGGACTCGAGATCTCTGGGAGAGACGTTATAGTTCCATAAGGAAAGGCTTCTCTACACGTAGCAACGGATTCATGCCTGCTGTTAAATCTCACCGCAAATCATTAACCTAGTTGTGCAGGGGGCGCAACTAGAAAAGGTGAGTGAAATATTAATATAACCCCTTGCTTCAGCTAATTTGCACAGTGTGGCGCAACTATTTGCTTGTTTTTTTCCCATATATCTTCAGCAAAGCATTGTAAGAAACTCATTGATGGTTACGGGAAGCAGTTGATCGCAGTTATTTTGGCTTAAGGTTGCGCAACCAAGTATTAGGCTGAGGGTGCCAATACATTTGTCTGGCCCATTTTTGGAGTTTTGTGTGAAATGATCAATGTTTTGCTTTTTGCTTTTGTTTTTTTCATTTAAGACAAATTAAATGAAGATAATAATACCAAAGAATTTGTGATTGCAATCATTTTTAGGAAGAAACTGAGTATTATCTGACAGAATTGCAGGGGTGTCAATACTTTTGGCCACAACTGTAACTTTATCTTTTGCAAGTACTGGCCTTTTTTTGTAATGTTCCTTGCTTTTGTTACGTTACTTCATCGTTCACCCAGGAATCGGCCCTCGGACCTGTCCATGCATTGCCGACAAACGTAATTCAACATTCCAGATGAATTGATGAGCTGAAAAAACAATTTCTTTCTTATTTCTCCTCCAAATATATCAGGCTTCAATAACCTGAACCACAAGTCAAGTCTTCCCTGTGGCATAGGGATGTTAGGTGCCTCCTGCATACCATGGAGGGAGTCATGAGGAGCTTAAGGTCATACGATTGGGCAAACAATAATATCCCATAAGTGATTGGGTCCCGGTGCTGGAAGAGACAGGGCCCTATGCAAAGGAAAGACGTGTCACTGCGAAGGCCCACGTCATCTTGAGTTTGCTGTACAGAGGAGCAACACCGTGCTACCATGTGCCTGCAGTTCGGACATGAATCCATCCCAACAGATGCCTGCTCTGGAGGAAATTGTTTTCCTCACCACCCTAGGGGCCAGAGGTACAGCCCAGAGAGGAGCAAAAGATGCTAACATATGTGAGCTGGAGCTCCACCGAGCACTCCGCTTTGGACCTGGTCTGCAGTGAGATCTGTAACCAGTGTTTGTCCCCTTTGCCAGACGAGGTACCACCCGAATGAGCTGAGGACATGAGTCATTCCTTATGTCAACCAGGTCAGGGACATTCAGAAGTCAAAAGGAAGATCCTGCAGCCTGCCTGGCCTAACCAAACCTGCAGCCAGTGTTGCCGCTGGTGGATGTGAAGATCGAGTAGCAGGTAGTGCAAGATGCCCCTGCTTCCCTGTCTTCCCTGTCTTCCACCGAACACCCACTAGAGGCTTTTGATTGGTAGAATGTCATTGTGAGGCCACTACTCCCCTAACAGAATGGATTCTTAAAGACCTTAACCACCATGGGCCTTGCCATTTTTAGAAATGAGGAGGCTTCAGGGATTCTTTGCCTACATTACGATGCTGTTAGATGAGGTAACAAACACCTACTGACAGATTCTGTTCAACCTATATGGTAAATACCATAAAGCTAAAAAGAAAAAGAAAAAAATTACCCCAGAATTGCACCTCCCTCTAAAAATGCAGTAAAAAATGATCAAAATGTTATAATCAGTGCTTTTTTGGTGGGCGTACATGGTGGTACGGCGTACCGAAAAATATGCAGAGGGGGCGAAGCTATATGGGGATTGCAGTCCACTGCATGCTGCCCACAGGATCTCCCAGCTGAAAGACAACCCCCCCTCCCCGATTCCTAATTACTTAATTACAGCCGCAGGCGCTTGATAGCTCCATAACCCCCCCGCTCCTCGCCAGCGCCTGACAGCATCCCCCCCTCCTCAAGTCGCCGCTGCCTGACAGCACCTTCCCCACCTCCCGCTCCTCACCTCAGTACTGCCAAATATTCTTTTACAAAAAAAGCACTGGTTACAATAATGTTATGTACATACACCAAAATGTGACCAATAAAAATAAGAGATCGCCTTGCAAACATCATGTTCACACACAACATCATTGATGAAAAAACTGTCCAAGCGAGGTTCTCTTTAAATGAACATGTCATGACTATATATTTCTTTTTTGTTGCTGTTTATTAAGATCTATAATGAATGATGCAGTCATGCCCTTTGTGATTGCTATACACAAATCCTCCATGTTATGTAATTTTGTATTTAATATACTTATCATTGCTGGGTAGCATCAGTAGGAATTATTTTCTTTTGTTACTGTTTTTATACACTAAGCTGTCTATTGTATACTGTCAGGAGCCACAAGGATAAATTTTAAATATATTGAAACATAAGTGGGATATTTTCGGATTTTTTTAGTCTCATACCGTTGTTTATTCTGCGCTTACCAAAGTAAGGTCAGGGCTTGTATCCTTCAGAGAAAAATTCACATTTGATTAAATAGTTTACATAAACCCAATCTATTTTTTTTTCTGCTACATGCATTATAATCTCTCATATTATTCATGTTGATATTCCTCCGTGAACCATAAAATGTTCATTTCTCTAAAATGAATATGAAGCTCAAAGCATTAGTGGTCTTAAGAGCATAAAAAGTTTATTGCTTTGTGCTTAAAATTTTTCAAGTAACTTTTGAAAGCTGAAACAAATTTTGCATTTAGATTAATGGAAGATATTTTCCATTTGAACGAGTAAGCGAGGGAGCAGCAATAACAAAAAAAAAATAAAAAAAAACCCCAAGGTTAAAATGTAGTGCTTTTGATTTTTACTAGAACTGTGTTAGCTGAACAATCATTTCTCAGCATGGAAAGGTAACATAATTGGTCTATACAGTGGCAATATAGGAAACGAGTATGCTTTAGAGAAAGCTAATATGACTCTACTTAATAATTTCCGTCAAGAGCTTGAATTTGAATGTATATTTCACCCAGCTTGAGGCAAACAATTTGTACCCATATGAATTGAGTGGAAGTTACCAGGGGGTCATGCAATTTATTTTACTTCTTGAAGTTTTCAAAACTGTGAAGCACTAAAGGCATATTCACTTACATTGTTCGACTAGTAATTTGATCCAATTGGGCATCAATTCTATTTCTTTTCTGTTTTTTTTTTCCGACTCTATTATATTGCTGGAGAAATTGTCAGCATATGTGATGATGGAAAATACTTTTTTCTAGCTAGGCTGAATGGGTTTTCATGCTGGATTCAAATCTGTCACACTGATAAAAAATGGCTCGTAAGCTGGTAATGTTAACCCATACTTCCCAGAAAAACTTGCTTATTCAAGATAATAGATTCACAATCTTTTTTAGGCTTAGCGCAGTTTTTGTATACATTAAAAAAACTCAACATATAGAATATTTAACATAATAACTTACAGTGTTAGGCTTTGTGTACGCGATCCGGAGGCACAGTGTGTTGGACGCCGTGCCTCCGGATTTGCGGGAACCCACTGGCGCATGTAGGGAGTCCGCAGCTGCACTGTACTCACGATTTGCGGTAGATGCAGGGTGGCTTCTCCTTGCATTCACCTGATGGTGATCACTTCTGACTCCTCAGCATGAAATTAACATGCTGCGGAGATGTGGAAGTCCGTCAACCCGCACCGCAGCTGAAAACACACTTCGGTTGGGAGAATCATAGTGAGCATGGGATTTCTAGAAATCTCAACCACTGTGCTACTAGTGTACAACACAGCATTTTGGCCACAGCCGAAATATGCTGCTTCCAAAATGCTGCAATTTCTGATCGTGTACATGGACTCTTATGGGATGTCACACACGTCAATATCGCGTGCAATATCGCTGCTGCAACATGACGTTGCAGCAATATTGACTTGTGTGACAGGGCACATCAACCAGTGATAAATCGCTGGTTGATGGTCACCAGGTTTTAGAACCTGCTCTAAAACCTAGCAATGGCGCCCGGTGGACCGCAGCATCGCTGCGTATGACACCAGGAGACAAGCGAGAAGCCAGCTCCCAGTGCCTCTCAGCAAGAGCTGGGAGCTGGAATCCATGGTAAACAGTGGGTAACTAAGCGCCGCACGTTTACATGGTTACATGGCTTGTTTACATGGTTACCAGGTTCTCACTGGTACTAATCGCTGGGAGTCTGTCTGTGTGACAGCTCACCAGCGATTAGCCTTCAATGTCGCCAGCGATGAGATCAGCTGGCGACATTGACGTGTGTGATGTCCCCATTAGGGTATGTTCACCTTGCATTATTTCAGCACATCAGTGGAGCCTTTGGGTTTCCTTCTAATGGTCTGAGAAATGAGATTCAGGTGGCAAAGAGCACAAAGAAACTCTGTCTGTTTATTAAAGTAAACAGCCCCATCAGAGGTTCTGCCTGCATCCATATTTTTGGGCTTTAGATCAATAATTCCCAGAAAAATTGCTTATTCAAGATAATAGATTCATAATCTTTTTTGGACTTAACTCAGTTTTTTTATACATGAAAAACTCAATTATAGTATGTTTAATAAAATGACTCCATTAATAGGGTATGTTCACCTTTCGTTTTTACAATACATGAATGGCGTCTTTGGGCTTTCCGTCTAAAGATCTGACAAATTGATCCAGGCAAAAAAGAGCACAAAGTGGCTCAATCTGCCTTCATAAAGTTGGTGGCCACATCAGAGGTTAGGCCTGAATTCATATTTTCCAGGTTTTAAACAGAAGCTCTGACTGAACCTCTGGTATGTGGCAAAAACGCAATTGGAACACACCTTTAACCAAAAATGTGACGTAACATAGGCATGATATGCAAAAATTTGTCATGGCTAATGATGTCTTATATCTGTTTTGACAGAAACTTCATGCTCACTTTGAGCTTGGAGAAATATTTTGTGTATGTTACCATTGCAAATAAAACTTGTAGATTTTGGGAACTGTAACTCTGTTTGCCAATTCACCTATATATTGATAGTGTAACGAGCAACACACGAGTGGCTAGTCCTTCTCATCTTCTCCCCTTCACGCCCACCATCAACTGATTGCTCAACAGGGATTACAAGACCATCATTGTACAGATAACTTGGGGTCTCTAATGTAGGAGCCTAGACTAAGGCATGGCATTGTGATTCTTATTATTAAAAAGTTAAATCCATAGTGTGTCTAGAATTAAACAATTGCATGCATTTGTTGTTTTGGGTCCTATTAACTTTTAACCAGTTCTCCATCTATGTTTCATTTCCATCTGTTTCAATCCTCTTAAAAATACATAGATAAGTAGAATTCCAACTGTTTTTCTATTATGGCATTTTAAACCTTAAAGACTTTTAACAGTTTATTTTCCATGTGGCGTATTTATGACATTTATGGGAAATTGCAAATCTAAATAAGCTATTATTGGATGCATATTATGAGTGGTAATTGCATGCAACAGTGATCTTAATATCTCAGTTATAAAAATCTGTTTACAAGTGGTTGCTACATTGGCACAAACTAAATCTATGTTGTTCTTTAAAAAATGATCAATGATCCGATGTAAAGGTGCAAAGTATTGCCAGATTTTAATTTATAATTTCAGAATGACGCAGGGACGTCACTATAGTGGGAACAAGGGTTGAAGTTGCACCTGGGTTCTGATGCTAAATGGACCCAAAATGTTCCTTCGACCTATTGAGAGCCCTGCTGGATATTTTTCCTAGGAGCGCAAGAGTTTCAAATTAATTATATCACAGGGACAATCGAGAGAAGCAAATAATTGTTTGATTATATTTTGGCACTTTTATTCCACTACCAGTATTCCTTAAGATCTCAAAGTTTACTTGGCAGGAATGTTACTGGTAGTGTAAAAATTATGCCATAGAACTCAATGTCAGACATTATGTGTAACAGGTTACTGTTGTAATTATGAGCAGCAGTTGAAAATTTGTCATTAATAATAATTAAAAAAAATCTCTGTGTTGAAATAAAATGTGACCTCTAACCAAAATCCCAATCATGTCATTGGGCATGAGAAGTTATCTCTCTTTTGGTGCAACTATAATCACTGAAGAAAGGTAATGGGAAACAAATGTTCAGTTTATACAGATATCACCATGATTTGGTTCACAATAGCTCTAAATTTGAAAAGATTTGTATTTATGCAACAGTTTTGTCATTATAATGAATTGGAATAAAGAGGGGGCAGGTCCCAGGGCCTGACAGATCATAAGTTGAAACTCAGGGTTTGACATATCATTGGTGCGCAACCTAAGAGGTAAGGGGACACACTTACACCTCCAAAGCAGGTAGAATTGTGCATTATGATGAGCTATTGGACTGCAACAGGTCCATATATTGTTCTTGCGCAGGGACCCTCTTCTGCCTGTGTCCAATCCTGTAAACTACAAAAACTGAGTGCAAAAATCTGCACACAAAATTACACCAAAACTCTCTGTTATAATAAAAAATACAAATTAGCAGCAAGTGCTGTCCAAAAAAAAAGTTGTCAAAAACAGGGTTTTTGGTTTGTACGTTTTTTACAAAAGAAGGTAAAGTAAGCTGCTTCACCATCAATACGGTAACCCTGATTGAAACAGTCCCTAGTTGATATATTTATTTAAAACTTGCTTATGTTTGACCATACCTCTAAACAGGATTCAGACAGGACTTCATATGATATGGGCTGTTTGTGAAACTAGCTTTTGTGTGCAAAGCTCATAAGGGTGGGGCGGGGAACCTCCCTTTTCCTGCAGCACAGGAATAATACAAGGCGCAGACAAATATGAGCCGTGCACACAATGAATGTGTCTGCATAACCGCGTCCATTCACCACCAAAACTGAACTACAAAAACTGAGTGCAAAAATCCTCACAGAATATCACACAAAAACGCTCTGTTCTAATAAAAATTCAAATTAGCAGCAAGTGCTGTCCAAAAAAAAGTTGTCAAAAACAGGGTTTTTGGTTTGTACGTTTTTTGCAAAGAAGGTACAGTAAGCTGCTTCACCATCGATATGGTAACCCTGATTGAAACAGTTCCCTGCTGATATATTTATTTAAAACCTGCTTATGTGTGACCATACCTCTAAAGCTTTTCACGCAAAAGCTAGTTTCACAGACAGCCCATAGCATATGAAGTCCTGTATGAATCCTGTTAAGAGGTATGGTCACACATAAGCAAGTTTTAAATAAATATATCAGCTAGGGACTGTTTCACTAAGGGTTACCTTGTCGATGGTGAAGCAGCTCACTGTACGTTCTTTGCAAAAAACTTACAAACCAAAAACCCTGTTTTTGACAACTTTTTTTTGGACAGCACTTGCTGCTAATTTGGATTTTTTATTATAACAGAGAGTTTTCGTGTGATTTTCTGTGAGGATTTTTGCACTCAGTTATTGTAGTTCAGTTTTGGTGGTGAATGGACGCGGTTATGCAGACGCGTTCATCGTGTGCACGGCTCATATTTGTCTGCGCCTCGTCCAATCCTGTAAAGACTGCATGAAGCTTATTATAAGGAGAGCTTGGGAGAATAGGAAAGTTAGGAGTATGTTGAGTTTATAAGAACCATAACAGGCAGAAGGAACCCACCATGCACTGAATGGAAGGAAAGTTCTCACCCTAACTCTCTTAAAACCTTTGTGCATCATCTGAGTTTGAATATCAATATACAAAAAGGGCTATATTTTGGCAATGAGGAGAGGTATTTATTATTAAATGGGTCACAGCTAGGGATGAGAGAGTAGTGAAATATTCGGACTCACTATACTCGTAACGAGTAGGTCCTAATACTCGGGTACTCGTTACAAGTAGCGAGTCCAATGTAAGTCAATGGGAAATGCGAGTACTTTCGCAGTGTATTTATATTCACTGCGAAAGTAAAATAAAAGTTAAAAATAAAAAATAACATACACGCCTATCTGTTGGCTCTCCCGGGACCCGAAAAGAACACATCCAATGGGCTGCCAGGACCTTAAGTCTGATGGCCAATCAGATGGCCAGTAGTGATCAGGTGCTGTGTGAAGTCATTTTTTTTATTTTTAACACCTTTTATTAACTTTAGTTTCATTTTCGCAGTGTATATAGATATATATCTATATATAGATATATAGATATATATAGCGAATGTACTACTCGGTACTCCTAACGAGTAATTACAAGGAAACTTGCGGAGTAGCGAGTAGCCCGAAAACCGTACTATTCAGTGAGTACCAAATAGTTATGAGTATACTTGCTCACCCCTACTAAGCACTAACAAGCAGGTAGCTGTCAACTGCCTGTTGTGCCCACCTCTGTTCAGCATCGACACGGAGTGGTCTTAGACCTCTCCTGTCAGCGATTTTGCTGCTTCCGCTGAAGTCACGTCTACAGAGGGGCGGGTATTCCCCTCTATCGACAAGTGTCAGAGCCGACGTCACACTGATTGAAAGCCGGCTCCCCCAATCAGGTAGCGACGAGCCGGCTGTCCCACCACTTCCAAAGAGCAGAGTCGAAAAGCCACCTATGCTCTGTTTACCCCGCCATGTTGCCCTAATAGGGGCAGTCTGTGCCAGCTCTATGGTGGGGATGAACGGCAGTGAATGCTGCCGGGCATGACAGGCAGGTAGGTGGCAGCTACCTACCTATTAGTGCTCAGGCACTTTTTTTTTTTTTTCTTTTATAAATCCTGTATATCTCCTTTAATATGGGATGCATCTTTCAGAAAATATGAAAGCATATTATTGAAATAAAGTCATCTTGTTATGTTTTTTTAAAGAAAACACTTCAAGTAATATGTTGGTTGAATGAAAGAATGTGGCAACATCTAATTAAAAGTGATTACCTTCATGTTTTAAGATACAAAGAGTGGATAAGTAACTCTGTTGACATGTCTTACTGACATAATATGTATATAAGCAAATTGTGTTGAGTAACATTTTAGATGCATATGTCTTCTTTTTCCGCCAACACTGAATCATAAATGACATGTGAACTTAAGCCTGCAGCGTAGTAACACTGGCATTGTAAAACTCATTGTAAAAATGTGCCGTGCACTGACTTTGCATGACATTTGCAAGCAATGTAGCCCATAGTCTTACAATGCTCAGATCTTCCACAATAGCATCTAATGTATAACCTTCCTTGACCTTTGTAGTTGTTATTGGTTAATGTAACTACACTATCAACATTGTCAAGCACTTTCACAATGGCACTGCCTCTCAGGCAATGTTAGGCTGCAGCCAACAAATTGTGAATAACTGAGGCTGACAACACATTACAGCCTTGCCATAACCAATCACTGTCTCTGCGGGGCAAAATGGCAGCTAAATTACACAAGTATATGTAACAACATGTCTCTTAAATTGCCACAGCGGCCCAGTCAACGTAAAAAAATAGCAATGTCTTAGATAAAAAAGAAAGAAACCCCAAAAGTATTACACATTTCATCAGAGCATGGATAGAATGTTTAAAAGGTTTCCAAAGCTACATTTTGAGAGAAAAAAGTTGGTTTCTTCATTTTTATTGCATATATGGCACCAATGTATTCCATAATGTAAATCAAATATTGTCCCTGAGCCAATAGGACTCACAGAGTCACATTCTAAATTTTCTAGTTGAGACATACTCTGTAGTTCGATTTCAGGAAGAAAATTAACCTATAAGGCCTTGTTCACACATACCAATCCATATTTTAAGGCCTTAGAAAAACTGATCCGTTTTTCTAAGGGTGCCAATAGTGTCCCCTGAGGTTCTAAACTTTTTTGGAACTTTTGGGACTTAGTCATTTTTTCACCAAAAGCGCATGCAAAAACACATGCGTTAACGCATGGTGCCTATATGTGCCATGCGTTAACGCGTGCGTTTCCCATAGGGTCCCATGTTAAAAAAATGCATGTGTTTTTTTAAAAACTCATGCGTTTTTTTTACAGCACCCAAAAACGCTGCATGCAGTGTTTTTTGGGATGCTGAACAAAAACGCATGTGTTGTTAAAAAACGCATTGACACTTGAGTGCACCATGCGTTACCGCATATGCGGTTTTGGACTTTGAAAAAATCAGTCCAAAATGTTCCCAAAAACGGATTTAAGGCAAAAACGGATGGTATGTGTGAGCAAGGCCTAAGTTTGCTTTTTTGGGAATGTGGAAGATACAGTAAGAACCTGAAGAAAACCAATGCAAACACCATCAGGATTTCCAATCTCCATGCAGAGGTTTACAATTAAACCCAAACCCCCAAGATTGTGTGGGCATAGTATATTATTTTGTTACTTACCATTATTATTATTATTATTGTTATTATTATTATTGTTATTATTATTGTTATTATTATCTATGTCTCTTTTTTCACCAATACAGTTTAAAATGACCTGACAAATAATTTTACCACACTAATGGTCCCCATACACATTAGATTAATATCAGTTGGACCCACCAATATAGATGGGCTCGACAGATGGTATAATCTGTATGGGGTTACCGCCTAGCTGATGATCAGGGAGATGTTGATAGCACATATCCGATTTTGAATTGCCAATCCTATAGTTCACCCGAATACATGCCATTAGCAGCTTTCTCAAAAAAGAGAAAAGAGGAGCACAGCCAAGCAGGCACTTCTATGAAGAGATGGTTAAGGCCCAGCTCCATCTAAGAGGGTTGCGTCTGTGTTCCTATGCGTTTTTGCATAGGATTTTGCATGCATTAACACACCCATTGGTTTCAATGGAAAACTAAATGAAAGCGCATGCAAACACGCATGTAATTTTCAGAAAAAGTAAAACGCCTGCGTTTTTGCAAACGCAGCCCAAAACGTTGCATGCAATGTTTTGGGCTGCGTTTGCAAAATCGCATGTGTTTTGCATTGCATTTTCAATGCGTTTTGTTGTGAAATCAATAGGTGCATTTTTGGATGCGTTTTCAATGCATTTTGCGGTAAAAACACAATGGAAACGCAAACGCAACCAAATGCAGGCCAAACGCAGATGTGAAAAGGTTTTAAGATGTCTGTTGGCCGAATGGTCAAACAAAGCATTGTTCAGCTGACAGCCATCTAATGTGTATGGCTTAAAATACCAATTTCAGTAATAGAAGACCTGACAATTTTTTTTCAAACTTGTTTATCTATTTTTTCAGACTCAGCAAAGCTATAACCTTAGTTTATAAAAATACATTATGCTATATGGTAATGAACATAGCCTGCGTGCTATTGAAACACGTTGTGGCCCATACAAGGAGCTAATAATAAAAGGTTTGAAAATCTGCTAATACATTCCCTTTGCTTTGTGACTTAGCACTCATGAACTCCAGTTTCCATTTTCCCTCTGTTTTATGTTACAATCCCTTTGTGGGATCACTGGTGGAGCTGCTTTGGTGTTGTTTAATTCCTCCTCCTTGAGGACCTGTGAAGCACCTTAACAACAACAGCTGAAGGACCTGTGGTGATGTCACATCTGACTTGGATCACGTGACCTCCTGGATTCACATGGACTGAGGCAGGACTACAGGACAGGCTTCTCGTGCAGCTTCTGAGCGAGGGTTCCTCTGCTACCAGGCATACACCGGTGTTGTGCACAACCCCTCGGGTGAGTAGCCAATTGGCGTGCATTCCATTAACCCCTTAGACCACCAGGTTTCACACATTGCGCTCCTGTACCCTTATTTTACATACAGTCATGACCAAAAGTTTTGAGAATGATACAAATATTAATTTTTACAAAGTCTACTGCTTCAGTTTTTCTAATGGCAATTTGCATATACTCCAGAATGTCATGAAGAGTGATCAGCTTATCAGCAATTACTTACAAAGTCAGTATTTGTCTAGAAAATGAACTTTAACCCCCAAAACACATTTCAACATCATTGCAATCCTGCCTTAAAAGGAGCAGCTAACATTGTTTTAGTGATTGTTCCATTAACACAGGTGTGGGTGTTGATGAGGACAGGGCTGGCGATCAATCAGTCATGATTAAGTAAGAATGACACCACTGGACACTTTAAAAGGAGGCTGGTGCTTGGTATCATTGTTTCTCTTCAGTTAACCATGGTTATCTCTTAAGAAACACGTGTAGCCATCATTGCACTGCACAAAAATGGCCTAACAGGGAAGAGTATCGCAGCTAGAAAGATTGCACCTCAGTCAACAAATCTATTGCATCATCAAGAACTTCAAGGAGAGAGCTTCCATTGTTGTCAAAAAGGCTCCATGGCGCCCAAGAAGGACCTGCAAGCAGCAGGACCATATCTTAAAAATGTTTCAGCTGTGGGATCGGACTACCAGCAGTGCCGAGCTTGCTCAGGAATGGCAGCAGGCTGGTGTGAGTGCTTCTGCATGCACTGTGAGGCGGAGACTCTTTGAGCAAGGCCTGGTTTCAAGGAGGGCAGCAAAGAAGCCACTTCTCTCCAGAAAAAACATCAGCGACCGACTGATATTCTGCAAAAGGTACAGGGACTGCTGAGGACTGGGGTAGTCATTTTTTCTGATGAATCCCCTTTTCGCTTGTTTGGGACTTCTGGAAAACACCTTATTCGGAGGAGAAGAAGAGGTGAGCGCTACCACCAGTCTTGTCTCTTGCCAACTGCTAAGCATCCTGAAACCATACATGTGTGGGGTTGCTTCTCAGCCTAGGGAATCGGCTCACTCACAGTCTTGCCTAAGAACACAGCCATGAATAAAGAATGGTACCAGAATGTCATGACACCATCTGTCCAGGGGTTGTCCTCCCCCCCTGGATACATGGTGACATGATATCATGTGTCTATATGGGTTAATTTTTCTGTAAACCAGGTTCAATTGTATGTCGGGTTTAGAGAAGTGACAGAACAATTGAACCTGGTTTACAGAAAAATTAACCCATTCAGACACATGATGTCATGTCACCATGTATCCAGGGGGGAAAGACAACCCCTGGACAGATGGTGTCATGACACCAGCGTCTGATTAACCCCTTATTCACCAGGTTAAAACCCCCTCGGTAGCACAGTGCAGAATGCAGTCCTGAACAGCCGACATGGTAAAAACATGTCAAATCAAGCTGATAGGTGTAACTTTGCAAAAAATAATAAATTATACATACAATACTGCTTCACTGCTGCTGTCACAGCAATAAAACATTATTGTAACTGTATGTGGATAGCAGGAATTATACAGGCGAGCAGCACTAATGCTGTTCCGTGGTCCATCAAGACCATGGACAGCAGAGAAAAAAAACAACACACACGCACTCATACCTCACACTCGCACCACATACACTTACATACAGCCAGGCACACTCACCACACGCACCAAACTAGCACTGCACTCGCATTACTGTCGTGCATCAATCACGCTCCGTGTTTGATGCACGACAGTGTGCCTCCACCCATACAGAATCTGTTATGTTCCGACAAAGCTTCCGAGACACATCTGCGATTTGTAAATCGCACATTACTCGCTATTACTCGCTTCCCCATTCATTAACATTGGACTCGCTAGACTCGCAACGAGTAGCGAGTCCTGGGCTCGGACTCGCTAGAGTCAAGCGATTCCGACTAATTTAGGACTCGCCCATCACTACTTCCCTCCCATCCTGTGTATTAGTATAAGTACTTCCATTTCTTATATAGGTTGGGGATCATACTGGACTTCATTATATAGGGACTAATCGTACTTAGACAATTCCTACTAATCCCCTAAGGGAAAAGAAAAATGATTCTAAAATCCACAAATTATGTCAACATAGTGCAAATTTTATTAATAAATAAGTGTCGTACAAGGGGTGGGGGTAACGGGATAATCCCGTAGCACAATAAACAGGTTTACATGAGGATTTTTGGTATAAACATTCATAAATATACACATACCAAGCTACCAGATCATATTATATAACTCTATAGGTAATGTGCAATCAGACAGCCCTATTGTGATTTGCCCACCTGTGATACTAGTTGGTACCTAATATTGCACTATGTCCCATACAGCCAAACAACCGGGCTAAAAACCAAATATATATCTCTCTATCTCATGAATCGCTATTATACATCACTATGGGTATCATAAAACCAACCGCATCTCCACCAGTGGCTCTACATATGTTGCGGTATTGCCAGAAGACACAGCACCTATTAACAGAGCTACACTATTAGCGGTTGGTTATATGATACCCATAGTGATGTTTGATTAGGGAGTTACCACAGGCATTAGGTATATAGTGAAACACCTGACATAGGGGAGCTGGTGTAGCTCTCTTATACATTGATACAAGTGAATAGATGCATATTTGTGTAGAGGTGTACCTTATCAAACCCCCCCCCTTCTTTTACATGCAATATTGTTCTATGTACAGGTATAGTGACTAAATAACGGGCTGGTATAATAGCGATAAATTATTCATGAGATAGAGAAATATATATTTGGTTTTTAGCCCTTTTTTTCGCTGTATGGGACACAGTGCAATAGAACCAACTAGTATCATAGGTGGGCAAATCACAATAGGGCTGTCTGATTGCACATTACCTATAGAGTTATATAATATGATCTGGTAGCTTGGTATGTGTATATATAAGAATGTTTATACAAAAAATCCTCATGTAAACCTGTTTATCTATTGTGCTATGGGATTATTACGTTACCCCCACTCCTTGTACTGCACTTATTTATTAATAAGATTTGCACTATGTTGGCATAATTTGTGGACTTTACAATCGTTTTTCTTTTCCCTTAGGGGATTAGCAGGAGGTCCTAATTTTGCAGTGAAGCCCATCAAACTCTAGTTACGTTATTAATAGTACAACTTTTTGCAGCACACCTTAAACACTACTAAGTTCATAAAGCATATACACTTATTTATTTATGCTGTTTCCATTATAATAACCACTGACTAGAACATTTCATTTATTGCACAATGTATTTTTCTTGTAGAGGAATTCAAAGTGTGCTGTACTTTGCTAATAGGGTTTAAGGTGTTATTCTAATCCTGTCTCTCCATTGAGTATACTGCTGTTCCTTTTTTAATATTTACCATTCAATTCTAGAAGTATAGTGCTAATTTTTTCAATTTTTTTTAGTCTTTGCCTAGGGGGCGTAGCTCACAGTATTCTCTGGATGCATATCTTTAGGACGCTCTGTATTATTACTCTGGGAGCAACTCCCAGTGAATACTCCATGGAGCAACAAGAATACAATAAGCTAAAAAAACTGTCACTTTGGACTTGGTGACAGATCATGTTTAAAGAATATCTGTCATATGAAAAAACATCATCCCTAATAACTGGAATCAGAAAGCTTCTATAGGAGGAAAAAAGTTAATTTCTTCCTGGCCTCAGGCAACTAAGTGCGGGTACCAGGCAGGTTCAGAGCACTATTATTCTGCTGAGTTACCCTATATCTACTGGTTGATAACATTTTTGTCATGACAGATTGACGTTACGTCAAAGTGCTGCGTTTTATTATGTATTCTTTAATAACAGCTACTGTGCTACTGTCAATGTGTGTGTCATTAAAAATTATGAAGTAACGAAAATCACTCCTGTCATATTTAGCAGAGCTTTTAGGCTAGGAATACGTGGCAACTTTGGACACTGCACAACAAAGATCACTATTAAAGAAACAGTCAAGGAAAACCAGCTCACCTATTTCAAAGGCTTAAGGCCCAGTCTCACATAACGACGCATCAGCGATCCCGATAACGATGTGCAGAGATCGCTAGTGCGTCGTTTACACATCGCTGGTAAGATGTCAAACAGGTATCTCACTAGCGATGTGGAAAAGGACGCACTAGCGATCCAGAACAGTCCACATTTCTTTTTAATGATCACTGCTGCTACATCACAGATGAATCTCTTCTTCCTGGACCTGGCCTCAGCTTTAGACATTGTGGACCTTTCCCTCTTGTTACAGATTCTCTCATCTCTTGATATCACAGTCTTGGCCCTATCTTGGATGGCTTCATACATAATATACCGGACTTTCAGTTTTTTTTGTCTAGGCACCATACCGGACTTTCAGCAACTCTTACTCTCACACTACCTACTCATCTCATCACCAACCTGTGTGTGTCCCCCAAGATTCAGTTGTTCTTGGACCACTGTTCTTCTCTACAATGTCTGTCTGCTATTTCATCCTTTTTTCTGCTCAATTTCTAAAACTAAACATGGACAAAACAGAATATATCATCTTTCCCCCATCTCACCCTACCCCTCCACCAGACTTTACTATCAAATTCAATGCCTACTCAGTCTCCCCAGTCCTACATGCCCCCTGCCTTGGAGTAACTCTTGACTACACTCTCTCCTTCAAGCCACATTTCCAAGCCCTAGCCACCTCCTGACAACTCCAAATCAAAAATATTTTCCAGATCCATACATTCTTTAACCAATAATCTGCAAACACAGAAGTGCATGCACTCATCATCTTCCTCCTTGACTACTGCAACCTCCTACTTTCTAGCCACCCCTCAAACACTCTTGTACCTCTCCAATCTATCCTAAACTCTGCAGCCTGACTAATCCACCAGTCTCCCCATTATACCCCGGATCCTCCTCTTTGCCAAATGCTTCACTGGTTTTCCATTTCCCAGAGACTCCAGTTCATAACCATACAAAGCCATTCATAACTTGCCTCCTCCATACATCTGTGACATGGTCTCCCCGTACTTACCTACACGCACACTCAGATCCTCACAAGATCTCCTTATCCTGTCTTATAACCTTATTCCCACAATTGCATACAAGATTTCTCCATTGCATTCCCCATACTCTGGAGCGCTCTACCCCAACATATCAGACTCTCTTTGCGTAGGGTCACACATAAACCCTGGATCTGATATTTGCATCATTTTTTTCAACTTTAGAATTCTAAGTCCAAAAACGGATGCTGTTAACGGATCCTGGACTCAAGTGTGACTGCTCTGCTATGCATGTTTTACAGGACTCAAAAAATGCTGCAAGCAGCATTTTTTGGGTGCAGTAAAAAAACAGATCCATTTTTTGGGTGCAGTAAACATGGGGTCCTATGGGAAACGGATCCATTAAAAAAAGCACCATCAATTAACGGATCCATTTTTTTCTAGCATTTTTTGGCAAAAAATGGCAAAGTCCAAAAAATGCATAGCTGCACAGGAGGCTCAAAAACAGCCTAAAAAAAAACAGGTTAATGGATCTATTAAAAAAAAATGATTAGTATGTGTGACCCTAGCCTTTGGAGACCTTCAAAAGGAACCTAAAGACTCTTCAGACAAGACTTCAACTTGCAGTTACCCTCAGTCCACTATAATGCTGCATGACCAGCTCTACCCTCACCTACTGTATTCTCATCCGTCCCTTGTAGACCGTGTGTCTTCAAGAACTGGGTCTTCTTTCCTCCTGTACCAGTCTTTGCTCTGTATTATTCATGATTATTGTACATGTTATTTTCACTTGGAGTAAATGGCGGTATAATAATAAATAAACGACAATAATGCAGTAACATAGCGTCCTGCAAGGTATTTGGATCATGACAAGTAAGTTGTAAAATGTCCAAATGATTCTGAATTTACGATTTGCAATCATTGTAACCTTGCAGGTTCCATTGTGACCCCATTCACTTGAACGTTGCAGCAATGTAGCAACAGAATAGAGTGATCCATGGCCACACAACTTGACAAGTTGCCATATAGCCTCAGTCTTATTTGTATAGATGACAAAGTAGATCATGGCTACTTTTTGAACGACCAACACAGCTAATGTTGTTTTTCATTCTTTGGCAGAACATGAGATTTGTTAAATTTAAGCATCACATATCTCCAGATAATTAAATTACAAAGGTTCATATTCAACCTAAACAAAAGTATGTTTTAATTGAAATAGTAATTGGTTTAAGTAAAGATTACTGAGTGATTCTATCACAGATCTTTGTAACACAAAAGAGTGATGCAGAGAAAATTGACAAAAAATTGGTGCATGCTCAATCTGTTCTGCAATATAGAGCTATTCTTTCCTTTAATTATTCACTCCAGTAAATGAATAACTGAGTTGATTAATGCCATTCGACAATTATACAGTAGTATTGCATTGTGACTACAAATTCATAGTATGTATCTTTATTGACTTTGTGTGTCACCAGAAAGGCTTCCATAAACAGCTCTGTAATGTACATGAGCCCCAAGGCTCCATTTAGACATACTTTTTTCAAATATGTGTTCTATTCAGGTTTTTTACTGAATTTACACTTATACATTACAGTCTATGCCTCGGTTCACACTTGGGCATCAGTTTTTGCAAAAGACTCAAATACTGGATTCTTTTTTTAAAGGGTGTTTTTGGCAGGTTTTTGACCCTTCTGTGCTGCTCTACTTTTTTGGACTTTGTCATTTTTTCCCAAAAAATGTTAGAAAAAACTGATCAGGTTTTTTGTGAAATTAAAAACCAGATCAGTTTTCCCATAGGGCCCCAAGGTAAAAAACCTTATCAGTTTTTTTACTGCATCCAAAAACGCTGCTAGCAGCTAGCAGGGCATCATGATGCGTTCCCCTGTGCGTTGTGAAAATCGCACTCCTCGCAGCCCGCTGCGTTGCTGGTATCCATGATACACAGTGGGTTGCTAGGGGCCGCGCTCTCTGCTCTACAGCCTGCGTGAAGGCTGCGGAGGGAGAAAAAAAATCTAAGTTCTCTGCAAACAACGCAGGGGACTTAGAATTTGGCAAGTGTGACCCTAGTATAATATTGCACTTATCCGCATGTCAGTGGTTCTGTCAGGACATATGGCTGAAGTTTTGGACAACAGAAATCAGGCATATACCCTGATGAGGCCATTGACTGTAATGATATAGAGTCACTGTGTACTCTATCACACATCCTTTTCAACAATATAGTCTACTTAAGGCAGGCTTCAAGACAAAGTTGACCATGTGTTGATGCCTGCCTGAAATTGGCCGATACGGTTGAACACTATGTCCGCCAGAGCACAAAGTGACGGACTACATCATTATAGTCAATGGTCCAAATCCCGATTTTCACAGAACGTAAGCCCCAATGGAGCCAATATGCAAATAGACTCTGTGGAGCCTCGTTTAGGAGTCTCAAACACGGAACTAGCCAGATATCCCTCCAGGAAAGGACCTAGCCATATGACCCTTGTCATATCTTTAAACTCGTAAAAGAGTTGGATATTGACTGAAAGGGTCACTTAATATGGTGGTTATGGTGGTTTCCGTAAGGAGCCACACCATGGCTAGGTCCTTCCCTGGAGGGTTATCTGGCTAGTCCCATGTTTGAGACTCCTAAATGAGGCTCGAAGGACTCTATTTGCATATTTGTAATTTCCAGGGGGCAATGCACCTAGTATTTTACTGTGTTTGAGGGCTTTTGTCAGCTGCCTGCAGTGTTTTCCTTGACTGGTCTCCCTGAGATCAGTGATCGCTTCGTGCTGTTGACCAACGGAGCCAATGATATAAGTGTAAAATGTAATAATGAACATGGCCTTATGGTGGGAAGCCAACATACTGTATTGTAATAATATTCTGTAGAGAAACAATAACTATTTGTCAATTTAGTTGAACTAACAGAATATAGCCATAACATTTCTATAGTTGCATGATTTCAAAACTATCACCATTAACCCCTATTTATTCAATTGTTTGGAGAAGTAACCTCCTACATGGAACTGGGAGTCTCTACTGATGAAAACTGAAACATAACATTACAAAGATTTTCTATCTCTAAGCAATTAATTTTCTTCTATTTTTATAAGATATATTGTGCATTTAATTAAATGGAATAACAAAAAATATACTCATTAATATCTGAGCATTCTCCACAGATAGATAAAGGAAGTACAAGGCAATCAGGGAATGCAACCACAAAGGCAACCAAACTCCTCTTGTGGGACATATACCTTATTATGCGGAGCTCATTATCAGCACTCTAGTGTAGAAAAGAAACACCTAGAGAGCACATCATTAGCTTCCTACACATTCATTACTCTGCAAATGGAAAAGCTATTACAAAGCCACAGGGATAAAAATATCAGATCTGTGTGTTTGGCTAGCACAAATACATTTAAAACTCATAGCAAAGCACCATAACCATAGAAAAATGGAGGTTATGTGTAGGATAATAAAAGTGTACCGTTGTTAGTATGAAGTGCATGGGTATTAGAATGTGCATGGTATGGTATTTGATTCGCTTTTTGAAATTTTATTTAAAACTAAGCTAAATTGAAAACATTTACTTCCATCAGCTGAAATGGGGAATTGAACAAGTACTAGATTCCTATCTTAATACCAATACTGCCATGATTAATACACATTTAATGACTGAAAAATATGCTCTCATTAACAATTAGCGTCCATAAAAACTCTTATTTTAAAGGTAAATGTGCACATGCTCATTAGATGTTTTCATACAAAAGATATGGTCTGCTAATGTAGACAAAGAAAAAAGGGGGAGACAAAGAGGCGCAAATGGGTCTTATCGTTTTACGGATAAGGTAGAACCATCATAGGTGTATGTGCTCACCTGATCCAGTTGTGTTTCCCCACAACTGGTAAATTAGCTCAGACAGCTGCTGTTGGATCCGCACTCCCACGTAACAGTGGTGATGTATCCATGAAAAAGACCAGAGAGAGACGGTGCTTTAGTGATCCGAGCTGCCGTCCCACCGTACCTTGGCTTCCCTGGCATTTATTCAGGTACGGTGGGATGGCAGCGCAGATCACTAAAGCACGATCTCTCTCTGGTCTTTTTCTTGCTAATGTAGAGGTAGATTCCAAAAAACATCCGAAAGCTAGATTCTAAAAAAGCGTAAGTGGACAGTGTGAAAATTGCAAGATCTCATATTTTAATTCTTAACAAAAATTGTGATATGGAAAAATCATCAGACAAACAGCACATATTTCATTTTCCAACCATGGCAGTGGGCAATAATGTATCATTATTGTGTTAAGTTTAATTGCAATCAACAGATCATGGATATGAAAGAGTTTCAAGAGAAAAGGAGTGAGAGAAACACTCTTTGAGCCACTTTCTTCTCTGACTAACAAAATCACTGGGGAACAATATTCCTTCAAAGAGTCGAACCCGACTCTTTAAACAAATATTGTTCCATGGTTGTTTTCTATGCTTGGTTTCCCTGTCTACAACCACAAAAGCTAAGGAGGATTATTCCAGAACACAACAGCAATTGTACTATGCTTCGAGAACTAGAAGAATAGACAAGACTTAACCTGACCATATGCTGGATGAGAAGTCCAGTTTTTCCATTTTTGACGAGCTTTATATACACGTGTTACTTTATTCTTAATGTGTACTTACATATCCTTTTACACACTTGCAATCACTATGTATTGGCTACTAGTTGTGCTTGCGCTTTCGACTAGTGTTCACATGGTACAATAGCCATGTCAGTAATCTGTGGCCATTGAACAGGAGGCCTGTGAACCCTCTGCTACTTTCTTGCCATCTGCTATTTTTTTATTAACCGGCCTGAAGCAATATCACGTGTCACTCCATGATGATGACATCACATCAGGCTATATAATCAATAGAGGGGTGAGTATGTGTGTGTGTGAATGTGTGGCTTACAATAGGTAAGACATGATGATGCACTGTAATTTTATAGATTGTTGGGTGTATTTTTTGCTAGTTTTGTTGGACAACTGGTTGCATTGTTCAAATTATGCCAGATTAATCAAAGTGGAGCATATGGCAGATTATACTTGTGATATGGTAGCCATACATACTGTAGGTACCAAAACTTTGATATTTTGTTCTAAAAATGTAATCAGCATAGACTAGGTTAAATCCTAGCTTTATCACATTTTCTTTGCTAAAAAAAAATACTTTCTAAAATACAAAACAAATGTTGAGCAGCCATGTTATTTTTTGAACCTTTGTAAATATCCCTATATACCAAGATCTCACTCAAATGTATGACACAAAGCAAACACGTGTTCCCGCAATATTGTAAATTTGCCCGAAATGTGTTTTACTCTGAAACACCTTGCTTTTACAGTTTTATGAAGGTGACATTGTGTGAAAAACATGATGTTTGTAAAAGTGGTGTCAGATTTGAAGCCGTCACCTACTACAGCTGTATGTTACGTGCCATGGGAAGCCACACATAGTTAATGAAAATCTTTCCTCAGGTTCTCAGTTTTGTTTGTTTTTCTTTACTACTTAGTGAGCAATGCAAATGGTGCAAGAGTGGAAAAAGTGTTTTACAGGGAAGTCGTGTTGATGAGAGCCGTTTCAAATTTGACAGTCTTCCTTGAGACCCCTAAGTTAAATGTAGTGATAAGTGCCAAAGGTTGGATACTGGAATATAAGGTGTTGAACTCATTCGGACCGACAGGTGGAAGTACTAAGCTCCTGATGCATTTTACTATAGTAAATGTGACATACTAAAATACACTAGTAGGTAAAGCCACACAAAGAAAACAAATTTGCTTGAGTACATAAGAAAAATAATGATTTGTTTTCTTATAGGCTCTGATTGCTTATCAATCTCAAAAAAGTCTAAAATTATGATAGAACACATTCAGTACCTCTTAAAATATACTTGCATAGCAAACTAAATTGCAAAAAAGTTGAACCAAAACAACTATCAAGAGTGTTTGATCATTGCAACATAGTTATCTTTAGCTATTCTATAATTTTTGTTATTAAGTATCACACATTAATGTCTTCCTATCTCCTGAATCATAAATGTGGCCTTCCAGCAGTTTCATTACTTCCATGGCTCTTGAAAACACAGCATTAGACACATGCACCATTACCAAATCTATGTTATTCTCTTACTAGAGCATCACTGGGACTATATTTGCCTAAGAAATCTAAAAGTTTGTCAGAAATAGCAACACTATGCTTTAACATGATGGATTGTTTCCTACAACCCTTAAATTAACATTACAAAGCCTTGACCTTGTGTGCATTAAGTATTCCCTTAAGATCTTGAGGAATATTTTACGAGTTGTTTCATTTTGCTGTCTTGCTTCTGATTACCTTTGGGGCTTATTAAGAAATCCACTAGTTTTGTCTTGAGGGCACTAGAGAAAAGCAGAACGCCAACCAAGGTTCGGAGATATTGACGCTACAAGATGAAAGAGATTTATTTACAGAAAACAGATTTGGATAAAGAAAAGGCTGCAATTACTTCACACATGGAATTATTAAAGCAGTGCAGAGAAAAAGAAAAAATATTCAGTATAAAAAGCAAGCAAATGGATGTAAAACTAGGAAATATGTGCACAAAGTATATTGATATTATAAAATTAACTAGTACTTTTATAGAGGTAGTATTTGCAATGCAGTTTATATCACATAACTATGTGTACAACAATTAGCACTAAAATCTTATAACCAATTTTCTACTGTAATTCTGAGCAGGTCCCTCTAATGTTTCGAAAGAGGCTGGGACTAGAAATTAATGGATATGATGAAATATTCATCAGAATGCTTGGACTTTCCTGGAAAATTAGATTTGCAGTGAAGTTATCTTGAGTGAAATGAATGCTCCATATTATGCTTTGGGGTCCATCCAAACTTCAGAGCATAATAAACATTATATTTAAAAAGAAATAAAAATACATAATTCACCATACCATTCACACTGTGGGCCCTCCTGTCCACACCATCACCGTACTGTCTTCATCACATATTGTTATCTCTACCATGAGGATTGAAATCCTTGGCCTCTTCACACTAGGCCAGGACTTTAGGCTCTGATGAAGTCCTGGAAAGTTCTGTGCATGTGTTTATAAAGTAATCGCATACATAGTCACATTATTACCTTATGAGCGCAAACACAAGACCATCCTCGACCTCATCAAATCCTAAAGTAACAGCATAGTGTGAAGGCCCAGGATTTTGGTGTTTTAGGTAGTGATAAGATTTGACACAGACTGGACAGAGACGTCGAGAAGCGGAGGTGCCGGAGAGATGAACAGTAAGGTGAATATAAGTATTTTTAAAAGGTTAAAAACCTTTTGATGGTCCTTTATGGTTCAACGATATGGTTTCTAGCTGGCTGCCATTTTGCTGAATCCAAGCAAGAGAAAATTACGAAGTATCCACATTTTGGTGAATGCAGACTTTTGTATAAATCTAGTAGTATTTAATTCTGCCCAAAAAATTATTATATCATCTTAGCTGCGTCCTCTCAAAGGTAAGATTTTACAATATAACTGAAAGCACACTGTATTATCTGGCACCAAGGCATTATAAGCAGATCCTTTTCCTCCCAAAGGAATCAATTTATCAGACTTAATTTGGAGACCAAATCAATATTTTGAACTGCATATCATGTTCCTCAAACTATTGCTTTATCATTCAGTTTTGATGCTAGGAATAAATGTGCTTATAGCGGTGGACAGAGGTCAGCATGACCATTCAGGTTGGTCTGCAGTTATGCAATCACATATGCAGCCAGCTGCAAAACCTGCCGTTAAATATTCCTATCACAGACGTTATGAACTTTTTTAGTAATTTGCAATAAAGTAACTATTCTATACTATATAAACACTAACTTTTACATTCTGGGAAAGCCATAAGACTTACAACTGGCTGGGGTCCAAGTTGTACTGTATATTAGTTTTACATACAGGTCCCTGAAAGCTTCTCCTCACCCTGTACTGAGAGGCCTTTGAATATACATGCAAGTAGAGAATTGTTTGGTGTGCTCTTGGCATCATTGGGAAGACTAGTTCCTTCTCAACTATGCATGTGTGTAGGCAGAGTCATATCAGGCACGGCAGCGGGCAGGGAGAAGCAACCAGGCACCCATCTTTATGACTAGTCTATAGTGCGACTTCTTCCATGGCCAGCTATTAAAGTATGTATTTCTATCAAACACTGTTGCGTTTCAGAGTCAAACATAGCTGACTGGGGTAATACAGCCAGTGGCTGATACATTCTGCCCACAGGTTGGACAGAATGTATCAGCTGTCAAGTTCCCTTAAACTACAGACAATTAAAGAGATGCCAAATGAAGATATGTTACAATCAATCCATGGGGTAAATTCTTCAAAACATTCTAATTCAGCTCCAATATTTCCATTGAAAAGAGTTTTTCTTTATTTCTTCCATATAGCTAATATATGACAAGTAGGAATGGTCGAACCACTTGTTTTTCCCTGGGTTCGTATTGGAGATGCCCCGTTAAAGCAAACAAAGAGTTAATACACCTGACATACAGTACTTACAGGGTCCTCTTCCTGGTGTGATGCCCGTTGCGTCACTTCAGGGCCACCCCTTATCTTCTGGGTGTATGTAATTGGCTGTTGGCATCAGTCATATGACTATTTACCAGAAGCCCGGAAGTGAGGCAGCATCACCCCACATCTGGTATGAATAACAGGACCCCGTAAGTATAATGAGGACTCTTTACTTGCTTTATTATAGTAACCCCAGTAACAAACTCGAGCAGTTCGCCCATCCCTAATGACAAGTTTTAAAAACAAAAATAATCTTGCATTTATTGTTGACACATTTAAAGATATGACTGCACGTTAACCAAGTCGCCAAACATAAAGTCATCTTCAAATACTGAGGAAATGTTACTAAGGGTAAAATCCCACTTTAAAGCCTTTCAACATTCTGAAGATCAAGTTATCTTTAGGAAATTGGTCAAAACAGCTAAATATTTTTTAATATGATTTTTTATGTCTGTAATTTCTGTGAATATTATGTCACAAAAATGTCTGTATCCTTTTAATGGGGGTCATTATTTTTCATACATTTCTTACTATAGAATAAAATGTCCTGGTCTTTACAAACTGTTAAGGTACCTTTACACGCCGCTACAGAATGGTGGAAACAACCGGGTGCTTCACGTGCACGAGCACGCACGAACGGTTACAAACGGTACCCGCACCGCCTTTACACGCCGCTATAAGGTGCTTTACAGAAGGTTGAATCTATCTCTGGATGCACCGCCGGGTGCCTAAAGTTACCTTCTGAAAAGCACCTTACCTCATTTACACGCCACTACAGAGGGTAATATGGGAGGACCTGGTGCAGCAGGAACAACACATAGGCATGCCAGAATTGTGGATTACGAGAATTTCGTATGCTGATAGGACAACGCAATAGCATCATGATTGGCTAGCCAACGCAGGAGGCTGACTAATACATGACGCTCGAACAATTGTGTAGTGTGACTGGTCAGTTCCTTAAATATGCCGCCCTATGCAGCGACTACCAATCGTAACGCAGGAGCTTCCTCCAATGATCGCTGAAGGGGGGCGGTTTCCCGGAGCCTGTGTCACGCCCCAGGTAGATAGCAAGGTGTCGAAACAACCCTTTTGTTCCTTATTTACACGCCGCTACAGGCCGCTACCCTCGGGTTGAAATCAACCTGTTTTAGAGCACTGCTCTGAAACAGGTGCCGAAAGTGACGGGTGGAAACAACCGTCTTTACACGCCGCTACCTCGGGTTGATTTGGCGGTGCAAGATACATTTCTCTCATCTACCCGGTTGTTTCCACCATCCTGTAGCGGTGTGTAAAGGTACCTTTATATTTTTGTCTCTTTCCAGCATCCAGGTTTATGACTCTATAAACAAATCATAATTGTTCTTTACTGATGTTTTGTCACATACACTATATGTACAATGTATTTTTTGAGTTTATTTTTCCTATTTCTTTTTGGGCTAAATGCAAAACGCAACGTATGATAGAAAACTATTGCTACACATTACCATAAAAACAACATCCCCACCATCAAACATGGTGGTAGCAGAATCATGCTTTGGGGATGATTTTTGTCAGCAGGTACAAGGAAGATTATCAGAGTTGTTAGGAAGATGAATACAGATAAATACAAGAAAATTCTGGAGAAAATCCTGTTAGAGACAGCAAAATACTTGAGACTGGGGTGTAGGCTCACATAGCAGCAGGACAACTACACTAAGACAAAGTGCATACATTGAGAATTTGGTGAGTTTTTTTAACACAATATTCACAAGCCAAAACCAAGAGTGGAACAATCAGAGGAAAAGTATAAAATAAATTCATGCACCACTTCTACAGTTTTATACCCACTCCAGGTTTTGACAGAGATAAAGAGCAACGATCTCAATGCAATGCTATGGAGAGAAAATTCACAACGAACTCGGTATACTCTGGATCGTTGCTAAAGTCGTTTTTCACATCGCTGGTAAGATGCCTATTTGACATCTTACCAGCGATGTGTAAACGACGCACCAGCGATCTCTACACATCGTTATCGGGATCGCTGATGCGTCGTTACGTGAGACAGGGCCTTTAAACAAACTAACAAAGTTACAATGGAATGGTTTAGATTGAAACATAGTCATGTGTTTGCATGTGAACGTCCTGATCTAAATCCCTTTGAAAATATGTGACAAGACTTGAAAATTGCTGTTCTCAGATGCTCTTCATCCAATCTCACTGAGCTAGAGCTATACTGAACAAAAATATAAACGTATCATATTTGCTTTTGCTCCCATTTTTCATGAGTTGAACTCATATCTAAGACATTTATAAGTGTCTTTTATGGTGGCCAGCATAAGACACACCTGTGCAATAATAATTCTGTCTAATCAGCATCTTGATAGGCCACACCTGTGAGGTGGATGGGTTGTCTTGGCCAAGGATAAGTGCTCACTATCACAGATATAGACAAATTTATGAACAATATTTGAGAGAAAAATGTCTTTTGTGTACCTACAAAGTCTTAGGTCTTTTATTTCAGCTGATAAAAAATGTGAACAAAAATGAGAGTGTTTCATTTAAATTTTTATGCAATATATTTTGCAAAGCATGGGCAAAAAATGTTAATTTGTATATGTGCAAAGCCGGTAGAGACATACCCCAACAGACTTGCAACAGTAATTGCAATGACAGTAGGTCTTACAAAGTATTGAATCAGGGGGCTGAATACAAATACACATCACAATAGTCAGATTAATATTTTTACATCACAATTTTCAAATTTATATTTTTAAAATATTTAGAAAACCATGTATCATTTCTTCCACACTTGCAATTTTGTGTTGGTATACCACATAAAATCGCAATAAAGTTAATTTAAGTTTGTGGATGCAATATGAAAAAATTTGGCAAAGATCATGGAGTATAAATACTTTTTCATGGCACTGTATGTGTTTCTATGGTCACAAACTACAAACGTTCTGATGATTGAACCTGTATTTATTTTTTATGCCTTCCCCTTTTTTCTGTTGTCTGTAAAATACCATGAAGTAGCACAGGAAATGTTGTAGCTGAGAAAAGTGGGTCCATATATTATCTAGCACCCAGGGGTGGACATAACATTGGTGCAACTTGTGCAGCCGAACAGGGGCCCAAGAATAAAGGGGGTATATTTCCAAGTTTAAAAGTTGGAATTGTGCACTATGATTAGCTAATGGACTGCAAAGGACGCTTAGGCTAGGGTCACACAAGCTTTATGGTACGCGTTCAGGGGGTTTCTGTTTAAAACATAGAATTTGGAAGCATTAGCGCAGTTTTACCAGAAAGGTAAGACTGCGTAAATTCTGCCAACTCATCCCTATGAATGACGGAAACCCGAGCGCACTGCAAAGGCTGTCATATACAGTTATGGCCAAAAGTATTGACACCCTTGCAATTCTGTCAGATAATACTCAGTTTCTTCCTGAGAATGATCACAAATTCTTTGGTAGTATTATCTTCATTTAATTTGTCTTCAATGAGAAAACACAAAAGAGAATTGTCCTAAAGCCAAATTGGATCTAATTCTACACCAAACATAAAAAGGGGGTGGACAAAAGTATTGGCACTGTTAGAAAAATCATGTGATGCTTCTCTAATTTGTGTAATTAACAGCACCTGTAACTTACCTGTGGCACCTAACAGGTGTTGGCAATAACTAAATCACACTTGCAGCCAGTTGAGATGGATTAAAGTTGACTCAACCTCTGTCCTGTGCCCTTGTGTGTACCACATTGAGCATGGAGAAAAGAAACAAGACCAAAGAACTGTCTGAGGACTTGAGAAACCAAATTGTGAGGAAGCATGAGCAATCTCAAGGCTACAAGTCCATCTCCAAAGACCTGAATGTTCCTGTGTCTACCATGCGCAGTGTCATCAAGAAGTTTAAAGCCCATGGCACTGTGGCTAACCTCCCTAGATGTGGACGGAAAAGAAAAATTGACAAGAGATTTCAACGCAAGATTGTGTGGATGGTGAATAAAGAACCTCGACTAACATCCAAACAAGTTCAAGCTGCCCTGCAGTCCCAGGGTACAACAGTGTCAACCCGTACTATCCGTCGGCGTCTGAATGAAAAGAGACTGTATGGTAGGATACCCAGGAAGACCCCACTTCTTACCCCGAGACATAAAAAAGCCAGGCTGGAGTTTACCAAAACTTACCTGAGAAAGCCTAAAACGTTTTGGAAGAATGTTCTCTGGTCAGGTGAGACAAAAGTAGAGCTTTTTGGGCAAAGGCATCAACATAGAGTTTACAGGAGAAAAAAAGAGGCATTCAAAGAAAAGAACACGGTCCCTACAGTCAAACATGGCGAAGGTTCCCTGATGTTTTGGGGTTGCTTTGCTGCCTCTGGCACTGGACTGCTTGACCGTGTGCATGGTATTATGAAGTCTGAAGACTACCAACAAATTTTGCAGCATAATGTAGGGCCCAGTGGGAGAAAGCTGCGTCTCCCTCAGAGGTCATGGGTCTTCCAGCAGGACAATGACCCAAAACACACTTCAAAAAGCACTAGAAAATGGTTTGAGAGAAAGCATTGGAGACTTCTAAGGTGGCCAGCAATGAGTCCAGACCTGAATCCCATAGAACACCTGTGGAGAGATCTAAAAATGGCAGTTTGGAGAAGGCACCCTTCAAATATCAGGGACCTGGAGCAGTTTGCCAAAGAAGAATGGTCTAAAATTCCAGTTGAGCATTGTAAGAAACTCATTGATGGTTACTGGAATCGGTTGATCGCAGTTATTTTGGCTAAAGGTTGGGCAACCAAGTATTAGGCTGAGGGTGCCAATACTTTTGTCTGGCCCATTTTTGGAGTTTTGTGTGAAATGATGAATGTTCTGATTTTTGCTTCATTCTCTTTTATGTTTTTTCATTGAAGACAAATTAAATGAAGATAATAATACCAAAGAATTTGTGATTGCAATCATTTCCAGGAAGAAACTGAGTATTATCTGACAGAATTGCAGGGGTGTCAATACTTTTGGCCACAACTGTAAGTGCCGGAGTTTGAAATCTTGCGCTATTTCCAAGCGCATCACATGACGTGCACTTCCACATCATGTGTGTCATCTGATGCTGTTGGAAGTAGCGAGATTTCAAACTCCAGCACTTAGATGCTGGCGTTTGCAATGCGCGCGGGGTTCCGTCACCCATAGGAATGAATTGGCAGTGTTAACGCAGTCTTACTTTTCCGGTAACACTGCGCTAAAGTTTCCAAATTCTATGTTTTAAACGCAACCCCCCTGAATGCACACCATGACGCTGGTGTGAGCCTAGCCTTATATTGTTCTTGCTCAAGGGCCCTTATCTATCTGTGTTCGTCAGTGTTTGCACTAAAGTAGATATGATAGCAATCATTTACTGACATGGGTTCTTGCAACGGCATAAAGTCTTAGCAATACAATTGTCCACAATAGTATGCCTTTAGGTCCTGTCACACGCGTCAATGTCGTCAGCGATCTGATCGCTGACGACATTGACGGCTGATCGCTGGTGAGCTGTCACACAGACAGACTCACCAGCGATCAATTGACCAGTGACATCATGGAAACAATTTAAATATCGTTTCCACGATGTCCTGCTCCCGCTGCCAGCCTGCTGGAAGCGGGAGCAGCCTGGTCTCCAAGGTACACTGCGGGTAACTAGGCAGCGCGCGCTGCCTAGATACCCGACGTGTACCTTAGTTACCAGCCTCCTCCGCTCACCGGGTGAGCGGAGGAGGCTGGTAACTAAGGTACACGTCGGGTATCTAGGCAGCGCGCGCTGCCTAGTTACCCGCAGTGTACCTTGGATACCAGCTCCCAGCGCTTGTGACAGGCGCTGGGAGCTGGAATATCGCTCGCTCCCGGTGTCACACGCAGCGATGCTGCGTGTCCACCGGGCGACAATCGCCAGGTTTTAGGACTGATTCTAAAACCTGGCGATCATCAACCAGCGATTTATCGCTGGTTGATGCAGTATGTCACACGCGTCAATATCGCTGCAACGTCACGTGCAGCCGATATCGTGCAGGCGATATTGACGCGTGTGACAGGCCCTTAAGATTCCCACTGACCTGTCTACATAGATATCATGGGTTATTATTGAATGATGGGGATTGTACCTTTATTTCATAAGACCTTAAGGTTATGTAGATGCAAAAGATTAAAATCTAACATTGGTTTCCAATTAGAAATTGAAGGTATATTTGGAGTTTGACTTTCAGCTAATCTCTATGAGGATCAGCCCCCATTGTCATTCAAATGGGTTAATCCTCTCATGTCGAATGTGGAATTGGTAGTGAAAAAGTAGCAAACTATAATCTTTAATGATCCTTTTCATTTTGGGGCCAAAAAGGCATCTGGAAATTTTTCAATCTGGGAAGGGGGGTGGTGCAAAAATCTCATTCACATGCAGGGAATGATGAACTTATGCAGAATAAATGTATTATAAAGGTACCGTCACACGCAGCAATTTTGCTAGCAATTTCACTTGCAACTTACTGGTTGCAGTGAAATCATGGACACATTGTTCTATTTTGTTGCCATGTACAAATGGAATAATGTGTCCATGATTTCACTGCAACCAGCAAATTGCCAGTGAAATTGCTAGCAAAATTGCGTGTGACGGTGCCTTAAGGGTTAGCAGCAATTTGCATCCACATGTGAAGGTTTGATGTAATTTTTTATACAAGTGGTTTAATTACAATTTTTATTTCTTCCTGAGATCTGCTGTTGATACTCTCATCTTGCTTTTCATGCCTTTGAAAAGGTCTCCGCAGCATGAGAGAATCTGAAAGTTGCTGTAGGTTACTAATGGTATGTTCTTTCGGGATCCTTCGGCCTGGTGAGAAGATAAATACGTAATGCACAGAGGAGAAACGCATCTGGTTTTGGATCATAAAACACATTAAAGTGAGCTTTGCACCTTACAGCTGGAGAGTCAGTGGGATGGGAATTCAGACAACCCATGGATTAAGAACCGACACGGTCTAGTGCACCAAGGAGCTTTCATTAATCAGACTGCAGGTGTCACATGAAGGAGGAGTATTAGAGCAAGCCCTTAGACACAAGATATCCTTCTACAGAAAAAAACGTATGCCACAGCCAGTATTCTAGGCAGCTAGCTAAGCCTGGTGGAGATGCACATAATGAAATACAATCCAGTCAGGGATGGCCCATGGGTAACATTTTCACTTCTACAATCCATTTTCAGTTTAGGTCTGGATTTTTAAAAAGACAGCAAGCAGCAACTCGACTCCCAGGTGACGTGATGTGTTCCGATTTAGGCTTTGAATGTTGCAAATTAAATTCCCTCATCAGTCCTCTAATCACTCTTACCAGATGGGGCTTGTGCTCAATTTTGGATCCACAGGAAATTTAATGGTTATTGTTTCTGTTTAAATAGGAGATTATTGCATTTTAATAAGTTCTCTTTGGGACCCGCAGCAACAATAGAGCACTATGAATTACTGTAGATAGCTGTTACTGCATGCTGGGGAAAAATCAAGTTAGTAAGTGTGACAAGTTGCTTTTTCTTGCCTTCCAGCAATCGCTCGGAGTGTATTTACCACCAAATTAAGTATGTGCCGTGGGGATAATATTTTTATCCTGCCAAGGGGGGAAGGTGCTTGTCTGTGGATTTTCATTAAAATGACACATCTGTTCAGCAATTTCACAAAGTAATTCTACTGAAAGTTTTATCAGCTAATTTTAATTATTCACTCCAGTGAGTTGAATACAGGATTCATCATGTTGAATTAATACATTTGACGGGAATTTCACAAAGAGGGGTGAATAAAAACAATCAACAAATTGAATTGTCATGCAATATGGATTTAATTGAGATTCTTTAATTAGGATAAGACTGAGATGCTGCGTTTTGGAGGTATTAAACCGCTTAGCAATGCAGTGGTAAAGATTTAGAAAAAAAAGCAATTAAACATTAGTGGGTGTGAACATAAATAAGCGTGAATAATGTGAACAGACTTGGATTTCTGTTTGACATGCCTCTTTATGGAATTTCTCATATGGGTGAAAATGATATTTAGAATAAAGCAATTATAGAGTCTTATAGCCAACATGTTTTAATGTACAATTTATACAGCTGAATCTGCCATTGAACTATGACTTGTAGTCATGTTGATAATTCAGTTGACTTGGTAGGTTTACAGGTAGACCCCTGAAATGAATTAGGTCCCATTTACAGTGAAATGAATTGCCAGGAATAAAAAAATGATAGCACCATGGCAATACCATAATCTCTAAAATAGTTGCAATAAACAGATGTTTTCTTATGTAGCGTTGCCATTGTGGGTCAATTGTATGATTTTCTTGTACACTATTACTGTCCCTTGTAAATAAACCATTATATATGTATTAGTCAGAGGACAGATTCATTTTATTTATATGGACTCTATATGCTATACTTATTAGTTAGCTTTAGGGTATCCAGTATTTTTGATACACAGAAAAAGTGATAAATACAGTGCTGCTCACCATTATTGGCACTAGAGATGACCAAACCTTTTAATGTTCAGTTGGTGAACAAACCTATGGTTGTTTTGATTCGGTGGTGCTTTTCAGGATGCAAACATCACCCGTGTCGTCACTGATTGGCTGTTCGGCTCTCCACCCATATATAGCCAGCCATAAGCAAAACAATTCTGGGGGTAGGAAGGTGAGGAGTTTTCAATTTGTTTCTTAGGGACAACACACTACAGTAGAAAACATAGATTTTACCCCAGTGCAAGCTGATTGCACACTGGGATCCCTAGATGACCCTGTACCCAAAGGTACTTCTGATGGTGAGGAGGTCAGAGCCATCACCCCTTCCCTGCTCCTCAACCAACCCTATGCTAACACTCCCTCACTTCCCCCATGGACAGCAACTCCCACAAATAAGGAAAAACACCAAGAAGCTTCAGCACAAAGTGCACACACGTCTTCTCAGCTTGCATTCTTGATGAAGCTAAAACTCTATCAGCGACATATGCTGGTGGAAGAGGAAACTATTTAAAAGTCAGGGGTGTACTCAACAGACAAGCCCAAAACCTCACACCTGCAGAGCCACCGCACAGCAACACAGCAGCATCTACACATTAACTCTGAATGTGCTTCTTGCATTTCTCTGTTGGTATTTTCTCCCACTTTTCTTTTGCATTTTCAATGTCAAGTTCAAGCTCTTGACTGTTTGAAGGGACCTTTTTCCCAATGGCAGATTTCAGCTCATCCCATATTGATGGGATTGAGGTCAGGACTAATTGCTGGCCATTTTAAAACATTCCAGTTTTTCTTTTTCAGCCATTCCTGTGAGCTTTTTGATGTGTGCTATAGGTCATTGTCTTGCTGGAGGACCCATGATCTTTGACTTAACCCCTTAAGGACCGAGTCACTTTGCAGCTTAATGACCGGACCATTTTTTGTAATTCTGACCACTCCCCTTTATGAGGTAATATCTCTGGAACGCCTCAACGGATCCTCGCGATTCTGAGATTGTTTTTTCGTGACATATTGGGCTTCATGATAGTATTAAATTTAGGTCGATAATTTTTGCGTTTATTTGTGAAAAAATAAAAAATTTGGCAAAAATTTTGAAAATTTAGCAATTTTCAAATTATGAATTTTTATTCTGCTAAACCAGAGAGTTATGTGCCACAAAATAGTTAATAAATAACATGTCCCACATGTCTACTTCACATCAGCACAATTTTGGAAGAAAAAAAAAAATTTGTTAGGACGTTATAAGGGTTCAAAGTTCATCAGCAATTATTCATTTTTCCAGCAAAATTTACAAAACCAATTTTTTAGTGACCTCATCACATTTGAAGTCTCTTTGAGGGGTGTACATGACACAAAACACCCAAAAGTGACACCATTCCAAAAACTGCACCCCTCAAGCTACTCAAAACTATATTCAAGAAGATTATTAACCCTTCAGGTGCTTCACAGGAACTAAAATAAAGTTGAAGGAAAAAATGGACATTTTAATTTTTTTAACAAAAATGTTCTTTTAGCCTCAATTTTTTCATTTTCACATGGGCAACAGGATAAAATGCATCCTAAAATTTGTTGGGCAATTTCTCCTGAGTACACCGATACCTCATATATGGTCATAACCCACTGTTTGGGAAAAAAAAGTGTTTTTTTAATATTTATGAATGAATTTGTGAAGCATCTGGGGGTTCAAAGTGCTCACTATGCATCTAGATACCTTCCTTAGGGGGTCTAGTTTCCAAAATGGGGTAATTTGTGGGGGAGCTCCAATGTGGAGACACACAGGGACCCTCCATACGCGACATGGTGTCCGCTAACAATTTGAATGGAAAATGAGCTCAAATTGTTAGCGGACACCATGTCGCGTTTGGAGGGTCCCTGTGTATCTCCACATTGGAGCTCCCCCACAAGTGACCCCATTTTGGAAACTAGACCCCCGAAGGAACGTATCTAGATGCATAGTGAGCACTTTGAACCCCCATATGCTTCAGAAATTCATCCGTAAAAATGAAAAAGCACTTTTTTTTTCCACTAAAAAATTATTTTTTCATTATTATGGATCAATTTGTGAAGCATCTGGGGTTCAAAGTGCTCACTATGTACCTAGATATGTTCCTTTGGGGGTCTAGTTTCCAAAATAGGGTCACTTGTGGGGGAGCTCCAATGTGGAGACACACAGGGACCCTCCAAACGCGACATGGTGTCCGCTAACAATTTGAGCTCATTTTCCATTCAAATTGTTAGCGGACACCATGTCGCGTTTGGAGGGTCCCCGTGTGTCTCCACATTGGAGCTCCCCCACAAGTGACCCCATTTTGGAAACTACACCCCCAAAGGAACATATCTAGATGCATAGTGAGCACTTTCTACCCCCAGGTGCTTCACAAATTGATCTGTAAAAATGAAAAAAAAAAATTTGTGTGGAAAAAAAAAGTGCTTTTTCATTTTTATGGATGAATTTGTGAAGCATCTGGGGTTCAAAGTGCTCACTATGCATTAAGATGTGTTCCTTAGGGGGTCTAGTTTCCGAAATGGGGTCACTTGTGGGGGAGCTCCAATGTGGAGACACACCGGGGCCCTCCAAACGCGACATGGTGTCCGCTAACAATTTGAATGGAAAATTAGCTCAAATTGTTAGCTGACCCCATGTCGCGTTTGGAGGGTCCCTGTGTGTCTCCACATTGGAGCTCCCCCACAAGTGACCCCATTTTGGAAACTAGACCCCCAATGGAACATATCTAGATGCATAGTGAGCACTTTGAACCCCCAGATGCTTCACAAATTGATCCATAATAATGAAAAAAGAAATTTTTTTGTGGAAAAAAAAGTGCTTTTTCATTTTTACGGATGAATTTCTGAAGCATATGGGGGTTCAAAGTGCTCACTATGCACCTTTTTTCCACAAATAATTTCTTTTTTTATTATTACGGATCAATTTGTGAAGCATCTGGGGTTTCAAAGTGCTCACTATGCATCTAGATATAATCCTTTAGGGTCTAGTTTCCAAAATGGGGTCACTTGTGGGGGAGCTCCAATGTGGAGACACACAGGGGCTCTCCATACGCAACATGGTGTCCACTAACAATTGGAATTGTTAGCGGACACCTTGTAGGATATGAAGAGCCCCTATGTGCCTAAACATTGGAGCTCCCCACAAGTGACTTCATTTTGGAAACTAGACCACCCAAGGAACATATCTAGATGCATAGTGAGCACTTTGAACCCCCAGGTGCTTCACAAATTGATCCGTAAAATGAAAAAAGAAACTTTTTGTGGAAAAAAACGTGCTTTTTCATTTTTATGGATGAATTTGTGAAGCATCTGGGAGTTCAAAGTGATCACTATGCATCTAGATACGTTCCTTTGGGGGTCTAGTTTCCAAAATGGGGTCACTTGTGGGGGAGCTCCAATGTTCAGGCACACAGGGAGGGGCTCTCCATACCCGACATGGTTTCCGCTAACAATTGGAGCTAATTTTCTATTGAAATTGTTAGCGGACACCATGTCACATATGGAGAACCCGTGTGCCACCAGCACAAGGGCAACTGGTAGAGTTGGGGTACAGCACCAGAAAATGCCGTCTCTAATGAATGCGCTATTTTCTTGGGTGGCTGTGGGTTGAAATTTGCAGTGTGGGGGATCTACAACATTTGAGTCTCTCCACACTGAGGATTCCAGTCAGCCAGCTACCAAGCTGTACATGGCTGGCTACAAATACAGCGAAGGCTTTTTTTTATTTCTAGAACTAATTCTAGAAGAAAAAAAAATGGCGTGGGGCTCCGCCATATTTTTGGTCCAGCCAGGTACAACTTGGCAGCTACAGACTGCCAGCAACCCCCAGCTGCCTCGTTGTACCTGGCTGCAACCAAAAATACAGCGAAGCCCATTTTTTTTTATTTCTAGAACTAATTCTAGAAAAAAAAAAATGACGTAGGGCTCCGCCATATTTTTGGTCCAGCCAGGTACAACTTGGCAGCTACAGACTGCCAGCAACCCCCAGCTGCCTCGTTGTACCTGGCTGCAACCAAAAATACAGCGAAGCCCATATTTTTTTATTTCTAGAACTAATTCTAGAAAAAAAAATGACGTAGGGCTCCGCTATATTTTTGGCCCAGCCAGGTACAACTAGGCAGCTGGGGGCTGGAATCCTCAGCATGGAAAGGCCCAATTGTTCTGGGCCCCCCATGCTGCGAATTGCAGCCCGCAGCCGCCCCAGAAAATGGCGCATTCATTGAAGCGCCATTTTCTGGCGCTGTACCCATGCTCTTCCAGTTGCCCTGGTGCCGGTGGCAAACTGGGTAATAAAGGGGTTAATGCCAGCTTTTTATTGGCAGCTGGCACTAAGCCCGAGATTCATAATATAGGGCCAATGTTAGACCCGCCATTAGGAATCTCTGGTAAATAGTCAGAAAATACACACATAGAAAAATCTTTTTATTTGAAAAAAAAACACAAACAAAATTCGGACTCCATCTTTATTATAAAGATCCGACGTAGTCCACAACGAAGGTCCCACGACGCTCGATCGCCTCCGACGTAGTCCACAACGAAGGTCCCACGATCGCCATGCAGGATCAGACTGCAAAGTAGCAATCTGACAGCCCGGGTGCAGTGATACACTATGTGGATCACTGCACCGGGGCTGTCAGATCGCTTTCTGCAACTGAATCTGCATGCAGACGGATCGGACTGCAGAGCAGCGATCTGGCAGTTCAGGTGCAGCGCTGGGGCTGCGAGATTGCTTTCTGCAGCTTGATCCCTATGCATGAGGATCGGACTGCAGAGCAGCGATCTGGCAGCCCGGGTGCAGCGCCGTGGCTGCGAGATCGCTTTCTGCAGCTCGATCCTCATGCAGGTGGATCGGACTGCAGAGCAGCAATCTGGCAGCCCGGGTGCCGTGCCGGGACTGCAAGATTGCTTTCTGCAGCTCGATCCCCATGCAAGGGGAATCCCCTGCATGGAAAGCAAGCTGCAGAAAGCGATCTGACAGCTTGGGCGCAGTGGTCTGAAAGTCCGGATCACTGTGCAGTGGATCACTGCACAGTTTGGACCACTGCACCCAAACTGTCAGATTGCTTTCTGCAGCTCAATCCCCATGCAAGGGGATTCCCCTGCATGGAGAGCAAGCTGCAGAAAACAATCTGACAGCTTGGTTTCAGTGATCCAGTGGATCACTGCACAGTTTGGATCACTGCGCCTGAGCTGTCAAGATTGCTTTCTGCAGCTCAATCCCCATGCAAGGGGATTCCCCTGCATGGAGAGCAAGCTGCAGAAAACAATCTGACAGCTTGGTTTCAGTGATCCACTGGATCACTGCACCCGAGCTGACAGATTGCTTTCTGCAGCTCAATCCCCATGCAGGGGAATCCCCTGCAAGGGGATCAAGGTGTAGAAAGTGATCTGACAACTTGGGCACAGTGATCTACTGGATCACTGCACCTGAGCTGTCAGATCATTCTGCAGTTCGATCCCCATGCAGGGGGATGGGGGATCAGGGATCCCCCTGCAGGGGGATGGGGGGATCAGGGATCCCCCTGCAAGGGAATGGGGGATCAGGGATCCCCCTGCAAGGGAATGGGGGATCAGGGGTCCCCCTCCAGGGGGATGGGGGATCAGGGATCCCCCTGCAGGGGGATGGGGGATCAGGGATCCCCCTGCAGGGGGATGGGGGATCAGGGATCCCCCTCCAGGGGGATGGGGGATCAGGGATTCCCCTGGAGGGGGATGGGGGATCAGGGATCCCCCTGGAGGGGGATGGGGGATCAGGGATCCCCCTGGAGGGGGATGGGGGATCAGGGATCCCCCTGGAGGGGGATGGGGGATCAGGGATCCCCCTGGAGGGGGATGGGGGATCAGGGGTCCCCCTCCAGGGGGATGGGGAATCAGGGGTACTCACCTAGGGCCGTCTGGGCTGGGGGAGCGGCAGTGGAGAAGGGGGCGGTGCCACCACCGCACACTGTCCTCCTGGCTCCTGCGTGCCCCCAGCACCGGCTGCAGGTAAGCGGCGGTGCAATGCCGCTGGAGGGCGGGCGGTGCTGGGCAGCCACAACCCCCCCCCCCTCGCTACTAACACCAGCAGCTGCAGGGCCCCCCGCCGGTCACCGGTACTGTGGCGGGGGGCCGGAGACAGCGCGGGATGAGGTAGGGGGGGGGAAGGGGAGGTCGGACACAGCAGGAGACAGGGGAATGGGGGGGAGGGAGAGCGGACACAGCAGGGGACAGGGGTGATGGGGGGAGGGCGAACACAGCAAGGGACAGGGGTGAGGAGGGGGGGGGGATGCGGACACAGCGGGTAGAGGAGACCGGGAGGAAGGAGAGCGGGCACAGGGGCAGTGGACATAGGCAGGGCATGTGTGCAGGAGCCGGGCACAGCTGACAGCCCGGCTCCTGCAGCGATCGCTCAGGGAAGTGCTGACATTCAGCACTTTCCTGTGCAATCATGATGTGATCGGTCGGTCAGATTGACTGACCGATCACATCGCTCTGAGAGTGGGGACCCCTAAAAAGGGTCCCCACACCTCTGCCCCTAACCTTTGGCTGTCACTGACAGCTTTTAGATTTGAGCTGTCACTGTTCGTTTAGAAGCAGTGACAGTTCAAAGCCATGACGAGTATACTCGTCATGATGCGGGAACTGACAGCTTTTCATGACGAGTATACTCGTCATTCGTCGTTAAGGGGTTAAACCAAGTGTTCTTACACTGGGTAGGATATTTTGCTTTAAAATCTCTTGGTAGTTCTAGGATTTCATGATGCTTGTGATATGGTCAAGACCTAAAGCAACAGACACAGAAAATCAACTCCACAGGATTATAGATCATCCACCATGCCAAGCTGGTGTTATTTTCCTTATAAGCTTCAAACTGTTGCTTTGCATTGCCTAAAAGGTCTATTTTCATGTCTTCGGTCCACAGAACTTTTTCCCAGAAAGATTGTTGTTTGTGAAGATACTCTTTTGCAAAGATCAGTCATTCCTTTTAATGTCTTTTTTTCAGCAATGATTTCTTCCTTGGCCTTCACCCATAAAGCTCTGTTTGGTTTGATGTGCGGCATATAGTAATTGTTGAAACCATGACCCCAGACTGTTCCAGGCTGGCCTTCAAGTATTTGGATGTTTGACACAGTGTTTTGTCCACCATTCACACCAACCTTCGAAGACATCTTTTGTCAATTTTCCTCTTTCCCCCACGTCCAGGGAGATTCTTGACTGTTTCATGCATGACAAACTTTTTAATAACATTGTGTACTGTTGAAACTGAGATATTAAGGTCTTTTGAAATGGCCTTATACCCTTTGGAAGTTTGATGTTTGCTAATAATAGCAGTTCTGATGTCCATAGACATCTTCTTTGCCTTCATCATTGTGACAAAGAAACAGGGCCTAACATGTGGCTTTTTAAAACACTGAAGTCATCATTCATTAGCTAATTCATGTCACATGGACACTGAAAATTTATCCCAGGTGATTCTCATTTGTGATTTACCACAAGCGAGCCAAAATGTGTTTCCATACTAGTTTATTGTAAAGGGTGCCAATACCAGTGTCACAACAAGCTTTAGGTTTTTCTATTTCCCCTCCCATTGTTTTTTTTGCTTTAAATCATTAATTATCATTTATTCTTTTGTATTTAACACAAGTACTTTATAAAAAAATCTGTTTCACTTGAATGATTTTTTTCAGGAGATTTTCCAAATTATGTACGTATGCTTCATGGGTGCCAATAATGATGAGCAGGAGTGTAAGACAGTATAGCTTGTGCATCCAATATTGGTGTAAGCCAGGTCTGAGACACGTGGCCCATGAGTGCATGCGGCCCCTGCTGCTTCACTGTGCGGCCTGCGGAACCGTGGACAACTTCAACATGGCGGTGGTATAGTGCATGGGGAGCTGCGATTCCCACTTTGTTATGACATCTGCCTGCGGGACTGACAAGCTCTGATGCTAAGCAAGAATAATGCAAGCCACTAGGAAATGAGAGGGCCACAGCTGCCGTCGGCGTATGATGTCACCTGCGGGCCTCTCATTGGCTCGTGGCTTGCATTGCTCTTGCTGAGCGGCAGAGCTTATCAGTCCCGTGGCTGGAAGTCATAACAGACTGGGAACCGCGGCTTCCCATGCACTGTACTGCTTGCATGTTGAAGGTTAGAATACTAACCTGTGAGAGAGAATGTGAGTGTGAGAATGTTTGTGAGTGTGTGAGAGTGTGTGTGAGAATGTGTGTGTGTAAGAGAGAATGTGTGTGTGAAAGTGAGAGTTGTGAGTGTGTGTGAGTGTGTGAGATAATTTTTGTGAGAGTGTGTGTGTGTAAGAAAATGTTTGAGAGTGAGAGCGTGAGTCTGAGAGAATGTGTGTATGAGGTCTATGTGGAGGAGTGCAATGTGTGAGTGAAGTTTGTGAGGAGATGTGTAATGTGAGATGTGAGTGTGTGTGAGTGTGTGAGAGGAGTTGTGAGATGTGTGTGACTGTGGTGAGAGTATGTGTGAGTGTGTGATGTGAGTGAGTGTGTGTATTGTGAGAGAGTGTGTATGTGATACTTAGTGTGTGAGAATGTGAGTGTGAGAGAATGTGTGTGTGTGAGAGATTTGTGTGTGAGTGTGTGAGATGTGAGTGTCTGATAGAATGTTTGTGGTGTGTAAGAGTGAGTGTGTGAGAGATGTGTGTGTGTGAGAGAAAATTTGTGGTGTGGTGTGTGTGTGGGAGAATGTGTGTAAATGTGTGAGTTGTAGTAAGAATGGTGATGTGAGAGTGGTGAGTATATTGGAGTGAGTGTGTGTGAGAAAATGTGTGTGTGTGTGGTGTGTGTAGGTGTGTGGATGTGGTGTGTGTAAAAAAAGGTAGACCAGGTTGGGTGACATCAGTACAAAAGGGAACAGATAGGTGAACATTACTACACTATGGGGCCAGGATGTGGACATTACTACAAAAGGGGTCCAGTGTGGGGACATCATTCAAAAGGCGACCAGGATGGAGACATCAGTACAAAAGGGGATCAGTATGGGAGTCATCACTACAAAAGGGGTTCAGGATGGAGGATGTCACTACAAACAAGGGGAGATCAGTAAGGGGACATTACTACAAAAGGGATCTGTAAGGGGGACATCACTACAAAAGGGGATCAGTATTGGACATTGTACAAAAGTGGGATCTGTATGGGGACATCACTACAAAAGAGGACCAGGATGGGGACATTACTACAGATGGACAGGATGGGGACATTATTACAAGATGAAGCCAAGCAGAGAATATATTACAAGAAGGGGATAAGGATGGGGACATTATACATGATGAGGACCAGGATGGGGACATTACTACAAGTTGGGGACCAGGATGGGACATTACTACAAGATGAGGACCAGGATGGGGACATTATTACAGATGAGAATCAGATTGGGGACATTAGTACAAGATGGGGACCAGTATGGAGGACATTACTACAAGAAGGGATCAAGGATAAGGACATTACACATGATGAGGACTAGGATGGGGACATTACTACAGAAAGGGGACCAGGATGGGGACATTACTACATTATGTGGACCAGGATGGGGACATTACTACAAGATGGTAATCAGGATGGGGACATTACAACATGATGAGGACCAGGATGGGGACATTATTTCATGATAGGGATAAGGATGGGGACATTACTACAAGAAGGGGAGCAGGGTGGGGATATTACTTAAAGAAGAAGATCAAGATTTGGACATTACTACATTGAGCAAAAAATGCTGGTATTAGTAAAAATGTCACTTAGTCCTACAAGCAATGTGGCCCCCGATATCAATTTCTTTCTATGCACAGCCCATCAACTCAGCCAAGTTTGAGACCCCTGGTATAAGCCATATTAATTACATTAAGTGTAAATTTACATTAGAGGTGGGATTTGCTGTGACTTGCAAACCTGAAAGGCAGCCGCCACTCTCTACTTCCTATGTTTAAATGTATTTGCATATTTTTTGCCTGGACAGTGGAGCGCTAACCATCCTCAATTCTGATGTCAACGTGATGAGATGGGTTTGTTGCTGACATCATCATGCTACAGTTCGCAAAGGCATCTGGGATGTATTGCTGTGGTTAGTGCTCCATGGATGAGCTGAAGATCAAATGTCTAATTATCAGGAGGGGGAAGGAAGAGGATTAGTGTACTTTCAAGGCACAATATGGTGGAGGGAAGATTGTTAAATGCAAAACAGTGTAGTTGCTCTTTATGCAAAAGGTTGGTGTGAGGGCAATATTTGGGTTAGGGGACGTTTGGGGGGATATTATTGAGTTTAACATGGTTGTATAGAGTAGAAAGAGAAGTGCATAGTGTGTGCCTGGTATTGCACATCTGATGACTTAACTTTAATGGCATTTAACTGCAGTGCGTCCCTGAAGAAGGAACACGTTTGTTCAAGAAATGCGTCACAATTCAGTTTTGAGTACCTGCACAGTGTGAGCTTCCGTCTCTCCACTGTGCATGCGTTTGACATCACCAGCCATCAAGAAGCTGTTGTAGACTCTTTTCCTGCGAATGTCACAGGGCGGGACTGCTGCAGTAAGTACATTTGTGTACATACTTCCAAAGACAGCACTCCTTTTCTTTTCCTCCGCTAGACTCTAACTCTTAGACTGAGAAATCATGGGAACTCACTTTTTGTAGGATCTCGTGCTGAAACTATGGTGAGTGTTTTTATGATGCTTGCTTGGCCGATGGGCCATCAGTCAGTTTTGTTTATGTTAACCTCCTTCTTACCTATCAGATGGAAGCACTGAAGTGATTTAAGTGTTTATTTATTTAGCCATAGCTCAATTGGAGCGGGGACAGGGTCCATTCACCCAACTGCTCCATTTATGCATTTTAGTTGCTTGTAACAGATTTGGCGCCAGATTTACTATTTATATTCATGAAAATAAAACAAACACAATTATTGAGTTTAACAAGGTTGTATAGAGTAGAAAAAGAAGTGTATGGTCTGTGACTGGTATTGCATGTCTGATGAATTAACTTTAATGGCATTTAACTGTAGTAACAAATAAAGCCCATAGACAAGAGCTGTATTGTTTTAGAAGAAAAGAAGAGTAGTATTGATCTCAGAAAAAGAGGGGTACTGTGATTCAATGAAAATACATATTTTTTAATTCTATACCACCCCTATAGGGTGTTCCCATAGGGGAGCTTCCCAGCAGACATTTTATTAAAATTGTGTTTTCTTTGAAACACTGTATGTAGATGTTGTCAAGTTTATTTTAATAGAGAGGATAAAAAACTTTAGAAGCTCAATTGACATTCTTCACAGAATGATAGTAGTTAACAGCATGTCTCTATCATCTGCATAGTCCCCAAATACCCTAATATTGACTGAATGCTCATGTTTATTTCCGTGAGAAGACTAAGGCCCAGTTCACATCTAAGGCCTGCGTTTGTAAGCGTTTTTACAGCTAAATACGCATCCAAACGCATGCGTTAACACACTCATAGGATGCAAAGCAAAATGCATGTGGTTTCGCAAACGCGGCCCTAGACACAGCAGCCCACGTTTTTGGCTGTGCTTGCAAAAACGCATGTGTTTTGCGTTTTTGCAAAATTACATGCATTTTTGCATGTGTTTGCAATGCGTTTTGCATTGCAGCCTATGGGTGTGTTAACACATGTGTTTGTATGTGTTTTTAGCTGTAAAAACGCATACAAACGCAAACGTAGCCCAAATTCAGATGTGAAAAGGCCCTAAAACAAACAGCTTGTTTGCTGTAGAACAGCCTATTGGAACATGTTTTGCTTCATTTTTATTTTGTCAAATATATGTTGTTGAAACATATGGAACTAAGTTACACTGAGTAGCTTTATTCAATGTGTAGTGACTATTCCTAAGTACTGCAAAGCAGTTCCTATTCAAAAGAATAGGAAACTTGATTTTCTGCAGTACTCAGTAGCCACCTCTACACATTGAATGAAGCTTCTCATGGCAGCTTGGTTTCATGCTTTCACATCTGAATGCTTCCTAATCAGTGAGCGTGTCAGACAGGGGCGGACCGTCACCCCCGGGGGCCCTGGTGCAGGAGAGGACCAGGGGGGCGGGGCTACTGGCCGTCGGCGCGGCCCGGGGGGGAGGGGTGCTGCTGGCCGTCAGCCCGGAAAGGGGGGGTGTGCCGCTGGGAGCCGCAGGCGCGATGCTCTCCTACCTGGGAGCCGCGCTGGATGTCTGCTAGGGGCCGGAGGAGTAGAGGAGAGGAGGGGCTGGATCAGGCAAGGGAAGCAGGAAGCTCTCTGCTTCCCTTGCCTGACCCTCCTCTCCTCTGGCGGCGGCTTGCGGGGGTCGGCTGGGGGCCCCCCTCCAGGCTTGAAGGGGCCCCCTAACCGGTCGGGGTCCTGGTGCGGCTGCACCAGCTGCACCAGTGTAGTTCCGCCCCTGGTGTCAGAGTCCATATTGATCTAATATTTATGCTAGGTCATCTTAGGCCAGTGCCACACTTGCGTCTGCAATCGTGCTACTGCATCCAGTTTTTTCATTTTGACATGTGTTAACGCACCCATAGACGCCAATGCAAAAAACACATTGCAAAAGTGTGCAAATGTGCAATGCATTTAACGCATTGCGTTTTTGAGAAATGCGTTTTTAATAGGGTCTGCAATGTTTTTTGTCAAAAATGCATGCGTTTTTTTTAAAAATGGGGAACTATGGGAAACGCATGCATTAACGCATGGTACATATAGGTACCATGCGTAAACACATGCGGTAAAAATGGCTAAAAAATGACAACTTCAAAAACTGGATGCAGTAACGCATCCAGTAGATGGATGCAGGTGCCCTAGCCTTACTGGACAACTCCTTTCAAGGACAATCATGAAGCAATAATTACAATTTAGATTGTTGATGGATCCCACATGTATCTGCAGCTTTATAGTAAAGCTAGGAGGTGGGACTGGTCAAAAGAAGCAAAAGAAGCTAAAACTCTATGCATTGTGATTTCCAATAGCTGCTACATTTCTTTTTATCAAACATTACAGCCATGCCTGTAGACTCTACAATTAGAAATTTTGTAAGAATTTACATTAAATATTTTATTCAACTTATAAGAGACTCCCATTCATCCCGATAGATCATATTAATAACTATGTAGTTTATTATACTAAACTAACTCATGTAGCCATACCTTAGTAACAGAATCTCATTGTTTCTTTTTCCAAATCTCTGAAAAATCACATTTTTTACCTTATTAGAAGAAGCTAGCTGTCATTTTGTACATTATTTCCAATGAACACATTGGCTGGACACATGAAATGCCTTCTTTATGTAAAAAAAAGAAAGGCCACAGTTAGTGGTATGTAAGGTTGGCATATAATCTTGTAGATCTTATTTTCTTCAGCTCACCTTTCAGGTAATAGAAAGTGCACATTAAATAAGATAAAATCTTCCCCAAAAAATAGTGACCTGACTGCTAGTCTTTGACGGCTACATGTAGAAATGATACAACAAATTGAAACATCTTTTTTCCTGCGGGTGTCCACATGGCAGGAATCTGTCTTTACGTTTGGAGATGATGAAGAAGTGCCACCTGCTTGATAGATATATTTAAAAAGTTTCCGTCTGCCTGACCTCAAATTGCATGTGTATTTTCTCCTGTTATAAAGGAATAGAATCAGATCCTGCAGGGAGTAGACTAAAAAGAAATCTTTTTATCTAGGCAGGCTAGAATACTTTTGTACATGAAACATTTCAAAGCAAATATTTGTAAGGTTCACATGACATGATTAGAGAGGTATTTTCTATGCTGGGATGTAGGTGGTCCATTGTAGCAAATCTATAATGAAGGAATAATGGTATCAAATTTGGAGCACAGCTGCAGATTACTTTGAGTAAAAGGTATATGTTACTTTTAATTGCATTATCTTGCCTTACTGTACAGCAATGTGCAGCTGAATTATATGAATACCCCCTGAGAAATTAGAACACTAGCCCAACTTGATGGTGTTTTTCAAATTATTTATTTAATCTGACGATGTCAAGCAGAGCTGAAATGCAGAGAGGCAAGACTTCCCTGAAATTGTGCCTGCTATGTGGAGAATTGGGGCCTCCATAACTAAGATCCTTCAAAACCCCAGTTACGTATATACCTGTTAGTCTGTGTGCAAATTCCTCCTATTTCTCCCAAAAGTTAACCTGTGGGTTTATGCCCTAGATTTTATAAGATTACTCTTCATGAAGCTATACATGACTCATTAGGTTATCTATATTGCTTCTTTAAGATGACTTACTCCAATCAAGACACAAATTTGTGTTTGTGTCTCTAAAGGGCTCTTCACACGCTAGGATATAAGTGAACGAGATCGTAAGCTATGTCACGTGACTGCGATTCTTCCGACATCATTAGTACATTGTCAGACGCAAGGATATCGTTAACAATCTTAAATTTGGTAACGCTCCAGCTATTTGCAGAAGAACGTTTGAATGATTTTACAAAGTGGCAGGAATAGGAGAAATATGAATGACATCGTTCAAAAAGGTGTCACACTGAACGATGTTGCTGCTTCTCAGATCCTTAATTGGACGACGAACGATAGATTTGAGATCAAGATCTCATTTTTTGGATGAATGTTCCAACGATTTTTCCATCCTACATCGTTCGTTTACACGCAAGGACGCACAAACAATATTGTTAGAATGTTCACAAATCTGTGACATTTCAACGATATCGTTAACAATATCCTAACATGTAAAGCAGCCTTAAGAGGTTTAACTGTATGAACATTATCACTAAAATTGGCCATGCATATTAGATGGCTATCGGCTCAATGATGATTTGATGATTTTTCAGTCATCAGCAATCTCTGTTGACTCTTCAATATACACCTGCTCGGCTGAGTGCAGTTTTGTTCTCAAAGAGATATTTACCATGGAGGCCTACATTTCTCCCATTCCCAGAGACCTGGGAGCAGACATGGTGGAGGAATTGGCTTACTCCTGTCCCCACAATGTACTTTCAGGTCACCCCCCCAGCTCCATCATTCTCTTTCCCTTCTTTTGAGGTCCACACCATCAGGCTCTTCCATCCCTTCCCCCTCAGAGTAGCAGTGGTATACCACCCCCCTAGGGTCACTCACCCAGTTTCGCAACTATTTTTCCACATGGCGGACTCACTTTATGTCCTCTGAATTACCAAACCTTATTCTGGGATGCTTTAACATCCCCTTAAACAGCCCCATCTTCCCATCTGCATCTCAACTCCTATCTCTAACCATGTCTCTTGGCCTCTCACAGGTCTCAACCTCTGAGACACACAAAGACGGTAACACTCTTAGCCTGATCTTTGTCCAGCTCTGTTCCATCTCCTACTTAGATAACTCGCTTCTTCCTCTCTCTGATCACAACATTCTCTCCTTCATGCTCACAAATCCTCACCCACCTCAGCATACTCCTACCTATCACACATTCAGAAATCTACAGGCCATTAACTCTCATACACTCACAGACTCTCTACATTCTTCGCTGTCCCTGATCTCTTGTCCTGATCTGGCTGTGAATCACTACAATGACTCTCTCAGAAGCACCCTTGACCAAGTAGCACCCCTCACCTTGCGAACCTTCAGACACAGAGTAAAACAGCCCTGGCTCACATCGCAAGCTCGATTCCTCCAGAAATGCTCTAGGAGTGCTGAACGTCTATGGAGGAAAACCCACACACCAGAAACCTTCATTCACTATAAATTTATGTTGAGAACTTACAACTCTGCTCTTCACCTCGCAAAACACACCTACTTCACAAATCTGATCTCCTCACTATCAAACAATCGAAAAAAACTCTTTGATACCTTTCACTCTCTCCTCAATCCTAAAGTGCAGGTCCCTATCACTGACCTCTGTGCTGATGATCTGGCCTCTTACTTCACTAAGAAAATAGAACACATCCGTCAGAAAATCAACTCTCAACCTCAAAGCATTGTTATTCCTATCCCTCCTCACATCTCCTCTGACTCACTATCCACATTTGATCTAGTTACAGAAGAAGAAGTCTCCTGACTAAAATCTTTAATCTCTCCCTCTCTTCTGGCATCTTTCCCTCTCCAGTCCATCCTTAATGCAGCAGCCAGGGTCACCTATCTGGCTAACCATTACTCAGATGCTTCCGCTCTGTGCGGAAACCTCTTCACGGTGCAGCACCTCCCTAAGTCTCTACCCTCATCTCTGTCTATCACTTCACCCATTCTTTTCACTCTGGGAGTGACTTTAGACTAACATCAACACTAATCCAAACCTCCAATTCCCAGCTCCAAGACTTTTCCCGAACTGCGCCAACTCTCTGGAATCCTCAACCCCAAGAAATTAGGACTACCCACAACTTACTTAGCTTCAGGCTCTCACTAAAAACACATCTTTTTTGGGTGTCCTATCATTATTCCTAATCAGAGTCATTCAGACATAGGTTATCCACTACTTCCTTGAACATAACTCCATCAGACCCAAAAGCTCTACACAGACTGGCTGGTGGCCACTTACTCTGCTCTCATCTATTCCACACCATGATTGCAAATAAGCCCCTGCACTTTGTGTCACCCCCACCTTATTGTAGATTGTAAGCTCTTGCTAGCAGGGTCGCCATTTTTCTTTTGCTTTATTATTGTGTCTTCCAAAACTGTTTCTTATGACTGTTTGTTTGTATATGAATGTGATTTGTAAAGCACTGCGGAATATATTGGCGCTATATAAGTAAAGATTATTATTATTACTGTTATAGTTGTCGGCTGATATAACGGTAAATGGCTTGTCTCCATGTGAACAATACGATCAGCAGACTGAAATTGGACATGTGCAATCGACATCTCTCCTGATGATCAGCCGGCCTGCGGGTTCATTTGACATTAGTGCAACGTGCCTTAATACTTAATCGTAAAGGGTTCTTTGTTCTTATATACCATCAATTAACCATGGCACCAATAACTCTAAACAACATCTTTCTATCTGTAGGCTCAAACATACTTTTAGAATCATAGACCAAATATTTAAAAAATCACATTGAAGTGCTTCACTTCTCATGTAGAGGTGTGCATACATCTTGGTCACTTTTGATCTAAGTAACAGGATAACTGCTATTAGCTTAATTCAGGGGATTCATCTTTACAAAAATAGATTGTAAAAGAGAGACAGCCCTTTTGCACATACATCATTATGATATATTTTAAAACTATCCTTATGCCTTATTATGTTTGTAAAGTTGTGTGGGAAGAACAAGGGCTAATTTTCATTTGAAAATTATGATACAATGTTTCTTAGTGGAAGTTTACAGACATTAAGGACCCAATTCATCAAACTGTTTTGTGCGACAAATTTGTTGTAAAACACTTTTAAACTGTTACAACATTTTTGAGTAACTGGAAGTAGTGCATTTTTATGTCAGTTCCAGCCAGCTTTGCTACAGTATGTGGTGTATGGGAGGAAGGGGCTTGATGAAGCTTGTCCAGCAAGGATTTTAAAAATTATGCCACTTTAAAGGCATAGCTGAAAGTGTAAATGTCATTTCATTGAAAAAAAAACACAATACTGCACTGGTTATCAATGATGGGGCACATAGCAGTTAAGATGATTTTTTTGTGCCATATGACTTACTTTCTCACATTTTTGGTGCTCTTTTAAAAACTGCATTTTATGTCTGGGTGTGGTCAGTGTCCCTCTGTGTTTGCCAGCACTGTGTGTGTATTTCCACAGCTTGTGAGAGCAGGTTGATAGGTAGCAGTGTGATATGCCAGCAGAGAAGGGTTAACAGAGATCCTGACTGAGCTGTGTGGAGCCAGATGACAGATCAGAAACTTATGCCAAGGAAAGAGTTTAAAATTCTGACATTGCTTAGCACTGTGCTGTAGCCTGATGTAATCTGATACATTGTCACCTCACCAGATGCAGCTGTGTGGATGCTGTGTAGGCCCCACCCTTTTACCCTTATATGGTTACCTGATCCATATTCAGTGGGAGAAGCTTGAAAACGGATCTGACTGATAATGAACACATGTCTACTTCACACACAGTCTAGTGGGGACACCTTGTGGAAGGTTTAGGAATAGTTTCCTTCTAGATTTCATTAATTAAATATATTTGAAAGTTTATTCAAATCAATTGCTCTATATTATTCAATAAAAATTGCAATGGCGGTTACATGTTAAGCCAATAAAGTACAATGCTGGCAAACTACAGAAACTGTGTAAGATAAGACTAATTTGTGGCATGTGCTACTTAATGAATTTGGCAAATCTCACCCTAGCACACCCATCATTAAGACTGGGTACAAAATGGCAGTTTTAGTGAATCAGGCCTTAAGACTGTTACTTGAACATTTTCCTGAAGTTGGTAGTTGGCTTATTACCTGTCAATCTACAACTTTTTGTGTTCAGGGTTAGTTTTCATGTAGTTTTTAGTGGAGAAGGCATAGCTGAGAAGTTTAGCTCTTCAGATTAAACCTCAAAATGGAAAAGATAGGAGTTTTCTTACGTAATGATTGTTGGCCCATTGGTCGGAAACAGATGGTCTCCAGGGAAGTAAACGCACATTTCTATCTTTAGAGGTTACAGAATAAATACTCCACTGAATGCCAGCTCTGTAGGCACAAATTCTTGTTAGTAATCACCACATTAATTATGAAGTGTCTTTCTTCTGATGGGTTAAATAACAATGGGCCGTTGGCAGACTGAGATGTATCCACCATTTGGTAAATTATTCTTGCGATTTTACACATAACAGAGTGCGAGTCTCTACAGAAGGAGTAAAAGTGCTATTTAAGATTCTCATGATCACAAGTATAATTGAGTGAAAAACAAATCTGTTAACATTAGGGAGGGGTGAAAGAAATTTGGGCATCTGTAGGATGAGTGCTGTTAAAATGTTAGCAGAGCATAAAAATCTAACAGCATGAAGACAGTAGCACATTTTATATTTGATAAATATGGAGCCTTTCGTTACGTGATGCAAAGTTAGTATTCCATCGCTCTAAAAAGTTATTTTTTTTCATTTCACACAAAGAAAATTAGACAAGTGGCTCTTTCTCAATCAAAATCATTGTTAACTGCACCGATATAATGCTATTGTAAAGATACTGAGATTATGATTGGCGCATTGTACAGTGCATCCTGCAATCTAAAGTCTGAATATCTAACAAAGCGACACGGATTTATAAGACAATAGCTCTGACAATCATTATGTACTTAGAATAGGTAACTGAGTACTGATTGTGTGACAGAATATTTGAAAGTATTAACTATTTTGCTGATTTACCAATCTGACCTTTTGTACAAAATACGTAATGATTATGTGCTGCTTAGAGCAGACTGACTAATCACAATGGGGTAACTAACATATTATTGAAGAGCTGCAACTGATTTACTTTTCTTCTAATGAGCTGCCTAAAGCAGTCAATTTTATATCATAATGAGTTTTATAGTTTCATTGATTTACTCATATTATTGATTTTAATACTGTTATTTGCCTATTGATGACACTTTTCAAAATATTGTACGAGTCTGCAGTAAATGCAACTTATTTTGTAGTTCATATATGGAAATGGATTAGGTATTGAAGGGATTCAACCTTTCACAAATGTAAAATCCAAACACAAGCCACCCATTGTGGTACAATTATTTTCAATATGACTGTTGGTTTAGGACTGCACAAAGAAATAAGTGAATCAGTGGAGATTTTATAACAATCTTACACACTATGGGTAAAACTATAGCCATAAGGGTAAATAGGTAAACATTACTGATGAGCATACATCGAAATATTCATAATCGCTATACTCATAATGAGTAGTTTTCAATACTCACGTACTTGTTCGAATAGTGAGTCCAATGTTAGTCAATTAATAATAGGCTCCACCCACACACAATCGGCCATAAAATGAGTCTTTCCGACATAGGGCAGGAGAATGGGCTTTTTTTGCATTTTCACTGCATACAATACCTTGCTGTGCCCCCCCAGAGAGAGCCTAAAATTCAATCTTCTCTCACTGGGGTACCGGCTCCCTTAGCGTACTGAAGAGAGCTGGAAATGTGTCACATCAATAACGATCAACACAGCACTCACGGGCACCAAGGATACTCATCAAGCAATGAGTATAAGTGATAATGTCCAGCACACCGGTCAATAGCTGTTAGGTTGCCATCACATCATGATTTTTAGGCATCCGGGTGTATCCATGTCAAATCGGATACACTCAGATGCGATTTTGCCTCCCATGTATCCCTATGGGGCTCGGATGTGCTCGGATGTGTCCTTTTTGCCATCCAATTTAAGCACAATCCATAGCCTTCCAATTTAGTCACGGAGCCAAAATCACAGCCTGCTGGGATTTTGGTGTCCGTGACTAAAATCGGACACCACGGATCCGTGTCAGATCCGTGATGGTCCGTAGGACTACACAATGGTAGCCTATAGACATTGGATCCAATTCTAAATCAAATCTGATGTCGGCTACCATGGTTATGGACTGAGCATGCCCAGAGGCAGTGCTCAGTACATAACCCTGCCTGTCCCCTCTGTTCCTGTCTGTCCCTGTCTCTCCCTCCTCCATCTCTGCTCCCCCCTGTCCTCTATCCTCTCCCCCCTGTCCTCCCCCCTTTCCTCTCCCCTCCGGTGTGTTAAAAATAATAAAATCTTTCCCAGAGGATGCATCATCTGTCCGGCGCCTCCAGGGATGTGACAGTCTCCATCTGCCGGGTACAGGACCTCTCGTGAGGTCACAGAGCCGACCTGCTGACGTGATGGAGACTGTTACATCCCCAGAGCCGCCGGACAGGAGATGTATCCTCTGGGAGGGATTTTATTATTTTTAATGGACCGGAGGGAGAGGAGGGGACAGGACAGGGGACAGGATAGGGAACAGGATAGGGGACAGGCTATATGAGCGGGGGAAGAGGAGATAGAGGAGGGAAAGACAGGGAGAGACAGGTAAGATGCAGGGAGAGATAGGGATCACAGGATCCACACGGATCCTGCATAGAAACGGAAACGGATGGCTATTTGCCATCCGATTGCAGGGATCCGTGTGCATCCGTGGCTGTCTGGGGGATCCGACCTAAACACGGATCCCCACGGACAGCCACAAATCGTGATGTGAAGGCACCTTAAGTGTGCAGCATTCATCCGATGGAGCAAATGACTCATTGCAACCAGGGCAATTTTCAATCAGAAAATAGGAAATTTCCAGCTGCATGTCTTAAAATCTTAAAATCCAAAGGTTTATTAGATCATATTAAAAATTCCATCAGTATTGACATGTTTTGACCATTGTGCTGGTCTTAATCATAATACAAAGGAAAAATAGAAACAAGACCAGATCAATGGCTTAATATATTCCCTCCACTATATCTCTAAAATGAGTATAGATTGTGCTGGTTAATAGTTCACCGATTAATGACAGCCTTTGTGGACAGAACAATCTGACTTTTTTATGAACATCAAATGAGTGCCCAATTAAATGATTGGCCAATGTAGCCGATTGGTGATCATTTAGCCCTGCAGGTTGTAAATGGTAAACAATCCCTTAAGGCGGCGTCACACGCATCAATATCGCAAGCGACATCGCCGAAAAGTGACACATCAGCGATGTCGCTCATGATATCGCAAGTGCGTCATGCTGTGTAACAGCGCGACGCAACTGCGCTTTATCGCTGATTTCAGGTTGACAGGTTTACGAGAATTAACGTAAACCTGTCAATCTGCAACCAGCGATTAGGCTGGATTGCGCCATCTGACACCGCAATAGCGATGTTGGCGGCGATCCAGCCTATACTGCAGTATTGCTGCGGATCGCTCGCTGGGCTGAGCCCAGCCCAGTGAGCGATGGCTCCGCCCACATCGCTGCGGCGTCCCCGGAAACATCCTGCCGTGTGACACCAAGGCTGCTATGTCGGAAGCGAGCGCGCACCCGCGCATCGCTTCTGACATCGCAGCCTTGGTTGCTGCGTGTGATTCTGGCTTTAGTTGTGAAACTACAGAGAGGAATCTTGTAGTCATCTAGGCAGGAGACAAGTGCATACACTAATATTGTGTTGACAAAAAAATAAAGTATGAGCAGATTGTGAAAGATTCTGACCTGGAGGCGCAGAATGTGGTAAGAATGTGTAGGATGTCTATTTTGAAAAACAGGACAGAGTTCAAGCTTATCCCCAAGCCATTGGACCTGGGGATATTGGGAAAAGTTTTAACAGTGTTTGATAAATCTGAGGGGGACAGAGTGAAAGATAATGAAATCAGTTGTCTCAATGTCAAGTTTTTGGAAGTGAGAGCAAAAATAATTCATTTTAGACAGTGGAGATGTAATGTCTGGGCAAAAGAGGTTAATTTGATCGTGATCCATTATATTTCTTACAGAAACAGCTGAGGGGCCACGTCAGTTATTATGAGGCCCATTTGGTTTCAATTTGCTGAGAGTGAAAACATTTTTGCTTGCAGAACTGTTTTTTCCATGATAAAAAATGGAATTGAGTGGGATCACATAATAATCGATAAGGATCTTTTACATACACTGATAAAGAATACATTGGATCACTCATTTCATTCAAAATACCCAAGTGGACATGTAAGCAAAGCCTTAATTCTGTCACGCTTCCGGGGCAAGGCACCCAAGAGTGGACCGACTGGGCCGTGGTACCGAATTCCCCTGGGTGAGCTGGTCCTATACAGAGATTGTCAGGGGCAAGCCCAGGGGGACTAAATACCACAGCTGCTAGCATCAGGGGGGCGACTCGTGGTGTTAGGCTAGGGTCACACTTGCATGCGTTTTTTAAGGTGCTTTTTTCCAGCCTGCATTTTTGGGCTGCGTTTTTGCTGATAGGTGTGGGGCACCCTTGAAAAAACGCATGCAAAAACGCATGGTACCATTTAGTGCCATACAAAAACGCATGCGTTTCCCATAGGCCTCTATGTTAGAAAAACGCATGCGTTTCTGAAAAAGCACCAAAAAATGCATCATGCTGCATTTTTTGGTGCTGAGCCAAAAACACATCCAAAAACACACTTTAGACATGCGTTTTTGGCACTGGAGCATGTGTTTTTTGTATGGGGGTATATGGATGCGTTTACCATGCATTTTTCACAAAAGACATGTGTGAAAACTGAATGGAAAATCTGCAAGTGTGACCCTAGCCTCAGCCTATACTGTGGTATAGCTAAAGAGTATTCAAGGGATTAGAGCCCTAGGCTAAAAGAGCAGGAGAGTACAAGAAGGGCCTGACTAACAGCCAGAGAAGAAGAAGCTTAGTAACTCAATAATCAGGCTCCTCCCATAAGTGTAGGTGGCCTGATATACTGGAGGATGGACAGCTATTGGTCAAAAGGAGTGTCAGGTTGAGCTGTTCTGGCCCCTACATTCACAGGTAAGGAGCGCGACTGCGTCTAGTGCACTGATGATTAAGTTCATGACTCCGACCATTGTAGTGTGCTGATGTGTGAGCCTGGTGGTCACCAGACATGAAGGGGACCCGGCAATGGCTCCGAGATCCAGCACGCCTGGACGCCAGATGCCCAAACGGTAGAGGAGCAGAGGATGCAGACCCAGGAGAGGTGAGCTGGGACGCGGTGCCAGGGGACCAAACAAATATTTACATGTGATAATGGTATTTAAAGGATGATAATGACATAAAACTTACCGTATATACTCGCGTATAAGCCGAGTTTTTCAGCCCAAAATTGGGCTGAAAAGTCCTGCCTCGGCTTATACGCGAGTCAGTGCCCCCCTCACAGTATGGCGGTGCCCCCCCCTCACAGGATGGCCCCCCTCACGCAGCGCTGCGCACATACATTACTTGTCTATCAGCTGTCACCCTCCGATGACGATTCGCTGCTCCTGGGCTCCGGGCTTCCATCTTCATCTCTGTCTTCTTGCTTGTCATGTGACCTGCCGGAGTCGCGATGACGTCATCGCGATGAGCCCCGGCCACAAAGCAGGAAGACACAGAGGAAGATGGAAGCCCGGAGCCCAGGAGCAGCGAATCGCCACCGGAGGGTGACAGCTGATAGACAGGTAATGTATGTGCGCAGCACTGCGTGAGGGGGGCCATACTGTGAGGGGGAGGGGGCGCCGCCATACTGTGAGGGGGGCCTGTATAATGGGCTGGAACTGCTGGGGCTGTATACAATGCTGGGGACCTGCTATATACCACACTGCTAGGGCTGTATACGATGCTGGGGACCTGCTATATACCACACTGCTGGGGCTGTATATGATGCTGGGGACCTGCTATATACCACACTGGTGGGGCTGTATATGATGCTGGGGACCTGCTATATACCACACTGCTGGGGCTGTATATGATGCTGGGGACCTGCTATATACCACACTGCTGGGGCTGTATATGATGCTGGGGACCTGCTATATACCACACTGCTGAGGCTGTATATGATGCTGGGGACCTGCTATATACCACACTGCTGGGGCTGTATATGATGCTGGGGACCTGCTATATACCACACTGCTGGGGCTGTATATGATGCTGGGGACCTGCTATATACCACACTGCTGGGGCTCTATATGATGCTGAGGACCTGCTATATACCACACTGCTGGGGCTGTATATGATGCTGGGGACCTGCTATATACCACACTGCTGGGGGTGTATATGATGCTGGGGACCTGCTATATACCACACTGCTGGGGCTGTATATGATGCTAGGGACCTGCTATATACCACACTGCTAGGGCTGTATATGATGCTGGGGACCTGCTATATACCACACTGCTGGGGCTGTATATGATGCTAGGGACCTGCTATATACCACACTGCTGGGGCTATATATGATGCTGGGGACCTGCTATATACCACACTGCTGGGGCTGTATACTTTGCTGGGGACCTGCTGTATACCACACTGCTGGGGCTGTATACTGTGCTGGGGACCTGCTGTATACCACACTGCTGGGGCTGTATATGATGCTGGGGACCTGCTATATACCACACTGCTGGGGCTGTATACGATGCTAGGGACCTGCTATATACCACACTGCTGGGGTTGTATACAATGTTGGGGACCTGCTATATACCACACTGCTGGGGCTGTATATGATGCTGGGGACCTGCTATATACCACACTGCTGGGGCTGTATATGATGCTGGGGACCTGCTATATACCACACTGCTGGGGCTGTATATGATGCTGGGGACCTGCTATATACCACACTGCTGGGGCTGTATATGATGCTGGGGACCTGCTATATACCACCCTGCTGGGGCTGTATATGATGCTGGGGACCTGCTGTATACCCACACTGCTGGGGCTGTATACAATGCTGGGGACCTGCTATATACCACACTGCTGGGGCTGTATATGATGCTGGGGACCTGCTATATTCCACACTGCTGGGGCTGTATATGATGCTGGGGACCTGCTATATATCACACTGCTGGGGCTGTATACTTTGCTGGGGACCTGCTGTATACCACACTGCTGGGGCTGTATACTGTGCTGGGGACCTGCTGTATACCACACTGCTGGGGCTGTATATGATGCTGGGGACCTGCTATATACCACACTGCTGGGGCTGTATATGATGCTGGGGACCTGCTATATACCACACTGCTGGGGTTGTATACCATGCTGGGGACCTGCTATATACCACACTGCTGGGGCTGTATATGATGCTGGGGACCTGCTATATACCACACTGCTGGGGCTGTATATGATGCTGGGGACCTGCTATATACCACACTGCTGGGGCTGTATACTGTGCTGGGGACCTGCTGTATACCACACTGATGGGGCTGTATATGATGCTGGGGACCTGCTGTATACCACACTGCTGGGGCTGTATACTGTGCTGGGGACCTGCTGTATACCACACTGCTGGGGCTGTATATGATGCTGGGGACCTGCTATATACCACACTGCTGGGGCTGTATATGATGCTGGGGACCTGCTATATACCACACTGCTGGGGCTGTATACTGTGCTGGGGACCTGCTATATACCACACTGCTGGGGCTGTATACTGTGCTGGGGACTTGCTGTATACCACACTGCTGGGGCTGTATATGATGCTGGGGACCTGCTATATACCACACTGCTGGGGCTGTATATGATGCTGGGGACCTGCTATATACCACACTGCTGGGGCTGTATATGATGCTGGGGACCTGCTATATACCACACTGCTGGGACTGTATACTGTGCTGGGGACCTGCTGTATACCACACTGCTGGGGCTGTATACGATGCTGGGGACCTGCTGTATACCATCACTGCTGGGGCTGTATACCTGTGCTGGATTCCACCCTCGGCTTATACGCGAATCAATACGTTTTCCCAGGTTTTGGGGACAAAAGTAGGGGGGTCGGCTTATACACGGGTCGGCTTATACACGAGTATATACGGTACATATATTATGCACATTACATGGTTTTAAAAAGCTAAAGGAAAAGAATGAGCTTTCTAGAAAAGCTATTTTACATAAGAAAAATGGCTTAAATATTTTATTTCATGTACAGGGTAGTCAGGGAAACATTGGCCATGAATAAAACTACTTTTCTCTAGTAAGAATGATGCTGCTGTAAATGCACCCAGGTTCCTTTAAAAGCTATCGCATAGAGCCTATTATATCACCAGTACTACTCCTTTTTTAGACAACAACATCATTATCCTTGAAAGCGACAAAAGTACTTATGGTGCAAAAAAAGGTAATAATAGTTCAGTATGAAGGGGATCAATTACCTTTAACATTTTCCACCAGGCACCAAGATTTATTGTAAAACATAAATCTGTAATATTAGTAATAGAGAATGCCTAGAATGTATACGGTTTCAGGCCTAACCATAAACTTTATAAATGCTCAACATCCGTTGGGAGGATTCTAAAAACGACAGACTCAAATAATTTGTCTCCTGGGAATCAATTGGGGAAATTACATTTGCAGTTTCTCTAACTTCTTTATGTGCATCTGAAGAAGGATACCGAGAAGACTCATATTTGTAAATTCCTTACATGGTCTATAAAGGGCCACTAATGGTTTTTGTTATTTCTCTCTGAGGTTGCCTTATCCACTTTAATTTTGCTGCAAAGCAAATTGAATTACAAAATACAGGTTTTAATGAAAGTGATAAGATATTGTGTGAAAGTATTTAAAAGTAATAATTTTCACACTTTCACTTGTATTTCAGTCTCTTGACTTGTGGTATGAAACTCAAAGGCTCAAGTTCAGGGAAAGGGGACACGTTGATTTTCTCAGACTAATCCTCCCTCTCATTTAAATGTAAGTTACAGAAGAACGTTCCCACCGACTCTGCAAATTTTATGTGTACAATGTTCTACCCGACAGGTATGCTCAATGAAGTTTGGTGTATACCTTCCAGCCTCATCAGTGTATTACCGGTAAGGCAGAACATTGCGCATATGAATGAGATGTGAAGAGTTGGAGGGGTTTTGCTCTCGTAAGTCATGTCACCCCGCCTCCTTCCGTCCGATTTGTCATCATGCAGATTTAAAGGTAATTTTTTTTTGCTATTCACTGCAGATGAGCGGATCTTTTACACTTCAAATTTGCCAACTTTTCACAAAAAAATTGATTTGTAACAAATAATTTTTTAGTGTAAATCTCAATACTGTAAAGCTTGTAATTTGCTAGGAAAATTTACATGGGATAGAAAAGGTAGGAAGGAGAGACAATCTTTCTGACAATAAGAGCTTATACTCTACAGGTGAGAGAGTGAAAAAAGAGAGAACGTAACTGACCATAAGAGCTCACATGGAGGCCTACAGATTCTGGAGATGATAAACGACTCTGCTGTACAAACTGTGCTCCACTTGGAACAGCTGATCTGTGATGACCCAGAGACTGATCACCTCTGTACAAAGTATGATAATCCGCTAGATGTCCTAGCTGTAGGGTATTCAGAGGAAGCAACTCAGCAATGCAAAATGGTGTTAGTCCATTCTCTGATGCTTCAGCAGTGTGAGAAATTGTGGCAGGGAAGTTTCTTTTTGCCAACCTTAAATCAAATCATAACATGTTTGTGTTCTGCATGAAACCACAAATGTTAGAAAATTTATCTCGAACTTTATTCTGTTTGGATCAATGAGCTCATCTCTTTTATTGACCAACCATTAAGCTACAGACAGGGGCTTATTATATGTAGGAAATAGTTCAAATAGTGACATGGTGGCATTTTAAAGGGATAGGGCAGCTGACAAGTTCCCTTTAATATATAAAAAAGACAAGTAATCACCAATTCACTAAAGATGTAATAACTGTTAGATTGGCGTGTTCCATCATTCTCAAGAGCTGCTGCTCCAACAATGCTGCTCCTTTTAAGTCTATGGTACTATTGAAGATAGCCAAGCACAAGGCATTGATCAACTATCATCACACATCTTCAGTGTCACAGACTTGAGTGGAGCAATATGGAGCATGCTCAATTCCTTTTATTCAATGTTTTGTTGCCAGTGGAAAATGAGAGAAGATAAGAGTAAATATGAAATACAAGACAGTTAGTAGAAGACAGACCAACAATGTCTTGTACTAATTGGTGACATTTTGGTCTGACAGAACTAACCATTGCAGTAAAAATAATGTTCCATTTAAATCTATCTGGGGTGAAATTACTCAAAGCACACAGTTGATCAGTTCCTATGTGGTTTTTATCTGACAAAATTAACAAATACTGTTAAAAGATCTGTCAACAGCAACTGTCCTGACCTTTTGGGTATGTATTTACATTGTGTAATTGTGTAAACACAATATATGATTGAAATGTGAGGTTTATCATACCAAGGTGTTTAAATACGTTTGTATGATACTACAAATGAAGCAGAAGAAAGCAGTTAAAGGGAACCTGTCAGTTGGTTTATGTCCCCCAGCTATCACTATCTGTACCTGCAACTTTATAATACTATTCTAACCATCCCTGTCTGAGCTCACAGTGTAATGGTAGAGGTGGAAAAAGCATTTATTCACTTACAATTTCTTATGTGAATCAGTCAGTCAGTCTATATCTTGAAGGAGGTAGACTGTCTGGCAGGTTAATAGTTAACTCACTATTAACTTGCATGTCTAAAGGACCTGTGTGATGTCCCGATCATGTGACCATAGTGTGCAGAGCTAATTGAGCTAACTCCTTATGTCCCCTGGGGACTTAGCTTCGCCTACTGTAGTCACATGGTTGTGACGTCACATCAAGTCTCCCGGCATGTTCTGACATTCGGCTGAAATGTTAATTGCCAAACAGTCTACTTCCTCCAAGATGTAGACTGTGCCTAATTTACATAAGAAAATGTAAGTGTATAAATTTTTTTTTTTCACCTATTACATTACACTATGAGCTCAGAAAGGGATGATTAGAATAGTATTATAAAGCTACAGCTACAGACAGTGATAGCTGGAGGACATAAATGAGCTGACAAGACCGAACCGAGGATCATGTGACCATATCCAGGATGAGCCACATGGAGCGGCAACACTGGTGTCTGCTGACGAGAAATCTACTGAAGATGTGCAGGGGTGTGCAACCTGAGAAGGTGAAAGGCCCATTGACACACATCCCCCTAAACACACTAGACCACTGGATACCTCTCATTTTGTGCTTCTCTTCTCTTTTTTTGATTTGTAATGACAATAGTTGGAATAGTATTGAAAAACTGAAAAAAACATTGTAAAATGTTAGTTATCACTGCAAAAGGATGAAAATAGTTTCTAGGTTACTGGATTATTAATTAGATATGGCGATTTAGTAAATAATAAATAAATAAAATTTTTGTCAAATTGTTTAATACATTTAGTTAGAAAGTTGGCAAAAATAATTTATTCAAAGCGTTAAATATGATGTGCCTAAAAATGCCAAACATAATATTATCTGGAAAGACAATACTAAAACCATGATGGCCACCATGAAGCCTTGCATACAGCAAGATGAATCATGATCAAAATGAAAATACTTAATAAGTTTTGAATTATCACCATAGCAGAGAGTTAAATTTTGGTGATTGAAATCAAGTGTGGTCATTCTTAAGTTAAAAAAAAAATCACCTTTCCTTAAAGACCAAAATAGTCAGCTTCATGACCTGAACTAAATCGATATAATGCTTGGTAGAGGCAAGCATCCTTACATGAAACACATGCTGTAAAATAGACACAAAAGACACGTAATATTCTCCAAGGTCCCTGGCAGCTATAATATCCATCTTTGGCAGCTTGTTTGACATTTATTTGCCCTATTTCCCAGTTCTACGGTTTTTTTTCTCCCTTTCCCTCCAAACAGCTACGTTTTCATTCTCACGGGCTTGCCGTCCGGGTGAACAGATAACAAACCTGTCAAGAAGGGTTTGACTGGGGAATAAATTTTGCAATTGCCAGGAAATGATGTGTACAATGGGAAAGTACAAGCAACCGCAAGAAGTATCCCTTTAGACAGACCAACTGAGAAAAGTCTTCAAATGTTACACTTTATCCTCCTTCCTCGTATGTGATAAACCGACTCCTAGACAAATCTCCTCTGGGATACAGAAGGGGACATGACAAAGAAAATCCTGCTCTACCATGACATCTCAATGTTCTGAAATTTAATGATGAAAATTTCATCACATATATGGTGAAAGCTGGCAGAAAGGAGACTATGGATTTCAGACATTCTCCTTTTTTTCTTACACGTCACTCAGTCTCTATTGGGTAAAATAGACTGCCATCTTCACAAAGGAAAAAAAAATGTTTCTGTAATTTATTCTTGTCTTTGTGCCTCAGTCATAGATCGTATTTTGACTGGCGCAACAGAGATTCATTATTTTTCTCTGCGTGGCAGGCAGATTAAGTCATGAGAATAGAATATCCTCTGTCGTATGGGTGCGGATCCTAGATCATGAAAATGTTTAAATACAGTTATTGATGTTATGAACTAAAATATATCTTCAGCAAAGAAATATTAAAATTATTAAAAGGCTAACAAACACAGAATAGAAGAATAAGAGGAGTCTTTACGCATGAACGTATCTGCTGCCTAATACATGTCTCTACTACCTAATGTACGAGTGGTCCCAAAAGAGAATCTATAATATAATGTCACAATCCTGTACAGATTGTCACTTAAGGGAGGAAGTAGATGTACTCTAGTGCCACCTGTTGGAAGTAACAATCCTAAAAGTCAAATTGACTCTTTAACAAGCCTATTAATATGACTTAAGAGTTATGCCAGATCAGAACTCTAGATCGATTTGGGGTGATTGCCCCTCATCAGTGCAGTGTATGGGATCTGATCTGGATTAGTGATGGGCGAATCCTAAATTACTCGGAATCGCTTGACTCTAGCGAGTCCGAGCCCAGGACCCGCTACTCGTTGCGAGTCTAGCGAGTCCAATGTTAATGAATGGGGAAGCGAGTAATAGCGAGTAGTGTGAGATTTACAAATCGCAGATGTGTCTTGGAAGCTTCAGCCTGAAGCAATCCGAGTTTTGTCATTTATTTGCATTGGACTCGTTTACTTTGCAACTGTAATCGCTGGGAAACTCGCACAGATAAGAGTCCTGTCTCCTCAGTGTGCTGGCTGCCACAGCTCCAGGGTCCTAGAGCCCGCCCGCTGCCTGATGTAGCAGTGCTGAGATTGTTCTCAGTCTGCTCATTCCCTGTGTACAGACATGAATGTCTGTGCACAGAGATGATGTAGCAGAGCTGAGATTGTTCTCAGTCTGCTTATTCCCTGTGCATAGACATCTATATTTATGCACAGGGGATGTAGCAGAGAGGACATCGCGTTTTGGACTGCGTCGGACGGAAGAGGATTTTTTTAATTAAAGCTGGAGTCCCTAATGGCTTTTTTTTCATTTCTAATAAAAAATCTTCCTTGTGTTGTGTTTTTTTTAAAACAATTTAATAGAAATTCATGGCGGTCATGTCTAATATTGGCGTGACCGCCATAAATTTCGGGCTTAGGGCCAGCTGATAATACAAAGCTGGCCCTAACCTCTTTATTACCCAGCGTGCCATCGCTACCAGGGCCGCTGGAAGAGCGGGGTTCAGCGCCAGAGGATGGCGCTTCAATGAACGCGCCATCTTCTGGGGCGGCTGCGGGCTGCAATTTGCAGCGGGGGGTGCCCAGAAAGCTTGGGCATCCCTGCGCTGCGGATTCCAGCCCCCAGCTGCTTAGCTGGACCTGGCTAGACATAGAAATTGCGCGGAGCCCCACGCATTTTTTTTTAATTATTTCATGAAATTCTGAGATTCTGACTCTGAGACTCTGACTCTGAGACTCTGACTCTGAAATTCATGAAATAATAAAAAAAAAATGCGTGGGGCTCCGCGCAATTTCTATGTCTAGCCAGGTACAGCTAAGCAGCAGGGATGCCCAAGCTGGTAGCGGTGGCACGCTGGGTAATAAAGAGGTTAGGGCCAGCCTTGTATTATCAGCTGGCCCTAAGCCCAAAATTTATGGCGGTCACGCCAGTATTAGACATGACCGCCATGAATTTCTATTAAATTGTTTTAAAAAAAACACAACACAAGGAAAATTTTTTATTAGAAATTAAAAAAAAAAGCCATTAGGGACTCCATCTTTAATTTAAAAAATCCTCTTCCGTCCGACGCAGTCCAAAACGCGATGTCCTCTCTGCTACATCCCCTGTGCATAAATATAGATGTCTATGCACAGGGAATAAGCAGACTGAGAACAATCTCAGCTCTGCTACATCATCTCTGTGCACAGACATTCATGTCTGTACACAGGGAATGAGCAGACTGAGAACAATCTCAGCTCTGCTACATCATCTCTGTGCACAGACATTCATGTCTGTACACAGGGAATGAGCAGACTGAGAACAATCTCAGCACTGCTACATCATCTCTGTGCACAGACATTCATGTCTGTACACAGGGAATGAGCAGACTGAGAACAATCTCAGCACTGCTACATAATGTCTGTGAGCAGGCGGGCTCTAGGACCCTGGAGCTGCACAGAGAAGACAGCTGGACTCGGCTCGCAAAGAAACAGCAGTTACTTTGCGAGTTTCCCTGCTATCACTGGCACAGTAGCCGAGTCTAATGCAAACAATGGCAATCCTAGTTTTGTCAGCGTTTCTGACAAAACTAGGATTGATATTGATTTGCATTGGACTCGTGCGAGTAATCACTGGGAAACTCGCAGAGTACAGAGTCCTGCGAGTCCCTTACTACTTGCCGAGTAACGAGTCCTAGCGAGTAGATTCGCCCATCCCTAATCTGGATGTATGAGAGGCTAAAACGAGGTCTGGGGAAATAGCTATTCCCCTAATCCTGTGCAGAACATGGTCGAGGGCACACATTTTGTAAGGCTCTTTTATCAACATCTCTTAAATATACTGTGTATAACAACGACAAAAATACAAAATAATTATCTATTTATTGGGGATGAGCGAGTAGTAATCGCTATACTCATAACAAGTAGTTTTCGATACTCACGTACTCATCTGAATAGCGAGACCAATGTTAGTCAATTACTAATAGGCTCCGCCCACACATATCCGGCTATAAAACGAGTCTTTCCGGAGCAAGGTGGGAGGGTGGTCTTTTTTGCATTTTCACCTTGAAGTGCTCCCCAGACTGAACCTACCATTCAATTTGCTCTCGCTGAGGTGGCGGCTCCCTTTATGTACTGAAGTGAGCTGGCAATATGTTTCATATCTTTCATGATCCAAAAAGATTTGACCCTGGCACATAACAAAAAGGTGGAGACAGAACTGTTTTTCTTATTATTTTTCTTGTGCAAAAAAGAGTGGTTTACAAAACGATGTTTCGGCTCAAGCATGAGCCTTCATCAGGAAGACAACCTTATGGTAGTTATATCGTGTATAGGTCCCGGGCTTTCAGATTGCCCTATGGAAGTCTGTCAAAGTGGCTTTTTGATATGCAATTGTACAGGCTCCTCATATTTAAATTACTTGAAGACTAAATTTCTGTGATATTGTGAGCTAGATTAGCTAGCAGAATGGAGTGAGATGAGGCTGTTCACACCCATAGTGGACTATCCTTTGTTATCAATTGCTAGGAATACAGTTGTATTGAGGTAGACTCAGCCTTTGTAGCCAGAGAGTGGAAGGATATCCTTTCCAAAGTAATGGAACATGCACAAGGTGTTGTAAGAGTTTGTTAGACCACAATGAGCCCTATTCACTGTTCATAGGGAAGGATGTAGCTGGCATGTGGCTCCCACCCTGTGTCCTTGTTAGTGACTGCTTCATGTGTCTCCTACCCTGTATTCTTGTTAGTGACTGCTTCAGAGTGGAGGCAGGGTGCCTGACTGGGAGCAGTCACTAAAAAGGACACAGGGTGGGAGCCACATGCCAGCTACAGCCTTCCCTTTGAATAGTGAATAAGGCTTTCTCTTACAAAAACTATATATTAGAAGTCCTTTAAAAAAGCCTTCATATATTTACATTGATGTAAATATAAACAAGTTATATCACTTAAAAAACAGTAATGGAAAAGAAAGCAAAAAATAAAAAAATAAAACCTGTGTATAAAGGGAGGAGATTTTGTATTCATTTTAAGATGTTTATCTAATATTTATCTATGAGTCAGTATGAGCAGCCCTTCAAAATCACTGCTATTGTGGTGAACAGTTAAGCAAGTTGAAGTTGAAATGATTTCTAAAAGGCAGAAAGTTAAAGAGAACATATTTCCTTTGTATTTTAGTGAAAAACCTTTTTTCATCTTTTGCATTTTGCAAATTACAAAAAGAAAATTGGGCAAAGGTTGGTCACCATTGGATATTTGTGCGCTCAGGTAACTTTGCTGAGGGGTCCAGACCTTAATTAGCCTGTTAAGGTTATGACTTGTTCACTATCATCATTAGGAAAGGCCAGGTGATGCACATTACACAGCTTTATAAAAGCCCAGCATCCCCTAGTTTGTGCCAAAAAATAGCAGGCATGGGTTTTTGTAAGCAGCTACCTAGCACTGTGAAAATGAAAAATATTGAGGCCCACAAAGCAGGAGAAGGCTATAAGTTGATTGCAAAGTGTTTTCAAGTTGCCTTTTTCTCAGTTTGAAATATAATTAAGAAATTGCAGTTAACAGAAACAGTAGAGGTCAAGATAAGGTCTAGAAGAACGAGCAAAATTTCAGTGAGAGCTGCTCATAGGATTGCTAGAGAACCCTGCTTGACTGCAAAATACCTTCAGGAACATTTAGCAGCCTCTGGAGTTGTGGTTAGGGATGAGCGAGTCTACTCGCTAGGACTCGTTACTCGGCGATTCTTGAGGGACTCGCTGGACTCGGTAATCGGCGAGTCTTTTAGCGAATACTCGCTCAGTAACGAGTCCAATGCAAGTCAATGGCAATCTTAGTTTTGTCAGAGTTTACTTTATCTCACTCGCTAGACTCGCTAGACTCGCTCTATCACATCGCTATATAGCTTGAATCTCCCCAAACAGCAGTGAGTCTGAGCGAGTCTACGAGTCCGAATCCTAGCGAGTCTGCGATTCCGAGTCCTGTATTCTCTATTCGGGACTCGCGAATCCAGAATCTTTTATGTTACTAGTCAGCATTGCGTGTTAGGTCAGAAAACTTGTGAAGAAGGACAAGCATCTTAGCCAATCATAGTCAGTAATGCCATAGCAGCTTTGGTTGTGTCAGGACTATGATTGGCTGCTGTCCATCGTGATGCCTATGTCATCTATGACAGGCAAGGCAGTATATAAGGCTTGCCCCCGCCATTTTGGGCACATTCCTGAGAAGAGCTGACCTAGTGCAGGGAGACTTGGAGCAGATCTAGGGACAGTTAGGCAGTGTAGGAGTCACATATAACCCAAAAGTTCTTTTCAGAACTAACAGGACGGAGTGTAGGAGTCAAGATTCCTCACACATAACCCAAAAGTTCTTTTCAGAACTACCAGGACGGAGGATTGCTGTACAGGACTGTAAGGAAGGGGAGATAGGAGCAGCCTTACAGTGAATCCAGCACCATCCTCAGAGCTTAGTTCACCCAGCTTTCCGCAGAGCTGTAATCCTAAGCTTTTTCTTATTTTTGGCACTAGTCTACCAAATAATTTTGGTGCCATTTTTCCACAAAAAATTTCCTGTGCCAGTGCGTTGCTGTACGGTGTCCTGCCTGCAGCTCGCACGGTACTTGTAAACTTGCACGCAGCCAGCACCGCAGCCTAACAGTGCCTGGTTCTGCGTACTAAACAATTTTTTCCTGTGCCAGTGCGTTGCTGTACGGTGTCCTGCCTGCAGCTCGGCTCCAAATAAGAGAAAAACCTGCGAGTTTGGACTCGCACACTTTCAGAGACACATCAGCGATTTGGAAATAGCATTATTCGTTATTACTCGGTTCCTTATTCATTAACATTGGACTCGCTAGACTCGCAACGAGTAGCGAGTCCTGGGCTCGGACTCGTGCGGGTCTAGCGATTCCGAGTAATTTAGGACTCGCTCATCCCTAGTTGTGGTAGATTATTCTTTGGTTCAAAAACACCTGCAGAAAGATGTTATTAATCTAAAAGTGACCAGAAGAAAATGCCTCTAGAATCATTACCATAAAATTCAACATCAGAAGTATGCTAGAGAACATTGAAACAAGCTAATGTATCTTGGAAACATTTCCTGTGGAATGATGAGGTTAAAATAGAACTCTTTGGCACATGGTCAATGGCATGAGCTGAGAAAAAATGGTACAGAATTTCAAGAAACGAACATCTCACCAACCATAAAGTATGGTGGTGGGTTAATTATGCTTTGAGGTTGTGTTGCAGACAATGAGACAGGGGACATTTCATGGGTAGAGGAAAGAAATGGTTCAATAAAATTGCAAAAATAACATCATCTGTAAAAAATAAACTGAAGTTGAAAAAAGAATGGCTTCTACAAATGAATAATAATCATAAATACAAACCAAAATCCACAATATACTACCTCAAAGGGCACAAGCTGAAGATTTTACAAAGGCCCTCACAGTCCCCCAATACGAACATCATTGAAAATCTGTGGCTAGACCTAAAAGAGCAGTGCATGCAAGATGAGCAAGGAATCTCACAGAACTAGAAGACTTTTCCAAGGAAGAATGAGTGGAAATCTATCAAACAAGAATTGAAAGATTCTTAACTGACAATAAAAAGGGTTTACATGCTGTGAAACTTGCCAAAGAGGGTGCTTATAGGTATGACAAAACTTTTGCATTGGCCCATTTTTCTTTTTTGTTAATTTTAAAATGTAAAGGATGATTTTTTGTTTCAAAAGTACAAAAGAAAAGGGAACCTGACCCCTCCAAATTACCCCCAACCCTATTAATACCTGACCCTGCACCATGACATATCATTAGTAGCGGTCCTTTTCTATAAAAAATGTGTTCTGTAACATTGCAAAAATCAACATTATGCACTTACATATGTGCGACTTCTTGGCTCTGAATAAGTCTCACAGGGAGTCCCCTTTGAGACTCTAAGCCCTCCTTAGCTGCTCATTATCACACCCCGATGGGTGTGGTGATAAGTAATCCTAGTCCTCCTCCCCCTGCTGTAGGGGCGTAATAGCCGGTGTGACGCTATTTGTGTCACATCCGGTCTTTGTGACGTCAGTACACCTTCTAGGTGTACGACGACCTCACCATGCACATTGCGCATGCGCGGCTTTAGATTTACACCTAAAGGGTGTACCGACGTCACAAAGACCGGATGTGACGCAAATACATGTATCATCTATCATCTATGCCTACCAATCTGCCATCTGTCGAATATATACCTACTAATTGTAAAGATTAGGCTAGAAATGTAAAGAATTGATATAAAACATCTGACACTATATTATTTATGCATTAAACAGACCAACATCAGCTTCGTACTAAGACTTATTACACAAGAGGGATTATTGAGCATGTTATGAATACTCTCATGCTAAAATGAAATTTAATTATGGCAATTGTTTTGTAGCATTTAAATTGTTGTTGACAGTAAATCTATCCACTGAGAAACACACGTTCTTTCAAAGCAGCCTTTATACTAACATGAAAAAAAAGTTCTGTCTTTTTTTTTTATTTCCTTCCCATTTTACCTAATAGGAGACTCTATCAAGCTGCTGAAGCCCAGTTGATTTCCCAAGTCCAATTATTTCACACTGCACTGTTCTCTGGCACAAAACACTTTACCTAGGGACATTGTCTGACTAAACTTAGAACGTTTAATGGAGTCCCTAAAGCTGTCTCCATTTCATTGCTTCTGACTAATAAGCAGCGATATTTTTCTCCTGCCAAATAGAATTCAAATTTACTGTTCACTCCTCTTAAAAAAACAAGTTTGAATGTATTCTCAGATGAAAAGAGTGACGCCGTCTTATTTAACCTCTTCTTCTGGTAGGTGATGATAGGAAAACATCAGCTTGCAGAGGTCAATTCTACAATACTGACCCGGTTTCCTCTTTGGTAATAAGAATGTCTGTGACAAGGCATGTATCATTTTACAAGGAAGAGTGTCAGGACTAGTTCACCAATTAATATACACCTGTATTAGAGCACCAAGGTAAACCTGTCACTATAATAGGCTATATTATTGAACACTGAATAGAAATAGCATAGAAAGTATTACTTCCAATTAAATGGTCTCCAATATGGCACATTATCAACAATTTAATGACTATATGTTTAAGAGATCCTTGAAGCTCCCAAATCAGTAATTTTATTACTTAAAGAGGACTTATCATGTGCCATAAATTAAATATTTTTTTTACCTTTCCTTGGCAGCACGGTGGCTCAATGGTTAGCACTGCAGTCTTGCAGCGCTAGAGTTCAAATCCCACCAATGATGACATATGTAAGGAGTTTGTATATTCTTCTTGATTGTGCTGATTTCGTCCAGGTTCTCCGGTTTCCTCCCACACTCCAAAGATATACTGATAGGAAATTTAGATTGTGAGGGCCACTTTACACACACCAACTTATCTGTCCAACTTCTGACCAACTTGCTGGTTGCAGTGAAATCATGGACACATTGCTCCATTTTGTGGCTGTGTACAAATGGGACAATGTGTCCATGATTTCACTGCAACCAGCAAGTTGGTCAGAAGTTGGACAGATAAGTTGGTGTGTGTAAAGTGGCCCAAAGTCTCAGTGGTGTCAGTGTTGCTGGTGTATGAAAAGCACAATGGAATTAATAGCGCTATATAAATAAATATATATTAATAATACAGCCCCATCTTCTTTTAGGTAAATCTAATCCCGTTAACTAAGATTTAGGGCCTTATTTGACATGCCCCGTACCATTAAGGCTAGGGTCACACATAAGCCCTTGGTCCGTTTTTGGCTTCTTTTTGGCATTTTTTTTTTTCTAAGTCCAAAAACAGATAGAAAAACGGATTGGATGTAATAAACACCCTGTCCATTTTTTTCTGCACTTAAACATTGCTATGTCCGTTTTTGAGCCAAAAACGTTGCTAGCAACGTTTTTGGGGTCCGTTTAAAAAAAAAAAAAAAATTTTAACATGGGCTCTATGGAAAAACGGATACGTTTTTTTGGGGTGCCTTAAAAAAAAAAAATGACTAAGTCCAAAAACGTTCAGAGGTGCAGAGGCTCAAAAATCACCCAAAAAAAAAAACTGATTGGTCATGGAAATCACTTCCAAAAACGGATTTCTATGTGTGACCCCAGCCTAAGTCAAACTTAGAGTGCCCATTCCTTTTAAAGATTTCATATACTGTAGATTAATCCAATGTCAGCAAATCGATTGATATTTACCAATTTGGCCAACGATCAATGAGTATGGGAGCCAAAGATAGATATTGTAGAGAAAATAAGAATTCAGAATGCCATATTTTGAACTGCAAATTCTTTTGTTCTCTAAGAGATAAGCTTCCATAAGAGATGTCCAGCAGATGCTCCTTAATAAAGAACACAGGATCATTTAGCATAGTAAACTCTCCTAAGTATAGGAGAGCTGTGTGAGATAGCTGCCAGCCGGATTATCTGAAATGCATGGAAGGTTTTGATCAAGCACTTGTTGGTCTGAAATATATTACGTTGTCTATGTGAGTAATGGACATCACACTAGCTTTTTAATGATCTATTATCATGTCTGCAAAATTAAAGGGAATCTGTCAGGTCAAAAATCCATATGTAACTGCTATCATTTTCTAATTCCTTTATTAAACTCTCTCTATTAATTCCCTCCTATCCTCTGTACACTTCAAAGTAAAATATTAATTCAATCTGTCAATCACAGAGAGCTCTCTGTTGCCCACTCCCGAAGGAATGAATATTCATGTATCATTACACTGTCCTGTCCTCATCTCCAATCTTCTTTGTGACTCATTCACTGCAGACAGAGGAAAAAGGAGAAGGGAGGAGGGGTGACCTTAGCTGCAGCTATGACTCTTGATGTCATTGTGTGTATAAGACACATGTGCAGTGTGTGCTGTCTAAGATATTTATATGTGATTATAAGAACATTTGATCACTTGCTCAGCGGATACACACATTACATGTCTGCAGGAAAACCAAAGTTCATATATACACGTAAAAATCTTACAGCTAGAACAGGCTGCAGCACAAAAGACCTCCCTCCTCCCAGCACAACACACAAAGGAGATGGACAGAACACCAGCTTGCACTTTTACAGCAGCCGGACTACACGGCTGTGAATGTGATGGAGAAGACTAATGTACCAGCTCCCTGCAGGGTCTGAAAATGCTTATAACAAGGAAACTACAAATGATACAATAACAATTTTACATGTTTTTAAAAGGTCTACATGAAAAATGTCCTGACCTCCCTTTAGGAATTACAATGTCTATATTACAACGAGCTCAAAACCAAAATTATTACATGTATATATCACCAAGAGCACCCTGGCTACATTAATACAGTCTAAGAACCACAATTAGTACATGAATACACCACCAGAAAAATCATCAGTACATGCACACATCACAAAAACCATCATCAGTATATGAGTACAGCAGCAGAATGATGACTTGTACATGATTACACCATCACAATAATCAACAGTACATTTGCACATAACATTAATAATATTTTTATTTATATAGTGCCAATCATATTATGCAGCACTTTACAATTGAGAGGTTATATGTACAAACTATTTGTGATAATAGTGAGTAAAAAAATCAACAGATACCAAGAAGAGTGAGGGACCTGCATGCAAGTTTACAACACCAGAATCATCATCAGTATGTGAATAGATAACCAGGACAACAATCAATACTTGAAAATAGCAATAGAATCACCATCAGTTTATTAATACATCACCAGAACACCATCAGTACCTGAATGCATCACCAGAACAACCACTGTACTAGAATACAGTACCAGAATCATAATCAGGACATGAATACAGCAACAATACCACAATCACTACATGAATATACTAGTAGACTCATCATTAGTATAATATTATGTCAACCTCAATAACAAATAATTGTATTGGAAGAACCTGCAATTTTTACATTTGTCCTAAACAATGGTTAGGAGATTATGGGAGTTGTTAGTAGCCATCATCAGAGCAAGGATCATACAAGAATAACATTACTGATTAGATCTAGTCAGTTGCATTACCAAAAATATTTAAAGCGTACCTTAACTTTTGGGATATATTTTGTTTTATGCAATTCTGGTCAGATTGGTGGTCTCAGAACAAGGACTGTCACTGATTATTTAAAAACCTCTTAGGAGTGTACAGCTTAGGGGACAGGAGCCTTTGAATTTCTATTGCATCAGTACTGCACTGTGTGTGTGCTCTTGCCTTCTGCACACTTCTAAGAGGTCTTTTGAATAGAGATGACTGAATCTTTGAAAATTAGAATTGGCAAATTTTTCCCAAAGGTTTTTCTCCTAGATGTGTATGTGTTTTATTTTCATGTGTTTAATTGAACTGAACATTAAAGGGAATCTGTCATCAGGTTTTTGCAACCACATCTAAGAGAAGTATAATGTAGGAAAAGAGACACTGATGCCAACTTTGTATCACTTAGTTTAGTGGGTGCAGCAGTTATGAAACAAGCAGAGGCTTTAGATGTATCAGCATTCAGAAGTTTAAGCCCCACCAGAATTCAGCATATTCTGATATTCTGCATAGCCTGTATATGCGCATGGCATTTGACCTTAGGTGGCAGTCACACGGTTCAATTTCTTGAACGATATCGTTTAAGCGATCTGCTTTTTGATCGCTTAAGCGATATCATTTGTGCATCGCTGCGTGCGATCAAGCGATTTTACAATGTAAAATCGCTTGATCGTTACATCGCAGATATGAGAGCCGGAGCTCATATCAAGCGATCATCGCTTGTTCAATCTGCTTCATCGTGGTGTGTGACACCACAATGAACGATCTCCCAGCGGCTGAGCCTATGCTGGGAGATGGTATCTATGGTAAACGTCGGGTTACTAAGCGCCGCGCGGCGCCTAGTAACCCGATGTGTACCATAGTTACCAGCGATCTCGCTGGCCCACATCGCTGGTGAGTCTGCCTGTGTGACAGCTCACCAGCGATGTGAACGATATTGTTAACGATCGCGCGTGCACGTGATCGCTTACAATATCGCTCTCGATATTGTAGCGTGTGAAGGCCGCCTTAGATTGTATTTAATATCTTGTGCCATACTTTCCTTCTTATTTATTTCTTCTTTTTTGGGGCAGTCCAAATCCACTTAGTTACGGTATCTTCCTTCTAACAGTTTCCTCTTTGTCTTTTGTGACTTGGAGGTTATCTATTTTGTTATGTGGCATATTCATCTAGATCTACGCATACTTTTTCTACTGTACCCTGTGTTTTGCATGCTATGTGAATATTCTTGCCTGTGTTGTCCAGTTTTGACATGCGCAGTTGCCTAGAAATAGTCTCTGTTCATTTATCTGGGGTGTTGACCATCATTAAAAGTACCGACACTTTATTATCTGTTATGTAATTTTTGCGGTTGCAGTCCACCATGACACACGCCATCGCTGATATTCTGGTTCCGTTTGTGATTCATTAGATAATTCTTCCAGTGATGTAATTTCCACCGTTTCGGTTCACCATGACATGCATGCCGTTGCCAAATTTTTGATCTGCTTGTTGTGTTCCAGACGTCTTTTCGGGTGTTGTCTTTCCGGCAGTGTGGTTCACAGTGACATGATCACCATCACCTACTTCTCTATTATGGATGTCTTGGCTTAAACTGTAACTCATATGTCTCTATGTCTGCATACTAATCCATGATACCCCTATAAAAGCTTTGCATGGTGCATAATTTCCTTACCCCTAAAGAAGCAACATTTTTTAGCATAAGGTGCGAGGATTTTTCTCTCTCACTCTCTACACTTTCTGTCAGGAGTTATGCCTTTTAGGGCACCCGCTCATTCCTAATCTGGTATTATTTATATCCATTTATATTCATAATTATATGTCATTTTCGTTTTGCGATCTATGGGTATTTTACAGTCACTTCTGTTATCTGTACCTTTTTAGATTTGACATATTTTCTGTGACTTTACCCCTGTATTTATCTACTGTATTGTGTCAAGTAGGGAGTTTGTTTCGACCCCTGTATTTATGATATTTTTGAAGATCTGATTATGTCCAAAAACAATTTCTATTATTTACTTTTTAAATGTTATTAATGTTTTCATGTTCATCATTACTATGCAAAACGATAAACTGTAGGCGGTCTCATATTTGTGATTTTGTCATCTGGGTTACTGGTGCCTATTTACACCATTTTTCTTTTGCTTCTTTATCCTAAAGAAGAAGGACATAAAATGAAAAATCATCATTTTATCTACTTATTTAAAGAGTTTGTTCATTTTTGAGTCCCTTGTTAACATGCTAATCTGTTTTGACCAGCTGGGAGACCTAGCGCCGCCTCTTTTTAGTCCATAATGTTTGCTATTTTTTGTTACCTTTTTGTAAGTTGGATAAATCCATCAATACTTATGTCGTAGGATGATTTATATACAATAGCATCAAACTAGGCTTTCATGGGTTTGTGTTTTGTAACATATTTAGTGTCGATAATGGTTATATAACCACCCGGAACATTAGTTGTGTCCTGTGCATTGTGAGTAATTGGATGTACTTGTCAGCTCCAGAGCATGTAGTGTGCGCATTCTGAAGCCGGCAAGTACATCCAATTACTCACCCACAATATACAAGACCCGAAATTACGCGGCCGACGCGTCATACCAGGAAGCAGCCCATAGTTTTTCAAATCTCCAAAGAACAGGACAGCGCTTGGAAATTAGGCTATTATGCCTACCAGGGTGTGACAACCACAGAACAAGGACCTTGAGAGAACGCCACATAAGACTGGACAGTGCCTAATTAACATACAACATTTTAAGTTATAAAATAATTTTTATTAAAGGGGCTTTCTGGGCTTTTTCTATCATTTACATGTGTATGTAGGCTGCAAAATGATGAGAGTTTGTAATTTACCTCCTGTCCAAATCTTGCAGGGTTTCCTTGATATCACCTGTTTGCGTCTGCAGGAGAATGTCCAGGGGGCATGTTTGTGTTGGAGCTTGCAGAACTGGATGTTATGCCCTGACTCCAACAAATGCACCCCTTCCCCCAGTCTCAGTATGCCCAGCCAAACCTAGGATCCTACAGGCCCGCCCCAGTCCCAAGCATGACGACCCACCCCCACTGCACACAGTGGGTCATCTCCTCCTCTGGTACAGTATACCGAATCTGCATCGCTGCAGATTCAGCACACTGGGTCAGTGGAGGAGCTGAGGGCTGTGTGAAATCCTTTGTGGCCCGACTTTCTGCAACAATGTGGCTGGTCTTTTTGAGGCTATAGGTATCACCTGTAAGCCGAGTGAATGCGCCTATTCATAGACAGCTCATCCCAAAGCCTCAAAGCCATGCTGCTTCAGGACAGAAATAACTACCTGTCTCTCCCTATGGCTCACTCTGCGTATCTCAAAGAGGTCTTTGAACGTCATTACCAAGGACAGTATAATGAAAATGTAGCGCCCTACAAAAGGGTACTTCACCCCTAACAGAAGGTGCAGTATGCTTTGTCCTGGTAGGGGGTAGTAGAAGTCTGAAGCTCCATCACCACACACACATACACCTAGTGATAGGGAACCAATTAGACAACCTGTTACTAGGGTAACCGATCCCAGTGGGAGGAGAGCTAGGGTATATAGTGAGTGGGGAAAGAGCGGGAAAGAAGATAAAAGAGGAGAGAGGAGAGTCGCTGAGAAGAGAGACACAAACAGAACAGAAGTAGAAGTGAAGGAAAGTGTTAAAAAGGAGAAGTAACGGGGAGGGCACCTCAACCTGGTGACCAGACAGAGAGGGGCAAAGAAAAGAGAGACCGAATGCTCTGGCCCAGTTCGAAGTGGGGTACCGGCTCCAACGTGGATCAGAGGTCCATCCCTGAACCGCAAATTACCAGCGTGGTCGATATCTTCATAGGAGCACGATCCATCCGCCCAAATCAAGTTTGGTCTCCACCAGAAGCGCTAGACTGGGTTGGGTTCCCTTTGGAGAGAAAGAGGGTTCCCATATCACCTGATGGGCCTGGTTCAAGAAGTGGGATTCGTGCAGGGCAGCGCAGGATTAGGACACAGCAAGTATAGAGAAGGAACAACACTGGAGTGTCGGAGGGACACTGCCTGCTGCCAGGACCACCCGGTCCACTACCCTACTGAAACAACTTCATACCCTGTAAGACTGCAGATTACAGGAGTAAAGTACCCAGTGCAGAGTGAGCAACGTGTTTGTGTTCTTTGCTGATGAACTGTAATTTACCTGCACCGCACCACAGAGAATGCACAGCACCATTCCAGCCAAGCAGCCCTATTCCACCATTGTTACCCTACAACCCAGGGATCCCGCTCTTCCTGTAGAGAGCTACAACACCTTGTTGCCGCCCATCACCCCGAAGGTCCCAGCAGCACCGGTACCATCACTGGACCTACAGGTGGCGTCACGAATTTCATAAACCTTATTATTTTTTTTTTCTTTTATTGTCAACGCAAGGGCACAGGCTCGGGCACCAACCACGCGTGACATCCCTGCACCCGACCGCTCAAGACCTGAGTACCCAGACCCTTGTGGGCCAGACAAAAACATGATGGGGGACTACATTTGGGGGTTTCTTCAAGAAAGCGATTTACAGTACACTCGCAAATCTAGAAAACTTACTCATTTCTGAACCTTTTTGAGTGATTTTTGACTGTGTTTGTCTATTTAATATGCAAGTGTTTTTTATCAGACCGCATGAACGAAAATATAATAATTACCTTTGTCTGTCAAAATAAATACGGAATTTTTCTGGACTGTGGTCATAACATCACAGTTTGTGCTTAATGTAGTCATTTTTCCATAGTCTTTAAACATAAGCAGTTGAAATATTACACTCGGAAGCCAGGAACAAAAATAGTGTTACATAGTGTAATTTATTTAAATAATTTTAAAAAGTTATGTGCTCCACTGTATTTTTGATTGCCAGCCATGGTAAAGCCAGGTAGCTGTGGGTGGCAACCTGAGCTGTCCACTTTATCTGTGCTGAGATTCAAGAATACAGTGAATCCCTACGCCATTTTTATAAATTATTTATTTATTTTCTCACTACTGTGATATCAGGTTCATTGCCTTTGGTAATCAATCACACACAGCGACATAATGGGTGAGGGGCATAACAGTGCTTCACAGGCGCTGTTATAAAGAGTGGGCATCGGCAATTGGCTGTTGGAGCCAGTGTAGTAATCTGGAAGCAGCCCATACATTCTAGTATCTACTGTGCAATGAATAATAACCCTGGTAAGCAATCACACTGATGTTTAATCACTGTTTTGTTTATTTTTACAGCTCCCCAGGCTGAACCCGAACAGTAGCACGTACGAATCAGGGAAGTCTGTGTTCAAGGTCAATGCTCGAACACTAAGTGTTCGGTACGGAAAAATGAATAAGGAAAATCCAGCTCACCGCTTATTCCAGTAAATCCTCCTCACACAGCATGGACCAAGGTACTATCATAGCAAGGTAAATCATGGTTATGATTAAGGGTGCATTCAGTCACCTAAAACACGTTGCATTAACGGCACTCATTCTTTCACTCTTCATCTAATGCACTAGAAAGAAGCTTCATTAAAACTTCCTTTAGCAGGAGCTGAATTTCTTTTCATATTCTTGTTCCTTACAGACGAACTTTACAGTTCAGGTTCGACCATTCATATCTCTGACGACACTCCGAGTATCAGCACGCTAAAAATTAACTGGTTAACAAACGGCAGGGCCATTTTTTTATGCTATCCCTTTAAAAGTGAAACTTTTTTATGGGTTAATGTAACATTTTAGAGTAAAAATTATTGTTTTTATTCCACATGGCACTGATATCTGTGTAGCACCTGAAGGACTAATACATTTCCAGACAGCAGCTTTGAAGTATTTGAGGGTGCAGATTTTAAAATGTCATCAGTTTGGAGGATTTTCAAAATACATGGGTCCCTCAAAGTAAATTTAAATCTGAATAGGTCCCTAAGTAAACAGGTCTTGTAAATTTCTTGAAAAAAAAGGGAAAATTGCTGCTAAACTTTTAACACCATAAAATAAAATTACATTTAATGCAAATGTCAGCTAGATTATAAAAAAATGATACTTATGATTGAGTTGTAGAGCATTACTAACTGGTTTAAGGATATAAAAATCCAAAGTTTGAAATTTGCTAAACTTTTACCAATATTCCAATATTTTCACAATAAACTCAAAACTCATTAATCTAAATTTACTATTAACATAAAGTACAATATGTTACAAAAATAATATCTCAGAATCAGTAGAATATGTTGAAGTATTCCAGAATTATTAACACACTGACACTGGTCTGATTTGAAAAGTTGGGCTTGGTCATTAAGGTCATAATTTGCTCCGTCATTAAGGGTTTACGTATATGATGTTTGTTTAAAACAGGGGTGGGGAACCTCAGGCCCCAGGGCCGAATGCGGCCCTTGATGACATTTTTGCGGCCCCAGGGCAGATTTCTGGGGACCACAGTGCTCAGGCTGGCAGACATGTTTTGCAGACTGTCTGCCCTTTAAATCCAGCTCTCCAGTGATCTCCCCAGTGAGGTATAGGCTCCCAGACTTTCCTGTGATGTCTAGGGCTCTACCAAACCTGGAAAAGCAGTTGAGAAGCAATATGACCAATATCACCCACACCAAAGAGAAACAGCTCCAGCCACCACAGTAGGGGTAAGTTGAATGTTTAACCAAATATAGCAGGGGGATTTCCAGGTTGATAATTTTGTGTGGCCCCCGAAGGATTGTAGAAATTTCCAAATGCCCCGGCAGAAAAATGGTTCCTCGTCCCTGGTTTAGAGCATGGTGAGACCTAATGATAAGAGAGGAATTAATCACTTTTGATTTGGGGTCAGATGCTGTACCTATTGCTGTATGAAGCCATCTGTGTTTGCCCCTGACTTAGAAGCTGAATAATATTGGGCATAATCTCTCATAATAAGGGCTTAATATCCCTCACTGTAGCCAGAAAGCAGCGTACACTATCCCCTTGTACTGTATGCCAAACACTCTACTCACAGTGAAGCTTTATACACTAAAATATTTATCCTATGCAAGGCCTTGCACAGGCTTTAAACACATTAAGACATTATAGAGGTTGTCTGTGTGCCATTAAGTCAAATCTTACGCTGCTACATTACTAAGCCACACTGGCATTTTATTTAACTTGCTTTTGATGTTTTTTTTCTTATAATCTTTTTATAGTATAATCACACATTTTGGGATGTGTGTGATCAAAGGAATGTTAAAGCTTCAGAGGCTAAGCCTGGATATTGGATCTATAATTCACTGAATTCATTAGATTTAATGGTATTCTCCAGAGAATAATGAAAATGTGTATTAAAAAGAAATAAACAGAGAGATGAATAATAAAAGTGCAGGAAGTTGTCTGTCTTTGTTGCTTTTATAATCTTATGACATCTGGTGGTCAGGAGGAGACCGTCTATATCTTTACCATTTTCCTATAGCGCTGGTGATACAATGTTCACATTGCTGAGCAGTTCTGTCTAATTCCACATAATGGAAAACTCACCAACCTTCTTACAATTGGCTTTGGGAAATGTACATTTTCCATGTTTCTGGTCATATTTTTGGCCATCAGAGATTCACATCCTTCTCGATTCCACTTCTGATTTAAACGGACGAGTGCAATCCGACAAAACATCGGATGGCACTTGGACCATTGTAAATCAATCAGGCAGTGTCCATGTGCTATTTTTTCCTCAGACAAAATTGTGCACAGGAAAAAATAGCAGTATGCTGCGTTTGGCAGTGAGTCATGCATCACACGTTCCAATACAAGTGGATAGGTGCATGTGAAATATTGCAATGCAGTAGGATGTCACCCGACTGGCTTGCGATATGCACAGAGTCCGCCAATGCGGAAGATGGAGAGATTAATCTCTCCCTCTCCACCTCAGCTGTGATTCAATCGCAAGATTGGATCACATCATACTGACACTTGGCTCACGTTCGCAGCAGAGCAGGAGCCGAGGGTCATTGGCATATCGCATCCGATGTTATACACTGGTGGAACCCCAGCCTAAAAGTGTACATTGACTTTATTATAAATGCTAAAAAAAACAAATATAATCTAATTAGCATTATTAATTAATGCTCACTATAAATATTATCATAGAATTTTTTTTTTAACTAAGCTTCAATATTCCTAAATGTAATGAGCCTGCACTATGCTGTGTTTCACAGATTCTTTCTTTGACATTTTTGCTTAGGAAGTTGCAAGTTCAGAGCTCAATGGCCACATGGTATGAAATTCTTTCTGCTTTCCTTCCTTCTGTTAAAGAGGTTTTCCACTACTAATGTGACCCATTTTCTTTTTTCTTAATTATTCCTATCTAAGACTTTCCTAATATACTTCTGCTACCTACCCTGCTCCTGTAAGCTTTCCAAACAGTATAATGGCCTCTAAACAACCCTCCAAACAGTATAATGGAACTCCTCACATAACCTTCAAAACAGTATAATGGCTCCCACATAGCCTCCAAACCGGATAAAGGCCCCCACATAGATCTTCAAGCAGTATAGTGGCATCCCCATAGAACTTCAAACAATAAAATTTCCTCCATATAGCCCTTGAAACAGTATAACTGCCCCCATACAGCCCTCCAAACATTATTATAGGCCCCACACAGCCCTGCAAACTGTATAATGACCCCCACATAGCCATACAAACTGAAAAATAGTCCTCGTATAGCCCAGAAAATGGTAAAAGAGCCCCCTATGAAAGGCTGCTAGTGTGATCCTCCTTTGGCTTGCTCTCTATAGTCTCAAGAATGTCTCTGGAACTCTGGTGCCCTGCGGCGGCAGCTGACAGTCTTAGGAGCTGCAGGTGGCTCGTCAGCCACATCTATTAGACTCTAATTTACAATATGTTGCTGCAAAAGCTAATACTCTTTCAAATCATAACCAAACAACTGTATTTTAAAGTACTGATGTTTCCCCAGGGTATAAGAAAGATCACTTTTAAATAAGTGCTGCAACTTGTTATTTACAGATAAAAAATCTGGACTAAGTTATTTGGTGACTGAATTGTAGGATCAATAAATTGTATATAAATTCAGAAACTCTACAAAGAACATTTTATACACAATCGCTAACATTTTTCAACAGATTTTGTTAATTCTGGGATATGTACTTTATAGGACATATAAAAATCTTTTAAAGGAAAACAGTCTCTTCCATAAACACACATGTAGGGGGGTCTAGGGTGCTGCCAAGCCCATCTTGGAGGATACTGTGACCTTGTAAAAATCAGTTAATGTATATTGTAAATAGGTATTGTTGGTTTATTTATGATGTGTATTGTGGCCAGTGCCTTAGTGATTGCTGCTCTGGGCTCTTAGCTAGCAAGGGTTAATTGTGGTTAGGTGTTTTGTACAACCCTTAGTGGTGAAGTTAAGAGAAACAAAAAGGATTTACAAAATGGGCGAGGAAGAAGAGAAAGATGACTGGAGAGAAGTAACAGACGCTGCACCTGTGGGAGATGTTAGTATGAACCCACAAAACTAATTTGGTCATACCTTTAGATCAGACCCAGGAATCGGACAGGTAGGGTCAAAGAAAGTGGAGGACTGGGTGGAGAGAGACATTTGACTGCATTCCTCAGGGGTTGAGTCTGTAAGTTCCTGGGAGTAGTTTAATGACTACTGGTGGATACTCAATGATTACTCTCAGGTGCAAGGCCTGTAGGCTCTAAAAAGCAGGTGATGATGTAAAGCGGAGGAGTGTTGTCTCATTGGCCATTCCTATAGCTTATGCTAAATCCCTGTGGGTGGGATGGAGTAGACTCAAAAAGACTGTTTGATTCTGCATATTCACAATGACATTAGAGGGGACAATGAAAGGCTTGAGTGTATTTATGGAAGCCTTAGTTCCAGGGAAGTGGTTGATCAATATATTTATTTTGACTGTTGCTATTGAAACCCCAGTTGTGGAAAAAGACAGTGCCTGCAATATGTGTGGGAATCCGTGTTATTTGCTACATCAAGTAAAGTTCCTTTCTTGGCAAGAATGTCTAAAGTGTCTGTGCATTCGTACAAGGAAGGGGACGGTAATTCAACATGTGTTTGCACTGGGAAGACGGGGTATGACTGTATTGGCCCCCATCAATCCCAGGAACCAAGGCTCTGAAGAACCTCATCTGAAGGAAGCGCAGATTGATCATGCAGACTACTACTCTATTTACTCTAATGAGGCCACGACAGTCGAACCGATAGCGATAAGAAAGTTATCCACTATTCTGAGGATTGGGAATGGCTTTTAATCTTAAGAAAAACCTTTTAAAGATTTACTGGAAGAAAAATAGATTATGATGAAAAGTTCTAACCGATTTCCAAGACTCTTGTTATTATGTTCTGTCAATTAAAGCATTTGTGCTGAATAGTACATTTTTTAAAGCAGAATGATACTTCTTCCATCCATATTTTAGATTTTATGAGCATTCAGAACATACGGGAGACTGTGTAATAACTCTCTTACATCTATGTATAAACTAATCACTATCCATTATGTCTGAATATGGGAATTTAGAACTTGAAAATAAAATCATTCAGAGAAATGACAGCCTAAACGAGGTGCCAAGAAATAAAAGCAATATTTCCTCTCTCTCACAATCTTTACAGTGCTCAAAACAAACATTTTGGTAAGCGTTTAGTTCTGCTTGGAAGCAGTCAACATGTCAGCACAAAGCTGGTCACAATTAAGTAAATATCATCGCCCCTCCCTTGGCTGGGATTTTTGTGCATACATTTTATCGTAAACTCAAAGCCAGACTTAAACTCACTCCAAGCCATTCCCATTAATGGTTAGCCTCTCCAAGACAAGAGCTCTTGGCTCCTAAATACTGCCTGTTAGTAAGGCAGCAATGTACTGCCAAGTTGGCTGTGAAAAGTCATTCAGACACATTTAAAATTAAGTCCTGCTTGTAAAAACAGTCAGTCATGTGTTTTCAATAAAGAGCTGGAACACAACCACACATTTACAACTTTTTGCTCAACGGGCTGAAGTACATTTGCCTTTGGACAACCTGAATTGGTTGAACAATATATCATTGAACATATATCACTAAAATAAACCAATACCAACTATGCTCATATTTGTTATTGTAAATGAAGCAGTTTTATATTTCCTTTGTACTGTTTATTTTTTAGATATTCGTAAGTAAAAGATATCCATGGAAAAGGCCATAATTTTAGAAAATTTTACTAAGGTCACCAACCTATGCAGGGCCCAAAAAAGGCAATAATGACAATATTTCAGGACTGTAGTCATAGAATAAAAGAAATCTAAACATAAAAATACCCGACTACTTATTTTTGGGATGAGAGCCATATCATGTTATTCTAGGATCTCAAAAGACAATAAGCACCTCTACTCCAAATATGACATGGTTATTTTGGGTAGTGTAAAGGCCCTATCACACATAAAGAGATCGCTAACGAGATCGCTATTGGGATCGCTGTTGCGTCACAAAATTTGTGACGCAACAGCGATGTCATTCTGTGTGACATGCACCAACGATCTGGCCCCTGCTGTGAGATCGTTCATGTTACACACTGCTCTGGTCCATTCCTGCATTGTTGGTCCCTAGGGCGCAACATCATTGTGTTCAACGATCTCAATGCTACGCTATGGAGAGAAATTTCACAATGACCTCGGTATAATTTTGGATTGCTAGTGCGTTGTATTTCACGCACCAGCGATCTCTGCACATCGTTATCGGGATCGGGATCGCTGATGTGTCGTTATGTGAGACTGGGCCTTTACCCTGTTATACCTTTGGACTGCCCAACAAGTTGAGATATTCTGATTCAAGTGTCTAATACTGTGACCTTCTAAAACTGCTATAGCTTAAAGGAATCTTTCAGCAGGATTTTACTGTGTAATCTGAAGACAGAAGGAGATAAGGGCTGAAACCCATATTTCAGGGATGTGTCATTGATTAGGCTGTGTGCTTTTGTTTACCTAAGTTAGAGTTTTATCACCAGGTGATTATTGCTGCCCTGGCTACAGTCATGAGCAGTCATCTGACCACATCCCTCCTCTGATTAGCAGCTCTCTGTCAATAGACAATGTAACAGAGAGCTGTGATGTGGGTGGGGTTTGCTTCATGCTGCCAACTCTGTGTCTCAACTGCTTCACTCAACAAACATGTGACACAAGTGATACATTGTTGAAATCAAGGTCTCTTTTCCTATGTTATGCTGCTGTCAGAGGAGGTAAAAAAAACTGGTGATAGACAGAGGTATATTATACATTTGGGAGCAGTGAACCTTTATAACTACTTGAGTCCATCTGCAGTTTATGCACTTCGATTGCTAGACAACTGTTTACAGGTATTTTAGATGTTGCCAAAAAAAAGTCTAATTTCCTTTATCTTTCATTTTTACAAAAGTAGGATTTCCTCAAAACAGGGCATGCATTGTATTGCATAATGCATTGTATGAGATTAAAAGAAAATTACACATTTTGAAACAAATCATTTTTCTGACTGTAAACTACTATGTGTTTCTAAAAGGATCCTTCAGAATATTTACAGAAGTTATGTAATGAATGAAAAGTACTTAAAGGGGTGTTACAAAATTCAAAAGCAATATTATATCATTAAGATATGCCATAATGTTATATCAGGTAAACTAATGGATAGAGGTCTTTAACATTTCTTTTGCACAGTGGGGATAAATTATCATTTCCCGCATAGCAAGCAGTCCTGAGTTGGCGGGGTCAGACATTCATTGCTTGATTGGTCAGTAACTGATAGCATATCGTACAGATAAGTTATTTAGTATTTAGCTGTAGAATTGGTCAAAAACATCAGAGTGAATTTATATCTACTTGAATTCTACTAAAAATTTAAGTTCCAGAATACAGATTTGTTTGTAATTTATTCAATGTGAATTCAGCACGATGGAGGACATGTAGGGCTGTCAATAGCTAAATAAATATACTATTAACCTCACTGCTCCCCTTTCAGCCTACTTTGCTGCATGCAGTGTATGGTCCTAACTGCCTCTTCTTACTGCCACTATGCACTGATACCCAGGACCTCTGTACGCTAGGGATTTCACCTGCAACACAGCTGTGTATCCAAGTTCTTCAAAGAAAGGAAACTGCAGCACTCACCCAGTTGATGTTCAAAGTCTTCACATTTATTGTGGTTTAAGCCATAGCAAGCTGTGCAGGGAGGGAGAGAGACGGGAGTGACGGACGACGGTAAAGCATTTTGCGCCAAGTGGCGCTTTTATGGGTCCACTTAAACTTCTATGGGTCCATAGCTTAAACCACAATAAAACATGATTTTGAATACCACCTGGGTGAGTGCTGCAGTTTCCTTTCTTTGAAACACTTGGATTATTTGACTGGCTCAGTTTATGTGTGCACCCCAGAAGCAAGCGTTCCCTATCTGACCGAAAGGCAGTCTTGGCTTATTGGTATAGTGTGAACTAATAGTGCCACCTTATCTCTCATATTTAATAGCTGTGATATCTATGAGCATAAAATCGCAACAATGTTTTGACGTCAGGATTTTCACCAGTACTTTACAATGGACACTCTAGGTCGGGGCATCTACTGTAACTAGGCCCATGATGTCCATGTGCATGTCGTGGCATAGATAAGAAGAGACATTGAGGACCATACTGGGGACAGTGAGCAATAAGGGTGAGCAGTGAGGTGAGCATTGGTAGTGTTTTTTGTTTTTCCTAAATTTTAATTTTATTATGCTCTAGGGTCTATGAATACCCCAGAGCACAACAAAGGACATTCAATTCACGAGGAATAAATTCAGCGGGTGTTGAAATCTGGCAGATTTGATGATTTCGATTACTGTCTCATCTCTATTTAGCAGTTTAAAGTAGGTTTATATATAAAAAATGATATTGAAGCAAACCAGCTATTTAAACACAGAAGATTGTATCATATAATATTAATGTAATGAATGGGGTATATATGATAGAAGACAAGCAGGGATAGGAGGTAATCATTATGATGTTGCTCAACCCTGAAAAAATTACCCTTGTACATTACTGCTTGAAAAATTAAACCCAAATAATTAGCAAATACAAAACATAAAGGGGAAATAATTGATACCCTATTTGTACAGTTCTTGTTCCATTCACTTCTATAAAAATTGTGGGAATGGTTTATTCCATTTCTGGTAGCAATCAATAATGTTGTGTGTATACCTGCACTCACCATAATATAAAATATTTCCAGAATAGTGTACAGAATATAATCCAACATTCTTTTCTACAAACATGCTTTGTGTCTTTATACCTTAACCTATCAAAATGTTGTGAAGAACAGACATTTGACTTCAGGCACATTAAGGAATAAATGAGTTTATGCAAAATGACTTGGGCACAGAAGAACCCATGTGCGTGCAGCCTAATGCCATCTTTGGGGAGCAGATAATATAGTGCACTTATTAACCAGGCAAAGTAAATCATTTTCTGAAAAAATATTAATAGTGACAAAAATACATATAGTCATTATGCATTGATTTGCTAATGTTAATCCATATTAACTCATTATACTTTTCATAATGGATTGCCTTGGAAAAGCTCCTAGGGAGAGCCAATTAATCAATAGTAAATTATTTCTAAACAAGTGCGGCACAGTTGTCAGGGCCTAAATTTAAGTCAAGTGACAGATTTTCTCCATATGCTACTGTATCTGGCACATATTAAAACCTAATTAAGACTCTAATCAATGTAGCTGGGTATGGGGAACTTGACTTTTCACTGTGGATACAAAATGAAGCTAAAATATGAAATAACATAGTAATACAGGAGAGAGTGTATTGTACATGAAAACATGGCTTCAGTTTAATAATTACCCAGCATAGGGTTCAGCTCATATTTTATTTTATTCTTAAATTATTGATGTCATGAATCGTATTAGAAATATGTACTATTATTTTTAATAATATTAAAGGTAATTTACAAAAAATGTGCCTAAGCAGTTACTACCTACCTGCCTGCTGTGCTTGGCGCCATTCTTTGCCAATATAAAGCAGTCTTAGGGTATGTGCACACAGGGAGGTTTAGGGCCGTTTTAGCAGCGGAAACCGCCGGTCGGTTTCCATCAGGTTTATGCAAATTTATGTTAATCCAAAAGCGGCTTTTGGGTTAACATATAAACCTATGGAAACCGACACCCGGTGTGCACACACCGGCGGTTTCCACATGCTCATCCGTTGCTAACCCGCTGGGTTCCCAGCGGGTTAGCAAAGAATGATCATGTTCTATAAACCGGCCGGTTCTGCAGCGGCTGCAAGCAGAATCATGTGCTGCTTCCAGCCACTGCAGAACCGACGCCACTAACCCGCTGTGCACCGCCGCACACCCGCCCGTCTTCCGCAGCACGGACCCGACAGGAAGCCGGTGGACGGCTCCGGAGCTTCCTGTCGGGTCCCGCCCAGCCGCCGCCGCCCCTAACCCGCCCCCGTGTGCACATACCCTAAGACCGCTCTAGTCAGAGATTGTACAGCTTCCGCTGATGTCACATCAGCAGATCGGTGGTTTATCAACTCTGTTGATGGGCATCACAGATGACGCTACTCTGATTGATAACCGGCTCCTTCAGTTAGACAGTGAGGAGCCAAATTTCATTTTGCATGATGTCAGCGGTCTTGCCCCATCTACAGAGCAAAGCAGAAAAAAAGCATCTGCTCCATTGACGAAGCCACCGTAACGCCGCCCGAAGTGATACTTGACTGCACAGTGCCGCCAAGCACAACTTGCAGATAGGAAGTAATTACCTGCCTGTTAATGCTTGAGTACATTTAAAAAAACCTGAATATATTCTTTAATAATTAATCTAATATGCAAACCAAAAAAAAATAAGGCACAGCATGTCAGCAGTTTTATACATTAAATTGACTTATAATGTACATCATTACTATGTATAAAATGGTTGTCTCATTAAGACAAACCATTTCCATATGACCTATTAGGGCACGGGAATATTCAACCCTTGGCATCCCCTTTATTAGTGGAGCAATTGTTTTCACAGAATGGTTCTAATTATGGCAGAAAGCCAGTGAATTACCTTGAAAGTGCGGAGAAATTCTTATGTCTACCGTACAACAACCAGTGCAGAGGATATGTATAACTGGTCTTAGTGTCCATTGGAAATGGCAAGTTAATTTCTGTTTCAGGAGGCAAACCAATCACAGTCAGGTGATTATTAGCTTCTTGATAAGTTTAAATTAGTGATGAGCGAGTAACGAAATATTCGTAATCGCTATACTCGTAACGAATACCCATCTGAATAGCGAGTCCAATGTAAGTCAATTAGTGATAGGCTCCGTCCACATACATCTGGCCATTATATGAGTATTTCCGGGGCAGGACGGGAGAGTGTTTTTTTTTTGCATTTTCAATGCCTAAAACACCTTGCTGTGCCCCCCAGAGAGAACCTTACATTCAATCTACTCTTCCAGGAGAGCCAACTTCCTTTCTGTACTGAAGGGGGCTGGCAATATGTGTCAGATTGCTCAAGATCCCAAATGGATGATGCTTCTTGTTCCGCGCACACTGCCAACAACAAACCAAGTCAGAACTCCACGAGGTAAAAGTAATGGTGCCTTTAAACTCGCATTTCGAAGCGCTTCCATGCTCCTTCATCAGGAGCATCTCCGCATGGGGATCTCCTGATGAAGGAGCATGGAAGTGCTCTGAAATGCGTATATGGTGATTCTCCTGATGAAGGAGCATAGAAGCGCTCCAAAATGCGTAGGGGTAAAGGCACCATTACTTTTACCTCATGGAGTTCTGGCTTGGTTTGTTTGGTGTGCGCGGTACAAGAGGCACTGTCCATTTAGGATCATTACTGCAGCCACATTGATTGCATGGAGTGTGGGTCCAGCAGAAACTACAACATGTGCATACACTGGTTGTGGGTTTCACAACCTTACAAGGTGAGCAGCGATATTAGTTTACCTTGCTCACTATACTAAAAGGATAAGACACTATTTGAGCTTTTCTTCCCCCTCTTTTTAGTTCAGATTGCTCAAGATCGACACATCACTCGTGAACAGCAGCGATACTCACCGAGTAATGAGTATCGCGAATACCATACTATTCATTAGAGTAGCGAATAGTAACGATTACACTCGCTCAACACTAGTTTAAATCTAAAAAATGCTTTTTTTTTTTTTTTTTTTTTTTTAAAACAACCCATTTTATAAAGTAAAGATTTACATTGGCATTGATTTTTTTTGTAAAAGTATTTGAATAACAACTCATTCCGAGAAAAAAATTTAATATGGTCACTTCAGTAAGCCAAAAATCTGGTGTGATTATGGATATTTCACAAGAACTGTATTATTAGCAGTGTTAATGGATAGAAAAAATGAATGATAGCATCTTTTAACAACCAGGTGTGTTTGCTTCTGGGAGCTTTCACGTTTAGCTATTATTAGCTAGGTAATCACTGTGTCACTGCTTGTTACAGGGAAATAAAGCATAAAGGGGCACCCATTAAAATCAATGAAACAGAATAGACGCCTGTGGTTTGCTATGAGAAAGTCAATGGAAGGAAGAAGGTGCTGGCTAAAACAAATGATATTAGTCAATATTGTCAATTTATGGATAAAACAGCATTATGGGTGCCACTTGTTAAAGGGAACCTGTCAACTAGTTTATGCCTCCCCAGCTATCATTGTCTGTACGTGCAGCTTTATAATACTATTCTAATCATCCCTGTCTGAGCTCATAGTGTAATGTGAAAGGTGAAAAAAAAACATTTATACACTTTCATTTCCTTATGTAATGACAGGGGCTCCTGTGATCAAGCAGTGGCGAAACGGCTGTTAGGGGCGCGCTACCACGTCAGGGTGTGGGGGTTTTCAGGACAACTCACTGGTGTGTGCTATGGGTGAGTGATCTGTGACAGCCTTGGTTGGGTAGTCACTATATATGCGCACATTGTAACCTATGTTGATGTTGTACTATGTATTTACTTAAAACCCATGGAGTGACCACCTGCTTGTAGCCTTTGGAGGTGTCTCCCACTATGTACTTCCTTCAAAACGTTTATGTGTCTGCTTTTATATATTATATTTAATAAAGGTAATATTTTATGGAAATCAAAAAGAAGGATTAGCTCCAACCACCTAATATTCCCAGGACTCCCAGGCAAACTGGAAAGTGGCTTGGCAACCACCAGTAGCAATAGAAAAAGGTGTAGAATCCGGTGCCCAGGGCCGCACCGTCCATTGGACAGTGTGAGCCCTGTCATTCAGCGCGGCAGCCGGCAGGGGGAGCGGCTGTGCAGAAGGGGGCGGCGCCTCAATGCAAGCAGCCTCCCCCTGTCATGGCGCCGGCCGCTCACCCGCGCACCGGAGGTAAGCGGCGACCGGGGGAGAGGCACAGAAGGGGCGGCAGGGGCCCCAGGCATCACTAGCACCAACCCCCCCCCCCCCGGGACTCACGGCCGCGGCCGGCAGTCACTGCCGCGGGTCAGGCGGCAGTGGCGAGCCGGTCATTATTGTAGAAGGGGCGGCAGCCCCAGGCTCCAACAGCAATCCCCCCCCCCCCCCCCGTAGTCAGTGCGGCTCAGGCGGCAGTGGGGCTCGGTGCACCCCTGCCGGTGCCACAAAATTCCTTTTTATTTTCAAAAATTTTAAAAATCACACATGCTCCAGAGGAGCTCCTGTACGCGTTTCGTGGGTCTAGCCCACTTAATCGTCAGTGACGATTAAGTGGGCTAGACCCACGAAACGCGTCCAGGAGCACCTCTGGAGCATGTGTGATTTTTAAAATTTTTGAAAATAAAAAGGAATTTTGTGGCACCGGATTCTACACCTTTTTCTAATATTTTATGTAACTCAAACTCCAATAGTGGTCTCTACTTGTTTAAGTACTGCAAAATAACATTTTGCTAAAAACTGGCTTTAAGCCAATTTACATTGATATAATTGGAGATCTTCTGTCTCAGCATCGAGAAGAAAATTTCCTGGCACGGTTTACAGAAGCAGAGGCGGAGAGAAGGTCGCTTCCAACATCCATGTGGGATCTGGTTTAACACAGGTACCTACTTACATTACACAATCGTTAGCTCCACGGACATGGGTAGACTACACATGCGCATACTGGACCGAATTTTGTTTTTTAAACGATTTTGATCCTTCTTTATGTGTTTCAAATTCTGCCTTACCATTTTTAGACATGTTGGTTACTCATGGGCTGTCACACTCAGCCATAGCAAAAATAGTAGCAGGAGTGTCCTTCTTCTTAAAACTTTATGGTGCAGCCCCTGGTCTTCGTTGTTTGCTGTTAAGCAATTTTTGAACGGTTTTAAAAATAATTCCTTCTCTGCTGATAACTGAAGGCCAATTACAGTAGAATTGTTAACAAAGTTGTGTAAGCTAGTTTCAGCAGTTTGCTCTGACGCCTTTGAGGCTACACTTTTTCGTGCTATCTTCATTACATTATTTTTTACAGCAATGAGAGCAGGAGAGTTATTGTCTGCCAACGGGCTACAAGTTTCTGGGTTGTCACTGGCCGATGTTTTCGTGCAGCTGGACAGATTGGTCCTTTTCTTAAAAAGGTCAAAAACTGATCAAATGGGCAGAAGCACGGAAATCATTTTACGGACTATACCTGATTCTCTTTTGTGTCTAGTGTCCCAAATGAGGGAGTGGCTGTCGGTTTGTCCTCCAGGGTTTGATTCTCCTTTCATACATAGGGACGGTACACCTGTGACGAAATTCCAGTTCTCTTTTATCCTTAAAAAGTCTTTGGGGATCTTACACCTGGACGATTTACATATTATCCTTTCAGGATTGGGGCAGCCATGGAGGCTGCTCAGGCTGGTTTAGATGAGGCACTAATTAAACAGTTAGGAAGTTGGAAATCGAATAGATACCAATTGTATGTTCGCCCTAATTAGTTGTTTACATGTTGTTTTTTTATTTCTTTAGGGATTTCTTTTTAGAAATCATATCTCATCTCCGTTGGAAAACGGATGGTTTGTGGTTTCTCGAGAAGATCAAACGTAAGATTAACAGGGATCTGTCCAAGTTTTTTCCAAGTTTAAATGGTTTCTGTTACAGACATACCGAGCTCGAAGGTTACGTTTTGAGGATGTCCGGTTGTGATTCTATTCATCTGTCAGATATAGGGTACGATATTCTCAATCTGGATTTTCAAACTATTATAGAATATTGTCCGGGTCACTTTGCGGGGGGGGGGCTCTGATCTTTGAGCAGAGGCCTCTTGGGTGGGTCAACAACAAGTGGGACACAATATTGAAGTGGAACAAAATTTATTAGATATTTTAAACTTTTTTAAAAAATAAAAAACTGAAAAGTGGGGCATGTAATATTATTCGGCACCCTTGAGTAAATACTTTGTAGGGCCACCTTTTGATGTAATTACAGCTGCAAGTCGCTTGGGGTATGTCTCTATCAGTTTTGCACATCGAGAGACTAAAATTCTTGCCCATTCTTCCTTGCAAAACAGCTGGAGCTCAGTGAGGTTGGATGGAGAGCGTTTGTGAATAGCATTTTTCAGCTCTTTCCACAGATTCTCGATTGGATTCAGGTCTGGAATTTGACTTGGCCATTATAACACCTGGTTACGTTTATTTTTGAACCATTCCATTGTAGATTTTCCTTTATGTTTGGGATCATTGTCTTGTTGGAAGATAAATCTTCGTCCCAGTCTCAGGTCTTTTGCAGACTCCAACAGGTTTTCTTCCAGAATGGTCCTATATTTGGCTCTGTCCACTTTCCCATCAATTTTAACCATCTTCCCTGCTGAAGAAAAGCAGGCCCAAACCATGGTGCTGCCACCACTATGTTTGACAGTGGGGATGGTGTTTTGAGGGTGATGAGCTGTCTTGATTTTACGCCAAACATATCATTTTGCATTGTGGCCAAAAAGTTCAATTTTGGTTTCATCTGACCAGAGCATCTTATTCCACATGTTTGGTGTGTCTCCCTGGTGCCTTTTGGCAAACTTCAAACTAGACTTTTTATGGATATCTTTGAGAAATGGCTTTCTTCTTGCCACTCTTCCATAAAGGCCAGATTTGTGCAGTGTACGACTGATTGTTGTCCTATGGACAGACTCTCCCATCTCAGCTGTAGATCTCTGCAGTTCATCAGGATTGATCATGGGCCTTTTGGCTGCATCTCTGATCAGTCTTCTCCTTGTTCAAGATGAAAGTTTAGAGGGACGGCCGGTTCTTGGTAGATTTGCAGTGGTCTGATACTCCTTCCATTTTAATATGAACGCTTGCACAGTGCTCCTTGAGATGTTTAAAACTTGGGAAATCTATTTGTATCCAAATCCAGCTTTAAACTTCACCACAACAGTATCTTGGACCTGCCTGGTGTGTTCCTTGGTCTTCATGATGCTCTCTGCACTTGAAACAGAACCCTGAGACTATCACAGAGCAGGTGCATTTATACAGAGACTTGATTACACACAGATGGATTCTATTTATCATTGCCAGTCATTTAGGACAACACTGGATCATTCAGAGATCCATATTGAACTTCTGGAGTGAGTTTGCTGCAAGTAAAGGGGCCGAATAATATTGCACGCCCCACTTTTCAGTTTTTTATTTTTTAAAAAAGTTTAAAATAGCCAATAAATTTCATTCAACTTCACAATTGTGTCCCACTTGTGGTTGATTCTTTAAAAAAAAATAGAATTTTATATCTTTATGTTTGACGCCTGAAATGTGGCAAAAGGTTGAAAAGTTCAAGGGGCCAAATACTTTCACAAGGCACTGTACATCACTGGAAGACTGGGGGCATATACAGCACTGGGGAGAAGATATAAATTATCACTGTGGAGGCTGGATTTATATACAGTACTGAAGCGGCTAAGGGCATATAAATCACTGGGGAGGCATGGAAGCCAATACATCACTGGAAAGGCTGGGGAAATATATATCACTGGGGAGGATCTCGGTCATATACATCACTGTGAAGGCCTGGGGTCATATACAAAATAGGGGAGGTCTTGGGTCATATACAGCACTGTGCTGGCTGGGGGCATATGCAGCACTTGGGAGGCCTGCGGGCATATACATCACTGGGGAAGCCTGGGGGCCTGAATGCACAATTGATACCTGTCAATCAACACTCGTAGACCCCTGCTGGGTAGGGGCTGGAGTAATGTCATTTATGGTTCTGGTCCCTGGCTGACTCTCCAAACTATATTTTACTTGAAAAACATAGATACTTGCAATTGTGTGACTTGGCACCGATTTATGCTGTCCAATGTTTAGGCGGCATGAATCAGTTGACCGGTAAGCTTTAAGGGAAACTCAGAAGCAACTTACAGTTATACCAAACTAATGTGCAATGGATCAAAGTATGTCTTAGGGTCCTTTCACATCAGCGTTTTTCGCTGATCGTGGCAGTCGTGGTGAAAAACCCGGAACTGCCGCGATTACCGCATAACGGCCGCACTTGCGGTTCACAATGTCTATGGGGCTTGCGGTAAGTGTGCGGCAGGTGCGGCAAGTGCGGTTTCGGCACTTGCGGCTGGTGCGGCCGCGAAAAAAACGCGGTATGACGAGGCTTTCTCGCGGCCGCACCTGCCGCAAGTGCTGATACCGCACCTGCCACAAGCCGCATAGACATTGTATGGGGCTTGCTGTAAGTGAACCGCAAGTGCGGCCGTTAAGCGGTAATCGCGGCAGTTGCGTTTTTTTTACCGCAACTGCCGCGATCAGCGAAAAACCCTGATGTGAAAGCAGCCTTAGATAAATGTCTCTGCAATTATTTCTGTATTCCCATGAAATCCATAGCAGAAAAAAACCTTTTATAGCAGTATTATATTTTGGGTATGTTCCCCAAAACTCCTATTCCATGGTATGATCATATTATAACTCAGAATGTTTAAAATTATGGAACCTGTTATTTTATTACTGATTGAAGGGAAAATTAATTACCTGTCTTCTATATCAGATTGGTGGGGGTACCACATATGGTACCCCCACCAATCGGCTAATATCATCTCCAGTATCGGCCGGTTGTGTATGGAGTGGAACACTGCAGGTCTGTCACAGTGTTTAATGACTGCTATCAACTACAGATAATCTCATTCTCATTTAGTTAATAAGTTTCCTTATAGTGGAAAACCCCTTTAATGTACTCATTCAATGTATTCTATAGATTAGGTTTTGTATTTATTTTCGATAATAATATTTTAACATTTTTATATATTGCATGTAAAATTGCACAAAGTAATAAGGTCGATGGACATTCACGACGATGCATTATTTGCAATATGTACGACTTGTTTCCTTGCTATCAGTGCCCATATAGTGATTAAATTAGACACAAGATAGAGTATATTCATTTACTCAACAGATGTCGACACCACTTGTACCTATTAGGTTTAATACATTACATCATGCTGTATGTCAATTCCAATACATTTAAACAATGAACTAATTTGACAAATAATTTAACGTGAATTTAATTTAAAATGAAAGGAAAATTCAGAGACATTTCTAAGAGAATGAATAAAACATAATTTAATCAGTGTTATAAACAGGAGCAGATAAACTATTGTGGCAGCCTGTGCAGCTTTACAGAAGCCCAAGTGGTAAGGGGCCTACTTCCACAGCCAGAACAGCGAACAGAATGTATCGGGGTCATTCCATGTCAAGTGATCCAAAAATGAATATTTTTTTTCCCTGACGTCCTCAGATTTTTTAAATTTTTTTTTCTATATGAAGAACAACTTTATCTAATTACAAAAAAAAAGTTTTGAATTTTTTTCTTTATCAGTTAATTTTTTACAGATTTTTAAAGTTTTAAAAAAGTGCGAATTTTGGCCTGGTATGGCTTTACATTTTCTATCATATCTCGGGCTAGAAATAAGATAGAGAAATAAAATAAACACCAATCTACTCAGAACTGTCCAGGCTTTCATCAGATATGTCACAAGAGGATCTTTGTTAATATTTTACCCATGTGATCGCAAGCGCAAAACTTTAAAACGCATTTCCGAAAAATCGGCGCGCTTTAAATATTTCAAAAACTGCCCATGTGTCTGCTTTGCTCTTAGCCACATCTGTACCAAATTTCAAGTTGGGATCGCAATGGGATCATATTTTAACATATTTTACTAGTAATAGCGTCAATGGGTCATTCCATATCAAGTGATCTAAATATGAATATTTTTTTTTACCTGACGTCTTTAGATTTTTTTTTTTTTTTCCTTTATGAAGTACTACTTTAGTTAATTACAAATTAAAAGTTTAGAATTTTTTTCTTCATCAGTTAATTTTTTACAGATTTTTAAAGTTTAAAAAAAGGGTGAATTTTGGCCTGGTATGACTTTACATTTTTTTATCTCAGGCTAGAAATAAGATAATGAAGTGGGAGAGGCATCATTTTACTCAGAACGGTAACAGCTTTCATTTGAGATGTTACAAGACTATGTTTCTTTATATCAAATTCAAACTATTGACGGGCAATTGTGAAAAAATGACTGATTGTGTTCTTGGTGATTTTTGAATTGACACTATAATAGTTAAATATTTTGCACTTAGGTCCAATGAATGAGTCCATGGGGTCAAGCTGGGACAGAGTCATCACAAATTAGCCTTATTTGCAGATGACCTGCTACTTTACATCTCCCAGCCCCTGGTCTCCATCCCTTCGGTCTTAATGGAGTTTGAACGGTTCGGACAATTGAGCAACTTTAAAGTGAATTGCTCCAAAACCGAGGCACTCAATATTTCTTTGCCTGGAGAATTGGTTTCTCATCTATCTAAACAGTTCCCATTTAAATGGAAAGTAGAAGCCATTAAGTACTTGGGAGTCCTTATACCAAAAGATCTTAAACAAATATTCAATTTAAATTATCAACCCCTTTTGACTAACGCGGAATTGGCATTTACCTCCTATAGACAATTAAAGCTATCCTGGTTCGGGAGAATAAACGTAGTCAAGATGGATGTCTTGCCCCGACTCTTATATACTTTTCAGACAGTTCCTGTTCTATTGGATAGAGGCTTCCTCTCCAAAATGCAATCTATGATCCTTAGATTTGTCTGGGGGGGCAAGAGGTCCAGATTGCGAATGAATATCCTATCCTTGCCCAAGACCAGAGGAGGGGTTGGACTACCCAACATACGAGCGTACTTTGTGGCTTCCTCTCTTGTTAGAGCTCTAGATTGGCATTATCATGCGTCCTCCAAGAAATGGGTAGGGGTGGAGCAAGAGGGTTTGGGGATTCCGCTGAAACACCTGCTTTGGATTTCCCCTAAAGACTCCACAGACCTAGTACCTTTGACAGACATGACCAGAAACACCTTGAAGGTATGGCACCTAGTGACGAAAACCCTCCGCTTAAACGACAGACTTAGCCCTTTGACTCCCCTTTTTTCCAACCCATCTTTCCCACCCAGATTTGACAGGCAGAGATTTTTATGTTGGCGGATTGTGGATGACACCCGAGTAGGACAGACTCTGTCCAGTGGTGGTTTGCCCCCGATGGCAGAGCTACAACTCAAAGAACCTACGAGATCTCTTAAGTGATTCGAATTTCTCCAATACAGAGCATACTTATATTCAGCTGACCACTCTTGCAGGGTAAGATTGACGCCCAACGTATTGGAGAGGTTATTCCAACTGGAGGCTCCACCGAGGCGCAAAATATCAGTTCTATACCAGGCCTTAGGGTCCATGAGAGAGCAGGGCACCCTTTACTTCCAACGTGCTTGGGAGAGGGAATTGGGGTGTAGCATTTCAGAAGCTAATTGGCAGAAATGCTTTATATTTACTCACTCACTAGCTAGCGCTTGTTCTGCACAAGAAAGAAGCTATAAGCTGCTCACTAGATGGTACTTGTGCCCGACGACACTCCGGAACATGTTCCCTGGAACCCCTGATACCTGCTGGCGCTGTGGGGAAGAGAAGGGTACAATGATACACATTTGGTGGAGTTGTGGGGAAATCCGGCGGTTCTGGTCTGAGGTTTTCAATGCATACGCCCGGATAACAGGTAAACAAGCCGAATGCTGCCCAGAATCGGCAATGTTATCCATTTTTCCAGGTCCTATTGGGCTACAGAAGAGGGATATTCTCCGCTTTTGCATCTCGGCTGCTCGTGCTGTGATCCCGAGGTTCTGGAAATCAACCCGGGCTCTATCTCTACTTGATTGGTTCAAAGAATTGATGGACATATATCGAATGGAGGAGCTCGCAGCTGATGCGTCGGGATCTCGGAACAAATTCTTAGGGATTTGGGTTGAATGGATTCTTTTTCACGACTCTGCAGAATTTAGGAGTATCTTTTCCAGCACAGATAATATGGCTCAACCTCTGGCTGATGGGGAGCCAGTGGGATGAGTACCCTTTCTCCTTCCCATACCTCACCCGTCCCCCCCCCCTCCTTTTTTTCTTTTTTTCTTTTTTTCTTATGTGGCTTTTCTTTCCCAGTATAACTTTTTCTAATGGTTTTTGTTTCTCTTCTCTCTCTCTTCTTTTCTATCTCTCTTTTCTTCCCATCTGATACATTCAGTCTAGGTATTTCCTTTCTACACCTATACCTTCAGAATTCTAGTGAACATTAGACAGGTATCGGAAACTCTGAGCTGTGAGTAGATCATTAATATTTCGGCCTTCCTTTCCGGTACACCAGTCGATAGACTATTCCAACTAGGCCTCAACGGGTAATAACCCACTTACGTGGTCAACCTGTTAGAAGGGACCAAGTGATAAAAATCATTCTGCTGGGGCTGCTTGTCCCCTTGACATCAGAACATCTCAAAACCCTGAGAAAGGTTGTATACTTGAGTGTTTGGAATTATATTTAGATTGTAGTATATATTGCACCAGAGATAAGCGCAAAAGTAAATTTGCAGCTTATCTTAAAGTTACTAATAACTTTGTGAATTCTCTCTTTGTATATTTTATATGTCTCAAGATTTTGTTAAAAGATTGAATGTATGTCTTTCATATGTTTTTTCAAAATTTTATAAAAATGAGATTAACCATAGTTAAATATTTTAAAATATGATCCCATCACGATCCCAACTTGAAATTTGGTACAGATGTGGCTAAGAGCATAAAAGACACATGGGCAGTTTTGGAAAATTTTTATTAAAACGTTTTTTCGGAAATGCGTTTCAAAATGTTGCGTTTGCATTCGCATGGGTAAAAAATTAAAATTAACAAATATACTCTTGTGACATATCTGGTAAAAGCCTGGACAGTTCTGAGTAGAATGGTGTTTATTTTGTTTCTCTATCTTATTTCTAGCCCGAGATAAAAAAATGTAAAGTCATACCAGGCCAAAATTCACCCTTTTTTTAAACTTTAAAAATCTGTAAAAAATTAACTGATGAAGAAAAAAATTCCAAACTTTTAATTTGTAATTAACTAAAGTAGTACTTCATAAAGGAAAGAAAAAAAAAAAAATCTAAAGACGTCAGGTAAAAAAAAAATATTCATATTTAGATCACTTGATATGGAATGACCCATAGACGCTATTACTAGTAAAATATGTTAAAATATGATCACATTGCGATCCCAACTTGAAATTTGGTACAGATGTGGCTAAGAGCAAAGCAGACACATGGGAAGTTTTTGAAATATTTAAAGCGCGCCGATTTTTCGGAAATACGTTTTAAAGTTTTGCGCTTGCGATCACATGAGTAAAATATTAACAAAGATCCTCTTGTGACATATCTGATGAAAGCCTGTATAGTTCTGAGTAGATTGGTGTTTATTTTGTCTCTCTATCTTATTCCTAGCCTGAGTTATGAGGAGAAACGTAAAGGCAGGCAACAGCGAAATTCACACTTTTTCCAAACTTTGAAAATCATTTAAAAAAAAAATAAATTTTTTAAAAAATTTTTCTCTTCACATTTTGCATTGTCTGACATGCTATTATCAAATAACAAAATCTCAAAAGAATTAAAAATATAGAGGTAATAATCATTGGTTCACTTGACATGGAATGACCCATCACAGACAGATAAAAAGGTCCATTATGGTGAGCTATTGAGCAACAAAAAGCCCATAGACGAGGCCCGGATTGGGTATCTGGTCAATCAGGCAGATAACCGCTGGGCAACAGTGCTGAACTAAGAAGTGGACTGCCATCTTCATTTTTTAGCTGCATAGTGCCATTTCTCCTGTCCTGTTGTTGGAGAGGTGGCATTGTACTTCAGTGGGGTCACTATTGGTTAATTCTTAAAACATTCCTAAGGGCAAATAAAAATAAATCTTGGAAAATCTGCTTGATTGGATTATGCTAAATTATCCTCTATCCTATGGATAGGGGATAACTTTCCAATAGCTGGGGATCCAACCACTGGGACGCAGAATCCCGGGAACCAAAGCTCTGAAGATCATACACACTGCTGTGTCATTCACATGTGCCTCTTCAAATAACTCCTTTAAGAGAGTGCTTAGGGGCAAAAGCAAGGAAAGCAACATTCACTGATCGTGCAGTGGGGGTTGTTTTAATATGTGAGCTGGAGGGGCTGCTTTTTTGTCCCAGCCCTGTCATACACCATTCTTGCACAGGGGCCCTCTGCTTTCTGTATTCATTCCTGGTTATAACTATTACAATTAGAGACAATTCATTTACATTTACTATTTTTTCATATGATTAACATGGCATAATTAGCTCTCCTATATATCAACATGGGAAATCTATATTTTGAAAAATATATACTAGTGCATCTCAATGAATCAGAATATAATGAAAAATCAATGCAATATTGCCATGTTTCAGGGCGTTTCTAGGAGCCCTGAAACGCGTTGACTAATAAATCGTTGAATATAGCAGAGCGGTTTTTAACCCTTCATCCTCCCTACTTTAATTTTCTGAAGAATGACCTTTGGGTTTTCATTGTCTGTAAACCCTAATCATCAACATTAACAGAAATAACCACTTGAAATAGATCACTCTGTTTGTAATGACTTAATATAATATATGTGTTTCACATTATGTATTAAATTACTGAAATAAGGGCCCTTTCACATCAGCGTTTTTTCCAAATCTCGGCAGATGCGGTGAAAAAAACGCATATGAAGCGATTACCGCATACCGGCTGCACTTGTGGCACGGTTGCGGCGCGATTGCGGTAAACACCATACAATGTATAGGCGGACATGCGGCAGGTGCGGCAAGTGCGGTTTTGGCACTTGTGGCAGGTGCGGCTGCGAAAAAAAATGCTGTCAGCCGCAGTTTTTTTCACGGCCGCACCTGCCGCAAGTGCCAAAACCGCACTTGCCGCACCTGCCACAAGTCCGCCTATACATTGTATGGCGTTTACCGCAACCGCGCTGCAACCGTGCTGCAAGTGCAGCCGGTATGCGATAATCGCGGCAGATGGGTTTTTTCACCACATCTGCCGCGATTTGAAAAAAAAACGCTGATGTGAAAGGGCCCTCAATTAAGTTTTTGATGATATTCTAGTTCACTGAGATGCACTAGTATATTCTATGATACACATATTGTGTAGTGAAAATACCTAATTAGCTCCAATTTTTGTATTTTTTTTTTAAATGATGCACTTATTAAAAAACCTTGACCCTCTTAGGCTACCTTCACCTTTGCAGACGTTCGCGCTACGCACGGTGCTTACGTTCATGTTAAAATACGCATGCGGACTGCGCACCTATATTTTACATGGTGTGCGCATTCATCCGCAAGAAATAAATTATGTCGCGTATGTCCGCGTATCTGTACGCATGCGAATGATGGAGGGCCCAAATGTCCACCGCGGGACGCAGCATGTTGGAATTTTCGGCGCGTCTGCAAAGAGGCAGCATGCGCACGCCAGCGCATGGTGCGTTCATTAGTCCCTATGAGTGCGCAAGCGTGCGCGACGTCTTGCGGATTTTGCTGATGGTGCGCATGTGTATGGGGCGTGCCAGTAGGTGGAGTGATGAAAATATAGGGGTAATTTCAGAAACGCATGCGGATAGAAACAGCATGCGCATGATAAAAACGCATGCATACGCAGTGCGTATCATCAGTATGCGCATACGCATGCTGATGAAATCTGCAACATTTACATGCTTTTATATGCGTTTCCACATGCTGATGCGCATGCGCATCGTACGCGGCGTTAACATCTGCAAATGTGAAGGCACCCTTATTTCTATGCTACTATTATGTGCTCTTAAAAATGACTTGTACCTCCTGATTTTTGCATCAAGAAAAATCATCTCTAAGGTTTATGAAAGCAATAATCCTTCCCATTACAGTGGTTTTTAAAAAACCTCCATCTAGCATTTGAGAGCATTCAGAACTGTTGTCTGTTATCTACACAAAGCAATTTATATGTCTTTTGTTGTTTTGTAGTAATTTGATTAAAATTCTCAGTCCCTTATTTCTTGCTGCGCCAAGCTATTTGCCTCAAACTGTATTTTGCACTTTATTTGCCCCTTTACCTAATTTTCCTTTCTGTATTCTGTCTTTAAAAATTTTTCTTTAAAAAGAATACGAAAATGGATTTTTAAAGGTTGTTATCAAAAGAGGCCATTTCTTGTAGCTGTAGGGTAGACTAGTTATAACATGCTAATTATGGTCCTATCTCTGAAAGGTTATCTACAACACACGGGAGTGCTGCAGGCGCAGGGTGAACATGGTTTAATGTGTATGCAGCCCTTATCCTCTTGTGTGAGGAATGGGTGGGGGTGTTGAATCAACCATGTTTTTTTTTTTTACTAATCTGTGTTGTTTTCAACACAGCAAACATTGATACAAATAACAAGTAGTTTTCATATTAAAATAATTCAAGTATTATATCACATGGCAATGTCTTTCATAATACCCGCAAACACAGTTCTTACTAGTAGGCTAGGGTTACATGACCGTATTTTCTCCAAGAAAAATGGTCCAAATATGCTGATCACACTCTAAGCCAAGTTTTCTTAAGGTACCGTCACACGCCGCAATTTTGCTAGCAATTTCACTGGCAATTTGCTGGTTGCAGTGAAATCATGGACACATTGTTCCATTTGTACACGGCAACAAGATAGAACAATGTGTCCATGATTTCACTGCAACCAGCAAATTGCCAGTGAAATTGCCTAGCAATATTGCCACGTGTGACGGTACCTTTGGAGTTTCATTAGGGTAGGATATGTTTTTCCCGGATGTTGAAAGGTAGAAAAAAATTCTCGCTCTTCTCGATTCTGTCAGTTCATGAAAACTGGATTGAACTCAATCCAGTGTGGCCTTTTTTTTCACAGTCCCATAGACTTGACTATTCAATCCTCAGAGGCAAATTGTGCATGGTGACATGTTTTCCCTTGGACCCTTTGGCGCAAGATAAAAATTGAACATACATTTGCACAGCCTCATCAAACAACATTGGTCTGAATGTGTTCCGATATTGAGTTACATCACACTCAGACCAAAAATACAGTCAACTGTACAAGCATTTAAAAGTATTTTGGCATATGGATTCCATGCTATAGGAAGAGGTAAACCAGACACTGGAAGACATACAGAGAAGAAATACTAAGAAATTCTTCTTGAAATGGATCTTTCATTTCTAAACATTATACCAGAGGAGAGATTGACCATATGGTGGAACTTTCTGATGTACAAAATGGTATTGCCTAGAGCAGGATCTCAAACCTGTAGCTCAGAAGTCACATGTGGCTCATAGGACAGTGATGTGTGACTCGTGGCTGTATTCCGGCTTGGTACATTAGCACCAGGTCTAGAAACCACCGATGAAGAACAGGTCTCTAGATGATGACTTTTGTGAGTAACCCTGCACAGAAAAGCAATTATAAATGGGGGCATTGAGGGAACACCTGAATATTGGTATACTATCTCTGTGTGATTTCTGTAGACAAGGTTTGACTGTCATTATACTAGTAACAGAGGCACTGTGAGGGGGACGGGAGCTGGATGTGGCTCGCGACCCTCTCTCAAAGCTGAATCTCGCTCTTGGCCCTTTCTTTGAGCTTAATGTGGATCGCGACCCTCTCTCAGAGCTGGATCTTGCTCTCGACCCTTTCTTCGAGCTGAATGTGGCTCACAATCCTATTTCTTTGCTATATTTGGCTCTCAATATCAGAAAGTTTGAGGACCTCTGGCCTAGAATGTTTAAATAATGTATTGTGGCTAATGAGATTGTCCTTTTTTCATCACTAAAAGTATGTTGTCCTCTTGAATTTTCAAGAATGATGGCACATAAATAATGATTGGAGAACCTATTTATATGCTTTATCTGTATGCTTGCATAGTTTCTGAAAAACTACCTAGGAACAAAAAAGTTCAAATTAATTACCGCTTTTTGACATAATTGTTTTAATTATTTATATTATTTACTTGATTACTACTAATGACAAATATGACCTTATTTTGTAGAAATGTTCTCTTTACCTGTCAGATCTCTTTTTCTTTGCATGCATTTGTATTAGAACAATGTCATATATTACAACATTGCATTTTACAATGTAAGCGCACTTATTTTACTCAAAAAGTGTTTTTAGGTCTTTCTGAAAATATAATAAAAAAGAAAGTAAAAAGTGTAAGTCAAATTTCCTATGGATTAACTGAAGTTATAACTGGGTTCCTTTCATCATTCTAACTCAACATAATCAGTAGTTTGAGAGCAACTTTCATTGTTTCGATAAGAGATACTAGTAAATTGGTAAATGCAATGTCTTAAAAATCCCGTAAGATAAACATACTGATTATGAACAGGGTCAACAGTATGCTGTGCAATAGATTAATAATTGCTATAGACGCCATAAACACATGAAACTAATGTCGTCTGAACCAGTAAAGGGTTGTAACATGTATGGGGCCACTGGCAAACTGATGTTTGGGGAGTGCTGTTGTATATGGGAAAGATGCCTGAGATGGCTGTCAGTAAAATGATTGGCCAACAGCTTGATGTTCAATTATTATGCTCTACCCCAAGAAATTAGGACTTTCCACAACTTAGTTTTAGGTGCTACCTAAAAACACATCTTTTAGGGCAGCCTATCACATTGCCTTTATATATAGCCCATTCACTATTCATTGAACATATTTGTCTGTCAAACTCCAAAAACCCTACAAAGATTGGCTGGTGATGGCTCATGCAGTTTTTAAAGGGATCCTGTCACCCCCAAAACACCTCAAAACCTATTAAAAGCTGTCCCTACAGCATAGTAACACTTACCCTACACTCCTTTTACCTCCTAAAAGCACCAAGTGAAATAGGAGAAAAATGTTATTATAGTACCTCATTATGGATGATAATGAGTGACTATGCTATTCATAGTCACTCATCCAGGCTCTCCCACTGCATGATATCACGCCTCCATAGGCGTGATCTTGGAATCTGATTAAAATGCGCGCCTCCCCGCCTCCAGTGCGCGTTTTGAAGCTAACAGAGCGGCGCGGGTGTATACGTCACCCGGCGCCGGAAATGACGCGTATCGCGTCACCGAGCCCCACTACAGGCCGGCCGAGACACAGGAGAGCGGCGGGGAGGCGCGCATTTTAATCAGATTCCAAGATCACGCCTATGGAGGCGTGATATCATGCAGTGGGAGAGCCTGGATGAGTGACTATGAATAGCATAGTCACTCATTATCATCCATAATGAGGTACTATAATAACATTTTTCTCCTATTTCATTTGGTGCTTTTAGGAGGTAAAAGGAGTGTAGGGTAAGTGTTACTATGCTGTAGGGACAGCTTTTAATAGGTTTTGAGGTGTTTTGGGGGTGACAGGATCCCTTTAAATATCCCCCATTTCTTCAAGATGGCTGGTCCATCATTGTAACTAAGGACATAAACTCTAATTTTTTCTTTAATCATTGTATCTTTGATAATTATATTACTGAAGATTTTTCTATATGAACCTCTGAATTATAAAGTGCTAATGAATATGTTGGCACTATATAAATAAAGATGATGATGATGATTATTATTATTATCTAATATATAAAGCTGAATGTGTGTGTATGTATGTGTGTATGTATGTCCGGGATTGGCATCTACACCGTCGCAACTACAGCCACAAAATTTTGCACAGTCACACGTCTGGACCCCGAGAGCGTCATAGGCTATGTTGTGAGGCGAAATTTTAACCCCGCGCGTTCGAGTTCACCAAACAATTTTGCCCCTATCTACATAATGGGGGAAAAGTGAATGGAAAAGTGTTGGAGGAAAATCGACAGATGTCAGCTATAGCCACAAAATTTTGCACAATCACACGTCTGGACCCCGGGAGCGTCATAGGCTATGTTGTGAGGCGAAATTTTAATTCCACGCATTCCAATTCACCAAACAATTTTGCCCCTATCTACATAATGGGGAAAAAGGGAAAGGAAAAGTGTTGGAGGAAAATGGACAGCTGTCAGCTATAGCCACAAAATTTTGCACAGTCACACGTCTGGACCCCGAGAGCGTCATAGGCTATGTTGTGAGGCGAAATTTTAACCCTGAGTGTTCCAGTTCACCAAACAATTTTGCCCCTATCTACTTAATGGGGAAAAAGTGAAAGGAAATGTGTTGGAGAAAAATTGACAGCTACCAGATGTGAACAAGGGGGACTTAAAGAATGAGAGCGTTGCCGCCAAACAGTATATACCATACAGTTGCTAAGGTGGGGCCCCGACATAGGATACTCACCACACACGGGGATATGAACACACACACAAAATGCGCCTCACACTACCACGTGCTTGAACACATATACCACCCTCAGCACACATTTCACCACACATACACCAACCCCGCCACATAATCGCCCTAAAACACACAAGTCTGGTATTATCCTTCAACAATAAAAATCTGATTAATAAGCTGCAAAACTGCAAGAGAAACAAAAGTACCATATAGGAAATACAGCAGCTGTCAGTCACATGACCTGTCTATTATGTGTATGTGTGAGCTAATATATACTGTCAGGGGGGAGGGTTTCCTGTTGCCTGGGGATTTATCAGGCTGCCAATAGCAACCAATCACAGCTCAGCTTCTATTTTGCTACTGTTAATCTGAGCTCTGATTGGTTAATATAGACAACAAAGGACATTCTCAGTAAAGCTTCTGTGAGGTAATAGGATGTCTGTGAGGTAATAGGATGTCAGTTAGGGTGTGTTGGTGGAAAGGCTGATGTCAGTCACATTACCTCTATGTGAGAGGATATAGAAACTGTGGAATATCTGTGGTGTTGAAATATATGTTGTGAAATGCTTCTATTAGCTTAGTTTTTGCCTTTTAATAATTACATTTCTATCGATTTGTTTTGTGGTTTTTGTGTGCTGAATAAATTTTTGTTAACACATTCTATTTTGTTAACAGCAGTTATTAACCCGGGCGAAGCCGGGTAGTACAGTTAGTTATTAATAAACCTTGAATGAGTAAAACCCAAAATATTTATCATGATATCTCATCTGCATATTGAAGATCAGCAATCATTGTATTTCCATCAGAACAAGATTTTTTTTAATGTTTATGAATGCAAATAAGTAAGGTTAGTTCCAAAAATAATTTTTGCACTGATGTACCAAACAGAAAAGGACGATGTTCAATCTATTTGATACATGTGACACGCCCCTGCAGGGCCTTAAGATACTCGGAACTGTGCTTTCTTAAAGCTGTATCTTCACGGGGATCATAGGGACCGAGATCTGGCTCCGTGACCATGCGGTGTCATTAATAGTTTGGTATGGGTGGCTCACTCTCTTAGGGGGAGGGACCTGGCGTGGAGGTTTCATTCTGGACAGGGAAGACTGGACTTGGGGATACTTGTTAATTTACACGTGACGCCACCCGCAGGTTGCGGCTATAGCTGGCCGCCACTGCTCGACAGTTTTCCTAGGGGCCGATGGTTGTGAGGCTGCAATGTTCTTAAGCCCTCTACGGGTAGGGCTGCACCCTAGGGTAGCTGAAAGTACCTGAGTGAGTTGGTAGTAGTGTTTCTGGTGCTTTTGACGAGTAAGAAAGTTTACAGACACAGTGGGCTGCAGTCTTCAGTTGTTTTTACTCACAGTCTTTGTACAGCAGCCCACTGAGCACTGGGTTCTCGGAGGCAGGGATCCAGTTACTCACTGGTAAAAGGACGATATGTAACTGGCACCCCTTCTCTGTCCTTTCCAGGTGGTCTCACACAGCGCTTGCTTCCCTCTTCCTGCCTTGCGCCTCGCCACACAGCTCTGAGACAGTGAGTGTGGGCTTCTCTGAGAGGTTCCCCTGCAGTGTCTCCCCTCAGCCCTATGGTTGCCACCTTTTCAGCAGATGTGCGCGGTTGTCGACTGTGTCACCATGAAAGTGACACAGCCTCCGAGATGCTAGCTGAGCCTGGTATTCTCCACTAGTCTTTTGGGTTCCCGGTGTCCCTTGTGACCTAGTCCTTCCACTTACCTGCGCTTGACAATGGATGCGAGTCTCACGGGTGGATTGCTCACTTCCTGTGCCTCTGGGACCTCCTCTACTCCCGAAGCCGCTTTGGTGATGTTCTGTTCTAGCGTTCGGCCTTAAGATGAGCTCCCACTTGCTCTAGTCCTCTGGACATTTCTCAGACATATATTCTCTAGCTGCCCTCCAACTCGAACTTGGTGTTCAATAATCTCTCCTCAGCTATTCTATTATCTCTCCTCAGCTGTTACTCTCTCTGTAAGCTGTCTTTATTCTCACTGTCGCCTCCTACGTTCTAGATGTTTCTCACTCTTTTTATAACCTCTGTCTCGTATCCCACAGCATCTACGTGTGTTCTTTCTGGCCTCACTTCTCCCAAAGTGCTCCCTCTAACTAACTAACTTCCTTCACCACACAACCCCACTAGAATTGTTCCTAGTGTGGTCTGAGTGTCCCGGCATCGGTCTGTACTCTTCTTACCAGTGAGTGGGATACTACACCCTAAAAGGGATACAGTACCTCTGTGGCGACTAAATTTGCAGGGGCACAACATATGCACCAGGAAAAGTCAGAGGCAGATAAACACAAACTTATCCATAAGTCATTGTTAATCAAAAAAGGGCCTAAAGAATGTTCTTTAATCAAATGTATTCTTAATGGGAATAAACTGATAGATGTGAAAAATGGAGTCCTCATGGTGACAGGGTATGCGCACCTACAGACTACATAGTATTATATCACCCCTAAAAAGCTGTTCACAAATTGGTGCAGTAATTGTGAGTGTTAGATGAGACATGGTTCTTGCGTGAGATTTACGATACACAAAACTCTAACTGATAAGCAAAGTATTTGAATTATGAAAAACACATACCGAACGTTGAATTTTTATTTAAAGTCAACTTACTATAAAAGTGTAATTATTTGTATTTAATTTCAACTTCAGGTTTGTTCTGAATTGACTATTTATATTTTTACAATAGAGGAAATAAATCCAGCCTAACGAACTCCGTTGCTGAAATGTGGTATTTTTATTGTAGATAAAAAACTTCAAAAAAGATAGACAGGCAAGGTAGTGTGCACGGTACAAAAGCCTGTCTTTTGTACCGTGCACACCACCTTGCCTGTCTATCTTTTTGAAGTTTTTTATCTGAAATAAAAATACTGCATTTCAGCAACATAGTTCGGTAGGCTGAATTTATTTCCTCTATTGTATCTACAGCCCGGAGTCAGGGCTTATCAGTGCGAACCCAATCCTAAGGAGCCAGGAATTTCTTCTTGTTGGTGAGCTTCTCCTACCCCCTCTCCCTATTTCTTCTAATTTATATTTTTACCATTTAAATCTTCATCTGTAGTTATTAAAACAATAGTCAAATTAAAAATGACATGATGACAATAAATGATCAACAATGGCATTCTCTACCAATATAATAAAGGTCTCTTTTAGGACAGACTTGTATTTTCTCTGCGGTGTTCTGCAACATCCATCAGTTTAAAATTGAATGGGGTAATTTCTAACAAATTGACTTCCTGACCTTGAACAGAAGTCAAGATGCTATACTTTGTCACCTTCATATCCATTTTATCCTTAGAATCATTAATCAAACACTTTGATAGATACACTAATATTCATGGCAACATGATGGTATAAAATATATGATGGTAATTTAAAGTAATGTTTTACCTTTTGCCTGGCATCTCTTTATCATCTCTATTTAAAGATGTCTGCTGTTTTAGCCTACTATTTTATATGATTAAGTAGGATGCAAATACTTGAATCATTTTACTGATTTTTCAATTGTTCAAACCTTTCATAGATCTCTCATCTTTATTCTTTTATGAGATACAACCTATGGTTAAACTATTACTTCTAGCAATTTAGAAAATGAAGGGTTGGAAAAAATTGGAAGTTAAAAGAAAATATCTCAATATAAAATGATTCATAATTTTATCGCTATCACAATTATTATTACTTTATTAGTTGATGCAAAATTGAAAGAAAACTCTTTGTAAGCTTTATTGCAATTGTTACATTATATTAGGTATAACCTGCCGATCTTGGCCACAATAATTTAGTACAATGAATATTAGAGCTTTGATTCATTAGCATACATCTATACTCTAGGCCTTCTGCATTAATGCCACTGCAGACAATGATTGATTTTGTATGAAGCCTTTTACAATACATGTAGGCAGCACACAAAGGCCTGGCTACCCTTCTGAATCAGACCTGAGGCTTAAATAATGGAAAATACGACAAACTGTAATATGGGATTCACTCTTATTAGGTAATAAAATATGTACCTTCATATGCTAAAAATTTTGCCAAAATTATGTCATACATTTATGGCACAATGTAAGTCAACTAATAGGTGGTGCAAACAGCCTGGACAGTCTAAAAATGTCATATTTATCACTCACTTTATCAATCACTATGGGAAACCGGGGGCATTTTAAGACTGTCTATTCTAAGGCCAGGATCACACATACCATCCATTTTTGCCTTAAATCCATGTTTGGGATCACTTTGGACATTTTTTTTTCAAAGTCCAAAAACGCATATGCGTTAAAGGGAACCAACCACCCCAAATGACCCCCCGGTCTGTTAATATGTGTCCTACACCAGCACACACATTTGGGGCAATCGTTTTTGCTAAAAACTGTTTAGTAGAAGCTAAGATATAGCTTTATAAACTTTAAAAAATGTGGCCGACTGGGTGTTACCTAGCTTGTCCTCCTGCAGTGTTCCTGTGCCTGTCAGCCTCCTCTCCCCCCTCCCTTCAGTAAAGCCCTGCCCTTTCAGCCTCTCAGGTTTCAGCCTTTCAAGTGATCCTAAACCAGAAACTGATCCCTCCATATCTTTAGACCTGTCCCTGCACCCCTCTTATTATTCCTAGCCATCCCTTTTGCAGAAAAAATCGCTTTTGTAAAGTAAGAGAAAAGGTTATAATACTTATTCCTGTGTGAGTTCTCTCTTTCTGTGCAAGCCGCAAATGCCCCGCCTGTCTGCTGCTGCTGGTAATTATGCACGCCCCTCTCTGTTTCTAAGAGCCTGGCCGCGTCATGAAAGGGGCGGGGTTAAATTGCGTCATGCCGGAGCCCTGCCCCCTTTCATGACGCGGCCAGGCTCTTAGGGGCGTACATAAAAAAACGTCCAGGACCTCAGGGAACACTATTGGCACCCTTAGAAAAACGGATCCGTTTATGTAAGGGCTTATAAAAGCGTATGGGCATGTGTGACCCTGGCCTATGTCAAGTGGAAAAAGAAGACTGAAAGATTAAAAACAGTTTCATCTTAATGGTCCTCTCTGGCAATAGAAAAAAATCCATATTTAAAGGAAATGTCATTAATTATTAATTAAATACCTTTTAATTAGAAAACTCATTTAGGAATGTAATTAACACATAAAGAAAATGCCCACCATCTTGCTACACTGAACAGATCATGTCCCACAGTGTTAGGGCAGAAGCAGTACTGTTAGAACACATTTAGTAGGCAGCTTTATTCCTTCCATTTATTGTTAATCAGCTATATTTACAATTGTAGATTCTGATTTAATTCTTGAGATATCAGGAGTGCTCAGGTAAGAAGAGGCTGCTAACAATGCTGTCTAGCCTGTCTTTCTGATTTAGTTCTGAAGATACCAGGAGTGCTCAGGTAAGAAGAGGCTCCTCACACTGCTTTCTATCCTGTCTTCCTGATCTAATACTGGAGATATCTGGAGTGATCAGGTAAGAATAGGCTGCTCACAATGCTGTGTATCCTGTCTTTCTCATTTAATTCTGGAGATATCAGGGATGCTCTGGTAAGAAGAAGCTGCTTACACTTCTGTTCACCCTTTAATTCTGAGTGACAGAAAAAAATGCAGATTATTTTCAGGTCCCATCAAAAATTTTATTTTCTTACATAATATGTCCCTTAAAAGGTCATAAACGTCTTTGTAAAAGCTGGTTTGTCTCTTTGTTTTTACATATTTCCCCAGTCAATTGAATGTCCAAAGTAGCTCTGTGTGGCAACATTATTTATAGGCATAGCTGCGAATACCGAAGGACTCACTGGTATCACATGATCCCTGAACTTTGTTGGAGCAGCATCTCTTCTGATGCCTCTAAACAATACATAATGTTCATTTAGCACTATGTCAAGTAAAAAAGAAGACTGAAGGATTAAAAACTGATTCCCCTTAAAAGGTTCTATCTGGGAATAGAAAAAAAAATCCATACTTAAAGAAAATATCATTAATTTTTAATTAAATACCTTTTAATTAGAAAATAATAGTTTTATTTAGGAAGGACATATATAATAAGCAGCTTTGCTCATTCTATTCATGGTTAGTAAGCTATAATTACAAGGCAGATTTTGATTTCATTTTTTAAATTCCAGGAGTGCTCTATCTTATCTTTTTGATTAAAAAACTGGCGATATCAGGAGTACTCAGGTAAGAAGAGGCTGCTCACACTGCTGTTTATCCTGTCTTTCTGATGTAATTCTGGAGATATCAAGGGTGCTCCTGTAAGAACAGGCTGCTTAGGGCCGCTTCACACTGTGGCGTGATCCGGTCCGGGTCTGTCCGGGAGGACCCTGACAGTCGCGGACGAGATCAGCACACAGAACTGGGGGGCTATTATGCCCTCCGGTCCTGTGTGCAGCACATGCAGTTCCAGCTGCTGATAAGTCAGGACTGCGGGCGCCGCGGTCCTGACCTGTCAGCGGCTGCAGCTGCGTGCATGCACACAGGACCGGAGGGCATAATATCCCCTCAGTCCTTGTGTGCTGATCTAGTCCGCGGCTGTCAGGGTCATCCCGGACAGACCCGGACTGGATGATGCCGCAGTGTGAAACGGCCCTTACACTTCTGTTCACCCTTTAATTCTACCAATAAAAATAGAATAAAAGGAAAGGGATTCTTGACCGCGCTACCATATAAACAATCAACATATAAAATAAAATCACATTTTATCAACATAAATGTTGGTTGTTTATATGGTAGCACGGTCAAGAATCCCTTTTCTTTTATACTATTTTTATTGGGGCAATTCATTTGGGAAGACTGCAGCAAACTTTCTTACATGCGATTATAGTGGTTGTGGCTTTTACAACCAAGCCAGGTGAGTGTAAACCTTCTGAACATCTCCAATTGTTATGCTGGTAATACCCTAGGGTAGCGCCTTGCTTTTCCTTTTCAGCCTTCCTTCCACCATTTATTTCTGAATGACAGAACATGGTGCAGATTATTTTCAGGTCCCATCAAAACATGTTATCTTTCAGAGCAAATTCATGGTTCATTAAATTTATAAAAAATGTTTTTATTGCATAATATATCCCTTAAAAGGTAATAAAACTCCTTGCAAAAGCTGGTTTGGCTCTTTATTTTTGTATATTTCCGCAGTCAATGGAATATCCAAAGCAGCTCTCAGTGGTACATTAGTTATGGGCATAGCTGCGAAGGACTCACTAGTATCACATGATCCCTGAACTTTGTTGGAGTAGCATCTCTTCTGATGCCTCTAATCAATAGATAATGCTCATTTAGCACTATATCAAGTGGAAAAAAGAAGACTGAAGGATTAAAAACAGTTTCCCCTTACAGGTTCTCTCTGGGAATAGAACAAAAATCAATACTTAAAGGAAATATCATTAATTCTTTATTAAATACCTTTTAATTAGAAAATAATTATTTTTTGTAGGAAGGTAATCAACACATACATAAAATGCCCACTATCTTGTTACACTGTGCCATACATAGTGTTAGGACAGATGCAGTACTTTTAGAACACGTTTAGTAGGCAGCTTTGCTCCTTCCATTCATGATTAATAAGCTATGTTTACAAGGTATATTCTGATTTAATTCTTGAAACATCAGGACTGCTCAGGTAGTAAGAGGCTGCTCACACTTCTGTTTAGCCTGTCTTTCTGATTTAATTCTGGAGATATCAGGAGTGCTCAAGTAAGAAGAGGTTGCTCACACTGCTGTCTACCTTGTCTTTCTGATTTAATTCTGGAGATACCAGTAGTGCTCAGTTAAGTGGCTGCTCAGACTGATGACTATCCTGTCTTTCTGATTTAATTTTGGACATTTCAGGAGTGCTCTGATAAAAAAAGGTTGCTTACACTTCTGTTCACCTTTTAATTTGGAATGACAGAACAGGGTGCAGTTTTTTCCAGGTTCGTCCCATGAAAACATTTTATCATTCAGAGCAAATTCATGGTTCATTAAATTATTGAAAACGGTCATATTATGAATATGAACTCAAACACAATGTTCACATGTTTAAAATTTGCTACATTTGTTTGCTACATTTTTTGACATGATTTTCCAAAATCGCAGTGTTGTTACAACAATTCACATCATGTGAACATGGCATTACCGTGTTTCCCCGAAAATAAGACACAGTCTTATATTTTTTTTTGGTCCAAAAGATGGACCATGTCCCACTGCAGCCTCCCATACACACACAACACAAACACACACCCATACACACCACACACTCATACACGCACACACATACCCGTACACACACATACCCATACACACACATAACCATACACACACTCAAATACCCATACACACAAAACGATTTTTATCAGTGTCTCCCCGCTCTCCGGTGGCCCCCGCTCTCTGGTGTCCGCGCTCTCCCAGCTCCACGGTGGCCTCCGCACTCCGGTGTCCGCGCTCTCCCTGCTCCACGGTAGCCTCCGCACTCCGGATTCCTGCTGTAGCTGCAGATCTCCACCCAGGTTAGGAGCCCTGCGCCAATTACAGCGCAGGAACTGTGAGCCAATCACAGCCCAGGAACCGCGAGCCAATCAGAGGCCATGCACGACGTCAGCTGGCCGCAGAATGGCTTGCGGTTCCTGGGCTGTGATTGGCTCACGGTTCCTGCGCTGTAATTGGCTCAGGGCTCCTGACCTGGGCGGAGATCAGCAGCTACAGTGGGAATCAGGAGAGCGGGGGGGCTGCCGGACAGCGGGGGGGCCACCGGAGAGTGGGGGGGCCACCAGAGAGTGCGGACACCGGAGAGCGGGGGCCACCACAGTCCGCAGGTACGCCTTATAATCGGGGGGTGTCTTGTATTAGGAGGTAGGGTGCCCCCAAGCATGCCTTACTTTCGGGGGGCGCCCTATATTCGGGGAAACAGGGTAGTATGATGGTGTACTGTAGAAAAATGATGATAAAAATAATATAAAGAAAGAATAAATAATCTTGAACTTGTGAAGTATGATAATACTTTTTACAGCTACAGTGTTGGCCAAAAGTATTGACACCCCTGCAATTCTGTCAGATAATACTCAGTTTCTTCCTGAAAATGATTACAATCACAAATTATTTGGTATTATTATCTTCATTTAATTTGTCTTCAATGAAAAAAACACAAAAGAGAATGAAGCAAAAAGCAAAACATTGATCATTTCACACAAAACTCCAAAAATGGGCTGGACAAAAGTATTGGCACCCTCAGCCTAATACTTGGTTGCACAACCTTTAGCCAAAATAACTGCGATCAACCGCTTCCGGTAACCATCAATAAGTTTCTTACAATGCTCTGCTGGAATTGTAGACAATACTTCTTTGGCAAACTGCTCCAGGTCCCTGATATTTGAAGTGTGCCTTCTCCAAACTGCCATTTTTAGATCTCTCCACAGGTGTTCTATGGGATTCATGTCTGCACTCATTGCTGGCCACCTTAGAAGTCTCCAGTGCTTTCTCTCAAACCATTTTCTAGTGCTTTTTGAAGTGTGTTTTGGGTCATTGTCCTGCAGCAAAGCAACCCCGAAACATCAGGGAACCTCTGCCATGTTTGACTGTAGGGACCGTGTTCTGTTCTTTGAATGCCTCTTTTTTTCTCCTGTAAACTCTATGTTGATGCCTTTTCCCAAAAAGAGAGAACATTCTTCCAAAACGTTTTAGGCTTTCTCAGGTAAGTTTTGGAAAACTCCAGCCTGGGTTTTTTATGTCTCGGGGTAAGAAGTGGGGTCTTCCTGGGTCTCCTACCATACAGTCCCTTTTCATTCAGACACCGACGGATAGTACTGGTTGACACTGTTGTACCCTCAGACTGCAGGGCAGCTTGAACTTGTTTGGATGTTAGTCGAGGTTCTTTATCCACCATCCGCACAATCTTGCATTGAAATCTCTCGTCAATTTTTCTTTTCCGTCCACATCTAGGGAGGTTAGCTACAGTGCCATGGGCTTTAAACGTCTTGATGACACTGCTTACGGTAGACACAGGAACAATCAGGTCTTTGGAGATGGACTTGTAACCTTGCGATTGCTCATGCTTCCTCACAATTTGGTTTCTCAAGTCCTCAGACAGTTCTATGGTCTTCTTTCTTTTCTCCATGCTCAATGTGGTACACACAAGGACACAGGACAGAGGTTGAGTCAACTTTAATCCATGTCAACTGGCTGCAAGTGTGATTTAGTTATTGCCAACACCTGTTAGGTGCCACAGGTAAGTTACAGGTGCTGTTAATTACACAAATTAGAGAAGCATCACATGATTTTTCGAAGGGTGCCAATACTTTTGTCCACCCCCTTTTTTATGTTTGGTGTGGAATTATATCCAATTTGTCTTTAGGACAATTCTTTTTGTGTTTTTTTCATTGAAGACAAATTAAATGAAGATAATAATACCAAATAATTTGTGATTGCAATCATTTTCAGGAAGAAACTGAGTATTATCTGACAGAATTGCAGGGGTGTCAATACTTTTGGCCATAGAATTCAGATAAAACAAGCGGTTCTATAGTAGAGCGCAGGGAAAATACAGGATACTTTAATCTTAATCTCTGTAACTTTATCATAAAAAGCTCCAGATCACAACGCGTTTCGACGTACAGACGTCTTCCTCAAGCTGTACGTCGAAACGCGTTGTGGTCTGGAGCTAATAAAGTACATACCAGTACTTATTTTTCAGTTACAGAATGGAGTGCTCTCTGATTATTGAACTGATTTTAGATATACTGTGTATAAATATAGATTAATATTACAGAAAAGGACTTGTTTTAGTAGATTGTACACTGCAAACGGTCATCCATAAGTTTACCATAGTCATTTAATGTGCTCTAAAGTCAAAGTAAATTCTGTACAGGTTGGGTCTGTGTGAAAAGCTCCACTGATTGTTCAGCGCACAGGGGAAAGCGAGAGCATATCAGATTGATTTCTACTTCCTCCTGACAGCCTGTGGATTGAAGTAGATTGTCACAGCAGGTTGCGACCATCATTAGCTGCAGTCTGAAAATAGCTGATAGCAGATGGCATGCTCACATAAGCAAGAAACAAGCTCCCATGTAAGGTCTCTGAATATGTTGTTGTATCTGAACTTGATCTTATTGTTCATTCTCATGTAGAACTGCAGACATCATATCACAGAAATCTTTCTTTTTTTTTTTATAAACTTTTAGATTAATTTAACATAATGTAGCATCGTCCCCTTAAAATAAATCACCAAGTTGTTAAAGTAAAGCACTAATGATACCTAAGATATTTAACATCATGACACTTTCAAATCTACCAGGAGAATTAAAGGGCTGGCCACTACTTTTCATTGATGACATCACCTTAGTTATCTGATCGGTGTCAGTGCCACATCCGACACTCCCGGTAGTAGCTGATACAGGCACTGGCTGCAGCTTGAAGTTCTGGGGTACTGCTAAAACACAGCAGGTCTGTAATTTTTTTATTGGCAGCAACTGGCTACTGTGGATCCAATCCTATTTAAATAAGCAAGGGTGGATCTGCAGTACCTGGCTATGGGCGCTATAGGTTCAATGAAGCTGCTATATTCCAACAGCATCTAAGAATTTAGGGGCTACATCCTATTTATGGTAGTCGCAACCCCACTGATCAGATAGTGATGGTCTATCTGGCCCCATCACACACGTCAATGTCGCCAGTGATCTGATCGCTGGCGACATTGACGGCTGATCGCTGGTGAGCTGTCACACAGGCAGACTCACCAACGATCAGTACCAGTGAGCTCGCTGGTATCCATGTAAGCAAGCGGGTAACTAAGTGCCACGCGGTGCTTAGTTACTCGCTGTTTACCAGGGATACCAGCTCCCAGCGAGAACGCTGGTATCCATGTAAACAAGCGGGTAACTAAGCACCGTGCGGCGCTTAGTTACCCACTGTTTACCATGGATACCAGCTCCCAGTGCTTGCTGAGAGGTGCTGGGAGCTGGCTGATCATGCGTCTCCCGGTGTCACACGCAGTGATGCTGCGTGTCCACCGGGCAACCATCGCCAGGTCTTCGGACCTGTCCGAAAACCTGGCGACCATCAACCAGCGATTCACCATGTCACACGCGTCAATATCGCTGCAACAGCACATGCAGCAGCAACATTGACAGCGATATTGACGCGCGAGACGGCCCCTTTAAGGATGTGCCATCAATAAAACAGTAGTGGTCAACTTCTTTAAGGAGTCACAAATACCCAGCTGATAGGCTTATTCTGGTTGAACAAATGTGTAGACTACTCTCCCTCTGAATAGTGCCTCTCCAAAATGTTTCACATTTGTAAATCTGATAAATGATTCAAAAGTCATGTAACTCCTTATTTAACAGGATGGGCTAAATGTTTTTTTTTTTTTTACTTTCATACTGATTAATAATTGCAATTCTCAACTAAATGTCTACATAAGATTAGAAGTCCCATATTCAAGTCTAAACTGAAATTGCTTCTTCCTGTCCATCAAATTATCAGCTGCAATATAGGGAGTAAGTACTTAGGGGTGCATAAAGCTTTTATGACAGTTGTGAAAAGACTTTACAAAAATGTTCATATATACTTAAGGTGGTTTCATGCTGCCATTTTTTGGCATCAGTGTGAGTCTGGCCAAAACTAGATGCTCCCGCTTCCATTTTTGGCCTCATTGGCTTTCAATGGGGCCAGAGACACTTGCAGGTGCATCCAGTTGTGTCCAGTTTGCCCTGGATCTGGGTGGATTCAGGTGTCCACTGATTTTTCATGAAGACAAAATCTATATCTTGTTGTTAGTTTTTTTCCGTGGAAAAAATGTGAACCCCGGATCCAAGGCACCCCAGCTAAAATCTAAATGGTTGTCTATGAGTCACAGAGTGACCTGGACTCCAGATCCTGGTGGATACGGATTTCTGGTTCATGCTCAATGTTCTGCGCATGCACAGAACGCATTTCTAATTGACATGCCCCTTAGGGGATCCCTGTAAAATCTGCAAACAGATGCACCCGCACTGGGTGTGGGTGCATCAAGTTGCATTATTGCGGGGGAATCTGTGGGCATGCAGGGTTTTCCCGCATGTCATTGGATCGGCAATGTGAAGCCAGCCTTATATAAATTATGACATACTTCTTTAACTTTTCTTTTTGAATATACATATACAGGGTGTTAATAAAGTAACTATGCAGTGCTGTGTGGTGAAATCACTGCACCTGTTTTCGTGCAAAATTTTGGTAGTGCATCAATTGAAAGGCATAGATCATGCGGCGCATGTGAATTTTGAACCTGTGTCTCCACATCCAGGCAGCACTTCCAGCATCTCCACTAGTTTTTACATCATCTAATGTCAAGTGTTAACCACTGCATAGTAACTATATGAACACCCTGTATTTATCCTTTCAATTTGTGATATTTGGCAAATGACTCCAATTTCTCACAGTACATATCCAATACCAAAACATGCTGGCAAAATGACTACCAGGCATAAATTTATATCATCACCATTAGCCGACCAGACATAGGCACATATAACGTAGACAAAGTAAAGAAATGGTTTTTTTTTCAGCTGATCATTTCACCCTACAAATTTTTTCATATATTAAGCAAAAAGCAAAGGTGTGGAAGGACACATCTGTTAAGGAAATATTATATAATAAAGTTTCCATAACGTGGGCTGTATTTGGCATATGATGAAGGAACACTAACAGTTTTTAAGGGCCTGAACTCAGCATTGGCTTTGAAGTCAGTGAAATATCTAGGTTCCAATGTACTTTAGTTTCATCAAAGATTTACCTTGTTGTCTTAAGGGTATGTCACACGCGTCAATATCGCCTGCACGATCTCGGCTGCACGTGACGTTGCAGCGATATTGATGCGTGTGACATACTGAATCAACCAGCGATAAATCGCTGGTTGATGATCGCCAGGTTTTAGAATCTGTCCTAAAACCTGGCGATGGTCGCCCGGTGTACACGCAGCATCGTTGCGTGTGACACCGGGAGTAGCGATATTCCAGCTCCCAGCGCCTCTCACAAGCGCTGGGAGCTGGTATCCAAGGTAAACTGCGGGTATCTAGGTATCGCGCGCTGCCTAGATACCCGACGTGTATCTTAGTTACCAGCCTCCTCCGCTCACCGGCTGGTATCTAAGGTACACAGCGGATACCAGCCGGTGAGCGGACGAGGCTGGTAACTAAGGTACACGTCGGGTATATAGGCAGCGCGCGCTGCCTAGATACCCGCAGTTTACCTTGGAGACCAGCCTGCTCCCGCTTCCAGCAGGCTGGCAGCGGGAGCAAGACATCGTGGAAACGATATTTAAATCGTTTCCACGATGTTTCTGGTCAATTGATTGCTGGTGAGTCTGCCTGTGTGACAGCTCACCAGCGATCAGCCGTCAATGTCGTCAGCAATCATCTCACTGACGACATTGACGCGTGTGACACCCCCTTTAGAGCAGGCAGGGATACCCAACCTGTAGCTCGGGAGCCATAGGTGGCTCATTCCAAAGGGGACAAAGTGCCGCTCGCCTGCGCTGCTGCTGAAGAATACCAGACAGTCGGAATATCTGGGATAAAATATTTACTTTATTTCTGAAGCGTTTCGGCACTTAGTCCCCTTTGGAGTTAACTTCACTGCGGTCATCCGTGGAGGTGTGAGTCCTGCAGCAGCTGTCTATACAAGTGGTCATACTTGGTTGTGGGTTACACAACCACATCAGGTGAGCAGTTTTCATTAAGATTTCCTGTCATCCTGTCCGAGGGATAAGATCCTATTGTGCATTATCTCATTCACAGATAGGTGGCTCATTAACCCATGATGCATGACTTGTGGCTGTATTCCAGCTTGCCACATAGACACCAAGTCCAGCAAACAGCTATGAAGAGCAGGTCTCCAGATGGTATCTTTTGTGAGTAAACCCACATACTAGAGCAGATCTGAATGGGGTAAGCTAGGAACCCCTGGATCTTTGTATACCGCTTCAGATCTTGTGGAAATGCTTTGGCTGTCATGATTACAGTAATGGGGGCTTTGAGAGTCACTACAGTGACAGAGAGTGGGGGATAGATGTGACATACCACTCTCATATTGCAAAATATGGCTCGCGACTCTCTTTCAGAGCTGAATGTAGCTCTAAAGGTTAGAAAAGTTGCGGACCTCTTTCTTAGAGTATGTTCCAAAAAGTATTACTACTAAGGCCAGCTAGAGACTACCATATTTGTTCATAGGAAGGCAGATGGTCTCTTTTACTGCAATAATCCAATTGTTTCATTATCTTTTTGTCTTGGAGGCTGATTGCTTCATATGTTGGCAAACAAGGGGATATCACTAAGAGCATACTATGTATATTTTCTGCTGTAGATATCCAGTTCACACAAGAGTTCCAACCAACCCACCAAAGACGTGTGTCCTGCTGAGTATTTTAAATAGTAAAACATAAAGTAATGTTTTCCAGTAAAATGTGCCATTCTAATTATATAAAATAAACAGTACATTGAAAGCCATTGTATTTAGCAGAAATGAAAATCTACAGAACAAAGCAGTCAGTTAATGGAGTGAGAGCTGCGTAAATTGTTGGGAGAAGCCTGCAGCAAGCAATAACACATTAAAGCTTCTTTCTGCTTCCAATAATGGACTGCAGACGATGATCATGGAGAGTTCTGGGCGAAAGGGATCATTCTCCTACACACAGGAACAGTTCAAAGGGACATGAGCCACACAGAGTAATTCCGCAGCAATTTGACCCCCTGAAATGCAGTTAGAAATGCAGTCCTGCCCCTTAAAATCTCAACTACAAAAACTTGTATATCATAAAGACTACATTCTGTAGCAATTTCCTAGATTCCTGGGGTTAGAAATCTAGATTGCCAATGGATAAGTGAGCCTTAAAATCACATCCCTGCTGACAAAAATTCATTTCATATAACCGTCTCCATTTACTGGAATGCTGAATCTTTCCCATGGGGAAGGAACAAATGAAAATGTTATTTCTCTGCTCATGAACTCATACCTTTCTGTCTGCTTTTCACTGTCGGCAATTTCATTCTCTTCCAAATTTGACTAAAGCCCGTGACCTGAGGGAAATAATGTCTATATAATAATCTTCTGAAAACTCTAATTCCGAGTCATGTTTTTTTGGATGTTGCTTTGCAGTTTATGAAAATTGCAATGAGATATGAAATGTAAGTGATGTGATGTCCTTGCCTAACATCATCATTTTGTCTGGCGAACATGCGGCAAATAGTAATAAAACGCATCAGTTTCTTTAATCGCTTTGGACAGAGTGCTAGGCCAGGTGATATTCTGGCTTCATAACTGTCAACTAATCGTCTCGAAATGCTGATTTAGAAATGTGCTGAAATTGGTGTAATATTGTTGATTGACTGGCCTTATTGAGTAGCTAATTTCCTCAGTAGGCAAAATGAGTGGAGCGCCACAAATGCTACGGACTTTGTATATGTGCACAGCTGTGGAACTTCACATATTAAAATTGTCCTTTCGCAGAGTTCTCTGCTAAATGAGTCCAGCGACTGCAGATGATGAAGCTTATGTGAAAGAGATAAACTTTAATAGCAATCTTTTATTGAAGGAGATGAACAATTTTATGTTGTGAGATTCTGCAAGGTGTACTGATGAAATCAGATAAATTTCATGCATCAAACTCAGTTTATCCAGAAAAGAATTAATCATGACTTGACAACTTCTATTATACACATTGCAGTGTTAGACATGTGGCTTCGAAGCACCATGGGGAATATGTATTGACAAAAAAGAACTAGGAAATCTTCCCTTCCACGTTAGTAAGGTGTATGAGTATAACAGCGATCATACATTAACAGTGTATTCATAGGCAAAGCAAAGGTAGCAGTCATGTCTGCACACATCGACACCACGGGGGCAATGTTCTTCTGCCACAGAGTGAAACACATGAATAAGAGTTTTCAAGAAACAAAGTTGTCTAACGGAATGAGTAAAAAAGTAACCTTAGATGTATTAACTGCCTATTAATGATTCCTATAATAAAATATCACACCATAAAATAAATAAAATAATACATTTTTGGTAAGACCACTATGATGAAAAGAAATCCAAGAAAAAAGTAGGGAGAAAATGTGTTGAAATGAATCGAAAGGCCTCACAAACATGGTCAAATAGGTGTCACATGATTATTTTGTCCAGTTTAATAAATAATTGAGTAGTTTGTCTGTTAAGGCCTTGTCACGTGTTGACTGCTTTGCAGTCCACATGTAATACTGCTGTAGTTTAATCAGTGTTAATTTCCTCTGGCCCTTCTAGAATTAATGTAGGAAATCTGCTGAAGTCTATGCTGTGTGCGGTTCTATAGGTGGAGGTGGAGGTGGAGGGGTGTGTTAGAGCTCTGATCTCCACTCCCTCAGCCTTTAAGTAGTTCTACTTCCCTCCTCCAGGTGTCTCAGATAGAGTACAGTCTTTACTTGGACCCTGTGAAGTGAGGATGTGGAGTGCTGCTGCTGTTCCCTTCCTTTAGAGTTGCTGGGTTTTCCCAGTCTGTGGGTGGAGGTAGGGTATCTTAGGCCTAGGGCTGGTCAGCAGCAAAGGGCAAGGATAGTGGCCTGGAAGTCCTCACCTTCAGGGGTAATTCCAGGAACAGGGTGAGCCAGGGACCCCAGTCAGGGTCAGACTAGTTCCCCAGTTTGCCTTTGCCCATCTTACCACCATCCAGTCTCCCTATTCCCTATCTGCTACTCCACCCCATGATAGGCCTTTTACAGCATGCAGGCAATTCAGAGTTAATTCACTCTTTCGAAAACTACAGTATTATTTTCAACTCTTGCAGCCTCCCATCACCCATCTAATACACATCAAACATCAGCACTGTCAGACTACAATCATCCCTTACATATTATATGTGAATATAGTAGTATTAAGGTATGTTGACATCTGTTACCAGGACAATCGCATATATTACATTTCATGGAAATAAAATTCATGGGTTATTTGACCGTGGAACTAATAATTAATGACTTACTGTATTGGGGTCCATGGATAAATGTAAAAGACATAATTGAAAAGTGTGACAACTGATGGTGAAAGTTGAAGCACAAATACTTTAGTATTTCATAAATGTTTATCTCTGTTGTCATTGAATTTTTCTATGATATAGTTACCAGTACTATTTTGCATAGTTCATACCTAATGAAAGGATTACTCATTTTCTGATTAGCTCAAGTCTTACCTTTTGTTTAATGCAGAATGGTAGGGAATCATGAAAATGGCTTGGATCCTGTTATTTTTAGACACCACTCCAGCATTTTTTTCACCACTGTAGTGGTGCTTTAAATGTAAGCCCCTGCCCCTGCCTTATACTCACCTTTAAACGTTTTCATACTTTACAGACCCCACTCAGGTCCTGTGGTGCCATCTTGTAACTTAGCTTCTGATTGGCCGGAAGTCAGAAGCAATGTCACAGGGGCTCAATGCATCTCTATGAGTTCAAAAACAAGGCTCCCGTAGAGATGCTTATACTTTGAAAAATTACCTCTTGCATGCTCCTTTTCTTAACTTTTCATCGCAGACTGACCGGAGCACTGCTGGAAAAGTTTGAAGGTGGCAGAAGGTGAATATAAGATAGGGCTTAGGGGATTTACATACAGTGGTACAATAACAAAATGCTCTAGTAGTGCTTTAACTTTTGAGCTATGGAAAGCTATGAAAGCTTTTTGTTTTTCCATAAAAGCAAACTGACAGGTCTCAAACACAATCTGCAGGCGTAGGATTAATCTGCAGACTAATAGCATTCCAATATTGTCTGGCTGCCTAACTACAAAGTGTGTCTACCAAGAGAATATAAACTTCCTCCGGGAGCCACCACCTTCATTCATGGAGGCGAGTCAGTAGCGGCTTCAGTCACTGCTCAGTACACAGTGAGTGCCATAAACACGTTCCAAAACTTTCTATAGTTCCCATTCAAAATATACATGAAAACTATATTTCCATAACCAAAATCTTTTCTTTTTGAATTCAAAATATTACACAATTCTATCAATATTACAATACTCTAATTATATTTTTCTTTATTATTATCTCAATGATAATAAAATATAAGGCATACAAACAGTGCAACAGTAATAATGATAAAAATCATTATTATCATTTTTTTATCTACTATATAATCATCTAATTCTGTCTGTCGCAACCAATCAGCGACAGGCGCAGTCCGGCCGTAAATTGGGTCGGGATTTGAACCACGAACACCACCGCTACTGTCGGTAGCTGCGGGTCAATTTCCTGCCGCACGGAGGTCAGCGGCAACGCAGCTGGGAGATGACCGGCGCTAGCCAGTTATCTCCCGGCTGCTCGCAGCGGAAGTGCCCCGACTGGCGCTAGCGATCTCGCTCAGTGTGACAGGCAGCAGCGACCAGGCCCCCGCTGTGAGATCGCTGATCGTGTCAGAATAGGGGTACTGTCTCACTTGGCAACGCTCCAGCAATCACTACAACAATACGACCTGGTTGGGACTCCCGACAGTAGCCGCGGGTCATCTCCTGCCGCACGGAGGCTAGCGGCGACGCAGCTGGGAGATGACCGGCGCCAGGACACGACCGGAAGAAGCGGCAGCCAGACGCGAAACGGTGCCCGTTGTCGTTGCACTCCTCACTCCCTCCCCCCAAGTCTGCAAAATGACTGTTTTGTCCTGTATTTGGATATAATAAACAGAAGATTTCAGCCTCAGTGAGTGCCGCATACAATTTTTCTTGTTTATTTGTGCATTATACGGACTCTCCATTGCAAGCACCACTGTCCGAGGATGTGTTCACACTGTCCAATTTAGGACTTTTACTTATGTGCAGTATTCTACGTTCCCTTGCAGTGCCCTGGTTTATTCTTTTTTTTTTATTGATATTCTAGAATACCCAATGTGTTAGAATCGGGACACCATCTAGTATATAATAAGACAGATAGATACATCTGTATAAACAAAATACTTGAATCTCACTGGTGTAATAGACCAACACATTAATTACATTAGTTTTAACTACTTCTTTGTTGCCTTTTGGCTGTTTGAGAAGCTATTTCTTATTAGAAGTTTCATTTTTCAAGATTAAATGAATAGTTCACCTTTACAACTTGAACCACAAGCATTCCAAATTGTAAAATCGGACAGAATAGTTTGGGAAAGCTTTAAAAAAGGAAGTGAAGTTGTAAAGATGGATATCACATCCGATTTTGTCTACATCTCGCCCGCTGTGTCTACTCCGGTTGGCACTCAAACTATTTTAAAGTACAATGAAGTCAGATGTGAACTTTTGAAAGACTACTCAGGAATGATTAACAGCCTGCAATGAATTAAATTAATATGATATCTAAAAGACATCTTCCAACAAAACATGCTACAGTATTTAGGCGGGCCTTTAGGATCCATACAAAGAGGTGAGCTAATAAGCTGTGAAAGATTTTTATTTGTAGAGGGAAAATACACGCACGGGTGACAGATGGTTCAGAGTTCTACTTGAGGCTTGGAAAAAATGAGGCTACAACAGATGATTCCAAATGACACTTTAAATTCCCTATGACGACTAAATATATATGAAAAATGCCTTTTGTTATCAGACAAAGTCAGCAGTTCTTTGTTCAAGTCAATATGCTGAATATTCTGGAAGCAATTTATTTTTTTACTATTAAGAATACTAAAGCAAACAGCTCAAGTGAATTGTATTGAATTAAACAAAAATTACAATGTATTGGCCTTATGGCTAAATTAGGTTGAGTAATAATAAACTAGAATTAAAATGTTAAGATGATGCATTAAGATTGTGATACAGACATGTAATGCTGTTTTATGGCCTAAAATCACTTAAAAAATGGGATGAATGGTAAGGCCCCTTTCACATCAGTGTCTTTGCTGATTTGTGACACATCTGGCAGATTTACCACATTAGCCGCATCTGTGCGTAACGGCCACCTTGTGGCAAGCCTGCGGTAACCCCCATTCATTCTATATGAGACTTACGGCAGGTGCGGAGAGTGCGGTTTTTGCCGTGATCCAGCAAATCAGCACTTGCAGCAAGTAAAAAAAACGCGGATCGCGGCAAAAACTGCACTTGCCGCACCTGGCCGTTACACAGCAGATGCGGCTAATGCAGTAAATATGACGGATCTGCCGCGGATCAACAAGAATGCTGATGTGAAAGGGGCCTACGGCTAGGGTAACACTTGCATCATTCATCCACTAAACGGATGCGTTTTTTACATGTCGAAATGTGTAAAATGCACACCCATATGTGTTGACACACCCTAGGCTGCAATGCAAAAAACGCATTGTAAAAGTGCATTGCATTTGACGCTATGCGTTTTTGCAAGGTCCGCTAAAAACATGACTGCAACGTTTTGTGCTGCTTTTTCAAAAATGCATGTGTTTTTTTAACATGGAAGCCTATGGGAAACACATGCATTAATGTATGGTACATATATGTACCCTGCATTAACGCATGTTTTAACGCTAGTGTTAAAATGGCATAAAAATGGTAACAGGAAAAAACTGCAACCATTAATGCTGGCGTAAAAAAAAAGGCCTCCCAAGTGTGACTCTAGCCTAAGCATGTTTTCTTGTAAGTACAAGAGTCTAAAGTCAGGCTCAACATTAAGCAATCACACTACAATATATGCATGTTACAGATCTCTGGACCATGGTTGGACATACCATTGGTGCAATCTGTGCAGCCGCACAGGGGTCCAAGTAGTAAGGAGACCCACCTTTACCTCAAAAATACCAAGCAGATTCTGTCACAGATACATGATGGGGTGCATTATTGTGAGCTATTGGAATGCAAAGAACCACACACTTTTCATGCACATGGGCTCTTTTATGTGTGTCAACCTCTGCTGAGGTCACATCAATAGGGACTATACTAGCTGGACAATTGGTTGTAGAAGACATCAAAAAGAGTCAATAATTGGTAAATGAATACCTACAATATTGAATGTGCATCAAAACATTGTGCATATTGTAAATTTTGTGTAAAGAAGGGAAAAAAATAATTTAAAAAGGTTTAAATAGAAAAATAAATAAAACTAAGCCAAATACTCTCTATCTTTAAACCTCTAAACTGCTGCCTACCTAGTCCTCACTTGACTCTACTTCCTAGTTTTTTCTGAACAAACCAAAATTGGTCAGAAATGGATCCTCAGCCCATGACCAGACGAGATGAGTGGATAACCCCAAAGGATCCACAAGGCTGCATATCACACTTTTCATTTTTTAGTCTGCTTTGTTTCATTCTTGTGTGTCCTGAGGCCTTCCTCACATTTTCAATGGCAGTACAGAAAAGCCCATACCATTCAATTCCAGCATAATTTTTTGCTCCGTCAGAGCCCTTTTTTGTTTACCTCCAGATAAACACTTAGATAAGATGAGCTGTATGTTATCATTATAAATGCCTGTTTTAATCAAATTTTATGCCATTGTGAGCACTGCACTTTACCTTTTATGCTAATTCAAGGAGAGATAGGCATACTTTTAACCTCAATCATGATAAAAAAGCTTACTCTACTCAAATGTAGTGTTACATTGTGCCATGAAAGGAAAATCAGTCAAAATCTGTCAAAAGAAAATAATAAACTATTATTTTTTTGTCACTTTTTTTAAATTTCTCATATAGCAATTACCGTAGTCATCAGCGAATCTGAACTGTAAAGTTCAGGGCTCAAACTAAAATTGGACTTTTAAAAAAAGGCCATGTCTGAGTTCTGTGTTCGGGTGCTGTTTGTATTTTAATAAAGTTTGTTGAATTGCTTCAGCACTGTCAATCAACAAGTTTTATTGCATGTGAATAATATAGATCTTAAAAAAACATGTCTTGGGCTCCCACTTATCGGCATGTCGGGAAGTAATAAATTGGTGAATGAGGGCCTGTGAGGGAGTCTTTATTGAAATAAACTTTTTTCCTTGTGTCTCTTTTAACGTTATACTTGCCAGATTAGTAGTGGAGGTGACTGATAGATGCGTATCCATTACTAAGCCCTGAGCTTGATGTCAGCTGTCAATTCTCAGCTAACATCAACCCCACAAATATTAACACAATTACCACTGCACCAGGGCAATCAGGAGGGGCTGGGTAAAGCACCAGAATTAATTAATCTAATGGATGTGCCTTAAGGGGCAACTATGGGTCAGTATATTTAGTCTGAGAAGGTCCAAAATTCCATAGCTATTTTGATCCTACCCTGATAATACCAACCATCAGCTGTTTGCTTTACCTTGGCTGGCTATCAAAAATAAGGCAGATCTTATACCTTTCCTTAATTATTTATTTAGATCATTTTAAAAAGCGGTCATGGTATCCCCTCTATTTTTGATAATAAGCCATAGTACATCAGACAGCTGAGGAATGCATCCCACAACTCTGTGTAACACTGCATGGTAGTCACACAAATCTGGGTGGATTTGAGGCATATCATGCGAAAAGTCAGCGCTGTCGTCCACTGACCCTTTTTTATTTTCTTCATTCCCTTCTTTTGAGCTGCCATGATGTCAGATAAGTATGAAGGGAGTGTGCAGTTCAAGGATACCAGAGAGGAGAAGCAGGAATCCCAATGCGGTCACACTTGAGAAAGCCGAGGAGTAAAAGCTGAAGGCCAAGAACAACAAGCTAGGGCAGAAGCTGGGAGTCTCCAAATTCCTCATGAAGAAGCTTCAGAAAGGGGAAAAGTACTTTGATTTGGGAAGAGTACAATATGGCAAAGGCCAAGATGAAAAACAAGCAGCTGTTTCTGCACCAGGCCAGATAAATAGCCCTAAAACTGTAAATACCAAACTCCAGTCCCTGACATCTGGCCCATTGTATACCTGGCTATTTCTGTTGTATTGTAGTCATTTGACACTTAGAAATTATGAAAGTACAGAGGTATTGAGATGACACGAGGAAGCAATGACCAGATTTTCATCTCCAAATTATTTCTCTTGGAATAATTTTTCTCTACCTTTTAGACTTAACTATTCTTGCCATAAAAAATGAGAACCCAACCTGAATATAGCGCCAGTGTGCACATTGCTGATGAATTTTTCCTTCTAGACAATAGGGACATTTTGACCATAGTGATAAATGGGTTCTAGGATGTTACAACTCATATCTGCGACCTAAAGTCTTTCAATTATATGGCATAGTCAAAGCACTAAACTAATGGATAAGGGGAATGAGGGCAGAGTGGGAAGTTCAATTGTAAATTCATTGTATTTTTTCATTTGCTATAGCTGTATATCCCTGAAGTCTCCCGCCTGCACAGTGGAATCACTGACTCTTCAATAGGGTACAGTGAGGCAAGCCACAGCCCAGGCGCAAATATTCCGCCACTGTGCTGCTGATGCAAGACTGAACTTTCGCGCCTGCGCAGTGGAATCACAGGCTCTTCAACAGGTAACAGTGAGGCACACCACTATGAAGCCGCAAGGCTTAAGAATTGTGTGGATGACATAATTATGTCATCCCCTTGCACACAGTTAGGAGGGGCAGTGATGGCATGGAGTAGAGCAACACTGACCGCAATCTGCAGACATCCATATAACCCATAATAGAAATTAACATATGACACGAGACAGAATAAAATTAATTTTCTGAGGTATGCAAGGGGACATCTGGGGATATAATGAGGTTTCAGGAACCCCAATTACATCATGTTAAAGATGGTGGGCAGGGTTTAGAACTCCCAAAACTGGTGACAGGTTCCCTTTAAGTCATGTACAGAAAGTAGGATAAACTGTTTTACATTCAGAAAATAAAAACATATTAATAAAAAAAGAGCATTCTAGAAAAATAAACTAGTATAGCAGTTTGTTATCTCATTTTTAGTAAAGCGACTATTTGTTGCCAACACTCTTGAGAAAAATGATAGATAATCAAATCGTTTGAAATTCAAATTTACCAGATAACTTTTCCTAGGAAATTTGATTCACAGTGAATCAAAAGTACGTATTACAAAGCCTCCAATTGTCCTGAAAAATGAGTATGAAACTATTGTCTTTTCCTCACACACAGTACTGTCTTTTTCAGCGTTTTTTGGCTTTCTCTCCTCCCAGTAATACCCTGTATGTCAAAGCTGTGACATTCTGTCAATATCAATACTCACGCACAAATGGCTGCAGCATTTCCTGTTCAGCAAAATTTCATACCTCAAACTATTTATATGTGCATATAAATCTTTGTAGCAATACCTTTACTTAAAAAGTTAATATCTCAATGACTGAGAAATTGGGTTTTAAATTGATATGAGACTGTAGATCTGAATCCTCTGACATTCCAGCTCTATTACATGTCTAACGCAACCTCTAGGGATGAGAGACTATAATCGCAAGTATTCGGTACTCGGCGAGTAATGTGGTACGCGCGGTACTCGACACATAGCGAGTATTTTAATATTCGGATCTCCACCCAGCATTAGCCAATCACAGTAATGGCACAGCCTTCTTGGTTGTGCCATTTCTATGATTGGCTGGTCGCCTAGAGTCATACATGAGTCATAGCCTATGACTCATAGGCTCTATATAAGCCCAGCCACCGCCATTTTCTGCACATTGCATGCACAACACAGCTAGTGTAGGGAGTGTACGAGCAGCTGCTAGGGAGAGTTGTGCTCGTGCAAATCATCCAGAAATCCTCTGTAAAACCCAAAAGCTCTTGTGAGAGCTACCAGTATTGTAGTACTAGGTGACTGTAGTGCAGGGAGACAGGCAGGAGTGTTACAGTACCACATAGCACAGTCAGCAATATTTCAGCTCTTCGCAGAGCTAAAATTATAAGGTCAGGGAGTAGTGACAGTTTTCCCCGTTATTTTTGCGGTCACATTTACCCCTACTGGCCAATTTTTTTGCCGTTGCGTTGCTGTGTTCACACCGAATAGCACAAACAGTACTGCACAACTGACATCTGACACGCAGCCAGCACCGCTGTCTTGTGTGGTAACTGGCACGCATAATATATCGCCTTAAACCTCAGAGCAATTTTTTGTACTGTTGCGGTGCTAGTTCACACCAAATAGCATGCACGGTACTGCACAACTAACAGCAGCCAGCACAGCTGTCTTGTATTCAGTGGTTTAACAGAGAGGAGGCAGCACTCATCGATCGATGAGTGCTGCCTCCTCTCTATTAAACCACTGAACAGGAAGATGTCTGTGACCGAAGGAAGTGCACCAGGGATCCTCGGAGCAGTGTACATTCAGAGACGCTGGCGGTGAGGAAAGTGACTAGTATATCCCTGAAAGGACGGCGCAGCGGCGGTGCCCGGCTCTCTCATAAGTAAGTGTACAGCTGTCTTGTGTGGTAACTGGCATGCGTAATATATCACCTTAAGCCTCAGGGCAATTTTTTGGTGCCGTTGCGGTGCTGTGTGCAAAACACAAAGCAGTACTAGGCTGTAGTGCTACCTTCCACAAAGAACTAACTGCTCCTTGTTCCCCAATATCTGCATCTGAATATCTGCAGCTATGTCAGAAGAACCCCAAATTCCTAAAAAGGCTGTTGTGAAGGGACAGGGACAGGACGTGGACATGGGCATGGGATTGTCGGTGGTGCCTGACAAGGCACAAAGAGTCTGGAAGACAGAACAAGGTTGATACACAATGTTCCTGGTCAAATTTCCCGATCTGGAACTTGAATGGGTCTGGACGCCAGAAAAGCAAGATCAGATACTGTCTTGGATGGCTGATAAGGCCTCCACAAAATTTTCTAGCAGCACCCAATCGTCCACGACCACACAGTCTCCTAGCATAGTTTTTGCAGTGCCCAATGTGTTCACATAGCCATAGTGTCTCCAAAAATTAGCCCAAGGGGCTGTACCATGGTTGATGAAAGAAGCAGGACTCAAGGGCCAAACAATTATGAAGCTAGGCGTACTAACCCAGTAGTTGCAGTGCCCAATGTCCAGGCATAGGCATAGTGTCTCCAAAAAGTAGCCCAAGGGGTTGTATTATGGTTGATGAAGGAAGGAGAGTCTCATCACAAGTGCCTCCAATGAGAAATATTAATTAGCAGAACATTGTTTTTAGCTTATTGATCATGAGGTACATGTGGCAGAAGCAGGAGTTGAAAACCTGTGTAAGAAGAAGAAAAGGGGTTTGTATGGGAAGGGATGGACATGATCACCAGTTACTTAAAATAACATTTTGGGTGACTTTAGGTTGGGATGCTGTAATCAGGAATGCTTAAATACTCTTGCAAAATCCAGTCCTTGTTAAATTTATCAGAGTCAGCCTGTATTCATTCTCTGCAGTCAGCTGTGTCTGTGTATCTGTGATGATTGCACCAACAGCACTGAAGACATACTCTGATATCACACTAGCAGTAGGGCAGGCCAGTATCTCCAAGGCATATAAGGAGAGGTCTGGCAAACTATGCAGCTTGGATATCCAGTATTTAAATGGAACAGAACCATCAGGAAGGACGCAGGTATGGTCACTTAGTCATTGACCATCTTGTGCAACTTCTCCCTCCTTGACATTGTTACCAGTCCAGCTAGCCCTTGCTGATGAGCCGGTTTATTGAAGACTGGCCCAATTTGTGGACATTTTACAACCACCTCTTTTGGACCTGCTGTGCGTGTCTCTCCCCATTAATGCATGCTTTGCACAGAGCTGATACCTCTGCTAGCAGCGGTGTATGAGAGTGATGTTGCCATCAAATGATCGACAATGGCCCTCTTGACAGATTCAATTTTGAAACCTCTTAATGACAGCAACAGTAGTGAAGGAAATTTGTCTGTGTACCGTGGGTCTAGAAAGGTGGCCAACTAGTATAGGTTGCTGTTGAAAATGTGGATCTTGGCACAAGTTAGATATGAAGTGTGCCATGTGTGCCAACCTGCAAATAGGCAAATGTTCTGTGACCCCAGAAGGAGGAACAATACCCATACTCTCCTCACACTGACTCTCCTCCTCCTCTCCAGCCCACCCATGCTGGACAGACATGAAGCTGGGGTTGGGAGTACCCTCTGTAGCATGAGGGATCCCCTTGGTACCACTGAAAAAGAAGTCCTCTCCCTCCTCGTCTTCTTCATCATCTTCAACCCCCAATCTTGCCTGGTGAGATTGGCTGGGCTGGGTAGGATCACCCATTGTGAAATCTTGCTCCATACCCAGCTGCTGGGCACTCAAAGATTCCATTTTTAGATTAAGCAGCAATTCTTTCAGCAGACATAGCATAATAAGGATGGTTACGCTAATAATAGCCTGATCACCGCTCACAAGCTTGGTGCACTACTCAAATTATCAAGCACCTCACAAATGTCTCCCCTCCTGTATCTGTAAGCTTTGATTGTCCATATATACTGTATTTGTCCTTGTTCTCCCCTCTTCACATGTAAAGCACCATGGAATCTAATGGTGCTATAATAAATAAATAAATAAATAAATAAATAAATAATAATAATATAATAATAAGGTCAGCGTTCTATACCCACTCGACAGTTGTTATGTGTCTTGGCTGAGTCTCAGTCTGACGGGCATGTTTAAGTGCCCTCTGCTGCTCACTTATCCTCGCCAACATATGATATGTTGAGTTCCACCGTCTTCGCAGGTCGCAAATGAGTCGGGGGTTTGGCAAATTAAATTGGTTTTGAAGCGCTGCAAGACCGGAAACAGCGGTTGAGGAATGGCAGAAATGGGCGCAAATACGGCACAACTTCTTAAGTAGGTGCGGTAAGTCAGGGTATGTTTTGATACATTTCTGCACCACTAGGTTTAGCATGTGAGCCATGCATGGCATGTGTACCAGCTTCCCAAGCTTTAAACCCGCCATCAGGTTACACCCATTAACGCAGACAACCAGACCGGGTTGGAGTTGTTAGTTTGGAGATCCACTGATTGGTCTGTTGTTTTATCCTTGCCACAGCATTTCTGCAGTGTGTGGTGTTTACTTGAAGCAGATGAGCTTCAGCAGAGCATGTTGCCTCTTTGCCGATGCGCTGCTGCACAGCTCCCAACTTGGGAGTGATGTGGAGGGTAATTCAGCATAGGATGATGATGAGGAGGAGGAGGAAGAGGGGAGACAGGACGTACATAATGAGGTGGAAACCCTGATTGAGGTTGGGCCTGCTATTCGTGGCGTGGGTAGGATATGAGATGGTCCAGTTTGAGACTTTGTCCCACCCTCCACCAGGTTGAGTCTGTGTGCCGTGACAGAGATGTATCATTCCTGTCCACAAGTAACCTTCCTGGTTATACATTGGTGAGAGCATGCTTTAGATTGTTTAAGACGTGCTGGTGTAACGCTGGGAACCGAGAATCATGGGGCAGCCACAGCCAATAGACCACAGAAAGAATGTGTCCCCACAAGCCTAAATGGCAACATTTCCATGGCTAGCAACTTGGCAATGTGCACATTCAGTATTTGTGCTTGTGGGTGCATTGATTGGTATTTACGCCTGCTTTCATAGATCTGGGGCACGGACAACTGGACGCTTGGCTGGGACAAACAAGTGGATGAGCTTGTTGTGTCCTGTGTCTGTGCAACCGCAGCTTGTGAGCAAGAGATATGATTACCTGCTTCCTACCAGCAGATTGGGAAGGATGGATCACAGGTGACATGGCAGTGGTTTGACCTGCAGACACCGATTTGGTCCCTCATGGTTCTGCTCACCAACTAGGGTGCATGGTTGCCATGCGGAAGCATACTGGTGGTGCTTTTGTTGCCTTTGCCCTGGCCTCTGCTCAGCTTCATATTGCAGATGCTACAGATGACAACATTTGGTTCAGAAGGACTATCTGAAAAAAATTTCCAGACAGTGGCTGAATGCAGCCTTGCCTTGACTGGGGGCACAGAGGGATTACTCTTGGCAAGGCAATAGTTGACACACTTCGCACCCTGCTCAAACCAGTAGCCCATGGTCCCTTTGTTGGTGCTACATATCCACCTTCTTCCTATGTGTTGTTGAGCTGACTATGCGTGCCAGCGGTCCAGGTCGCATCAGTGGTCTTATCATCGACCACCTCATCGTCCATGTCATCCTCCTTCCGCGTTGATATTGTCGGCTGGCCAGATGGCAACTGTGTGTTATCACCATCAGCCTCCACATCTTCAACAGGTATATCATGTGGATGGAAGTGGCTGTCTTCTGGCCGTGGGTTTTAAAATATTTGGCCATAAACAGATGATACCTCCTCACATTCCTCTTCAATGTCACGCGGTGAGAGGCCAGAGGCAACGAAAGGATATGGACCAAACAGATCCTCAGAGTGGCCAAGGTTGGGGTCAAATGTTTCCTGTGACTCCTGATGGGGTGACGAACTTGGAACAGGTTGAGAATAGGATGTCCCAGAGTTCTCTTTCCATACATGGACTTCTTTTTGGAGACACTATGGCTATTCCTGGACATTGGGCATAGCAACTACTGTGCTAGTAGTCCTAGGCAAGCTTCATAAATGTTTGGCCCTTGAGGCCTGCTTCCTTCATCAACCATGGTACAGCCCTTGGGCTATTTTTTGGAGACACTATGGCTATGCCTGCACATTGGGCACTGCAATAACTTTGCTAGTAGTCCTAGTAGTTCTAGCTTCATAATTACCACATAATACACCACTTACACACTGAGCTGTCAGAAGATCCCCTCCAACATAACTCACTCTTATGGCAATCATGCACCCATTTCAGCCTTATCCTGAGCCCCCAGACCGTGTTTTGGAACCAGCAGACAATTACTCACATTTCCTATTGATTAACATTGTACTCGCACTGAATACCCGAGTATTACGATCTACTTGGCAGGAGTATAATGAGTCTGAGTTTTTGACTACTTGCTCATCTCTAGCAACCTCCTCTTGCTGTAAGTGTAAATGTCATTTCATTGAAAAAACTAAACAAAAAAACAATACTGTACTGGTTGTTAATTATGGGTCATATAATAGCTAAAGTTATGCTTTTTTGTGCCATACGACTTATTTTCTCTAACTTTTCTGTGCTCTTTTAAAAACTGCATTTTGTGGCTGTGCCAGCATTGTGTATGTATTTCCACAGCATCTGAGAGCAAGCTAATAGGAAACAAAGTAACAGCAGAGAAGTGGTTAACAGAGATCCTGACTGAGCTTGGTGCAGTCAGATAACAGATCAGAAGATTGTCCAGAGGAGTTTACACTGATGTGGACATTCTGACATTGCTTAGCAATTGTGCTGTAATCTGAGCTATCTGGTACACCCATGTATGTACACCCACGAGCTGCAGTCAGCAGTGAAGGACACACACCCTTTCCCTTATTTGGTTACATGCCCGTATTCAGTGTGAAGTCGGATCTGACTGATAATAAACATACTTCTGCTTCCCACATCATGTAGTGGGGACACCTTGTGGAAGGATTATGAATGGTTTTCAAACATAATTTTCTATTTGAAAGTTTAATAAAATCTCTTGCTCTACATTATGATTAAATAAAAATTTAAACGGCAGTTATACTTCTGTTTATAGCCTCATTGCTGTGTGACTTCAGGAAAATGAGCCATCAGTCAAATAGGAAAAGGCCATGATAAGTAGGAAAAAAAAAGCCAGAGCAACAGGGGCTTTAGACCTTCACCCTCATTTAGATATCAATTCAAACACTGTTTTTTTTGTAATGTACTGTCCATGTAACGCTATTGTTGAACTTATTTTTAAAAGAGATACATACTTTTATAAATAATTCTGGGGGGTGACATTTGTGGGTTGGGGTGAAATACTGCTTACAGATTCCCTTTAAAGAGGCTATGCTGGCCCCTCCTAACTGGCTCCACTATACCATGTAATGTAATAACTGCAAACCAATATAGGGAAGAACCCCAAATTCCCATCCCTGAGGTTCATTTAATCCATTTCTTGCTTATGCAATCATCTGCAATGTGTATAATTAAGAAGGCCATATTCAGTAATTCAAACAAAGAGAATCATGCCTTATTAAACTTCGCCGCATTAAGCAAATTCTAAAAATTCTACACAAACTTAATCTACATCAAATAAATTTGCTGACCTCTAAAATCTGAGTAACATTTTTTTTATGCATTAATGTTCAAGCATGTAATTGTGGTATAACGGTCCCCCATCAACATAGCGTGATCACTAGCGAGATCGCTGATATGTCACAGGTTTTGTGACATAACAGTGACCTCGCCAGTCATCTCGCTACATTTGACACTTAGCAGCGATCAGGCCCCTGCTGTAAGATCGCTTATCGTTACAAAGTGCTCTGGATCATTTTTTTGGTCATTGCGCTACGCCGGGAACGCTGCATCGCTGTGTTTGACAGGGACAACGACTAGCGATCTCAATACTATGCCGAGAGTGACACATTCCCAACAGCCTCCGTATCATTCCGGATCATTGCTGAGTCGCTGGTGAGATGTAACTGTTTGACGAATCACTAGCGACCCCGTTGCGACGCTCCACCGATCCAGGCCAGGTTGTATCGCTGTTGGGATCGCTGTAGCGTCGCTACGTGTGACGGTACCTTTAGGAATGGAAAGACTGTGCTGGCTTCCCTAAATGCCTGGCATTTATCACACATGGAAGGAGAGACTATCCTACCCTGCATCTCTGATGGTGGCTAACTTGCTATGCATGAAACTGAAAATTGGGTGCATATCTGTTTCATTTTCTCTTATATATATACTTTCTTTCTCACTCACGTCCTCCATCTTTTCTTTCTATTTCCTAACTACTGGATTACCACTTTCTATATCTGGAGTCAATTTACTTCAATATCACTAATGCTTTTCTCTGATAATCACATTAAAATGAATTACATACAGTCCTAGGGGACCTCAGAGTGCTAGACACGTCTTTTCAGGACAATTGGATTACCTGCAGTTCGCAGTGAATTTATTCACCGTAAATCAAAATTTAAGAAAAAAAATCACCAAAGCTGGCAAAGTCGAAATTCAAGAGGTTCGATATAATTTCTAACATGCATCATTATATTATTATACTTGTCAGAATTAGTAAATAGGTTTTCAGCATATACAGATAATGGTACAATATGTAGTACAAACATTCCTCATTCATAGCATATGGCATGCACACGATCTATACTACTACAAAGTAGAGTCTAACATTGGATCAAAAGTAAAAGGACCACAAACTTGGAATTTTATTGTAGCTTTTCTTGTCTTCTATGGAATACAATTTAACACACAAGCTACCTTCATTAATTGTTCATATGACAAATGCTAGTGAACTGTGACCATGTGATTGACTCACAAGTGATCACAAGGTTACACTGCTGGAGGCTTATCTGCCACTTTAGACCTTTACTTACTAAAAGGATTAAATGTTCAAAGACCAGCTCTAAGTAAAGCTGCAAGCTAATCTGTCAATTTGTGACTACTAATGCGTGTCAATAATATTGACTGCTAAAGAAAGTTTAATTTAGAAATGTTAAAGACAGAAAATAAAATCAGTTTTCTAATTAAAATGCACCAAGAATACAATTTTACTGCCATTTTGGTGTATAGAAAAAGAGAAATAGAATTGCATTTTAACATTAAGATTTAACAATATCATAATGGATTATTACTCTGGAAATAATGATCTGCACATGCTAAAAATATGTCTATTTAGCATGAATTGTGCCATTTGCTGCTTTACTTCACTCACAGCACCCAAAAAAGTCAAAGCTTGGATGTTTGACATTACTGTGACCCAATGCGTATATTGGGACAGACAAAGCAGGAGATTTCTTTATATCTTTTCTAAAATAGTATCTGGGCCATAGAATGGGAAGGTGGGAGACGTATGAACCATTTGGGCAAAGATATTGGAAAACAAATTTAATAAATGAAGTCAGATTTTTCATTCATTCCAAGTGATACAGTTGTGGCCAACAGTATTGACACCCCTGCAATTCTGTCAGATAATACTCAGTTTCTTCCTGAAAATGATTGCAATCACAAATTCTTTGGTATTATTATCTTCATTTAATTTGTCTTCAATGAAAAAACACAAAAAGAATTGTCCTAAAGCCAAATTGGATACAATTCCACACCAAGCATAAAAAAGGGGGTGGACAAAAGTATTGGCACTGTTAGAAAAATCATGTGATGCTTCTCTAATTTGTGTAATTAACTGCACCTGTAACTTACCTGTGGCACCTAACAGGTGTTGGCAATAACTAAATCACACTTGCAGCCAGTTGACATGGATTAAAGTTGACTCAACCTCTGTCCTGTGTCCTTGTGTGTACCTCATTGAGCATGGAGAAAAGAAAGAAGACCAAAGAACTGTCTGAGGACTTGAGAAACCAAATTGTGAGGAAGCATGAGCAATCTCAAGGCTACAAGTCCATCTCCAAAGGCCTGAATGTTCCTGTGTCTACCGTGCACAGTGTCATCAAGAATTTTAAAGCCCATGGCACTGTGGCTAAACTCCCTAGATGTGGAAGGAAAAAATAATTGACGAGAGATTTCAACGCAAGATTGTGCAGATGGTGGATAAAGAACCTCGACTGCCATCCAAACAAGTTCAAGCTGCCCTGCAGTCCGAGGGTACAACAGTGTCAACCCATATTATCTGTCGGCGTCTGAATGAAAAGGGACTGTATGGTAGGATACCCAGGAAGACCCCACTTCTTACCCCAAGACATAAAAAAGCCAGGCTGGAGTTTGTACAAAAACTACTAGAAAAAAAGCAGCATCAGAAAACTTACCATCCATGCCAAAAACAGAAACCAAATGCACTTACAGGACGCAGTCAGAGCCCAATTGTGGAGCAAGCCCAGCTGCTGGCTGATAACTCACCTCTACCAGCAAAATGTGGGAGGCGAGCTGCCATGCATACACTAGGCCTGCATAGAGCACCATTCACACTGATACATATGATGCAGAGTGTCTGAAAGCTACCCAACCGCTCTGCTGCCTGAGCATTGGGCCGCACAGTACAATGCTTCTGCACCACTGGATGAATGGCGCCCCTATGGGCCCAACTGCGCCCTGGATGGATAAAAAAGTGCAAAAGTTTTTTATATGATAAATAAAAAACCTTTATAGATGGGATTTTGGTTCATGTGTTGGCCCAAGACATTTAAGCTGGTGACCCACGATCAAGGGATCCCATGCTCACCAGTCCTAACTAAAGTGTAATTGTAATTGTAATTTGGTTTCTGTTTTTGGCATGGATGGTAAGTCAGGCTGGAGTTTGCCAAAACTTTCCTGAGAAAGCCCAAAACGTTTTGGAAGAATGTTCTCTGGTCAGATGAGACAAAAGTAGAGCTTTTTGGGCAAAGGCATCAACATAGAGTTTACAGGAGAAAAAAAGAGGCATTCAAAGAAAAGAACATGGTCCCTACAGTCAAACATGGCGGAGTGTCCCTGATGTTTCGGGGTTGCTTGGCTGCCTCTGGCACTGGACTGCTTGACCGTGTGCATGGCATTATGAAGTCTGAAGACTATCAACAAATTTTGCAGCATAATGTAGGGCCCAGTGTGAGAAAGCTGAGTCTCCCTCAGAGGTCATGGGTCTTCCTTCCAGCAGGACAATGACCCAAAACACACTTCAAAAAGCACTAGAAAATGGTTTGAGAGAAAGCACTGGAGACTTCTAAGGTGGCCAGCAATGAGTCCAGAACTGAATCTCATAGAACACCTGTGGAGAGATCTAAAAATGGCAGTTTGGAGAAGGCACCCTTCAAATATCAGGGACCTGAAGCAGTTTGCCAAAGAAGAATGGTCTAAAATTCCAGCAGAGCATTGTAAGAAACTCATTGATGGTTACCGGAAGCGGTTGATCGTAGTTATTTTGGCTAAAGGTTGTACAACTAAGTATTAGGCTGAGGGTGCCAATACTTTTGTCTGGCCCATTTTTGGAGTTTTGTGTGAAATGATCAATATTTTGGTTTTTGCTTCATTCTCCTTTGTGTTTTTCCATTGAAGACAAATTAAATGAAGATAATAATACCAAAGAATTTGTGATTGCAATCATTTTCAGGAAGAAACTGAGTATTATCTGACAGAATTGCAGGGGTGTCAATACTTTTGGCCACAACTGTATGTATAAAATCCAACACAAGGCCCTGCTGTCTGCCTTTACTAACATTTTTTAAATAATAGGTTGTTCTTAAAAACTCAATGAATTTGAGTGTGGTATTTTAATAGAATGCCACCATTATGACAAGTCAGTTTCTTAAATCTCTTCCCTCCTTAACATTCTACGATCAACTGAGAGTTGTGTTATAGAAAAGTGTAATCACAACATGCATAAAAGTCAACAACAGTCTGGTAATTCAAAAAACACAGAATTTCATACATGTTGATGTTAACATTGATGTTAACCTCAGCATGATGACTTCATGGCATAGAAACTGCTTGGAAGCCAGGTATTATTAAATACCAAGGATCAAGTGGAGTGGTGTAAATAATACATCCACTAGACTCTGGAAAGGAGGGAATATATTCTGTAGGGTGACAAATCCTACTTATCTATCAGTTTTGTGGACAAAGCAAAGGAGTTTCAACAGCGACTCACCAATTGACTTCCATAAGAAATCTTGCATGCACTTGACCCCTGATTTAAGCATGTATGAACAATGATATGATAAATAGTTTTGTTTACACTTGAAACATGTATCATTCATATCAACTGGATATTTGCACTTTGGATTTCACTCTAAATTGGAAGAAGATTAAGAAAGTTTTTATCCCTATTCTGGATTACGATGCTTTTTGGAATTTGTCCAATAAACAAGTCTGGGTTTGGTAAACACCAGGAGAATGTTTCTTGCCTCAATGCCACATGTCAACTGTAAAATTTGGTGGAAGAGGAAAAATGCTGTGGGGTTGTTTTTTTAAAAGGCTTCCCTTGAAATCTTGAAGTTGTTCATTAATGATACGCAACGTTTTGAAATATAGTATTATCTCATATAAAATAAATATAACATATACTCATCTTCTTCACTGCTGCAGTTCAATGCTGCTGCTGAAGCATAAGGTGACATTGAAATTTTATGTGAGCCTTGAAGTCAATCAGTGACCACAATTAGTCTTCTATGTTTTGATTCTTTCATTGCGAATGGTAATGCATCTTACTCAGTGGCTTCAAGACACTTCATTGTTGCCATAGCAACAACATTTCATTTCTTTCATTTTTCAAGATTGAAAGGGTTAGCCCACCCATAAGAGGTGGTGATTTGAAAAAGTGTCTACCTTTATGAGAAGCTTACTGGATTCTTACTCTTAAAACTAAATATCTAGCAGGCATGAACCATCAAAATGCTTTATAATATATTTATTACGGTAAATCTATACTGCTTTTTTCCATGACATGTATTCTTTGGTAGGAATTGGATTATGAAGAAAAAGATTTTTTTGTGAAGGGAAAAAAAATTTGGGAAGTTTGAAAAATTTAAAATTTAAAAACAAAGCTGATTTCTTCTATAGTTTTTTATAAAACATTCTCTCCTCACATATTGATATATGTACTGCTATTTCTAAAGAAATCATTTTTTCCACCATTGCATTTATATATGTATATGTTTTGTGTTGCTTGTTTTTGTACGCTTTTTTTTATGCGTTTTTTATACTTTTTTTTGTCTTTTTATAATGCTTTTTTATGTTTTTTAATGCTTTTTAATTCTGTTCTTTTGACCAATGTCCTACTGGTTAATAATTTCCAAAGTCTTTTTGTTAAAATATATACAGTATGTTATTCCCAGGGAGCTATTTTTGCAGAATGTTCATTGTTCATTGGATGTTAATTAGGAATAATTACTTTTCTTGTCTCACGTTTTAATTCACGATGTGATTGGTTGTGAGTTGGTATATATATGTTCATTGTATTCATCGTACTATGTTCTATGACTAAGGACACACGTGGACGAAATGCATCAGAATGGCTTGTTCCTGTCATTTTAAATATGTTTAAATAAGGAGAAAAGAAGAGATTTAATCCTTGGATGTGCTGGATTTATTTTTCTAGCAGTTCCAACAATGTTGCTGCTGAAGCACCTGGTGACATTGAAATGTTGCATGAGCCCTGAAGCTAATCAATAACCACAATTAGACTTCTGTGCTTTCATTCTTAAGGCCCTGTCACACAGAACGAGATCGCTAACGAGATCGCTGTTGCGTCACAAATTTTGTGACGCAACAGCAATCCCATTAGCGATCTCATTCTGTGTGACACACATCAACTATCTGGCCCTACTGTGAGATCGCTGATCGTTACATACTGCTCTGGGTCATTTCTATGTCGTTGTGCTGCCACCAGGAGCACTACATCGTTGTGTTTGACAGGGACAATTACTAATGATCTCAATGCTACGTTATGGAGTGACAATTCCCAACGACCTCGGTATAATTCTGGATCGCTAGTGCGCCGTTTTTCACATCGCTGGTGAGATGCCTGTTTGACATCTTACCAGCGATGTGGAAAACGACGCACCAGCGATCTCTGCGCATCATTATCGTTAGCTGGATCGTTGGTGCGTCGTTATGTGTGTGACTGGGCCTATATTGAATGTTTGTCTCAAGAAACTGAGTTCCCATCAACCCATAAACATCCCCTGATTATTTAAAATAAAAAAAGGTTGTCAAGGTAATGGACAAACCCTTAACAGGAACACAACAGCTGATACATATTGCCCAAAACGTGGGCCGCGTGTATGAGCCATTGGCTGTATTACCTCTGCAAGGAATGTTTGACACTGAAACACTGGGTCATTTCAGAGGACAAGATACTTTGATAGCTGGCCCAGGACTGAGCTGCACAAGAAACTAATTGGACAGGTGGATCTCCTGTGGCTCTTGTCTACCTCTTGGTACTAACTAACAGGCCTGAAGCTAGTGTAGACAGAAAAACTATCAATTGAGGGCAGCGGGTGGAAAGAAACTGCCAGAGGCCACAAACATATCTGGCTGGGATAATACAGCCAGTGGCTTATACACTTTGCCCATGGATTGGACTGCATATTTCAGCAGTCAGGTTCCCTTTAACTCTTCTGCATACCAATACATTTTGGATAGCTTCCTTCTTCCAATTTTATGGTTAAAATTTGAGGGAGTCCTTTTTTTGTACTAGTAATAGTGCCCAATGCACAAATCAAGGTCCATAAAGGCATAGTTCGGTGAGTTTGGTGTGTAAGAACCCAACCTTACAAATGCTCTTCTAGATGAATGGGTAAAATGTCCCAAATATAAAAAGCTTGCATAAAGCAAGGGACCAACTGCATATATATAAATATGAACTTTGAATTGGATTTCATGAATGCCCCTGTAATTGTAGTGTGGTGTCCCAATACTTTTTCCTATATAGCGTATGTGGTATGATAAAAAACAACCTTTCAAAGAACATTTCTATTCAAAGAAATATGAAAGCAAGACACTTTCATGGTTGTAAAAGGCAGGACTATATAATGTTCACAGGTACAGTAGGTCATACATTACATCTTTTGCAGCAAAAGATTTTTTCTCCTAGGCTTGTAGAGCAATTACGGTACATCTTCTCTGAGCATACTCTTATCTTAAGTAGAGCATTGAGTAAAGTGGTACGTAGTTCTTGCTCGAACATTCACACACTGAGCCTTGTTCAATGAATAGATTAGAGATAAGAGGATCATTTGAAATTCGAAACACCAACTCTGCCAAATTTTCACCCAAAATTTGTTACATGGTCAATCATTTCATCGTGAATAATGAATGAGTCTAATATTCTACTATTATTATGAAGATGTATGCAGAAAACAATACATGCTCAAATCCAATGGGTAAAAATATAAAATGCTTGAACCTGATCAAAAACGATGTAAAGAGAAACAAATCTAAATCCTGGAGCTATGTTCTTTGGCCGCCACAATGCTTCAAAAGAATGTTGGAAGCAGTAGTCAAAATGTATCTTCCACAAAATGGTATCAATAAAAATGTTTCAACAGTGTACAAAAAACATGCTGAATGTCTTTTATATTTTACAAATGTCTGATTTTTTTTTACCGCTTAGGTGAAAAAGTATGACTATTTGGTATCTCAGTGATCATACTGAACCAGAAAATCATATTGCTAGGTTATTTTTACCGTAGAATGAACATAGTAAATAAACCCGTTTCCCCAAACAGTTGTGAAATTGTGCTTTTTTCGACAATTTCACCGAACTTGGATATTGTTATCCACTTTTCGGTACATCACATGATAAAGTGAATGGTGTCATTCAAAAGTACTTCTCCTCCCACAAAAAAAGCCCTCACACAGCTATGCCAATGGAAAATACAAAAGTAATTGCTTTTAGAAACAACAAAAAGAGGAACAAACAAAAAGAGGAAAAATGGAAAATAGCTATGTTGGGAAAGGGTTCAGGGTCTGTGATGGCAGTATATCACAATTCAATCAATTCATAATCAGACTGAAACTGTCAGACTGAGTGTCTCTAAAGGTACATCACCTTCCTGTATCATTTGAGTCTTTGGTTTTTTATTCACAGATTGAGATTTCTACTTCCATTTTCATTTGCTTAATGCAGTACTACACCACTTTCAGATTAGTACTTTTTTATCCTTATGTGGAATGATCTGTGTGCTCTGAACTCCATTACCTATGTTGTAAAATCTTAAAATGGCACTTTTTGGACAGCCTTCATTTCTAGTGATGGGCAAACCCAAACTGTAAAGTTCAGGATTCATAACGAACACCTAGTATGACAGGCACAGATCCCGAACAGATTGTGTTTGGTTTGGGGGCTGGAGAGCTGTAAAAGTAAAAAAAAAGTTGTTAAATGGCAGCATTATACTTACAACATCTGGCTGTTTATACTTCCAGGCCACTCATTAACTTCCTGGGTATTCATGGCTGAGGGGCTCAACAGCCAATCACAGATGCAGTGACAGAAAGTGAATGTCTGTCATTGGCTGTTGGAGTAAACTGAAACGTCCCAAACATTCTACATGCTAGTATTATGGGTAATTTCAGGTTACTCCAACAGCCAATCACAGAATCACAGGCGCCCATTCTCTGTGACAGCATCTGTGATTATATTATAATGTCAGTTAATGGGTGAGGGACACAACAGCCAATCATAAACACTATCACAAACAATGGGCATCTATGAATGGCTGTTGGAGTAACGTGAAAACAGCCAATACATTCTAGCATCTACCCTGCACAGGAGATGATAAAATGTAGGGTCTGCTTTCAGGTTACTCCACCAGTCAACCACAGATGCCCACTTTCTGTGACAGCATCTGTGATTCCACTGTGGGTTTACACAACCAAATCAGGTGAGCAGGCCCTTGTTGCCATACATTTACCTCTATATATTAGAGATAAGACCCAATTGACATTTATCTAATTTCTTTAGCATCTGTGATTGGCTGTTGGGCCCCTCTGCGGTGAATATCCAGGAAGTCTAATGAGCGACCCGGAAGTACAAACAGCGGGACATCGGTAAATGTAATGATGGTGTTTAATGGCTATTGCTTTCTTTTTACAGTTCCCCAGCCCTATCTCATAACTTTAAAGTCTGAGTTTGGAGTTCGGACTCAAGTTTGAGTTATGTTCAACCCCAAACTCGGACTTTAAAAAAAGTCAGCGCGGTTCCACCGAAACCGAACATCGACAGGTTCGCCCATCACTACTCATTTTATAGTCCCTGTAATTGTCACCCCTGATTGGCTGAATTAGACCATTTGATAAGACAGCCACAAGTCATTATAAGGACGTTTGAATTGCAAGGTGCAAGGAATATTTTGCTGCTAAATAAATAAAAATGATTTATTATTATTATTATTAGTTGTATTATTCTGTCTGTACAGACCACACCTGAGATTATTAGCTCACTCCCTCAGTCTTTGGCAGAGTGTGAAATTGTTCCAGGAAGGGTCTTTTTCGATTCTCACAAATCAATTTGAAAAGTATTCAAATTTGTGAAAATCTGCAAATTTTAGGAAATAAGATTTGAAGTCAAGTCTGCTAATTCCTAGATTTTGCCTTTTGATAAAGCGCCAGAACAAAAAAATCAGATCGTATCTGACAGACCTCACTGACTAGAATTTAAGTTTATATGCACTGTATGTATTTATCTCTACTGATGTATACATTTTGAGATAAAGCATATTTTTGTGTATATTTATATATGTTTATATGTATGTTTATATATAAAGTCAAAATATATCAAATGGGTATCGTGGTCCATCTGAATGTAGCAATGGAACAAGCTCTCTGGTGGAAATTTTTTTCCTTCCTATAATCACATAGAAACATAGGTAAAAGGTGATTTGGATAGACCGCTGTGCCACAAATTGTCAGGATCTGATTTAGAGACCTTGCTTTTGTCAAGAAAGACAGTTGGGCGTCTGCTTTAAAGAAGTACTGGGAATATTTTCATCAAAGGTTTGAATTGAAAACCAGTGGGAGGTAAATATCTGAGATGCTGCTAAGAAAGCCTGCTATATCTGCACAATTACCATTAACAGTGGATGGCATTGGTTCAATGATGTAATTCAATCTGGTGTCCTACATTTTATCAGACAGTAATTCTGGGCTGACATAAAGGCTACACTATGCTTATTATATATGCATTGCTTTTGTTTTAATTTTACCACTGCAAACTACTCTTCGTTTCTCTTCCAGCTCCAGTTGTGCTCTATCAAAATAATTGTCAAAAAGGTCATTCGAGCAAAAAATAATCAACTTTAAAGAGTCCTATATTCTTTTCTTTTTTTTACATTAATTGTGTGGATTTGATTCTGCCATTCCTCACGGTATGGTGCCTTGTCAAGATGAGGAGGCTTGCAGGAATCAACTCTGTTGCCTGGGGTTTTAACTCCTGTTAGGGTCACTCATGCCAGACACATTATAGGAAATGTGCAAAGCTAAATATACCATTTTTATCAGCGGTTTAGAAAGATGTCTGCTGTGGATGTTCTCAAAGGTGACAACAGCAAATACATCAATTTAAACTGCATGGAAGAAGTCAACAGTAATCCACTTCTGTTCTTTATCTAGTAAGCCATATTGATAGGCACATCATAAAGTGAGGTTGGATTGCCAACACTGGGACACCTCTAGTCATCTGTTATTCAGGCACAATCCACATAGAAGAAAAGATGTGGCATCTATAATCCGTTAACATTGTACCTTGAGTATTTAGATCATCACCGAGGCTCCACACTAAATTTTTAATGGTTTGAATGTCAGAAACAATTCTTCACATCTTCAATGCCAGATGTGCAAGATAAAAGTACGTTTAAAAAGTTAAAATAAATATATCTAAGACACAAAGATATAAAAACAATATATCAATTCAAAATAGGTACTTAAATTTATAAAAATCAAAAGGGACAAAGAGAATGAAGCAAACAAACATACATTCTAAATACTGCTTTTTGGAATTATAAAATGAATATTTTAGCAAGAGAAAATCTTGCTAAAAACTATGTGTGGCTCATAACGTGGAAACATTTTCATCTGATTGAAGAGAACACTGACACAGCATTTTTCCCAACTGCCGAGAGAACTATGCAGTGGCACAGTTCTCTCTCCTAATGCCCAACACTGAACTACCTACTCAGTGCAGGATGGAAATCTACCAAGAAGTGAGGATCACTTAACTTGGAAAGATACTACAGGTTCTAAATAGAAGAAGGACCTTTCAGGTTATGTGATCAGTCCCTCACGGACAGGACCCCATGGACAGGAAAGGACCGGATCGGACGTGACCACCGGATGCCATTTCTGTGTCTGGGTCCGTGAATTTCACAAATACGGACACAGAAAGCCTGAGCCTGCAAAGTACAGGCAAGTGGGGCACTTTCAATCCCGCAATGTATATACATACATTGCAGGACTGATGCAAGGGTTAAAAATAAAGAAAAAAAGATCCTGATCTCTCTGGCGTGTGTCCCACGATGTGCGCCATCTAACCCGAGCTTAAGGATCTGGTGGGGTGGGGCTACCCGATCAGCTGATGGGTCACATGACCGCATCAGCTGAGTGGTTTAAATCTCCCACATGCCGATTGGTTTTGGCGGGCGCGCGATTTAAGCCGCATCAGCTGAGCGGTTTAAATCTCCCACCCGCCGATTGGTTTTGGCGGGCGCGTGATTTAAACCGCTCAGCTGATGCGGGTAGCCCCACCAGGTCCTTAAGCTCAGAACTAGATGGCTCGCATCGCGGGACACACACCGGAAAGGTTAGGATACATTTTATTTATTTTCAATACTTGCTTTAGTTAATTTTACTTCTGAAATGTATGTATATACATTGCGGAAGTGAAATTAAACAGGAACAGAGCAGTTTTAGTGTACTGAGCATGCTTGTGTCCGGGAAACAATCTGATGTTTTCCCGGACACGTGCTCCATAGGCCCCTTGTTAATTGCCGCGGACCGTGTCGGATCCAATTCTGTCCAATTTGGTCCACTGTCCAATTTTGGGTACAGCAAAAAATCGGACATAATCGGATCAGTGACAAATCGGACGGCAATAGAGCACCAATACGTGCTCATAGGGATACATGGGGGCCAAATCTGATCCGTGGCTGTCCTTTTTACAATGGACAGCCACGGACCCCTAAAAAATGCAATGTGAAACCAGCCTGAGTTGGAGATGCTGATGTAGAGGAGCTGTGCATTGATCAAGCTATTTGAGTTGATGTAGCAGTTATTTGTGTGTACATATAGCAGAACTGTGTGTCTGTAGTTGAACTTTGTGTGTATTTAGCAGAGCAGAGTGTGCGTGTACTGATAAATTAATAATGCTGTGCATATGTCTGCACTGTAGAGAATGTACATAGTGTGTGCTGTAAAGGTATGTGTATATGATATATGCTGCAGAAAAACACTAACAATGGCTATGTTCACACACAATTTGCGTTTTTTTTAGCACTCCTAAAAGCACTTGTGTTTTTTTAAGAGTGCCAAAAAATGTGCCTTGTGTGTGTGAAAGCTCCAAAAACGTTTTTGGACTTAGGCCAGGGTCACATCGGCGTTTTTTGTTTAAAATCCTGATCCGGTTTTGAGCTTTAAAAAAGCTCAAAACCGGACCAGGAAAGGCTCCTGATAGAAGCCTATGCAAAACACGGATGGCTTCACAAGCCATCCGGTGGCCGGATCCGGCACTGCTGCCTGCGTTTAAAATCATGCAGGCAGCAGTTTTCGCAGCGTTTACCGGGACCGCACTGCGGTCACCGGATGGCTCAGGATGTGTAATCCCTGAGCCATCCGGTAACTGCATAGCTTGCGGTTCCCGATCTGGCAAGTTAATAAAGAGTTAAAATAGCTGACCTAAATGACTTTTTGAGGTCTGTAGGGGGGCTTAGACCCCCCTACAGACCGGCCGGCGACTTCTATAGTGTTCTTCTACAATTTCTCAATGGTCACAGGCTCTTCGGAGCCCGTGCATGTAAACCAAAGGGGCCCCCCCGTATCACTATACTGGGGTGCATAGACCCCTGTATTACAAATAAGCTGTATTGATGTCTAGTAACGGTTAAATGTGTACATTTGCATTGTAAGTATATACTTACAACATTCTTTCGTAGGCAGAGTGAAGGAAATCCATGGGCGGGGCTGTGTGCAGCAGCCTCCGCCCGCTCCTTCTTGATGGCCGCCCCCTCTGGCCGTAATCCAGTGTTTTGAGGGCGGGCACGTCGTTAACGGGGCGTGGCTAACTGCGGCACATAGTTAGCCACGCCCCTTTAACGACGTCCCCGCCCTCACAAGATGGATTTCCTTCACTCTGCCTACGAAAGAATGTTGTAAGTATATACTTACAATGCAAATGTACACATTTAACCGTTACTAGACATCAATACAGCTTATTTGTAATACAGGGGTCTATGCACCCCAGTATAGTGATACGGGGGGGCCCCTTTGGTTTACATGCACGGGCTCCGAAGAGCCTGTGACCATTGAGAAATTGTAGAAGAACACTATAGAAGTCGCCGGCCGGTCTGTAGGGGGGTCTAAGCCCCCTACAGACCTCAAAAAGTCATTTAGGTCAGCTATTTTAACTCTTTATTAACTTGCCAGATCGGGAACCGCAAGCTATGCAGTTACCGGATGGCTCAGGGATTACACATCCTGAGCCATCCGGTGACCGCAGTGCGGTATTCAGCACACAGTTTTGAAAAAAACTGTGTGCGACCGGCATTGCGTTCACCGCATCCGGATCCGGATGCGGTGAATGCAATTCATGTTTGCAATGTGACCCTACCCTTAGTCATTTTTTTTACCAAACACCCAAATAACCAAAGACCCTTGGCATAAAAATTTGTGTTTTTGCTGAAGAAATTTTTTTTTCCGTTTTCCTGACGACCAAGGGGGGGGGGGGGCATCGTTTTTTGGGGTATGGGAAAAAAACGCAAGTGGTCCTGAAAAACGCATGTACACTCATATGTACCCTGCGTTAACGCACCTGCGTTTTTTTTAACACCCAAAAACGCAGGGATGGGCAAAAAAAACGCATGTGTGTGAACATGGCCAATATATCTATTATCTCTATGCTATCATTCTGCTTTAACATTAATATTATCCCCTCCTGTTCTTTACACTGCCATGGAAGTTTTAGCTTGTAGCAAATATGTTTCTCCTATTTTCTTCTAACTTATGTTGCATCTTATTTTAAGGTTCATCCTACAGTCTAAAAAATATAATAACGGGGAAAAAAAAAAGAAAATTAAGAATACTACATCAGCAAAGCTTGTAAATATGGGCAAATATCAAAAGCAATGATTGTTTTCCAGATTAACTAAAAGATTGAAAATAAATGTTCACCTTCACTGTGTAAGGATGTCAATAGCCAAACAAATGAAAGTGGAAATAAAGGTCAAGAAAAGATGGAAGACCTCAATAACCCAGACATTAATAATCAAGATATTTTTTATAATGGAAGATTAAATGTAGTATAGATGTAGAAGATTTCTCAGACCTGAAATGTATTTGGTACAACAACTTAAAATATATTTGTATATGTAGTTTTCCTCAGAACACTACATAAATAGAACTCAATCAGTCCAATATTAGAGGTTACTGGGCACTACATGGTGTAACTAGGTGTAGCCACTATATTTATGACCTTTTCGGTGTCATTTACAAGTGTTGCACACTGATCCCACAATAATCACATGCATTCAAGAGACTAATCAGCGGCACTCACCATAAAAGAACTTTGTGCTTTTATTCAGAGTCCAGCAAAATCCATGGACAATTCAGATGGGGGAGGGGGAGTGCAGGGACGGCGGACGACCGCTTCCACCAGGACCCGTTGAAGCTGTACAGACCGCGAAACGGCAGGCCGTCGTCCGCTGTCCCTGCACTCCCCCTCCCCCATCTGAATTGTCCATGGATTTTGCTGGACTCTGAATAAAAGCATAAAGATCTTCTATGGTGAGTGCCGCTGACTAGTCTCTTGAATACATAAATAGAACTGTCTGTCAAAAGGAAATAGTTGACTGACAAATGAAGGTGCTCTAAATCTGTGTGATTTGCTGCTGTTCCAAATTTATAAAATACATTTGAAAATATTACATGTAGATGACATTTTAGTTAGCTTGCTCATCTATGCCCAATCTTGTCATTCTGCAAACAAGAAGAAACCAAGTAAGGCCCCCTTCACACTGCGTGGTTTGTACATCCGTGTGGTTCCTTGAATTTCCAGGATCACACGGACAGGCACTGATTTATGCCAATTGATGCCCATGGACCATTTTTTTAATGGATCCTTCATCACTTAGCAGCGAAGGGGATGTGAGGAGCTGTACCTTGCTTCTGAGCATGCTTCACGGATCCATACAGATTCATCTCCATAGACCTCCATATTATTTGACATTGACAGCTACGGATCCGTGTCTGTCTGTTTGTGTCCGCTTTTTTCAAAGCAGCCCCAAATCACAGCAGTCTCTGATTTTGGGTGCATGAAAAAAACTGACACAAACGGATCCGTGACAAAACTGACACAGACAGATGGCCATATGAGACCAATCCATGCCCATAGGGATACATGGGAGGCCAAAACTGATTAGTGGCTATCAGTTTAAAACAGATAGACATGGATCCAAAATCACGCAGTGTAAAGGCAGCCTACAAAACTCTGAGGAAGATCAGCAGCTAAGCACTTCTGCTTATTTATTGGAGAACAAAGTAATAGACATGATTAGTCATTCTTCTCCCTAAATGCAGAAGATAAAGGACAGTTATGCATAACCATTACATATTATGGCTCTGCCAATAACTATATGATACAAATGAAAGATATAATAAAACTAAAGGTACTCCCTGTGTGAATTTATGTCCCAAAGAACTATCACCATGTAATTGACAGTCATCTTTGATCATTGTGCTAAGGAAGCACAATGCTGGAGAAAGGAACAATGTAACCCATTCTGCTCTGATGCTGCCGCAATCATCAGCATGGGCAGACTAACATGCTCTTAGATTGGCACACTGCTGGAGGCACAACATGACCAGGTCTGCTCCGATGCTGTTGTGGTCTTTGGCTGAATAGATTACCAGATTAAGGCAGTAGTCACACTGGTATGTGACTCACACAAGTGCTATGCAAGGAAATCTGGAATTGAACTTGGCCTAATGTTAGGGTATCAAGCAGCTCAGATCTGCAAGTTTTTCCTCAATTTGTATATAGTTTCTACATACACCAAATGCTATTATCTCGCTAAAGGTAGAGTCAGGCAAGGGTCACACTCACGGTCTTTAGCAGAACCACTATAAACGTAGAGCTTTCTGCTGAAGCGGACACCGTTACCGGTATTCACTTCAGCAGAACGGTGACCCATAAGAACCCATTCTGTACCTGTACAGCGGTTGCACACAGTCTGTTTCGGCGGCCACTTTTCAGGGTGCACAGGAAACGTTGCAGGCAACTGTATTTACTGTATTGTTGGTCAGAGTGCTGTATGTAAAAAGAACAAACAGAGCTTGGACCAATGTTATTCACTGACGAAATCTGTGTGCGAAATAAATTCCCAGCATGCACAAATTTCTATCGTAAATTGGATGAAGCTCACCCATTCAAGTTTTCAAGTATAAGGAGAAAATCAGATGCCACAGTATAGCATCTGCTTTTTACAGATGCACTGAAATTCTGTAGCATACAAAACTGAACATGTTTTTGTAAATAGTTAATAGCTGCTGAGTAAAAAATAGATTGTATTTACACTGCACACAGAGGACAAGTCAGAAAAAAATTGTCCCACTTTTCTGGATGAAAAGTCGGCCGATATTTTTTTACAGGTTGTGTGAACCTACCCTAAAGGCCACTTTACACACACCAACTTATCTGTCCAACTTCTGAACAACTTACTGGTTGAAGTGAAATCATGGACGCATTGCTCCATTTTGTGGCTGTGTACAATGGAGCAATGTGTCCATGATTTCACTGCAACTAGTAAGTTGTTCAGAAGTTGGACAGATAAGTTGGTGTGTGTAAAGTGGCCATTAGTATGAGGGTTAGATAAGGCTATGTTGAGGGTGAGGACTGAACATTGGTACTAGGTTTAATATAAGAATGAGAGTTATGATGAGGGTAGGAAGTAAAAGGAAAGTATTGGGACCACCACACGCATACACTATGATAGTGGCAGGTTTGGCTAAATCTAATCTGTGAGGAGCCTGAGAATACTGATTTATCAGCAACCTTAAAAATCATTTCACTTGAAAGTTTTCACTTGTTTGTAGGGTGATTGGTTGCCTATTGAAAAGATTGCTAGTTGGGAAACAAGTGATCCTAGGTATGCTTGTTCCACTTTGCTTAAATGTGCTCTTAGGGTATACAAAATATTTGCTCATGTCCAAGTGCCTGAATCCTTGCTATGCCATTGTGTACATTCATAAAAGAGTTCTTTATCACAAGTGACATGCTGCACATTTTAAAATCTGCACCACGTGATGAACCAAGTGGTAAAAATCCTACAGTATGTACACATTGGAGCAAGAGACCTAAGTTCCAGCACAGACTCTGACACAGGAAAGGGGCATGTGTTTGTGTGTGTAAGTATATATATGTACCGTATATACTCGTGTATAAGCCGAGTTTTTCAGCCCAAAAAATGGGCTGAAAAGTCCCCCCTCTGCTTATACACGGGTCAATACGGTAATCCTATGGTGGGAGGGGGCGCGGGGGGTGGGGGGGCGCTGCGCAGTATTTCTTACCTTGTCCCCCATTCAGCAGTGCTTTCCGGTGTCCTCCGTGCTCCGTTCCCGGTCTGCTGGGCCTTGTGGTTCCTCCTGGTTCCTCATCCTTCGGTTCTATCATGGGGGCTGCCATCTTGGTGTCTTCTCTCCGCCCCCGGCCAGTGATGTCAGAGCAGGCCGCGCTGTGATTGGCTAGCACCCGTGACATGTGATCACGGGTGCTAGCCAATCACAGCGCGGCCTGCTCTGACATCACTGGCCGGGGGCGGAGAGAACAAGCAAGATGGCAGCCCCCATGATAGAACCGAAGGATGAGGAACCAGGAGGAACCACAAGGCCCAGCAGACCGGGAACGGAGCACGGAGGACACCGGAAAGCACTGCAGAACGGGGGACAAGGTAGGAAGCTGTGTATGTGTGTGTGTATGTGTATATATGTGTATGTGTGTGTGTGTGTGTGTGTGTGTATATATGTGTGTATGTATGGGTATGTGTATGTAAGTAGGCTGGCTGCCAATATAAGCCATACCTCTGGGGCTGCTGTATATACTTCTGGGGCTGCTGGATACTTCCACTGGGGCTGTATATACCTCTATGGCTACTGTATACTACCACTGGGGCTGTATATACCTCTGGGGCTACTGGATACTACCACTGGGGCTGTATATACCTGTGGGGCTGCTGGATACTACCACTGGGGCTGTATATACCTTTGGGGCTGCTGGATACTTCCACTGGGGCTGTATATACCTCTATGGCTACTGTATACTACCACTGGGGCTGTATATACCTCTGGGGCTACTGGATACTACCACTGGGGCTGTATATACCTGTGGGGCTGCTGGATACTACCACTGGGGCTGTATATACCTCTGGGGCTGCTGGATACTACCACTGGGGCTGTATATACCTCTGGGGCTGCTGGATACTACCACTGGGGCTGTATATACCTCTGGGGCTGCTGGATACTACCACTGGGGCTGTATATACCTCTATGGCTACTGTATACTACCACTGGGGCTGTATATACCTCTGGGGCTACTGGATACTACCACTGGGGCTGTATATACCTGTGGGGCTGCTGGATACTACCACTGGGGCTGTATATACCTCTGGGGCTGCTGGATACTACCACTGGGGCTGTATATACCTCTGGGGCTGCTGGATACTACCACTGGGGCTGTATATACCTCTGGGGCTGCTGGATACTACCACTGGGGCTGTATATACCTCTATGGCTACTGTATACTACCACTGGGGCTGTATATACCTCTGGGGCTACTGGATACTACCACTGGGGCTGTATATACCTGTGGGGCTGCTGGATACTACCACTGGGGCTGTATATACCTCTGGGGCTGCTGGATACTACCACTGGGGCTGTATATACCTCTGGGGCTACTGGATACTACCACTGGGGCTGTATATACCTCTATGGCTACTGTATACTACCACTGGGGCTGTATATACCTCTGGGGCTACTGGATACTACCACTGGGGCTGTATATACTTCTGGGGCTGCTGGATACTGCCACTGGGGCTGGATACTACCACTGGGGCTGTATACCTGTGCTGGGGTCCACCCTCGGCTTATACACGAGTCAATAGGTTTTCCCAGATTTTGGGGGCAAAAGTAGGGGGCTCGGCTTATACACGGGTCGGCTTATACACGAGTATATACGGTATATGTATGTACCCTATTTTTATATTATAAGATCCACTTTTTTCCCCTAAAATTGGGGGGTACATTTTATAATCTGAAGTGCAGTTTACTGGAGGGAATTTGGTGATGGTGGAATGGAGTCACAGGAGAGGGTCATAGTAGTGGGCGTCAGCAGTGGAAGGGTAGGTCAATGCTACGAAGGATGTAGGCTGAGAGGAGGTGGTGACCTGTCAGGTTACCACTGAGTGCCGTCAATCTCCCCTCAGTTCACGTGATGTCTGAAAGGAAAATGCCTTCTTAGGCAGCACAGGCACAGAAAAAGATCTTGGACAGTTGAGATCTTCATCTCTGCGAGTGCTACTTCTGAGACAATAGGCGAAAGGAAAATGGCTGCAGATGCTGGGTAGGTGCAGATGAAGAACTTTGATGTAGCAAAGAAATAAGAATGACAGCACTTACCAGTGGAAGTATCTTCAGCTTTTATTCAAAGTGCACGCTTCATCACACAGGTTGGGAATATTTGGCCGAGAGGGAGAGGAAAGCAGGGCACCACGTGGACGATGATCATTTCATTCAAATGAACTTCAACAGCACCCTGCCGTCCTCTCCCTCCCATCACTTTTATACAAATGGCCCCTACCTGTGTAATGAAGCGTGCACTTTGAATAATAGCTGAAGATACTGCCACCGGTGAGTGCTGGCATTCTTATTTCATTGTGACATTGAATTGTCCTGTTGCTGGGATTACGGATTGTGCACCTAAGACAGCTCTAGCTTGTGTTTCACGAGATACCAGTGAAGAGTGTGTTGCAGGATATTTAACAGGGTTGGTGCCTGTCTTCTTTTGTCCACTTTTCTGCATTTGGTATGTAGATGAAGGACTTGGCTGCCTGAAATCTTCAGCTCTTTGTTTGTTCCCTCCACAGCCATTTTCCTTTCACACATCATGTCAACTGTGGGGGAATAATGGCGCTCAGTGATACCCCTCCTCTCCCAGCCTTGGGCTCCCCAGAGCATTGCCCCACCATGCCACCACAGGCAACTACAACCACCACTACCCTGCTTCTTGTGATCCTGCTCCATCATTATCACACCCCCCCAGATAAACTACACAGTTTATAAAATGGACCAGATTTTAGGGCGGACCCCCTTTTTTAAATTCTGTTTTTTTTCTTATTTCCTTCCTCTCAATCGGGGGTGTGTTTTATAATGGGGATGGTGACTATAAAGGCAGTGATGTGACAATGATGGAGAGGTAGCTGCTGTTGGATGGGCCTACTTGTAATCTCAAGCACAAGTGAAACAGAATATATAAAAAACTTTATTATTCAAGTTATCCACTGTAAACCTTTTGTGTGAACATTTATACATGTTTTGAAGCTTTTAATAGCAAAGTAAGTGTCATGGAATACCTCCTTTACATGGCATGAGCATCTTAGTGAATTTATCACCTTCAGCTCAGCAGGCCTGGCATACAAAGACACATAGGGTACAAACAGTGGCAATACATCTGAAATAACACAATAAGAAATATGACAATATGACATTTTACAGCCACTTTAGTACTTATTACAGTATTCTGTTTCACCAGCTGAAATATTAATGCACAGATCAATGAAAGTGCTCAACAGGTGTATGTGAAATGATATCTTATAATGCTTTCTCACTAATTGCCAACAGCTGTCAATGCCCTCAATGAAACATGATCATAGAAGATGAAAATGATAAAATATTTCAATAGCAAGCATGTAAGTGCCAATTTCCACTGAATTTAATTAGAGTACTAATCCTAAACTCTCAAAGCAGAATCATAAGTTATTTTGACCTAGAACTAAATCACAACATCAAGCCAAATAATATTGTTATATGGCTAAACTTAGTAATTCATACATTAATTCCTTTAACCCCCTAATGACTTATGATGTGTTATGCATGCCATAAGTTGTCTCCCTGCCTTTCATGCAAGCTCACATGCTGAGCTCGCATCTTTTCCTACAGAAGAAGGCTGAATTATGCAGCCTTCATGTCTCTAATAGTGGAGTGGCTGTCTGCCGTCAACTGGTTAAATATTAACTGTCAGTCTCTGCACTCTTCTGACCCCTCAATGGCACGCCTGTGGTGTGATTGCGGGACACCAATGTGTTGTCATGGCAGCCATGGGCCTACTGAAGAACCTGGGGTCTGTCATCAATGTACCCCCTGTGAAAACCAGCCCATGGATGATGTTTTTAGGAGACTGTAATTTATTCTATCTATAAAAAAAAAGATCAGACCACTGCAGGTTCAAGTCCTCAAGGGAGACTATTAGTTACAGTAAAAAAAAAAAAAAAGTTAAAATTCTCTCTCTTTTACCACATCAAAAATTAAGAAATAAAAACTTATATATGTATACATACATATATGGTATTACTGCATTCCCAATAGTCTGTTCTATCAAAATATAAAATAAATTAATCCAACCAACAAACAGTGTAGCTAGAAATAAAAATCGCCAGAATTGCAGTTTTTCAACAGACGCAACAAAAGAACAAAATGTAAAAACAAGCAATCAAAACACTGTATATACCTCAAATTATATCAATAAAAACATCAGCTCAGGGTTCAAAAAATAAGCCATTACACAGTTCCATATCCCAAAAATATAAAATGTTACAGCTCTCGAAATATCGAGACATAAGCAAAAATTTCTTTCTCGATAAGTGAATTGTATCAAAACTTAAAACAAAAACTACCGTATTTTTCGGCGTATAAGACGACTTTTTAACCCCTAAAATTCTCCTCTCAAGTCGGGGGTCGTCTTATACGCCGGGTACAGGTTGAGGCTGAGGAAAAAAATGCCGGCATCGGGCCCGCCGTGCATAATATAAGGGCCCCCCGAAAATGAGCTGTGGCAGGTGGCAGGTGGCAGGCAAGAAAAAAAAAATTATACTCACCTGCCTCTGCCGTCCATGTCTTCCGGAGCTTCCCGCTGCCACCCCGCCGCTGTACATAGCCACCGGGCGCCATAGATGTATGATAATAAGCCATCAGCCAATCAGGAGGCTGCTGGTGTCTCATTGGCTGAGGCATTACCGTACATCTCCTGAACGGAGGTAACTGCGCCGCTCAGTGTGTATGTACGGTAATGCCAGGCCAATCAGACGCCAGCAGCCGCCTGATTGGCTGATGGCTTATTGTCGTACATCTATGGTGCCTGGCTACGTACAGCGGCGGTGGCGGTGGTAAGCTCCAGCAGGGTCCGGTGGCACCGCAGTGGCACAGTGTGTCTGGCTGTGTGTATGTCTGACTGTGTGTGTGTGTGTGTGTCTGTGTCTGACTGTGTGTGTGTGACTGTGTGTGTCTGTATCTGACTGTGTGGTGTGTGACTGCGTGTCTGTGTCTGACTGTGTGTGTGTGGACTGTGTGTGTGTGTCTGTGTCTGACTGTGTGTGTGTGTCTGTGTGTGTCTGTGTCTGACTGTGTGTGTGACTGCAGAGGAATATTGGGGGTTGATGGAGGCTGTACTCCCCCACCACCACTGTAATACTATAATATATGGAGGACTACGGGGGAGCATTACACTATATGGAGCACAATGGGGTGCATTATATTATCTAGAGGACTATGGCGTGCATTGCACTATATGGAGGACTATGGGGGTGCATTACACTATATGGAGGACTATGGGGTGCATTATATTATCTAGTGGACTATGGCGTGCATTACACTATATGGAGCACAATGGGGTGCATTATATTATCTAGAGGACTATGGCGTGCATTGCACTATATGGAGGACTACGAGGGTGCATTACACTATATGGAGCACTATGGGGTGCATTATATTATCTAGGGGACTATGGCGTGCATTACACTATATGGAGGACTACGGGGTGCATTATAATATATGGAGGACTTTGATGATGCATTATAATTTATGGAGACAATTATACTATATGGAAGCCATTATAATACTTAGAGGGCTCTGTGGGAGCATGATAATACTTGAAGGGGTATGAGGGAGCCTCTATACTTTATGCAGGGCTATTTTAGGGCTGTGTGGTGGCCATAATACAGTGTGAAGAGATGTAGGGGTCATTATTCTATATGTGGGTCCATTATACTGTGTGAGGGTCATAGTGGGGATCATACCTTAGAAGAGGGGGTAGTCTTATACGGCGAGTATATCCCAAACTCCATATTTTAAGTGGAAAAGTTGGGGGTCGTCTTATACGCCCAGTCGTCTTATACGCCAGAAAATACGGTATGCCTGTTTGGTATCTAAATAATCGTACTGACCTGGAGAATCATACTGTAAGGTAAGTTTTATGGTAAAATGAATGCTGTTGATAAAAAAAACAAAAGAACAATTGCAGAATGTCACATTTTTTGCTATTTCACTACACTTGGTATTTTTTCCCCGCTTACTATTACATCATATAATAAAATAGATGGTATCACTCAAAAGTTAAACACAACCCCAAAAAAAAACAAGCCCTCAAACAGCTTTATTGATGGAAAATTAAAAAATATATGGCTCTTGGAATAATAGAAGCGAAAACGAAAGCGCGAAAATTAAAAATGGATCGATCTTTAAAGGGTACTATAACGCATATATTTATTAGAAATAACATACAGTACATTTTCCAGTAAAGATAAGACAATGTCTACAAAAAATCAATTAACTTTAGATTTTGAACAATAAACATATTAGTGACACTTTGCAGTCCTAACATTTTGCTCATAATCACATGTTCAGTATTTTGGTATATTTTACATCAAAATTTGTAGCCAAAACCAGGAGTGGGTGCTAAATCCAGAAGTGGTGATGTGTTTCTATTATACCTTTCCTCTGATTGTTCCACTCCTGGTTTTGGCTACAAATCCTGAGGTAAAAAATTTACAAAGTACTCAACATGTACAAGTGGCCTTAGGCTAGGGTCAGACTAGTGTATGGCATCTGATGTGATGTACTAATGACACTCGGCGAGCATAAGCCTAGTTGTCATTATACTATCATCCAATATTGTGGTCAGATGACAGGTGCAGAGAAGATGGAGAGATTGATCTTCCCATCTGCTCCATTGCCAGGCTTGGGGTATATCACACTGCACTCGAATGTGTTTCACACACACACACACACACAGACTTGTATGGGTGCGAGTGATCCAAGATTCGCACACTATTGCAGTATGCTGTGATTGTTTCCTCTGCCCATATAGGGCTGAGGAAAAACTCGCAGGTCTGAGCTGCCTGATTGCCGTACATAGGTATGAGTGCAATGCAAGATTTTCTCACATTAAACTTGCGCAGGTAACAAGCTGATAACCCTTAGCTGATAACCCATAGTCTGGAGGCACACTGTTGTGCATCAAACACGGAGCGTGTTTGATGTACGACAGTGATGCTAGTGTAATGCGTGTTTGTTGGTGTGTGTGGTGCAAGTGTGGTGCGTGTGGTGAGTGTGCCTGCATGTATTGATGTGAGTGTGCTGCGAGTGTGAGGTGTGAGTCCATGTATGGTGCATGTGTTTGTGATGCTGTCTGTGGTCCTGAAGGAGCGCGGGCAGCATTTGTCGGGGAATTCAAACTTGCTGGCTGTCAAAAGCCAGCGAGTTTGAATGTCCACCATGCACATACAGTAATAATCATCCTGCCCTGCCATGACAGTGGCCGGTAATTGTTGGATTTACAGTTTAATTTCTAAACTCCTGCTGCCCCTACCAGTGAACAGCGTTAATGTACGATGTCCAGGGTCCTGAACAGCTAAGTAATTAGCACAGTAGTTTGCCTGTGCTAATTACTTAGCTGTTCAGGACCCTGGACAGCGTACATTAGCGCTGTTCACTGACAGGAGCAGCAGGAGTTTAGAAATGAAACTGTAAAGCTGAGAGTTATAGGCATAAAACACATATTTAGCCATTTATGACCTCAGCATGTGTCCAGGAGCTTGGACAGTCTAATGCTGACATGAGTGTTAAAGCACATTATAATAATCATCTTGCACCGCTGTCACAGCGGGGCAGGATGATTATTACTGTATGCGCATGGTGGGACATTGAAACTCGCCGGCTTTTGACAGCCAGCGAGTTTGAAGCGATTTGTGCAGCACACTCGTGCTAATATCACACAGTGTACTGTATGGGGGCGAGATTTTCTCGCCCTCATACACTTACATTGCGCTCATGCGCGTCAGAATCGCAGGCAGACACAGCATGCTGCAACTGCACTCGCTTCTGACTCACAATGCGAGTTAGGTGCAGGGGACTCACACCAGTGTGCCCTGCCTGATAGGGCAACACTGGTCCGAGTGCAATGCGAGTTTCCTCGCATTGCACTCGCGCGAGTCCCTCGCCCAGTGTGCCTTCAGCCTAAGTGAGATAATAGCATGAGAGGCATGTAGAAACTATAAGTCTAGGGTCACACTTGGGAGGCAGGTTTTTTGAAGCCAGCGTTAATGGGTTGCAGTTTTTGTGTTGCCATTTTTATGCCATTTTAACACTAGCATTAACGCATGCATTTCCCATGTGCTCCCATGTTAAAAACCAAGCATTTTTGCTTACCACGTTTTTGGGTGCTTTAGCAAAAACGCATAGCGTGAAAAGTGTTGCATTTTGACCATGCGTTCTTTGCATGGGAGCCTATGGAAGTGTTAACACTACCATTTTCCACAATTTGAAATTATGAAAAACAGTAGCTTTTAGCACTTCAATGGCTCAAGTGTGACCCTAGCCTAAGGGTGTGTGCACATGATCAGTGAACACAGCGTTTTGGATGCAGCATCTTGCTGCTGTGTCCAAAATGCTGCATTGCACAGTAGAAGAATAGTGAATAGGATTTCTAGAAATTGCATGCTCACTATGCTTCTCCTGACTGCAGTATTATTTCAGCTGTAGTGCAGGTTTTTGGCTTCTGCATCTACACATCATGTTCATTTCATGCTGGGAGTCAGAAGAAGATTACCATTGGCTGCACTCAGGAAGAAGCCGCCCTGAACCCACCACAGATGGTGAGTAGATGGTGGCCATGGTCTCACTGCAGCCACCTGCGGATTCCCATAGGTCCGGAGGCATTGCGTCCAAGATGCAGCTCCTCCAGACCGTGAGAACATACCCTAATAGCGGACCCATACTACTTGTACCACAGTGTTTACACCAGGACAGAATGGTCTTTTCCACATTCCTCAATATGATTTTTGGCTGAGCTCCGGTTTTCCTACAGATCATACGGTGTCATGAATACTTGAGTAATGACTAAGTGGAACTTCAGCTTAAATTCATCCGCCTCTCTGATTTGGCAGGTTTGGGAAGCTTCTAAATGCCAAGCTGCGCATACTCCAAATATATAACATCCAAGCCCTGTAATAATAGAGCTCTAATATATATTTCATCATAATATACGATATATATCATGTATTTATAATCTCAGTTAGATTAGCTTTAGGTTGTGCATTAACCTTAAACCATTATTAAGCTGTACCATTGGGTTTGGTCTAGTCTGCAGTCGAAAAAGCAATGAAAAAAATGCAAGTAACCCAATTTAGCTAATTTGTGATGTAATGCTGCAGAAAATCTACAAAATCAAAAATGTAGCTGCCCACAATTTCTGTATAATTGTTTGTATTCTACTATCTGAGAACTGAATATTGAGAAAGGATAAGATATTGGTCAGTTTTTGATGTTGCAGAATTTCTACAAATATTATGTACTAGATGGGAGCCCGATGCTATCGCAGGAGGATGTCACTGCACTCTCTTTGTTCCCCTACGTTCTTTGCCCACCCTGCGCTCTTTATGGCCCCCTGTGCTACCTTTGCCAGCCTGTGCTCTCTTTGCCCCCTTCCGTCCATGCGTTATTTTTGCCCACCCTGCACTCTCCCTGCCCTGTTTGGTCACTCTGCCCTTTCTGCACTCTCTTTGGACCCTGCGTTCTTTGTGTTTCCCCCCCACCCTGTGCTGTGTTTGGCTACCCTGCCCCTCTTCTTTTTACCTCTTTCCACGTCTCTGTCCCCTCTTCACTGTCTCTGCTCCCTCTTCTCCGCTTGCCCACTCTGTGCTGTTTTTGCAACCCTGTCACTGCGTTCTCTTTGTTTCCTGCCTTCTCTTTGCCCACCCTGCACCCTTAGCCCACCCTGCCCCATGCTATCTTTGCCCCCTGCCTTCTCTTTGGCCACTCTGTGTTCTCTTTGGGCCCCTGTACTCCCCCTCCCCCACCCACTGCGCTCCTTTTGCCTCCCCTTTCCCCACCATGTGGTCTTTTTTGCCCCCCTGTGCTCTCTTTGCCCTGTGCCCCTGGCCTCTCTTTTCCCACCCTGCACTATGTTTGGCCACCCTGCACTCTGTTTGGCCACCCAGCAGTGTTTCCCTGTCCGCTCGGCTTAAGTGGATGCCAGGCAGCCTGATGTGTAGATGGTTACCATGATCAACATCGGGTAACCAGGGGCTGCGTCACCATGAAGCGGCGGGGATGACGGATCTCGCTAAAAGCTGCCAATGCAGCTGTGTGACCCTGGCCTAAGGGTGTCTTGTATCTACTAATCAATTTGTTTGTGTAAACTTGCTCCAACTACTGATTAGCAGCTTTCTGCTTATGCACAGTGTACACATAAAGCTACCGATAACACAGAAATCTGAGTACTGCTAGATAAATTAGTGAATGTATCAAAATGACAGCATGCAGACCAGCAACACATCACTGGAATCAGGGTCTTGGCCCTAAAGCATGCTTTTCCCAGGATATATAGCAAAAACCTGCCGACACATTCCCTTTAAAACAATATGTCTTTACTGTTTTTACTGGTAACCTAGTGTTTCTTCATGTTGCTCTCCAACTTCTCCAGTCTGTAGTAACATATGCAGCCCATACAATTTAACGTCATGCACATAATATGAGAACAGACATGATTTCTCAAAAGATAAAGCAGTTTATCCCTGTACAGTATGTGAATTTTCTTCTTTCTACCAAATTCATTGAATTACACAAATTTGATTAAATGCTTTAAATTATACTTGTCAAGAGCTTAACATTTATGTACCCTTGAGGAATATAATAATATTCAACATTATTCTGTTTCTTTCTCCTCTGTTCTTAGTAAATGAGCTTAGATTGTAAGTGCAAGCCATAAATAGTTTCTTCCCACACTAAGTGATCTCGAAGTCTATGGTTAATAGCATAAACAAGGATGTATAATCAGTGTTTTGCCATATTGTGGGATAATGCAATAATCATATTTATTACAAACACATGTCAAAGCGAATTGTTATAAAAGAATTCTCTCATTGTCTGCGCCACAGAGGACATCTGTTGTATATTTATTTCATGTAAGTTAATAAGGCTTTGGGTCTGACTAAATAAGTAAAGCAATTTTAAGAATAATTTTTCCAGTCTACAATCCAAAACATCCACATGGTTGATATTTACCAAGCAGAAATGTTGCAAGGCCGTCGAGACATCTAGACATCTTAAAGTAAAAATATGCTTAAAATATGCTACGCTTTATTATTTTCAAACAATTGATACATTATTTTGTCACGATTCTTTCCAACAACATACTGTATTTAAAAATATATATTACTTAAAATACAATACAAATAAGCTATAAAGATTCAAGGGTTAGAGTTAATTATGATGGCTGCTCTATTAACACCTATGGTACATCAAAATAATGAATCTACATAATAGTTCATTTTAAAGAGATTGTCCTATGTCAACACATTGTTTTCTTCCACAACCTATCAATCAGACAGGTGTAAAAAGTGAGGGTTGGACATCCAGGATCCTCATTGTTGCTGAAAACAAGGGGCTCTTAATTTCAACTTTTAGAAGGAGAGCAGTTTGAGAATAACCTAACCCTCTTCAGTGACTGTATTGGGATCATTGGAGATAGCACTAATTTCTACTTTATTCTCGACAAGAGCAATGATCTGAGAGGGTGGACTCTCACATCAGTTTAGACTAGTAATACCCACATTTATCAATGATTAAAATATTATTTAAAAAAATCTTTATTGCATAAATTTAAAAGGATCCACATAATCAGACAAACAGGTACAGAGAGAAAGGTCACAGAACCATCTTATCAACAAAAATAACATAACAGGGGTCTATATTGCCCTATTTTGAACCCTGCCTATCTATAAAGGATTTTAGAATTTGGATGTCCCCATACCATGGCGGCTATCTGAATTGGTGTACCTAGGTTAGGTTCCATACGATTAGAGGTTTTTCATTGTCTCGCGAATCCCTTAACTAAAATTAAAAGAATTTCATTGACATCAATTCAAAAAAAAATTACAAGACATTCAGATGATTGGCTGTCCATGTACTCGTACAATCAAACAAAGACTGCTAGGATATGAGCCCCTAGTGAAAACCAGTTGTAGCTCATGAAGATGTCTTGTGTATTGCATGCCCTTTTATGAAAACTCTTTGCCTTCTAGAACATGTGGACATGGGTAACCTTCATGAGCCAAAAACCTTAAAATCAACTTATAACCTACAACAACTCTATTTACCTGCAGATCTAGTGGTAATCTGCAAATGTACAGTGTTTTGTTATCACATTATACTGGTTTACTGGAAAAGCAGCTACAGGGAGAAAATATTTTTTTTCCCTAGAGCTGCTTGCTACCGGTCATTATAATGTTACAGAGCACTGCAAAAATCATCAGTGAATGATGTAATCCCCCCCTTGGACCTTGACTGACAGCGTGCTCTACAAACATACATTGTACACGTGCTCCTCAGCATGCTGTAAGTCAAGGTGCAGGGAGATTGAAATGATATCTGCAGGTCAATAGTGTTTTTGGAGTTGACAGGCGACTTTTAAGCAAGAAAATAATTTTAAGATGGAAAATGTTTCTATGGGATTAATTTAATGATGGAAAAAAAGTCTTAACTGTGATATCAAGTTTTTAGGAAAATGATGCACATAAAATTATGAAAGCAATAGTATATGAGCTACATTGGTTGCAATGAATCATGATGCAGAGACCAAAACACAGAAGTAAATCAGGTACTATCTTTTGGGACACAGTATAATAGAATAGAAGTGGCATTATAAATGTCATGGAGACCTTCCAACTGCACCATGGGTTTTCTATCTGAAAATCATATTGGACACACTGTCAGTGCAAGTGCCTACTTAAAGGCTTTTCCGATACCACTAGTTCAATGCTGTTGAAAATTGCCATGGCTGCCTTCACATCATTGATACCAATTGTACTATTGAAACATTACTGCACATGTTATTGTCATGGTAGTTATATACTGTATGAGCACCAGGAGGCAAACTACTGTAAAATGGAATGAACCATCCATGGAGCACTACACCGCTGGAGACGGGAATGAAACACAGGCAAACGCACCATGTGAGGGAGCTATACTGTGACAAGTAGCTGCTCAATTTCACAACTTGTTTTGGGAACATATTAATAGAAAAGGGTTGCGAAGAGTTGTAAAATGAAAGCATTTTGTCACTTTGGAAACATGTAATCTTTAATAAAAAGCACCTGAAAATATTTTTCAATTTTCAGTATGAGAGGTTACGGTAAAGGAAATTTGATGATTTCCTTTTTTAGATGCAGGTTCATTTTTTCATTTGCCGTATTGCAGAAGCACCAGTTTATATTGTCCGGCTTGTTCTGATATAATGGTTCGTTATGACAAATGCAAAAAAGTTGTACACCCGTAAAACAATGAAGTGTATTTTTTCAATGAAGAAATTAGAACAATTTTTATTATATTTAGTCTGGATATGTTTTATTAGGTTTAGTCTAGATTGAGGATCCTTGAAATGCATGGCAAGTCATTATCATTATCTAAAAATACTGTGACCTTGTCAACCTATTTCTATTTATTTTAACATGTGTTTTACTATGTGAAAATAGGAGAAAAGCACCAGTCTATACTGATAGGATTAAGCCTCTAATTCATTAAGACAAGCGATATTCTCACCAGCCTTGGCGACGTTATGTGGAATTAGATGCTCCTGTTTCGTGAAAAGGTGCACACCTCTTCATGAATCTGCACTGTCCTACAAGTAGTGTGTGCGTCCATGTGCACCCCACTACAAATCTTACTTCAGTCTCTGATAATGAATGCCAAAAATGTTCATGAGCTAGATGAGTTGTGATGTCACACCCTACACCATGCCTTATCCTGCCCAAGCTGAGGATCTCAGAGAAACTGGCCTGAAAACACCAAAAGTTGCAAAAATTTGCGTAACTATTCATATTTTTATACATTACATGCATACATTAATTTTGTAAAAATTACTTTTATGAATGGGTGCTTTGGATAGTTATATACTTTCTTCGGATTTAATACCTTTCTATTCACTCCACATTCTTTAAAAGTTGACTTTTATTGTTTATTTTGAATGTCGGAATGTTTCCGCTTCTATTCAATTATAATGTGTTCCAACAGATAGTACCTGATTTACTTCTGTGTTTTGGTCTCTGCATCATTATTCATTGTAACCAATATAGCTGATATACTGTTGCTTTCATAATTTTATGTGTATCTTTTTCCTAAAAACTGGTTATCGCAGTTAAGACTTTTTTCATCATTAAATTGATCCCATAGAAACACTTTCCAGCTTAAAATTATTTTCTTGCTTTAAAATCGCCTGTCAACTCCAAAAACACTATTATTTCAATCTCCCTGCACCTTGACTTACAGCATGCTGAGAAGCACGTGTACAATGTATGTTTGTAGAGCACGCTGTCAGTCAAGGTCCAAGGGGAAATTACAACATTAATTGATGACTTTTACAGCGCGCTGCAACATTCTAATGACTGGTAGCAAGCAGCTCTTGGGGAAAAAACAACTTTATTTTCTCCCTGTAGCTGCTTTCCCAGTAAACCAGCATAATGTGAAAACAAAACACTGTACACTTGCAGATTACCACTAGATCTGCAGGTAGGTAAATAGTGTTGTTGTAGGTGATAGGTTGATTTTAAGGTTGTTGGCTCATGAAGGTTACCCCTGTCCACATGTCCTAGAAGGCAAAGAGATGTCATAAAAGTGCATGCACTATACGGGACATCTTCATGAGCTACAACTGGTTCTTACAAGGGGCTCATATCCTAGCAGGCTTAGTTTGATTGTACATGGACAGCCAATTATCTGAATGTCTTGTATTTCTTTTTTTATTGATATCATTGAAATTCTTTTAATTTCATTGAAGGAATTCATGAAACAATGAAAACCTCTAATAGTATGGATATGACCAATGATTCATAAGCTGGCATGGAGCACTAAACTTATTAGTGTCAATGGCAGCTAATACAAGCCTTATCCATGTGCATCTTTAGGTTGGAACTCACTATCTGACTCACATGTGAGTCTCTCAGATGAGACTCAGATCAGTCACCCTGAATAGCCTCCCCCTGTAAGGACGAGAGTGTAATGCTGAACAAAAACACAAGCAGCTGACACTCCTGTCCAAAGAGGGAAGAGGCCGTTCAACGTGACTGATTTGAATCTCGACCGAGAGACTCCCATGTGAGTCGGATAGTGTGGTTCCAGCCATAATCCTCTTCAATTGATTCTTGATGGAGGATAGGTGTGAGTGGTTATTTTGCTCCTGTGCTATCCCCACCTTTCATCATTGGGACCTGTCTTTTGCAGTGTAATGGTATTGTGACCAGGCAAGGCAGCCTTTTTTTCTGAGATTTTTTTACATAATGAAAAATGTCTTTGTTACCGGAGCAATGACCGGCACTTCCATGAGTCCTAATTAGTAACAATTAGCTGATTGTTCTAGAGGCAGGATTCTGAAAGACGTTGTCTCTGATAAGACAATCCTTTTATAGTCTGTCTTCTGTAACGAATCAAAATCTAAGCTATTAAAAAACTGAAGTTTGCACGGGCCATAAAGAGTTAGGGCACTGTATATTCAACTACACATTCATCTAAACTGAAAATATATCTAACACTTGGCAGTATAACATGAGAAATGTGTAGAGTTAGGCACTTACCAAGACATAACTGTACTGATGTAAATTGCACCCATTTGTCTCATTGATTTCCCTATTACAAATCTTTCTGTCTGAAATACAGCACAGACATGGTGGAAATATAGCGACTTTGACACTCTCCAGGAGTTGGGATTCATTCCAAGCAACCAACCTCAATTCAGTATGGTGCAAAAGACTAACAGATGGCATTTCTTATGTTCACCAAGCTTCCAAAATAGGAATATGTGAAAATGATGACACTGATTACTCTTGCATACATACACAGCCTGCTCTGTTTTACTACTTTGAATTTTGTGAGCATAATGTTAGATTAAAGACTCATGCAATTTAATGTTATGTTCATACATCATAAAATAGCTGATAAGTAATGTCTAGAATACAAAATACATATCATTATGTAGCATTCCTATAATAATGCAAAACGCTAGTCACCACTATGTATTCTGTATACATATGAATTATTGCAGCTGCTTCCAAATCATCTTTGCTTGCCTTTAGTAATAGGATTGGAATAGATAAGAAACTTGGAATTAATCTACAGCCAAAGATAATAAATTCCAATGTTAACTCATGTATTAACTTACCAACTTCACTTACTGTATTTACTAGTAGTTTCCTGTTTCCAGGATCAGGGCTCTAGCTGATAGAGATCAAAATTCGATGAGTGAATTGTAGTGTCACATTATGAGGAGCTTAGAGCCTCATTCAGACATCCATTCTTACGTACGAGTGCTACCAGTGTTCTTCACTGATCGTACTAGTACTTATAATAGTAAATGTAACAAGAAAGGAGTCAGCTCACCGTCTTTGTAGCACCTGGATGGAATCACACGTAGCACATAGACATTGAAGGCTGATCGCTGGTGAGCTGTCACACAGGCAGACTCACCAGCGATCAGTACCAGCGAGATCGCTGGTAACCATGTAAACAAGCAGGTAACTAAGCGCCGTGCAGTGCTTAGTTACCCGCTGTTTACCATGGATACCAGCTGCCAGCGCTTGCTGAGAGGCACTGGAAGCTGGCTTCTCGCTTGTCTCCCGGTGTCACTCACAGCGATGCTGTGTGTCCACCGGGTGACCATCGTCAGGTTTTAGAGCAGGTTCTAAAACTTGGTGACCATCAACCAGCGATTTATTGCTGGTTGATGCGCCCTGTCACACACATCAATATCGCTGCAACGTCGATGTAGCAAGTGATATTGACGTGTGTGACATCCCCATAATAGTAAATGGGCTAATTCAGATATGCTGTTTTTTTTTTTTTTAAAAGTTAAATCACTGAGACATGTCCGATTGTGACCCGAATGTCGCTAGTGCAAATTTCAGTACATGAAAAGATTAAGAAGCACTGGAATGCAATACGAGTGTGGTCCAACTTTTCATGGACTGCTAGATAGGAAACAATGAGATTTTTGTAACTTTAATTATTGTTTTTTATGTCCTACAAAAACTGATGACACTCAGACGAAACTCTGATGATACTTGGAAGAAACTATGTTTGGAAAAATCTATTTGTTTTTCATGTCTAAAATACATGAATTTAAATAAAAATAATGCCCACAAAGGAGTCCATATGGTTCTTTAATTCCTGAGTAATGTATCTGATGTAAGAGTACATCAGGCAGCTCACCAGACACAGGGATATTTAGAGTGCAGTGCATGGAGACTCTGGATCATCTTCCAGGTAGTAACTCAATCAAAAACAGAGAAAAAAATCCAGGATCCATAAGGTAAATGAAGTAAATAAGACATTATTTTAATGAATCTTCATAAAAATAGGGTGATACCAAAGTTGTAAAAACATACGGAGCAGAAGATAAAAGTCTAGGTGTTTCGAGCAGAACCCTGTTCTTAATAAAGACCAAGAACAGGGTTGTCACCCTGAAACGCGTAGACGGTTGACATGCTTTAATTACTTCATTTACTTTGGGGATGCTGGATTTTTTCTTCTATCTTTGATATATCTAATATATGGTTTTAATGTAGAGAAATTAGTATCATTCTTGATATTACAATCTCACTATTTATGTTTTCTTGCCAACATTTGACTATGAACTATGAAGTGTAAGTGTTTTTGCTTGTTCAGATCATGCCAAAATACCATAGTTAGTGCCTATACAAACCAAAAATATCATTTGAGAATCATTAATTAACATTATAAATTTCTGTATTCAAGTATTGTCATTGATAATCCTTATGATCAGATATTATCACATTTTTGCATTAATTCTTCAAAATGTGAATCACTAAAATGCAGTGGGAAACTAACATCTGGTAAATGATTAAACCATGATTATAATTCCATATATCAGACAAATATTAACATAAATCAAATATCAAAATTCATGTATTTTTCATAGTAAAATTGTACATGAACACTTACCTACAATCCTACCCTTTTTACTTACACATCTTGAAGACAGTTGATAAAGTTGAGTATGTTCATGAGAAATAACCAAAGAAAACATTGATGGCTGCAAATAAAACTATTCAATTGGAATAATATTTCATCAACTTTTTTTTAAAGATGTGTAGCGACAATTTAGGAATATTTTTGTCTTACAGCATACAGTGCCTTGCGAAAGTGTTTACCCCATGGCTTTTTACCTATTTTATTACATTGCAAATTGTGTTAAAATTTTCTTGTAATCTGATTTGTTTGTCATATATTAGCACTAAATAGTCTAAGGTTGCGAACTGAATTGAGAAAAATCTAGGCTTTAATTTTGGGGATAAAATAAGTAAAAATGCCCATGGGCATATATATTTATGCCTTTTGCTATAAAACCCCTAAACATTACTGGTGCAAGCAAATCATTTCATAAGCCACATGCTTAGTGAGGGGAAGTCCACCTGTGTGCAATCTAAAGGAGGGTTTACACGTAGCGACCCACCAGCAATCCTGACAATGATCTTGCCTGACTGGGATCGCTGGTGCATCGCTATGTGGTCACTGGGGAGATGTCAGACAGGCAGATCTCACCAGCGATCACCCAGCGATGCGCCGACACCCGTTGGTCGTTGGGATCGTTAGGGGGCTCGGGCACAGAATGTGGATCGTTGGTAAGTCTGCCTGTCACACACAATAATGCTGACTAGCCAGCGGGAGATTGCAGATCAAAAAACGTTCCAAGCCATTTAGTAAAGATCACCGATCTCCCAGTGGGGGATTGATCACTGCTAAGTGTCACACGCAGCGAGATCGCCAGCGAGGTCCCTCCTACTTTACCAAATCGGTGACGTAGCAGCAATCTTGTTAGTGATCTCGCTACGTGTAAATCACCCTTAAGTGTCACATGGTCTCCCAGTATATACACACCTTTTTTGAAAGGCCACAGAGGCTGAAACACCAATAAGATAGAGGCACTACTAACAAAACAACACCATGAAGGCCAAGGAGATCTCCAAATAAGTCCAAGTGAGTGCTGTGTTAAAAAAAAATATCTCAATCTTTGATGATCCCCTGGAGCACTATCAAATTTATTATCATGAAATAGAAAGAAAATGGTACTACAACAAACCTGCCAAGAAAAGGTCACTCACCAAAACTCTCAGCCTAGGCAAGGAAGGCATTTCTCAGAGAGGCAGCACAGACACCAAAGAAAACCATAAAGGAGCAACAGTTCCCAAGCAGAGACTGGAGTATCTATGCATACAACCACAATAAGCCGTACTCTCCATAGAGCTGGCCTTTATAGAAAAGTGGCCAGAAAAAACTCTGTACTTACAGACAAAATTGGAAGGCTCATTTTAATTTTGCAAATTAGACATGTGGTGGACTTCCCGAATGTATGAAGGAAGGTACTGTGGTCAGATAAGACCTAAACTTAACCTTTTGGCCACCACAGTAAATGTTATGTCTGACACCAAACCAACACAGTTCATCACCCTAAAAACACCATCCCCACAGAGAAACATGACGATGGCAGTATCATGATGTGGGAATATTTTTTGGCAACAGGGAGAGGAAAAATAGTCCCAGTCAAGGAGAAGATGCATGGTGCAAAATACAGGGAAATTCTTGAGCAAAACCTGTTTGTCTATCAGAAACTTGGGACTGAGATGGAAATTCACCTTCCAACAAGACAATGATCCAAAGAATACTGCAAAAGCAATTGAGTGGTTTAAGGGAAAATATGTAAATGTATTGGAGTGGCCTAGTTAAAGTCAGACCTTAATATAACTAAGAATCTGTGGTCAGACTTGAAGATTGCTGTTCACCGTAGGAAACCATCTCACTTAAAGGAGCTGAAGCAGTTTTGGCCTGAGAAATGGGCAAAAATCCAAATACCAAGATGTGGAAAGCTCAGAGACTTGTCTAAAACAATATGCAGCTGTTGTTAGAGTCTCCACAATGTACTGACTTTAGAGGGGTGAATAGTTACGCACACTGAAGTTTTCCGTTATGTTGTCCTATTTGTTGCTTTACTATACAAACAAAAGTTGATGTTCAAAATTGTAGTTAAGTTCACATTTAAAAAATCAGTAACATTTCAGGTTGTGAGGTAGCAAAATGCAAATAGGGTGAATACTTTCGCAAAGCACTGTATATATAGTACCAATTCTTGGTATTTATTTGTAGAGATATTCATAGATTTATATGGTCTGATATTCATATATGTATACTAGTGCACATTAGCCATGCAGTGGCCTCAAAGGGTACATTGTAAAAAAAATTACACTTACAAAATAGCCTGTTCCCAAGCTGGAAGCCGCTGAGCTCTGCAATAGAAAACAGAAAGAAAAACTAAGTGGAAAATTAGTGTTGTGTTTTTAACACGTTCCAACCCGCACAGCTCATTACTACCACTTTCCATATTATTTCATCACCATATCACAGCACCCGCACGCTGGTCCTTGTCATTCGCTACTGGAACAAGGAAAGCATTGCTTAATTCCCCTTTTCCTGACTTCCCCTCCTCCTTTAAATCTCTTAGCGGTTAGAGGATGGCAACGTGTTATGTACTGAATTCCAGGCTTCTTCCATGGCCGTAATTGCCAATTTATTTGACAGGCAGCTGGGTAATGATGGCATTTCGCCCTGCACTGAGACTAAGCAGACACGCATCAAACTGCCTCCCTGACTTGCTGACATTCACTGCCCTGATCCCAAGTTACTGTGTATTGTGGCCACAAAGTGGCATGAGGGAGAAAAGAACAGACTAACTTCAAAAAGGCAAATCCTACAGGGCTTGGATGACTTTTTCAGTGTGTGACCTGCTTGCCAATTGATTCCCAGGGGTCAGAGGAAAATGAGGCATGTTGTAAACATAATTAGTAGTCTAAGATGTGAGGAACGTGTGGGCACAGCCAGGGAACTAAAACATCAGGCAGCTGCAGACTGTAGAATTACCAAACTTCTCACTATTTGATAATTGACAATAAGATCATAATATTTGTCAATTTCACATTTCCAGTAAGAAAAAATGATTCTTTAATGTAAATCAGTCATATTAACTATTTTAGCACATTTATTCTGTAGCCTGTATTGCATTATCTAGCAAATAATTGAAGTCAGCTAAAATACTTAAAAGAGTATGTTCTCCCTAGCATATGAAATACTTTAAGATTCCTTGTCTATCCATTAGGAGTTCTGCTCCCTTCTACAGTTTGGTTCTAACTCTAAAGCATTGGATTCTTTATTCAAATAGAATTCTACCAAACAAATTGTTAAAGTTGTTCTAAACATAAAATTTTTAAATCTACAACCTTGTTCTGTAAGAAAATAACAAAATCCAGTGCTCACTCTTTGCCTGTGCTTTCCGTCTTTGTTGACTGGCTGCAGAAGTGACATCATTAAAATAGCATGTGACTGTCACAACCAATCAATGTGATCAGAGGTCATGCAGGTCATGTATACTGGATGAGAGTGTTAAGCCCTGTAATTTGCTATAAAGGTCAAGTGCTGTAGTCATAATGTCATAATGACTTTAGCCATCTCAACAAAGTTTAGAGGCAGCAGCAAAGAGGCAGCCCTCTGGTGGTAGCCATAAATCTCATAAATCTCATTTTCTTATCGTCATGCATGATGTAAAAAGGTTATAGCTAAAGAAAAACCCTCATTGTTGGACATGTTCATATATCATCCTCAGCCCAATATACCCAGGTTCTTGCTAAATCCAGCGTCCAAGTCCATTGCATCATTGACCAGTTCTGTGCTTGCACAGTTTGGCCTCAAACTAGACCCCAAAACAGTAGAAAATCCAAGAATCCAGAAGCACCAGAGGATAATCCATAAAAAGATAGATCTTTATTCTATAGTATGAAAAAATCATAACAACAGGAGGACAAGGCAACTTTTTGACCATATGTGGCCATTCTCAAGCCTCAAAATACAACTATAATGTATAACTCTTTAAACACTATCCTCTGGTGCCTTGGGATGCTAAGATATGTCCAGAGTCTTGGTGAGGCATTGTCACACTTGGACTAAGGAGAATGTCTGGCAACTGTGCGTGACAGTGACGCACGGACCAACGATGTCCAGCGCACAACACAAAACAATGGATGGGGAGACACCAGGGAGACAAATACAGTGGAGAGCCCTGCTCATAGGAACAAGGGAGAGGTGACCTCCTGCACTCACCTATTGTTGTGCCCTGAACTCCCTACCATCCCTATACGAGTTCTTTCTAGTCATCACCGAACAGGATACCTAGGCCCTTTCTGGCCCTGATGTTAGCCCCCAATAGGGAATGACCAGCGGGAGCACTAGTCCCAACCACTGCAATAATACAACAAGAGGGAAGGGGAGAAAACCAGGGAAACAACAAGGTAGCTTCATGCCTGCTGCCTAGCTCCTTGGCAGCAGACTGCTTAGCAGTAGTCAGCTCTCTAGAAAACCTCCTTCTCCACACAAAGTTTGGCTAGGAATGTTCAATCACCAGCAAAACATGCTGGAACCATGTGATCATATAAAGGGGATTGGAGTAATCACAGAGTGGCCACACATGGACAAGAACTAGATAGTTTGCTAGCAGACTGACATTAACTCCTGAACTGTCAAAGGAAAGTAACACGTTTAACATAAAGTCTCAATGCAGACCTGAGACAGAGGTCTAAAATCAGTCACAAGTCTCTCAGGTAAGAGAGACCATCGTGACAGGCATACAGATATTAAGAATAAATAAAGTGAAAGAGCTATCCAGGTTTCTCATTCATATTGTATGATGCATTCATTCATGGAGTGCTCAGAATGAAGTCTGCCTAAAGGACACAATATAGATCAATGAAAAATCTGGCCCATGCTTGGTAAAATGTAAAAAATAAAATCTTTATTGGAACATATTAAAAGATGGCAATGAACTCACCCACCAAACTGAACCGGTACGCATTTCTGGTGCAAGCCATGCCCTTAAGTCATAGCCTCAAAATAAAGCTATGATGGATACTTTTTAAAGGTCTAACCTCTGGTGTTTTGGAATGCTTAGATATGTCCAGGGTCTTGGTGAGGAATACAGATATGGTTCAGCCCTACAGACCTTTTTAGATTTTCATCTGGTCAAAGAGATCTAGCTGATGTTAAAATGGTTGTCCAGCTAGAAAAAATAATGTATATTTAATGTATTAATATACTCTACTTTCATTGTCAAAGCCATTTCAGTATCCCACACGCAGCATGTTCTGTTGTGTCCTGTCGTGTTCTGTCGTGTGCTGTTGTGTTCCGTTGCATTCTGTCATATCATGTCGTGTTGTGTCCTTTTGTGTCTTGTCGTGTCGTGTCCTGTTGTGTCATGTTCTGTTGTGTCTTGTCCTGTTGTGTTATGTCCTGTCGTGTCCTGTTGTGTCGTGTTTTGTCATGTCCTGTCGTGACCTGTCTTGTCGTGTTGTGTCCTGTTATGTTCTGTCATGTCCTGTTGTGTTGTGTTATCCAACGGCTTCATCTCTATACATTTGCTTAAACAAAGGAAAGAGAAGTAGAAATTAAAATGGCAACAAGACATCAGTAAAGTTGTTCACAACAAAGTATTCTAATAAGTCACATATACATGAATGCTAAACACATTTACAGCCATTCTTTCATGTTATACATCCCTTTTAACAACTGAGATTTAAGAAGAGCGAGTAGATGAAGTTATGAATGGATGAAACTCATTGATATTGGAGTTTAAGAACAAACAGGTCCTGAAATTTCAAAAATATCAAAATAAATGATATATTACCGTGTGACCTAATCCATGTCACAAGTATTTGTCAATGGTTTCAGTTACTAGGTTTCAATCCTAGTGTAATTCCTTGTTCATAATGCCATCGCATCCCATGACTTTAGGGACAAATCAATTCTGGACATAGCATTATATATTTCATATATAATATATGTAGGCCACTTCATACTTAAAGATTGGATACAACTGCTGCCTCTACACCACTTTGCCTGGTTGAGTTGATTTTTTCGGCTGAGTGTCTAGAGGTGTAAATTGTCTGGATAAGCTGGTGTTCAGAAAATATCCTTCAGTAAACAGTCCCATTAAGAACAGAATGACTGCTGTGATTAAAATGAATTTTATTTCATGGCAAAACATCGATTGTAATGTTTTTTTAAATATAGTACCTTTTAGAAGTGGTTATAATGAGTCACGGGAAGGGACATGAATTGAAATTATTCCAGATACAATAATTACAATAGTAATGGGCAATGACTGACATGTTTTAGTCAGAATCCAACATAGATAAAGATAATTCAGTAAGAAATATTGTTATTACATTTTGAATACTTTCTTTTTACTTATTTCCATTCAAAAAGCAATGAAGATGACTTAGTTTCACATCCACGCTTAATATCAGCAGGGGTTGTTGATTTGTATTAATGACTGTGGCAAGCAATGGGGAATAATGTGCACATCTTTTTTTCTTAGAAATGTAAAATCTCCCCCATGTAAATATAAGTATTGCGAAGGAGAGCTGGGTGGCACTAGGGCTTTGTTATACATATTTGTCCTGACTTTTGTTTATGCAGGTCTGAGTGAACGAGGGAACAGTGGGTATCATTTCAATTTCTGATGTCAACATCAAATTACTTATTTAATTTCATGCCTGGTGAAGCATCGTATAGCTACATGCAGAATCATTTCACTTCATTTGTTATGCTGTGTTTTCTCGGCGATTGGCTTGCCTTCCAACTGACAGCTTTAATTACGACAAGAATTTGATTGCACTGCTGAGGAATTAACATAAAGCAACAAAGCATTTAAGAACCCAGACTTACAAAACAAAAATAGGCATCAGGAAGCCCATCAACCTCCCTAAATACCGGCTGCCTGTCATTCCTAGACTGCCAAATAGCATTTTAGCTAGCATTGTACTGTGTGTCTGGCTATTCGTAGGGACACCGTATATTAGTATTCTGTCAATGGTCAAAAATCGTTTAATTAAAAAATATAATTTTCACACCAACATACAATACACAGGTTGTTTCATGAAGACAAATTCTTTATGAACATCGGCGTGAAAGGTTCCTTGCACCGTATATTAGAGTAGATCTTGGTAGGCCAGGCCCATTTAGGTAATACATGGCCAACTATTTTTTCCTATTGACAACACGTATTTCTACAAATTTACAATTTTCATTTAATTACTATAGTACAGATTAGAAATTGAGTTGAATTGCTTCTTTACATATTGCCCTATCAGTGCAAAATGATATAATAATTAGAGATGAGCTAACTGTCCCTGAACATTTTTGCCAAGTTTAAATTTAGAACGAACATTACAGATTTGGTTCGGGATCGGAAACACAAGAATTTATCAAAACAAATCGGTGAACGTGGCTTTGTTCACTAACTGATAGGACAAAAAAAGCATTACTATCTTTAATTCATGCTTTTCATCTACCTTCTGACAGTGTAAGACAATGGGTGGTACATGTTTGATGAGGGAAAGCGGTGGGGAGAAGTCAGAGTAGTCTTGCACTCCATTTTTTTCCCCAACATTTTTTGTGTGATTGTTCCTGGTTGACAGCCAATCAGTGTGCATAAAACATCCACAAATTGAAGACACAAGGGCTGGCTTGTTTCATTGGCTGCCAAAGTCACATGTCCCTCAGGATATAAGAAGCGGCAATTTGCTGTTGTGGCCATTTTCAGAGTCTTATTGGTTAGGGAAAGTGCTGATGTTGTTCCATGCTGTTCCGTCCGTGTTACACATTTGTGTAACAAATATAGCTAGGATAACAAAGATAGCTAGTTACTCAATCACTTTTTGGATTAAACAGCAGGGTGAGAGAGTCGATCTGGACATAGGGATTTTTTGATTACTAAATCTGTGTACATTGCTAAAGTCGTGTTATTTTGCATACAGCAATTGATTGCTGTTTAGTGTTTCCCCTAAAATGGATTTTTAGTTTCTAACCAGTGATTGCCAAAACCTTGAATTTGTACTAAAAAGGCATCTTTTGTTTCTAAGAAGTGATTGCAAAATCCTTCAGTTTTCACTGAAAAGACTGTGTTTGGCCTCAGAGCATTGATTGCAAAATCCTTCCATTTTCCCTAAAAAGGCTGTGTTCGGCCTCTAACCAGAGATTGTCAAATGCTTCAGTTTGTACTAAAATAGCATTTTCTTTGCCTCAAACTAGTGATAGCCTTTTTAAGGGAAACTGTAATGATTTGGCCTCTAACCAATGATTGTCAAATCCTTCAGTTTGTACTAAAAAGTAGTGATTGCAAAATCTTTCAGTTTCCCCTAAAAAGGCTGTATCTGGCCTCAATGCAGGGATTTCAAAATATTTCAGTTCCCCTAAAAAGCCTGGCCTTTATTCAGTGATTGTCAAATCCTTCAGTTTGTACTAAAAAGGTTGTGTTTGGCCTCAAATAAGTGCTTTCAAAATCAGTGTGCATAAAATATGAGTGGGAAATCTGGAGGTCATGGTGGAAAGGTGAAGGGAAAAAGGTTGTTAGAAAGGGGGGTAAGCTTGATATTGGAGGTGCATGTGGGAGAGGTGCTACTGCAAATGTTACTGAAAGCTGTACTGTCCAAACATTGGCTCATTGTATCCCAAGGGCAGTAACAACTTCTGCTACTGGACAGCCTACTTCAGTCTCTTTATTTCCCAGCAGCAGAGTGTTACACATTGTGAATGAGGCCGAGAAAGGGCTTTTTCTACAGTTCATTGCAAGCGCTGCATCAACTGACCTGTTCTCCTGTTCCTACACCTCAACATCTCAATCAGTACAGTCATTAGAGGTGGCACAATAATTACACGTTTCACCTCATGTTACAACTCTCCAACTGCACAACTGATTGTGGGGAAACACAAATAGTTAATTCTGTAGAGATGGTCACATATTCTATTTCATGGGCATCACATATCTGCTCCAAAAATTCACATACTCCAGAGGTGGAAAGCATTTGCACCGATGCCCAAAATCTTTTAGATTTGGATCTTGGGACAGAAGAAGCAGGGTCCCAGCAGAATACAGATTCTCGTCACCAGACGCCAACCCCTGGGGGTGGAGGTGATGATGATGATGAGAGTCAAATACCTCAGAAGAACCCACACTGTACTGTGCATTCAGCAAAGGAAGAGGAGGAGGGTGACTCTCATGGCGAGGCGCGAGACAAAAGATTGGATGATGATGAAGTTTGAGACCCCACTAGGAATCAACCAAGGATCACGCAGTTAAGTAGCTCAGTAGAGGAGGTGGAGGAGGAGGAAGATGAGGAGGTTAGGTTGTGTGTTACTGCACAGAGAATTAGAGCTGCAAGCACAACAAGTACTGCATTCTAAGCCTCAACTCTGGCTCTGGACAACAGTGGTTGCACGTCTGTAGGTGTCCAAGCCGGTAAGGGTGGCCTAGCCTGGGCCTTTATTATTACCGCAAAAAATTAACTAACTCATGTTATTTGCAAAACTTGTAAAAAAAAACTTCAGTAGAGGCAAAACAATCAACAATTTGACTACTACATGCATAAACCGTCACATGGCCCAGCACAAAGCACATGTGTTACTCTGGGAAAATTACCGCACTAAAACTGTGCCTAGCGGGCCTCACCAAACACTGTCCTCCACATCAACCGCATCAGCTGCTTCTTCCTCTTCCTTCATCATGGCAAGTGTTGTCTGACAGGTGTCCGACCACTAAACCTACACTTGTTTACCTGCTACAGTCGGGACAAGTAACAACCCCTCATATATTATGGAAGTGGACAGGCTTGCTGGTTTTCACCGATCTCAGACACTGAGCACACCACTTGTTTATCAACCCACCATAACATCTCCGCCTTCACCTCCCTCATAGTGCAGTAGTTTATCGGATACACCCTGCTCCATCCTCTCTCAACACAGCAGCCAGCCCTCAGTATTGTAGTTTTGGTCATAGAAAAGATTATTTCCTCTTACACATCCCAAATCAAAGAGCTTGAATTTGACCATCTCCAATTTGTTGACCACGGAATGCTGCATATTTTGCATCGTGGTTACAGATGGTTTCTGAAAGCTAATGGCAGTTGCAGCCCCCCAGTATTGGTTGCACAATTGCCATTACTTCTTGAAGAAAGCTGTGTCTGCGAAACACCAGCATTTCATAGACAACATCACCCATTCTTTGAGAATCTCTGTGCGTGACAGGGTGCATATCACCACAGACACCTGGATGAGGAAATATGGCCAGGGGTGTTACATCTAACTCACTGGCCACAGGGCGACTCAGTTGGCTGCGGGGCCAAGTGGAAACCCCCAAGACGTTTGGGGACAAACTTCTGCCTATACCTCTTCATCCACAGCTTCTGCATTGTCCATCTCCTCTAGGGCCTCTAGCTGCGTTACCTCACCTCTATTGTAATGTCCCAACAGTTTAGACAGAATCCACCCCACTTTCATACTGCACTGCGAGGGCTTTGTGTCATGAGGCAGTGTTTAAATTAAAATACCTTGGAGAAGTCTAGAAACATTAGCAGCAGTTTAACTGCCAGAAGCAATTTCTAGAAATTGTTTGACCAATTTTTTAAACTAGCCCATCCACCGGCAGAGTTCAAGTCTGACACATAGTGAATGACTGGAGAGGATGGCACAGAAGTATCTAGACCTCAATATCTATGCGTTCAAGGAGAGTTTGGACAGTTTTGCATTTTGGGCTTCAAAAATGGAGGAGTGGCCTAAGCTCGCCAGTCACTCCTTGGAGGTTTTGTCCTGTCTGGCAGTCAGTGTTCTCTCAGAACGTGACTTCAGCACTACTGGTGGTGTTCTGATGGACAATCACATCAGGCTGTCCTCTGAAAATGTAGACCACCTAACTTTCATCAAGATGAACAAGTCATGGATCTCCAATGACTTTTTCATGCAAGCAGCAGACTGGGCAAATTAGGCATGTTGTGCTTTTCAGGGTGGTGTCTTTATCTCGCCATTATACAGTTTATATTCTAATGAGATGTTTTGGCAGATTTTGTGGCCCTTTTAATGTGTTGTTAGGCCTTTAATTTTGCCTCTTATTGATTTGAATGAGATTTGGAAGTTCAGCGAACAGTTCGGTGAACTATTCGATGAATATATGCCCATTTGGTGAACCGAATTGAACCCGAACTTTAAAAGGTTTGCTCATTTCTAATCATAAAGAGCAGCCCTAACTCAAAACCTAACTATTAGATACAGTGTACAACTGATAACCAAGAGTGCCTCTTGTCCTGACAGACCTGGAACAAAGTGTATTACAATACTGTCAAATGTGGCGTTTCCCTTGACCATTGAGGGGCTAGAGAGTTGGGGAGCCAGGCTTTGCCAAATGCTCAATGTCTTCTTGGCTTGTGATATCATCACAATGTCATCTCTAACAGCCTCCTCAGGAGCCATTCATGGGGAGATGCGTTGAGGAAATGACAATGGCACTATTGTGATAAATACCATATATCACATATTGACAATAATATCACAATGACGTACATTGATTTTTATTTCTTTAACTTAATCAATGAATTATCTATTTAACCATATCTAAGCCCTATTCATGTACTGTATGCTAGGTACTATACTATCTATACAGGGTTAATTATAGCAGCACTATATTGTTCAGTATTTTATATCATATGATGAAAATATTACCTATTCGACAAATTGTTTTTTCTTAGCTCTATTTGTCTATCTTTAAAAAAAACAATATTCATTTACCTTCTACCCTCTCCTACTGTATCCTCACCCATCCTTTGTACACTGTGAGCCCTCACAGCAGAGTCCTCTCTCCTCCTGTACCTGTGTGTATTGTTGATAATTATTGTATTTGTATGCCCCTTTTTCATGTACAGCGCCATGGAATAAATGGCGCTATAATAATAAATAATAATACATTGTCTATTGATTTCAAGCATTACACTAGTTATTTATTAGTAAAATATGTGTGTCAGGGCATCCTAGAAGTTCTACGGTGAGCCATTGAGGAGCAGGGGTATCATTGTCATTAAATTAGGGGTCAGCTTTAGCAGATAGCTACTGGTACTGATTAGGACCCATATTTTTGTAGGCATAGTCCAGGCCCCCACAGGTTTTTTTGGCCTGGTGTTGATCAGGAGCACTTTAGCATCAATGATTGTGTCCATTTTGTATATTATATTTTGGGGCTTTAAATTAATTATAATAAAATATAATATTTTAAACAAATTTTTTACATCACACATTTGGCTTTTTGACGATATGTTTGCTTAAAAAAAACACAAGAAGTTTATTGATTATCACAGGTCTGCAACTAAAAAGCTAAGCTGTTTGATTATTTTCATCTAATTTCCATGTATTTTGGTGTGCTGAAAATGAAAAAATATTGAAAAAAATCCTGGACGTCAGGATTTGCCACATAATGCAAAATTCTCTTCAAATTTAGTACATTTTTCTCAATTTTTGGTATTTTTTTATCTTAGGGTTTTGAAAGTCAAAATTACGATTAATTAATTCACATCAATGTATTGAAGATATACAATGCCAAAAAAAATATAACTTTCAAAGAAAAGAACTTTTAGAGTGAGCTAATGAAACCAGCATCAACATGTTGCAAGCTGAACGAGCGAGCTCTGACATGCCCGGGCTTGTTTCAATTGTTTTATCTTGGTTCTCGCCTGTTCACACTTTTTAATCTCAGTTTGTGTTAGCTCGTCATACTCAACCGTGTTTCCCAAAATTAGCATTATGGCTCTACGGAAGTGTATTAATTCGCCTGACAGTTTCTGTTACATTTGTGGTGAATATACAGTGTTGAAGCAACAGCTGAATATTACAAACTTTGTGAAAAAAGTATACTTCGCATATTTGGGACTACAGCTTGGAGATCAAGATAAAGCTTGGGCGCCTCACAGAGTGTGCAAACGGTGGTGTGTTGAGGACCTCTGAAATTGGTTCAAGGGTAAGAAAAAAGCTTTCCGTTATGGGATTCCTATGGTATGGCGAGAGCAAAAGAACCATAGTGACGATTGTTACTTTTGTTCATGCGATGTGAAAGGGTATAATTCAAAATGGAAGCATTCCATTTCATACCCCAATATTCACTCAGCAATTCGTCCCATCCCCCATGGCACAGATATACCAGTACCCAAGGTCCCTGATACCTTGGAAGAGATAACTAGCTCCGATGAAGGTGGAGTCATACCTGAACCAGATGATGAATCAAGTTCTGACTTTGAAGATGATACAAGACCAAAATTGTTTTCCTAGGAGGAGATGAATGATTTGGTAAGAGACTTGAATCTTCCCAAAGATGCCACTGAGTTACTCGGCTCAAGGCTCAAAAGCAAGAATTTATTGTTGCCAGGAGTGTCTTTTTCAGACATCGTGAAGACGAGTTCGTTCCTTACTTTGCCCAGGAAGACAAGTTGGTTTATTGCATCGATGTTGAAGGTTTGATGGGTCAATGCAAAATCCAATATGAATCAGTGCAATGGCGTCTTTTTATAGATTCTTCAACAAGAAGTCTCAAAGCAGTTTTACTCCACAACAGCGGTTCTTATGCTTCCATCCCTGTAGGTCATTTCGTACACTTTAAGGAGACCTACGAGAACTTGGAATTGGTTCTTTGTAAACTTAAATATGAAGACCACGGTTGGCAAGTGTGTGGGGATTTGAAAGTCTTGTGCATGCTGCTCGGGCAACAAGCTGTGTATACCAAATACCCTTGTTTTCTGTGTCTATGGGACAGTCGAGACCGACAAAATCACTGGACCAAGAAGAATTGGCAGCCGAGGGTGCTCACAGTTGATGACAAAAATGTCCTCCGAGAAACTTTGGTTCCTCCCCATAAAGTTCTTCTACCACCTCTCCACATCAAATTGGGATTGATGAAGCAATTCGTAAAATCACTTCCATAAGAAGGAGAATACTTCAAATACTTGGTCGCCAATTTTCCAGGCCTCTCGGAGGCAAAATTGAAGGAAGGTATGTTTGTAGGACCAGACATTAGAAGGCTTATAGCTGATCAAGAGTTTATCAATACCATGACACCTCCTCAAAAAGAAGGGTGGATTGCATTTAAAGAGGTCGTAGAGAAATATTTAGGGAATAACAAAGACCCTGACTACAAACAAATTGTCGGATGAATGCTGAAAGCATTTCAAGCTTTAGGTTGCGTGATGAAAGTGCATTTCCTCCATTCCCACCTTGACAACTTTCCTGAAAATTTGGGAACTGTGAGTGAAGAGCAAGGTGAACGATTCCACCAGGACATTAAAGAGATGGAAAGAAGATACCAGGGAAGATTTAGCATTACAATGATGGCAGACTACTGTTGGACGCTTCAGAGAGACATTACAGATGCTACTCACAAGCGTAAATGTACCAAGAGAAGCCTCACAGGGAAGATGAATCGATTTTAGTGTTTGTTAGTGAGCTCATTGCAGTTAAAAAAATGATTTTCATGAAACATTTGTAATAAAAAATTAATTTTATGAGTCTATTTTCATTTATTTTGAGGTATCGTCTTATTTAACATAGTTACTTAAATTGTCAGAAAACATGATGTCCTATGACAAAATGGAGGTCATTTTCGGATTCAGCGCACTCAAAAACATAAAGATTACGTGGAATAACCAAAACAGCTCTTGAAAAAATGTTTTTTGCAGATCTGTGTTATTCAAAGGAGTAGAAAAATGATTGAAACAACAGTAAAAAAAGTCATCTTTAAAACCATAGGACAACCCTCAAAAAAAACACTATTGGCCAAAACCATTGGTAAAAGGCTCTGGAAACAATTGAAAAAATTAGACATAAGTGCCAAAAAATCCACAACTTCCTGAAACATCTTCTGCTTGAAAAACTCAGCAGATTAGCCAAGTTTAAAAGATGTTGTGTGCACACCCAAATAAAGGTTATTTAGTGGGGGGTAGTTATATTATGTTTCTACTTTTTTATCCCCCAGACATATACTACCCAATGTTGTGCATGTGCATATTGTTTTTTTTCTAGTCTCTATCGTAGAGTGTAAAGTTATGTATAGACGATCCGGAAACACTGAATGCTGGATGCAGTGTCTTCGAACCTGAGGTAAGCCACGGCTGAACGCATGGAGAATGCAGCCGCCCTGTGCTCACAATTTACATTCGGGGCAGGGCAGTTTTTCCCTTCATTCAGCCACCGAGATCGCATCCGACTCTGCAGCATTGAATTAACATGCTACAGAGATGCGGAAGCGCGGCACCCCGAACCACACCTGAAAAAAATGCGGCGGTCAGGACAATCACAGTGGGCATGGGATTTCTGCAAATCCCAGCCACTGTGCTTGTCTTGCTGAACGCAGCATTGTAGACACTGCAGTAATACGCTGCATCCAAAGCACTGCTATTACTAATCGAGTGTATACAGCCTAAGGATACAAAATTATGGCTAGTGAAAACTGTCCCAAATTATAACTACTAAATACGGAGAGTTTTTAAAACCAGACCTGCAATGTTCAAATGCTTACTAGGCCTGTTTCACTTGACTTGATAAGGTCACTTATCTAAACCTTTGTCCTTTGTTGAATAAGGCTGATTTCACATTGTGGTTTTTGGGCATCCGTGGCTGTCCGTCGTAAAACGGACACCCATGGATCCGATTTGGATGAAAGACGAAGTGCCGCTCGACCTGCGCTGCTGTAAATGACCACCAGAAACTCGGAATATCTGGGATAAGATGTTAGTTTCATTCAGACGCGTTTTGGAGCTGCTACCGTGCTCCTTCCTCATTGACCCTGCGGAAGGAGCCCGGTAGCAGCTCTGAAACGCGTCGCAATTAAACCAGCATCTAATCCCATGGTCTTTTAATGCAGCACAGGACGAGCGGCACTTCGTCCTTCATCCAGATTGTCTCCACCGCGGTTACCCGTGGAGGTGTGGACCGTGCAGCAGCTGTATTTATGAGTGATCATACTTGATTGTGGGTTGCACAGCCATATCAGGTGAGCAGTTTTCATTAAGTTTTATTGCCATTACCTGTCGGAAGTATAAGACCCTATTGCGCATTATCTCACATTTTCATACGAATCCGATTTGGCCCCCATGAGCACGGATTGGTGCTCTATTGTCTATTGTCTATTTGTCAGAGATCCGATTCTGTCCAATTTTTTGCTGTACCCAGAATCGAAGACTGCTTAGATTTTGGGCACAGTGGACAAAATCGGACAGAATCGGATCTGACCCGGACCACGGCAATTAACATGGGGCCTATGGAGACCGGGTCTGGGAAAACATCGGATCGTTTCCCGGACCTGATTTTAGTGTACTGAGCATGATCAGTACACTAAAACTGCTCTGTTCCTGTGTAATTTCACTTCCGCAATTAATATACATACATTGCGGAAGTAAAATTAACTAAAGCAAGTGTTAAAAATACAAAAAAAATATCCTCACCTCTCTGGCGTCTCCCGCGATGTGTGCCATCTAGTTCCGAGGGCTTAAGGACCTGGTAGGGTGGGGCTACCCGGTCAGCTGATCGGTCACATGACTCCAGTGACTGGTCATGTGACTGATCAGCTTATCGGGTAGCCCCGCCAGGTGAGGTTAGGATTTTTTTTTTTAACACTTGCTTTAGTTAATTTCACTTCTGCAATGTATGTATATACATTGCGAAAGTGAACGTACCCCGCTTGCCTCCTCCCAGCTCTTTCTGTGTCCGGAACAGAGAAAATCACGGGCCCGGATGCAGAAATGGAATCCGGAGGCCACATCTGATCTGGTCCTTTTCCTGTCCTGTGGAGTCCTGCAAAAAATAGAATCCACACGGACAGGAAAATATTGCAATGTGAAAGCAGCCTAAATTCTTACTATGTTATTGATCTTGATTTAAATAGTTCAATTGACATGTCAAACATCTTAACACTGTACACAAACTACATCATGCCGCCTTCTTGCAAAACCACAAGGCCTATAATTTTTTGCAGTCTTTAATGTGTGCCCAGCAGCACACAAGCACTGTACAGTAGTCTGATGAACTGCTGACAACTGTGAGATCTCACTTATGTTGTTCTATGGGTGCCTGTCGATATAGTGCTGACAGATTACAAATGGCAGCCAACAGTAGTTGGAATGCATCCTTTAATGTTCCAAGAGAAAGGTCAGGATGCAGCTTAAGCCCTAAAAGTTAAAAAATGTGGATGCAAAATAAACATGTTAATGAAAAATTCAGAAATGATAAACATTTGGGGCTTCAAGGCCTTTCATCAGACTACTGAATTTCCTAAAGAAAAAAAGAATAATACATGTGGGCATCTTAGACTGATACAGATTATTTCATGGTGACAGGATAGAATGAGTTCATTTGGAAATACACTATAACTAAATCAAAGGACGTAGAAGACATTTTTCGGAAGTGATGTGAAAAACTGATATATTATAAGACATGACTGGCTGCTATTACTGCAGCTAAAGGTGATGCATGAAGCCATTAAGGGGCATGTATTTAGTCATATCAGTAATGTGCTGTATAATCTCATTGATATAATAAATGGAGCAATAATTAAAAAGAATTTTCTCAGAGTTTATTATTTTGTCATGCAATTCAGGATGAAAAATACTTAATTCTGCAGATCGTCTGGAAGAACCAAACACTTTAACCGTATTTGTGCTAAACAGTGAAGATAATTATTTATGAGTTTGTTGACGAAGAGTTAAAATGTTTTTGCCAGATTTTAAATCTGACTAGGTCAGAGAACTCCCACAATGCTTGGGATGTTGATCCTTTTGGCTGACTGCTATCCATATAGTCTGATCCAGCAAGAAATGGGATTCACGTTGATAAGATAAGAAGTACAATATCACTGGCTTGTTGGGAACATCAACATCAGGTTTTAATAAAATACATTCCAAGATGTAAGTCTGTCAATGCATGGATAAATGACCATTTATGAGAATTCCATTCCCATAACTTTTAATTTTAGAAGATATTAAAATGTTTTTATAAAAAGATTAGAGAATTCCATACTTTATATGAAGTTCATTTGTATCAGGACAAATAAAGCATTTTTGTTGCCCTGGCACATAGTTGTTAGCATTCTCTGTATTGAGTGTTTTGTAGCAAAAACTTGAATAAATAAATGTAGGCAAATAAGGAAGACAATGTGCAGTTAATTCATGCTTCAATATTCTTGCATTATGTAACCTTATTCATGGTTAGGCTTGTACTAAGGAACAGAGGAACAAACCTGCCACTGTCTAGTTTTCAAATTTTAACCCTCAAAGATCTCTAGACTTTATTTCATGGGCTCCTAGGTTGCATCCACAGAGAAGCTGCTGACCAACAGAACAAGTTGAGAAAGTAAATAGAAAGTGAAGTGGTTAAAAAATAAGACAATGACAATACAAGGTTTAATCTGAATGCCTAGACTAGGTGGTGTCAGAATTCAAGAGGTCAATCAAGCTAAAAGGCAAAAGAGAATCCAGGCAGTTTAACCTCTTCATGTCATGGCATGAAGTATAACCTCTTCGGTTATGTGACCGATCAGCTGATCAAGTAGCCCCGCCCCACCAGGTCATCCATAACCTCCTTGGCCATGTCTCTTCCTTGGATACAAATTCAAGCACTGAGCTCGCATCATCCCCCACACAAGTCAGCTGATCTGATCATCTGACATGTGCAGCTAACAGCACCAATCAAATAAGTGATCCGATTGGCACTGTTAACCCTTTGGATTGTGCCGTCAATCACTGACAAGCACGATCCAAAGCAAAGCAGCATCAGGGCCTAGATGCATTGCTATTTAATCAGCTGAAGACCCCAGCTGACCCCAGCTGAAGACCCCAGATGCTGTCATGAATCACTTACTTCCAGCGATGCCAAATCAGCGCCACTGAAAGAAAGTTTTCATTTATGCTGTATGGAGAGATGCTGAAGCATCTCTTTGCATAGCACAAGCAATTGTGCTAAGGCTCCCCAAGCAGCAGTGTAAAATAAAGAGAAGGTAAAAAAAATAAAAATGAAAAAAAAGAAAAAAAAAAGAAAAAAAAACATGAAAGTTGCAATCACCCCCCCATTTGTTCCATTGAAAATAAAACTATTAAACAAAACAAAAAAAAAAAATATCTAAATATATATATATATACTGTATATATATATATATACACTACTATTTGGTATCAGAATGGTATTCAGAAATGTCCGATCTATCTAAATGTACACTGTGTGCAGAATTATTAGGCAAGTTGTATTTTAGAGGATTATTTTTATTATTGATCAACAACTATGTTCTCAATCAAACCAAAAGACTCATACATATCAAAACTTAATATTTTTGGAAGTTGGAGTGGTTTTTTTAGATTTGACTATCTTAGGAGGATATCTGTTTGTGCAGGTAACTATTACAGTGCAGAATTATTAGGCACCTTAATAAAAACCAAATATATTCCCATCTCACTTCTTTATTTTCACCAGGTAAACCAATATAACTGCACAAAATTTAGAAAAAAAACATTTCTGACATGGAAAAACAAAACCCAAAAAATAATAATAATAATGACATCACACCACACCCCTCCTTATTACAGAGATGCACATCACTTGATTTACTTACGTAATTGGTAGTTGGCTCTCAAGCCTATACAGCTTGGAGTAGGACAACATGTATAAAAAGTATCATGTGATCAAAATACTCATTTGCCTAATAATTCTGCACACAGTGTAAACTCAATTAATTAGATCTGTAAACTGCGTAACAGAAAAAATTTCAATGACAAATTTCCTTTTGTTTGTTCGACACAAACATTGCTAGGGAACAGGTCCCGATGGGAGGAGATTAGGTGGGGTAGTGAAGATCGGGAAAGTGAGTCAGGATGAGTTAGAGGAAGCCGTTGAAGGGGAATTCTGCGAGTAGCGCAGTGGAGGGCTCATACCTGGCTGGAACTGTCCTGACGTGAAGCGCAGAGGGAGCCCGCGACTGGGAGCTGGAGTCAAGGGCGAAAGACTGGGCCACGGTTGAGCCTGAGGCTGCCAGCGAGGACCAGTCACCTGACCTGCAACCCGTGACTAGTGTGGAAGTCGGGGTATCTGGGCCCCGCACTGAGCCGGAAAGCACCGAGCCACCTGCTTAGGAGATCATGTCACCCGTTGTCGTTGAGGAAGTCAGGGTATCTGGGCCCCGCACTGAGCATGATGTCCCAGAGGAACCCATGGAGAGTGCTAATGTAGCAACCCTGTGGACCGGTGGCCGCAGACTAAACCAACAGCAGAGATGGTGAATCATGTACCCCAAGTCAAACACCCAACACAATCGCAAATTCCTATACCTAGGACTTTATGCCAGGCAAGGGAGAGGTGGGAGAGAGCTGAGTGGTGGGTGGAACTTAGAGAAGACACCTGTGGAAAGGGGAGGAGCAACAGTAGTTACCTCAGGGAGAGAGTGACAGTAGTCAGTCGGAGGTTGGAGCTGGAGAAGAGCTCAGGACTGAGCAGAGGTGCAGAGTGACAGCAAAAAAACTGTAAACAACAGAGGAGAAAACCGGGACCCAGCGCCTGGTGCCATCAGAGGCTGACCGAGTGAGAGACTACTGACCAGGTGTAGTGGAGAAGGAGTCCAAGTTGGAAGACCGGCTTTACGGAGACACCAAGGGACTGGGTCGACGGACAGGGTACCGGCCCTGTAAATGTGGTTGGCAGTTACAAGCCCCCGCCACAGATTAACCGGTGTGGTGAGGGGTCTTTGTGCCCGGAACCAAACAGACCATCAAACCAAAGGAAAGGCCTCATATAGGACTTGGGATCCAAGGAGCGGACTCTCTGAGAAGTCCACGACTGCTAGCCCTGAGGTAGTGAGTGTTCCTGAGGAGAGAGATCCAAAAGGCTTAGAGAAAAGGGGTGCTTTTGTGATCCATCTAAGCTGCCGACAGGCTACCGGTACGCTCACAGCAGGAACACCGTGACTGTGTAAAGTAAAAGCAAGCAGTGAGTAAAGTACCCAGTTGAACTTGAAGCGTGTGTGAGAGTCTTTATTGAATGTTCATGGCTACAGAAACCAGCAACTAAGGAGTTGCAAAGCTGAGACAAAAGGAGGTCAGCTGTCAGAAGTAAGTTGCACCCCCATGGTTACCTCACAACCACTTCACCAAAAACTATTAACCCGGTCCAGGGGTTAAATCAGTCCTGCCTGTGGAGGGTTCATCACCTTGCTGCATCACATTATCATCCCCTGGAGCTGAGAAAAGCAGCGGCAGTCACATCTGGCCGCATACCACAGGTGGCGTCAATGATAAACTAGAATTTTATTTTTATCCCCTTTTTATATCCCTTCCCCTTTTAATTGCAGTCCCTCCAGGGCCACAGAATTGGTCCACGGTCATTACCGTGACATTCCCCCCTGTGACAAGACAGCAGGGACTGATCCCAAGTAACCCATGGCCCAGAGGGCGATGCACTAATGTGATCGTAAAGGCCATCGAAGAAGGGCCAGCCAGACTCTGCAGAGAAAGACCTTGGGGAGGATGATCAGGACGACAACAACGATGACTATCAAAGCGGAGCATCCGGGTCCCGTATCTTCTGGTGGAATCGCCCGTTGGGAGGGTCAATGCCGATGCCATCACTGCGGTACAGGACAGTGACCCTGTCCTGGTTCGAGAGCAGCCCGAGCTGGCAGAGGAACAGTACCGGGTCAACCAAGCAAGAGACAGCGTCTGCAAGAGGAATGGTGGGCCAGGGAGCAAAAGAACTTGCTGGAGAGAGCCCGAGCCCGCTGGTTGCCGCCGAGATCACCTGAGGAGAGAAAGTCAAGTATGGTGACAACGTTCAACCAGGAGAGCAGGTGGGTGGGGAGACATCCGGGAACCGGACCTACGGGGGGAAGTATTTGTCAGTCGCCATGATGTTGAGGCTCCCCTCCCCAAGGGTCCCCTGGACCGGGATCTTTACCGGCACGACCGGGTGGACTACGGGAGACAGGTAAGGCCTAAAGGCTGGTATGCCCTACGTGTATATAGAAGCAATGACTAATTGTCCAACCCAGCTTGTAAATAGTTAATGTGTGCTGCATAGTTGAATCATATATGACTTATTTATATGTGTTTGAGACTTGCTGGACTACCCCCGTTAAGCCCAAGGACTCAGTATAATGTGAATATGTGCCTTTTAACAGTCCGGTGGTGATAAGGACACTAACGAACCAGTGCGTGATAATTACCACCGGAACTGTATGTGTGACCCCGCTTCGTTAGGTCAGTTGTATATATCGTTAAATGGTTTGGGTCCCGTTGACCTGATAACGTTATAAGAAAAGTGTCAACCGGAAAGGATGAAAAGTAATGTGTAATGGTTGTGTAAATAAAAGTGTTATTGTATTGTTTGAAATGCATATAAAAATTGTGCTAGAGGAAGACATTGGAGGGGAACGCTGTAAGTAGCACAGTGGAGGGCACCTCAGGAGACATGACCCTGACAGAAGGGGAGACCCTAGGGTGTCAGCTAACACCCAAATCCGGACCAGTATGTCCACTGGCCGGAAGGGAACTCGGTCCACAAACGGAGGATCGGCTCCGAGGGCGGTGCGGGTGTCTATCCCTAGCCGCTGAACTGCAGGCTACGGACTTCTTTAGAAGTCTCCGCCACACCTGACATACTCCACAAAGGTACCCGTAGAGGATCCGGACACCCGAGTCAAGTCTCTCAGAAAGGGATCCGTGTGGAGGCGAGAGGCTCCAAGGAAGTGAGAGAGAGGTGAAGTTAAGGACAGATTAAAGAACTGAAAGGTACATCAAAGAGGGTCCCAAGTAACTCCCTAACCTCTGGTGACTACCCAGGCCAGTTTAACCCAATGACTGTAAAGAACTGTTCATGGCCTAGTCATCAGTAAAACCTGTGCAGAACTTGAGAAGTGTGTGGTGTCTTATTTCATCGTGCCGGGGAAAGTCACATTCCAGTCTCCTCAGGCAGACTGCATCCAGCCCCCACCAGTGGAGCCGCCTTCCTGTGTGAGTTCTACATTTCCATCTCTACCCTGTGGATCCCCCTCCACCTACAGGGAGTGTCATTATCTAGCTGCCCCATCCATCAGACCCGGAGGTCTGCTGCAGTGCTGGTGCCATCACCGGACACCGTAGGTGGCGTCACAAGACTTTTGTTTTTCTTTTGATCCCTTTTTCAGTGACCACCAGGGCCATTGGTCCAGGCACAGGCCGCCTGTGATATCCCCAAGTAAATCAACGCCCAGAACGGGGTACACATAGCCCTGGAGAGGGTCAGACACATAGATAAGTAAGCTTTCTTTTTAACAAGGGAACTTTACTTTGCATTAAAGGCAACCAGGGATTTACACCCATGTTGCAGGCAAATTCTTTTCCCATGAATGGGGTTTCATCGTTTAGAGTAAAAATTAATTGAATGGCCGACCACTCCAAAGAAATACTTAAGCATCTCATCCTCTCTGTTAGCATCATTTTACATCTGCGGAATCAGTCTTTTGGATCAGCTCCATCCCACCCACAGGGATTTAGTATACAACTATTGGAATGGCCAATGAGACAACAATCCTCTGCCACATGTTTTGGGCTCGCTAACCAAAGCCCTGATGCCCTCGTCAAAGTAGGTAAATCTTTAAGTTACCACACATAGAAGTCGGACGCCTGAAGAGTCGGTTGACATGTTTTATTTCTAAAAGGAGCATTCCGGTTTTTAAGTATCCTCACTACTGGCATGCTGGATCAGGTATTTCACTCTCAATAAGGAGAAAAGCTTGCCCCTGTAGTAGACAACACACATATCCTTTATAGGTTGATTCTTCAAAGTTTCTGTTATCCTTCTTCCCAATATAAATTTAGTGAATGATGAACAATAGGATATAGACTGTAGGAAGCATAAAAGCAGAATCAGATTATACACGTTTTATTGTCTTATTCTAGCAATGCATAGATCTGCATAGAAGCCAAAGACTAGAAATGGAAGGGCAAATTTTAATCAGACCAGTTATTAATTAATATTTTCTTCATTGTTAAAAAAACCTTTGATTTTATAGGTAGACATGTTACGGGGATGAGTGTGGAAGGGGCTCTTCTCAGTAAACCTAGGCGAGCTGGGGATTCAGTATTAGGCTAGGGTCACACTTGCAAAATTCTAAGTTCCCTGCGTTGTTTGCAGAGGACTTAAAATTTTTCTCTCACTACGCAGCCTTCACGCAGGCTGCAGAGCGGAGAACGCGGCCCTTAGCAACCCTCTGTGTTTCCTGGATACCAGCTACTCAGTTGGCTGCGGGGAGTGCGATTTGCACGATGCACGCACCACGCACAGGGGAACGCATCATGATGCGTTCCCCTGTGCGTTGTGCGTGGTGCGAATTGCACTCCCTGCAGCCCGCTGTGTAGCAGGTATCCATGAAACACAGCGGGTTGCTAGGGGCTGCGTTCTCCCACTATGCAGCCTGCGTGAAGGCTGCAGAGAGAGAAAAAGATTCTATGTTTTCTGCAAACCATGCAGGAAACTTAGAATCTGTCAAGTGTGTACCTAGCCTTATTTAGCTCACTTCATATCAGAGGTACTTCACATAGAATCAGGTGACACCACGTTTAAAAAACAGAACTTTACTTGATTAAATGTTTCTTATTCACAAGTCATATGTTACAATGGCACATACACTTCTATGGTGATGCAGGGTAATCTGTCTGCAGAGGATCGGTCCAACCCAAATACTGCCAGGACAAGATGTCCTCTCTATAGCACTCCACAGCCTTCTCTTCACTGACTTCCAAACTCTAGTGCCACCTGTTCAAAGTAGCAGTCCTGAAAGTCAAAACTGACTCTTTATCGAGCCTTGTCATCTTGATTAGGAGACAAGGTGGAGTCAGATGCTCCCAAATCTTTAATGAATCAAGAGCATCTGACAATTGGCATACATAATCATGCTCTACACCACAAATCTTACTCCAGTCAATAATTAGATGAGCCATGGCATCGTGCCCCCATTCTGCTGTGTCCTGCCCTAATGGCGCACTTTTTAACAGAGCTGAGCAAACCTGGTATGAAAATTTCAACAGTTGCAAAATGAGTTGCACTGAAATTATGTGACTTTTCAGACCCTTTTACATCAGGGCTAATTTCATTATGTTTATAATAAACTTTGTTTTGCATGTTTGACATTCACGGTCTGAGCATGGACCACAATATCAACACCAATCATGGCTCTCCCATCCTGAATAACATCATGTACGCTTAGATCAGCAGACATATTGACTTGCAGAATGACTTTGTATGAATGTGTCCTATCACTACTTTGGTAAATTAACTATTTAACTATTTTGCAACTTTCTGTTGAAGGGGATATGTAAGAAAATGTTATTTTTTTACTATGGCCTAAGAACTATTTGCAAAAATGATGTCACATTGACAAAGCAGCTGCTTTCTTTCCAATTTGCTCTATTGACTGCTGATGTCATGCAGATTGATAGATGGCTCCCTAATATCTAAAGGCCCCGTTACACGCTAGGATATCGTTAATATTATCGTTGCAACGTCTCCGGATTGGTGACGTTGCAGCGATGTCAAGGCGACATCGTAGCGTGTGACACGTATCAACGGCCAACAATAAGTTCGATGATTGTTGATCGTGCAAGAATGGACTGGACCATAAATTAATCATTGGTCTCCCGCTGGGCAGCCAGCACCGGCGTATGTGACAGCAGGAGATCAACGATGAAAGACTCCCCAGCACAGCCACACAGCAAGCACTGGGTACAGATAACCAGGGTAAACATCGGGTAACTAAGCGCAGCACTCTGCTTAATTACCCGATGTTTACCCTGGTTTCCTGCATTCTCGCTGGTCGTTGATCGCTGGTGAGTCTTCCTGTTTGACAGCTTACCAGCGGTCAGCTAATGATGTCCCAGCGACCCGATTGTTGGTCGGATCACTGGGACATGGGCAGCAATGGGCAGCACGGTGGCTCAAGTGGTAAGCACTGCAGCCTTTGCAGCACTGGGGTCTTGAGGTCCTGGGTTCAATTCCCAGCAAGTGCACTAAGGACAACATCTGCAAGGAGTTTGTATGTTCTCCCAGTGTTTGCATGGGTTTCCTCTGGGTACTCTGGTTTCCTCCCACATTGTAAAGACATACTGATAGGATGTTTAGATTGTGAGCTCCAAGAGAGACAGCATTACTCATGTGCTATGGAATTAATAGCGCTATATAAATGAATAAACATTATATTATTATTATTATTACATCATATTGTGTAAATGGGCCTTTACTGAAGGAAACCAATCATCAATCAGCATTAATGGGAAGTCATGCTTCGTGGACAGATCAGCCTAGAAGAGGAAGAGCTGCTCTGTTGACATGAAGCAGTAGATCTACCAGCAGGAGACGTCTGTAACCAGACTAAGGCTAGGGCCACACTTGGGAGCCTGCATCCGTTTACTGGATGCGTTACTGGATCCAGTTTTTTAAGTTGCCATCTTCATGTCATTTTTGCCTTAGTTAACGCTAGCATTAACGCTAGGTACATTTATGTACCTAGAGTTAACGCATGGTACATATGTGTACCATGCGCTAACGCATGCATTTGCCATAGGGACCCATGTTATCAAAAACGCATGCGTTTTTGAAAATGCACCAAAAAACATTGCAGACTCTATTAAAAACGGATTTCTCAAAAACGCAATGCGTTAAACGGATTGCACTTTTGGCACACTTTTGCTATGTGTTTTTTGCATTACAGTCTATGGGTCAGTTAACGGATGCGTTTTTACACATTTCCACATGTCAAAAACGGATCCAGATAGCGGATTGCAGACGCAAGTGTGGCCCTTGCCTTAGCCTATGCTCACACATTGTTTTTTTTCCTGCAATCAAAACCCGCTCTCTTGCCAGTAAAAAGCTGCTTCCAATAAACAGGTTTTACTGCATTTTTGCTTTTTTTTTGCCCTCTTGTTTTGCTGCATTTTTTTTTTACCACATTTGTGGTTTGTCATTTGTCTACATACAGTGCATGTTTAATAAAGTTAGTTTTATTAACAAGAACAGCAGCAAAAATGAAGCGGTTGAATGTTTGTGTTGTTTTTGCACTTTGTCATTGCTTTCAATCATAAAAGAAAGTGCTACGAAATTGCTGAGGGAATTGACATGCTGCTTCTTCAAAAAACACAGAAATTTTCCATTTGTGTCAGGGAAAATAAAAGCAATCAAGTGCATGAGATTTCTGAAATCTCACATATTTTGCTGGTATGTAAAAAGCAGCTTTAAATTTGTGTAAAACTCATGGAAAAACACATAAAAAACGCAACGTGTGCACATAGCGTTAGTTGGCACTGGATAAAACCAGCAGTTAGCAATTACCTTTCAATTAGTTTCTAGGACATCATTAGAAAAAATAAAATTGTCCCAAATAACCCGGTATGAGATCGTAAACGATATCGTTGAAACATCACGGGTTTGGAGTCATTCAAACGACTTTGTTAGTACTTAGTTGCGTGTAACACCGTGATATGACTACGATAAATCGTTGGATTGTTGATCGCAGCTTTGAGAACGTGTTCTCAAATCAAACGATCCACGATCAGCCAACCTGCTGCATCACTGTGTGTGACACTGCGATAATGATGTCGTTAACGACTCCCACCATTCACAACAATGAACAAGTATCGTTTGCTGGGTTGTGCGAACAATAGCTGCTCGCGACATCGTTAGTGCATCGTGCACGATATCTACACGTGTGACAGCTCACCAACGATGTCAAAATGATGTCCTAACGACCGCACGCCCATAAGATCGTTGGTGATATCTTAACGACATTGAAGCGTGTAACAGTACCTTTAGTCATGACTTGATATGACGTTTGACATGGAATCATATTTTGACCGTATGCAAAGTGTTTTGGTAACCACACAAATGCATTTCTAACTATTTTACTTGAAATTGTATGAATATATATAGAATATATGTCAGTGAATTTCAGAACTACCGAATTTTATAAGCTCCTATTCTGCTATTTGTCACTTAGTTATTTTATCTAGAACTATATATTTCCACGTTATAGCAATACGTAGACATTACTAAATTGCTTTTCCTTTGATTTCATTAGAACTTGAATAGTAATGCTTCCTATAGTCTTTAAATGAATATTGTTTCCTTGTGTTATCTGCTCACATTTGTGAAGTGTCATTCTTCTACTTGGATCTCATTAGAAGCGAAGAGGAACAAGCCTCTGTCAACATGCCAAGTCTAACTTCCCATACAGCTCAGTGGTAGAAGATAATAAGAAGAATAGTTGAAAGTTATTTCTTCCGTGAGGATAAGGAATCTGACATGCTTAAGAAACGGATAATCACTATATTTCTCCATAACCAATTTTATTTCCAGACCTTCACTGCAGTCACTCATTTTATTTCATCTGGACAGAAATCTGTCTGCATTGCATTTTTAGAATAGGAAATTTAGTCTATTAAAACTGTCTGCTCCTGTTGCTATGCTATCGATACTACCGTATGGCATAAAGTGTCTTTGACCATTTTATTAGTATAAGGCCTTAGTACATAAAATTTACTTAACTTTTACTTTAATAACATTGAGTACCATAGTAAGACATGTCTATACAGTATATGTCCTTTTACGGGAATGTTCTTTTAAAATAGAAGTCAATGACAGATGCAATGACAGACAGCCAAATACATATTGCAGCACACTTTCCACATGCACTCTGAATGTATTGCTGAGAAGCAATGTAAATAGAGCTTTATAAATGTTTGTCTTCTTTCAGCTAATTTGTACATAGCCCATAATAATCTATCACCAGGTTTTTGCCAGCATATTGTAAAGACAGAGACCCTGATTCAAAGATGTATCAGTTACTGACCTCCCTGCGGTAGATTCAACAAAATCACTGTTATGTATCAGCTATAGATGGACACTAAAGGACTAATAAAGTTGATGCCATGTAGTCCTATCAATCTCACAAATGATTGGAAGCTTTTTGCCTAACAGCATATACATAGAAAGAGGTTAATCAGTGATGTGGGTGGGATTATGCAGATCTGCAGCAAGTAAAACTGTGATTTTATTAAAACTACAGCAAGCAGCCAGGAAGTGATCCATCACTGAATTCATGGTCTCTGCCCTTGTGTCATGCTGTTGTCAGATGGTGTGGCAAACACCTGATGAGCAGAAGCCATTTAAGTAACAATTTAAATCAGATAATGTCATTGTGGTAGAGGGTGGATAAATACCTGGTATAACAGTTTAGTCCTAATTAATTGACATGGGGCGCTCCGGAGCAACATAGACCTTTCTGATACTTGATCAGTTGGGGTGCTGGGACTTTGATCCCCACCAACCCAAGGAGAAGCCATCAAATTTAAAGAATTGAATTAAAACCTTTATAGAAATCCCTTTTTCATCATGCTACATATGGCCTACTATGTAACATGTAAAGAGAACCTGTTAGGTCCTCCATTATTTCAGAAGACCCAGCAGTTGTGAGCACATATCAAAATTCCCTGTCTAACAATCCCTTCATGTAGTTGCATACATAAACCAATCTTTGGAAAAAAAAATGTTAAGGTTCATTCATGATATGCAAAATAGGACTTTGACTGCTTAAAGGTAACTGGTCAGATCCTCGGTGCTCCCAGAACCACCAGCGGTTGTCGGCACATATCAAAATTATTTGCCTAACAGTCCCTTCATGTATTTCCATATGGAAACAAATGTTTAGAAAAATAATTTCTAAAGGCTGTTTATGACTAGTCGAGGTGACGTTAGTTTCCCAACTAGTTTGCCAACTAAGCATGTTATCATGCCCCTGTGGGCATGATAATATTTGTATGGACTGGCAAAGATGCCGGCTTTTCTAAAGCATGCTATCATGCCCACAGGGGCCGACTAGGGAGCTAACGCCCCCTCAACTAGTCATAAACAGTCTTTGGAAATACTTTTTCTAATGATCTGTTTATGTATGGAAATACACGAAGGGACTCTTAAGCAAGTAATTTTGTTATGTGCTCACAACTGCTGATGGTTCTGGGGGCACAGAGGACCTGACAGCTTACCTTTAAGCAGTCACACAGATTGAGCAAATATAAATATTACACACTAGAACTATCAAATAGGACTCACATACGTTAGAATAGAGATGTTGACTCTAAGGACCAGAATGCAAAACCTGTACCAGGTCACACTTATTATTTGGTAGGTATAAGACACAAGAACTGGGTGAGAATGTTATGTCTGTCTGTACCATGATGGCTTAAAACATCATTTTTATTCTTGAAGTGCATAGTTATTCTCTTTCTTTCTTTGGCTTGTCGATCTGTACATCTCTGTACATACTTACATCACTTAGATGTTCACGGGAAGTACTTCTCTGTGAAGGTCTTGTTTCTCTGCCTTGGTTTTCATTCTCACTGTCACGGCAGTTGTTCTGTCCTGGTTTGAGCTGAGGAAAAACAATGAATATTTTAGAATTCCTGGTTATATACGCAAGGTGATGTATGTCATGACATATCTTGAAATGCTTTATTCACTTGTATCAGTGGTAAATACAGATATCACTTTAAATAAATAATTAAATCAACACTGCAATAATAAAATCAACACTGCAATATTTTGCCATTTACAGAACTACATCACTTACGGTAATTTGAACTGTCCCTCTTTCTTTGACCAATGAAAGGGGTTGTGCCATGACACTTTGACGTTAAATGTGCCTAAACAGTATCATTGTTCATAGAAATTGTTTAGAGTGGATAACTTAAAGCGTAACCGACCATTTACATTTTTATTTAATAGTAATTAGAGCAAGTGATTATAATCAAGTTTCAAATATTCTTTATACATGAAATCAAACAGTAAACACCTTTGAAAAACTTCCACAAGTTGTCCTCAGTAGGCTGATTTTGAATCACACATATACTCATTGTCAGGTAGTGCCACCTTCAGGGGGCATGGCCTACACTGCGTTCACAATATTGCTGATAAGACTGTCAGATTACCTCATGCCATCGGTAGCACATCTGCCATCCAAGATTCCAACTGAGTACTGGCCTCCAAAAGGTTCACCCAGTGTGCTGTCAGGGAATTGTAGCATCTCTAGTCACAAACACTTGTCCACATGTCATGAGTTAAGTGGACCTTACCAGTAATTTCGTTGGTCAGGGCATGGGTGATGTTATGGACTCGTGCTTGTGTAAGGTGGGGATGGCACACCAGGAGAAATAATGGTGGCTGGGGACCGAGTACTGAGGGACATCTGCCGCCATGAGGTTAAGGAAATTCTCAGTGTCCAAAAGCCTAAATGGCAACATTTTTGGGACAATTAGTTTGAAAATGTGCCTGTTTAGAGTGCCTGTGAGTGAGAGGCTGGGATTTCATTTTGCATTCCTAGGCTTGGTGTAAGCACAGCTGAATGCTGTGCTGGGACAAGGAAGTGGACATGGTTGCTGATGGAGGTTGAAATGACAGGTGCAGAGTTGGAGGCATCTTCACCTTCATCCTGGACATGAGATTCACTAGCATGTAGCACAGGAGATGTGTAACCGCAGACACTGATTGTGGGCCAAGGCAATCAGCCCACCTAGTCAGGTCTGTGATGACATTTGGCTGAGCATGCTGGTGATGGTCAGGCTCGTATAGTCAGGCTTTTCTGTTTGTGGTATGCACAGGATGCAAAGAACTAGCTTTTTTGTCATCTACACTTTCTTGAGAAAAAGCACCAGACTGGAGAAAATCTAACTCTTTGTTTGGGAACTTGACACGTGTGGATGTCCTGGGAACAGTTGCCTGCATTCTCCCTCTGGCCACCCCACTAACTTTTATCGTCTGCTGTGGTGATGCGGATCCTCTCCCCTCTGCACTGCTCTCCTCGCTCTGCACAGCACCTTCCCAGGTTGGGTCAGTGACTTCATCGTCCACCACCTTGTCTTCCACCTCTGCAGTCTGGTCCTCCTCCTGACTTATTGACTGAACAACATTACTGTGTTTCGTCTTCATACACTCTTGAAACTGTAATTGCCATTTCCCACCATCATCTTCTTCTGATCATGGCTGTTCAAATATTTGTGCATCAATACACGTGATCATGTCTCTTTTGAAATATATAAGTCGAGAGGTCTGAATCAATACTTGTAAATGTAAACAGCTTTTTGAGTGTCTGAGTGAGGGTTCACGCGTATCATGGGATTCATCATGGTGGGGTGAAGGAGGATCAGGGTGAGGTTTATGTTGCCAGACTCTTAGCTAGTGAGACTGAACCATATGGAAGACACTATGTAGCTTGGAAACATACTGGAAACATTATCTGCCATCCAACCAACCAACCTGATCGCATTGTTCTGGCTTCCTTCAATAGTTGTGTTTCAAGCCCCCCTGTAAAGTGGAAAAGGAAGATTGGTTTCATTGATGATGTTAGTGTGCTTCCGCAGCAGGCAAGTTTCATCTGGCCCATGGCCTCAGCCTCTGCATGCACCATCAGCAGCACGTCCACATCCCATCCCTTACTGCATGCTTTTGTAAATTAACTTAGGTATGCATCAAAGAGTGTTATTAATAGTGAAAAGAATAAATAGATGTAACCGTCAAAAGGAATTTATGTTTTGCATTGTTTCACCATGGAATCTTGAACTCTAACCTTGCCTATATGCCTTTAATGCAAACCGCATACACTTTCTCTTCTCCATCAGCTATCACTCCACTACATGCAACCAAGAGTAGTATTAATAAGGGAGTAAAATAGATGCATGCATGACAAGGAACTTTTGGTTTCTGTTACAGCAGCATGGACTATAAAGCACTAATCTCTGTTTATAGGCGTCAAATGCTAAACTATCCCTTCTCAAGAAACTTGGCCTAAACTAAATGCAGCTAAGGCTAGGGTCACACATGCCAATCAGTTTTTTTAATGGATCCAATAACAGATACGTTATTTTATGGGCTGTTTTTTGTGCTTCCTGTGCAGCTATGCGTTTTTGGACTTTGCCATTTTTTGCCAAAAAATACTAGAAAAATGGATCCATTAATGGATGGTGCCTATATATGCCATTTGTTAACAGATCAGTTTCCTATAGGGCGCCATGTTAAAAAATGGATCCTTTTTTTACTGCATCCAAAAAACGTTGCTTGCAGCATTTTTTGGGTCCTGTTAAAAAACGCATAGCAGAGCAGTCACACTTGAGTCCAGGATCAGGAACAGCGTCAGTTTTTGGACTTAGAATTCTAAAGTTGTAAAACAGATGCAAATAACGGATCCAGGGCTTATGTGTGATCCTAGGCTAACAGCGGTATTAAAAGGGTATAGAACAGATGACGCCCTCAAAAGTACTTTAGGTTTTATGTTGCAGCAAGTACTGTAAAACTCTATCCCTGCCCATTTGCCTTTAATGCAAAAATAATACACATTACCTACTCCAGCAGCAAGGACTGTAAGGCAATAATAACTCTAATATACGATCCATTCTCCACAAACTCTCTGTACACTACATGCAGCTAAGAGTCATCTTATTAGCGAATACTGTAGAATAGATTTTTTTTTACTTTGCAGCAGGAAGGACTGTGAGCCAACTATCACTCTTATACACTATCTCTTGTGCAGCACCTTTTCTACACTGTTTCCGAGCGGCACAGCCCAAGATCTTTTATGGCCCCATTACATGTTGCATCTAGCCAATCACAGTAATGCCATTATGGATATGGTATTACCATGATTGGCAGGCAATACCGACAACCAAGAAACATGTGGGGCGAGGACTCAAGCATGACATTTAAGCACCAGGGATTGTTGAACAAGCATTCCTGAGCACCCCAATCAAGTATTAATCAGTATTGAGTAGGCTTGCCCATCACTAGTTGTTGCCTCTGAAGGTCACTTTTGACTTTTTAGATGAAAGCCAGAACTATAAAATGCTGAGAATTATCATCTGCACTGCACAATCAAAGGTTTCACAAGAACAGCATTGAGATAACATGCTTTTACATATTGTTTGGTGAATATTCTCTTTCACATATTTCTGTACATCGAGCTCAGCATTGAACATCACCACAACCTTTATATCTAATGCTTCAGTGTAGGTCAAACAAGGGAGGCAGACATATATAAATAAGAGTAGGCTTTGATATAGCGCCAGGTGATCTGATACAGCTATAGGCTAATCTGCATGTGTCTACTGACCATGTTTGACCTTTTATGCCCTGCAAATAAAGACTGCTGTGCTTTATAGTGACAAGTGAATTCTTATATTGCACTAATATTACTAATATACACTTATAATTACAATGTCTACTGAGGACAGCTGTTCCATAAGGAGTAGCATAAGGAGTAGTGTATATTTCTGTAGATGTTACATTTTAGACAAAGCTGTGTCTAAATGCAGACCAGCTAAAATCCTGGCAATCAGCTTTTCTTAATCTAAAGGAATTTACATGCTGCCCACTCAAATGGACATGACAAGAGGGCTATAAGTGCTTCATATCTGATCCCCTAATACAGGGGTGGGGAACTCCAGGCCTCAAGAGCTGCCAACAGTGTAGGTTTTCAGGATTTCCTTAGCATTGCACAAGGTTTTGAATCATTACCTATGCAGGTGATTATGCGCAATACTAAGGAAATCCTGAAAACCAACACTGTTGGCGGCCCTTGAGGCCTGGTGTTCCCCTCCTCTGCCCTAATAGAACAGACAATGATAGTCAACAATTTTGTTGTAGTTTTCATTGTTGATCTCTCTTACTTTTCTAAATAACCTCAAACGCACAAGTAATAGGACCAAAATTAAGGGAGCATAAGTGATAAAAGTCACTAGTATGTATATTTGAAGTATGAAAAGAAACCAGATATCTTGAGATAATCCTTTTAAACATGAAAAAAAGAACAAAAAGAAAATATGCATAAGCTTTCCCCATAAGAAACCAGGATCCTGGGGTAGGAAAAGGAACGGAAAATTCTGAACAAAAAATACAACAGCATGTTTGAATCACTTTATACACTTTCTGGATAATGTATCAACATTTTTATTTAATTCTGCAGTCTTGAACCTATAACTGGATAGAAGAAGATGTGCCATATTTATTATGTTCCCACCTCTTATCATATTTGATTTATATGTCACCTATGGGTTCAGTGCTAATGTGTATTTCTACTATAATTGATGCCAGTTTCTGGTCTTAATTGCAGTAAATATTCTTTGCTGTGATTGGCCACAATACTTGTTAATAAGCTCCACCCACAGTTTTGTGGTGTGTTGGAGAAAAAGGCCAAAAATCATAATGTTTTGGGCAAAAACTCGTTGCATCAAATTTTATGACATTTTGACACCAGTGATTTAGCTTAGGAGGAATGATAAATTTGCTTCTTTGACTTAGGTAACAGGATGGGAAGCATTGCAAAAGTAGAATATAATTCATCACAATTTCTAGTGTTAGGAACTAGAGATGAGCGAGTACTAAAATGCTCGGGTGCTCGATGCTCAGGCCGAGCATCCCAAGATACTCGTGTACTGGGCCCAAGCACCGACCCTAATGTAAGTCAATTAGTGACAGGCTCCACCCACATACTTCTGGCTATAAAACGAGTGTTTCTGAAAAAGGGCGGGAGGGATAGCTTTTTCAAATCGTCACATCATACAACACCTTGTTGTGCCCCCCAGAGGGACCCTAACAATCAATCTGCTTTCTGTGAGGTGCCAGCTCACTGTGCGCACTGAAGGGAGCTGTGTATTTGTGTCAGATCGATAATTATAAGCGAAGAGTCTGAGCATCTCGGCGGTACTCGGTGCTTGCCGAGCATCCCGAGTACTGGAATACTTGTGCGAGTAACGAGTAGTGCCGAGCATGCTCGCTCATCATTATTAGGAACCCATCATCATCTTCATCACTTGGGTACACTATCCACCCTCATCTTCATCACTCAGGTACACTATCCACCATCATCTTTATCACTTTGGAGCGCTGTTTGCCTGGCAAAATCTTTTTCACTTCATAGTGTTAGGAATTGAAATACAAGTTTTATTTCCAGCACTATCTCTCATGCTGCTCTGGTCTTTGTTGATCACCTTCAGCAATCACATCCGGTTGTTGCAGCCAATCAGTGAGCTCAGTGACTCAAGCTGTCTACAAGCTAAGTTAAAGCTTTTTGTGCCTCCCCCTGTATTTGGAGCAATAATCTTTGAACGGGGACAATCTATTTAAATATTCTGCAGAGGTTCAAACATTATTAATCTATTAGAATACAATAACCTATTTTTATTGTGCGTTTATTGAATTTTCCAGGCACCAGCTGCTACTGCAACGAGCATCCACAGAGCTCTTCACGGATGCTGAAGTGTGTGAGAACTCAGTGCTGATTAGCGAGCTGCCACTCTCCATCTTCTAATTATGGTTAATCCCACAACAGACTTCTAGTCACTGTGCAACTACTTCTCACTTGACCTACACTGCAGAGAAAAATCTTTGTCCCCTCAAATCCGCATGTTAATCCTGCCATCATAAAAAATCACAGGAGGCCATCTCTGGATATAATTGTTTAATTTAGTGCATTAAGGTAATCCAGCAAAAGTTGAATGCCTTTTCTCAATTCATTTACTTGTAGACAGCCATTTGTATCCCTTGTGCTAAACTGATCTGTTGTCTTTTCATGCATTAAATAAATGGTTTAATAAATTGATATACATGTCTGGATTAATTTTTGCAAACCAGCCTATTACTAGATAACTATTCTGGGAACTCAGGGGAACTTATAAGTGGGAATTCAGATTATGGTCATTGGAAATATTACTGCAAATAGTCAATATGTGTTTCTCCATCTTTTTAAGCCTTAGGATATGTGCACACAGGATGTTTATTATGCATTTTTTATATGTTTTTTGGTGTAGTTTTGTCATAAAACTGCGTACCTATACTCATGCCAGAAAAGTCAATGTCATGTTAATATAATAAGCCAAATTTGTTTCCAAGATTCCTGAGAGATAACACTCTCAGGAACTTTTAGGCAAAGTGAGGCTAGGGTCACATTTGAGACCTTGCATCCGTTTGGAAGGATGCTGTACAGGATCGTTTTTTCCCCTTGCCATTTTATAGCATTTTTATCATTTTTAGCACTAGCGTTAACGCATGGTACATATATGTACCATTTGTTAACGCGTGCGTTTCCCATGGACTCCCATGTCAAAAAAATGCATGCGTTTTTGCAAACATCCCCAAAAACGCTGCTTGCCACATTTTTTGTTGCTTTTGCAAAAACAACTAGCATCAAACGCATTGCACTTTGGCAATGCATTTTTTACATGGGAGCCTATGGAAGCATTAACGCTAGCGTTTCTTAACATTTCAACATGAAAAGAAAAGCTAGTTTTTAGACATTTTATGGCGTTAATGTTACCCTAGCCTGACAGAATTAATTTAGCTGAGAAAAGTTAGGACTTCTGGTGTGTTACAATGTCACCCAACCTGGGTAATGTTTGCAGAAAGGCGGAGAACTAGTTTCCTAGGTACGTTCTTGTGCTGTGCTGAAAGGGATCTTAGGCTATGTTCACACACTGCTCATTTTTTGCACGCTTTTTTGTGCGCACTTTTCTCCTAAAGCGCAGCTGCTCTGCATTTGCTGGCAAAGTGAATGGACTTTTACTTTTGCCATGCAGACGCTGCATAAATGTATGCTGCGCTTTTATGGGAGAAAGCGCGTGCGTAAAAAGAATGACCATGTCAACTCTTTACGCAAGTGCGCCCGCGCTTTCTTCCATAGGAGCCATTATACCCGCTGGAATTATACATCGCCATTTAGACAATGCGCAATTCAAGCAAATATAATGTCGGCGCTGCATGATTTGATGTCACACAGGAGAGGAAGAATCCTATGTTCCTCACCTGTGTGACATCTGTGACAGCCCTTTTTGGTTTCGCAGTGTATATTAATATACACTGCGAAACCTACATAAAAGTCATCACAAATGGTATTAAAAATAATAAAAATTGAATACTTACCCTCCGCCAGGCTGTTCACAGTTACCAGCACCAAACACATCCACATCTACTGTCCTTCCAAGACCTGTGATCTCTGATTGGCCACTTGCAATCATGTGATATCCACATCAAATATCACATGATCATGAGCGGCCAATCACAGATCTTGCAAGGTCCTGGAAGGACAGTAGATGTGGGTGTCTTGGCTCTAGGTAACCCTAACAGCGGGCGGAGGGTAAGTATTCAATTTTTATTATTTTTAATACCATTTGGATGACTTTTATTTAGGTTTTGCAGTGTATATTAATACACTGCGAAACCCAAAAGGGCTGTCACACATGTCACACAGGGGAGGAACACAGGATTCTTCCTCCCCTGTGTGACATCACTACGCTTTTCGGGGAGAAGTACAGGCGTAAAAACACGCGGTCTGTGAATGCACCGCATTTTTTTACGCCGCTAAAAATCGTGGCCGCAAAATTCGGCAAAAAGCCCCCGCACAATAAAGCGCAAAAAAAAATGCTCTGCCTGTGAACATAGCCTTAGCCAGTGCTTCACCAATTAAAAGGTATTAATATTAAGCAATACATAACAAAGACAAATATGACGGGCCTATCTTTAGCCTTAGGATTTTGGAATGCAAAGAACATATATTTTACTTTAATTGTGGGATGTACATATTAGTCAAAATTAATATTAGCCAGATAGATAACAATAGCCACACAATGTTTCCTATCTACAAAAAAGTAAATTCATAAGAGGAAATATCTTGGCAATACATTACGTGTCGAACGCTCACCAGCGGAGATATCCTAGAAGCTGGTATTTCATAATTTTTCAGACCTGCGCGCACCTCTCCCACAAACATGAAGTCACATAGGGTCATCAGAGAGGATTTCACTGGTGTTTATTAAAAGGTAACCACCAGAATTATGCTTTGTCAATATTTGAAGGATTCTTGTACCACATCTTCCTAAGGAATACCTCCTTCTCTACATCTAAGCCGTTTCAGTAACCAGGTATAGTAATTTTCTTTCATTTGTCTTTTATTTTATGTGATTGTCTATATTGTATTGTATTGTTTCCCTTTTGTAAAATCTTGTATATTTTTATAAACACTGCCTATTCTTTTGGATTAAATAAATAAAATGTAATGTTTTTGATCCTTTTGCTTTATACCCTGCACCTCAAATGTTAAGTTACCAGTAAAGGTACCTTTACACGCCGCTACCGAAGGTTGGAAACCACCTGGTGTCGAACGTGCACGCGCGCGTTTCAACGGTTCCTAACGGTACCCGATACTGCATTTACACGCCGCTACAAGGTGCTCCACAGAAGGTCTTTTCTATCCCTGGAAGCACCGACGGGTGTCGCAGGTTACCTTCTGTAGAGCACTTTCCCTGATTTACATGCCGCTACCACAAGGCAATATGAGAGGACCTGGGGCAGCAGGGACAACACATTGGCGTGCCAGAGTTGTGGATTACGAGACGCTCGTACGGTGATTGGACATAGCAATAACATCATGATTGGCCAGCCAGCGCAGGAAGGCTGGCTAATACATGATGCTATTGCAATTGTGTAGTGTGACTGGTCAGCTCCTTAAATATGCTGCCCTATGCAGGGACAACCAATCGTAACGCAGGATCTTCCACCAATGATCGCTGATGGGACGCAGTATCCCGGAGGCTGTGTCACGCCCCAGGGAGTTCACTAGGTGTCAAAAATACCTTCCTGTTCCTCGATTACACGCCGCTACCATAGGGTTTGTGCCTACTTTTTTTTTAGCACGGCTGAAAGACAGGTGTCGACATTGACCGATGGCAACAACCTGAATTACATGCCGCTACCTCGCGGTGTTTTGTACAAGATACAATTGTCTCCGACACCCGGTGGTTTCCAACCTTCGGTAGCGGCGTGTAAAGATACCTTAAGAGTTGTCCAGTCTGCCTGTATAAACGGCTGGTGGTGGCAGTATTTTATTTACTTGTGCTATTGTGGAGCTTGGCAAAGTCGGTATAGAGGTGTATATATAAATACATTTAGTCCATCAACGAAGAAAAAAGGGCACTCACTCATAGATTGTGAAATCAGTCACCTTTATCCTGGATCCATTTTGCAGGTGTCAGGGATTGGGGTGAAAGACGGCAGATAACGGCCCGTTTCGGGCCAGTCAACTGAAGTACCAGACAGGCACGAAACGGGCCATTGTCCGCTGTCATTTACCTACTATTGTGATGCGTCAGGTGCAAGCGTGGTGTGATCCGGAGACAGGATCCACGCTGTGAGTGAGCGGATGATCTGCGCATGCGCGTGACATCAGCATAACCAGGAAGTGCCGTACACCACACCTGGGATTCTTGGCTTAATAAGGACATCCACTGTACATTTTTGCTGTGTCCACTAATACCAGTAATCTCTCCCTGAGGAAACATTGCTACTCGTGCTAGCGAAACACATGTAGGGGCCCTCTATAGGACCAGTCCTTTCTTCAAGATCACTCTCTCTCCTATGGTATCCTTATAGGTATGGTGCTCCAGCCTAGACTTTGATTACCTGCACTTGCACTTTTCTGTGATAATGATTATATGTTGGGCATGGCACTTCAACAAATGGAGTCTAATGGAGCTATGTAATGGTGTTACATGTCTCGTGATTTGCACAGTAAATTTGTAACTGGTATTTACAGCTCCTTACACTTGAACTTCTTGTATATTGCTATGTAGCTGACTCTCATATTTTGTAACATTGCACAGTGCTGTTATATCTGTTTTGAGGTTCTACCATAGGGGAGAGTTGCATCTTAAACCCCTTTCTATCACACATTTTTTTAAAAATCTAAATAAAAACTCTTCTCTTTATTGCAATATACTTTATGTGTTTCTCCTATTCTACAGTAGCAGCATAGTGGATGGGATTTGAAGAATTCCATACGCACTATGCTTCACCTGACCGCAGCTTGTTTTCAGATGCAATGCAGGTTTCCAGACTTCCGCACCTCCGCAGCATGTTAATTTCATGCTGCGGAGTTGGAAGCAGTCATCATCGGTTGCACCCGCAGGTTCCTGCAGATCCGGAAGCACTGCGTCCAAGATGCAATGCGCCTGGATTGTGAGCACATACCCTTCCTTTGTTCTTTGATTTCTCACTGATTTGTTTTACAGTGACTACATTAGAGTCTATTTAAAAGAGGATCTGTCACCGGGTGTTTGCTACTTAATTAGACAGCATCATAATATAGCAGCTCTGATTTCAGTGATGTGTTACTTACTAGCCTATTTGCAGTAGTTTTTGTAGAATTGCGGTTTTATCAGCAGGAGATGTTTCTGCTGCTCCATATCCATGAACTTTGCATAAACCCTATAACTGACAGACAGCTTTCTGCTTATGCAGAGTGAGCACAGAAATCTGTCAATAATTGGCAATGGCCAGGTTATATAGAACTCAGCATTCAGAACACTGATTCATCTGTTGTAGATCTAAAAACAAGCATTTTATAAAAATTAAACTAACCAGCCCAGTAAGTGATACATTACTAGAATCAGGATCTCTCTTCTGGCATCTTCCCCTCCTCCTTCAAACACTCGATCATTACTACATTATTAACTACAGACCAGTCTCCAATCTCCCCTTCATCTCTAAACTCCTGGAGCGCCTGGTCTACTCCCGCCTCACCTGTTACCTCTCCGCTCACTCTCTTCTAGATCCATTATAGTCTGGTTTCCGCCCCTTCACTCTACAGAAACTGCTGTCATCAAAGTGACCAATGACCTTCTGACAGCAAAACATAATGGTGACCACTCTCTGCTTATTCTCCTTGACCTCTCTGCAGCTTTTTGACACTGTCGACCATCACCTTCTACTCTCAATGCTGCACTCCATTGGCATAAAGGACACTGCTCTCTCCTGGCTCTCCTCCTATCTTTCTGACCGCTCTTTCAGTGTATCTTTTGCTGGCTCCAATTCTTCCCCTCTTACTCTCACTATTGGAGTCCCTCAGTGTTCAGTCCTTGGCCCTCTCCTCTTCTCTCTCTACACAGGTCCAATTGGACACACCATCAGCAGATTTGGGGTTTCAGTACCATCTTTATGCTGATGACACACAACTATACACTTCAGCCCCTGACCTTACCCCTGCGGTATTAAAGAACACCAATGACTGTCTAGCTGCAGTTTCCAATATCATGTCCACTCTCTATTTGAAACTAAACCTTTCCAAAACTGAACTTCTTCTGCTCCCCCCATCCACTAACCTCCCTAAATCTGACATCTCTCTCTCAGTGTACGGTACCACGATAACGCCTAGGCAGCAGGCTCGCTGTCTGGGTGTTATGTTTGACACCGATCTCTCCTTCTCTTCCCACACACAATCTCTCTTCCGCTCCTGTCGCTTACACCTGAAGAATATCTCTAGAGTCCGCCCCTTTCTCACCATGGAAACAACGAAAACCCTCACCGTGGCCCTAATCCATTCCCGCCTTGACAATTGCAATTCTCTATTAAGCGGCCTTCCCCTCACCAGTCTTTCTCCTCTCCAGTCCATCCTTAATGCAGCAGCCAGGATCACGCATCTGGCCAATCTTTACTCAGATGCCTCTGCTCTGTGTCAGTCATTGCACTGGCTGCCCGTACACTACAGGATCAAATTCAAATTGCTTGTTTTTACCCACAAAGCTATTCACAGTGCAGCACCCCCCTACAGCTCCACCCTCATCTCTGTCTATCATCCCACCCGTTCTCTACGTTCTTCAAATGACCTTCGACTAACATCTGCACTATTCCGATCCTCCCACTCCCAGCTCCAAGACTTCTCCAGAGCTGCGCCAATCCTCTGGAATGCTTTACCCCAAGAAATCAGGACTATCCACAACTTGCATGGCTTCAGACGATCCCTAAAACACATCTTTTTAAGGCGGCCTATCATACTCCCTAATAGAAGTCCTTTGTACTTTAGATAGTGAATGGGCTATCTCTCTCAACATTACACTTCTACAAACACAACCAAACCAAAAAGGTCTACACAGACTGTCTAATGACCATCAATGTAAGCTTAGTTCTATGCCCCATTTCCTCAAGATGCCTGGACCATTAGTGCAATAAGCCCCTGTACCTTGTGCAACCCCTATCCCGTAGTAGATTGTAAGCTCTTTTGAGCAGGGTCACCTTCATTTCTTGCTTTATTTATTGTATTTTCTTTTTTACATTGATTCTATGCCTATTGTTTTTTATCCAATTATTGTACTGTATTTGTGCTTTACTGTAATTACTTACTGTATTATATTTTCTGTACTCTTACCCCTACATTGTAAAGCGCTGCGGAATATGTTGGCGCTATATAAATAAAGCTTTATTATTATTATTATTATTATTATCTCTGCCCCTACATCATGCTGTTCTCAGGTAGTGTTGCAGAAACCAGGTGACATATTCCCTTTTAGTCCAACAGCTTCAGAAGTCTAGGCTTTTTAACACAACATTCATCCACACACTGACTGAACTTTCTGGTAACAACAGCTTATAAAATTTCCTCCTGGGCTAGCAACAGATAACAATATAGTCACAAATCAAATGCATTGATTTAGGTTCAATCACTACCAAGAGTGAAAATGGTGAATGCATACAAAATGTCATATAAGTAACTAATATTAAGACATACCCCCCACACCCTTACAAATCTGTCTCTCCCCACCATGCGGTAGCTAAAAAGGGTTGTCCAGACTAAACTGATTTTGCAATCACTCAATGTGACTGTAGACTTATCAATCCTCCCAGCACATGCACTGGAGGATTCACGGTTTCTAAACCAGGGAGAGACAGCAGTTATGTAATATGCATGTTCCCAGCCAATGCACACTACTAGTGGGCGCGGCCACACTCCATACAAGTGATGTAGCAGGGCCACACCGCCTAGACAGTTGCTAACACTAGTTGGACATACACTTGTTTTGAACAAGGCTGTACCCACTAGTTGTGTTGTTGCCGGGAACATGCATGCCACATAACTGTGGTCTGTTCCTGGCTTAGAAAACGACCAATTGCGGGCGCTGGGACGATTGATGAGCATGCAATCACATTGAGTGTCTGTAGAGTTATGTTTTTGATAGGACAACCCCTTTAAGAATAGTGTGCATTATTTCTATGACACATATAAAAATGTGATTGTTGAAGAGGTGCTTGTTGTTTTCTGGTTATTAGAGAGGCTAAGGATACCACTGCACCAGTTTGTCTCGTTCACTGATAAGCAGAAAAGTACATTTACAGATTTCATGTTAGTGACTGCTGAAGACCTAAATGTAAATGGAATGCATGGATGAGACTTTTAAGGATGATTAAAGGCAAAAAACCCTCTGATTTTTATTGAATACTACCTCTCATCGGGAAGTCTGGACAGGTCTTCATGGAGAGAGTTTAGTTCTTTCTGTTTTCCCTACATGTATTTTGGATTTTTTTTCCCTACATAATTGCTATGGGACGTCCAACCAGGATAGATCCTCATTACCCCAGTCATAGTTATATACATCAATGAAGCTTTCTGTATTGTTAAATGCAAGTGGACATCTCCAAGCTTTTGATTTCCTTTTTATGAAATACACTCTTTTCTTCAAAATAACTATAAATTGCCAGTTCAGTGAATTACTTAGTGTGAAAAAATAACAAATGTCAAAATAGTGTTTTAAAAATTCATGAAATTCAATCTCAAACTGTAGCTCTACCGAATTATGATTTCATTTACTTTTCTTCATTTTCTCTACCTAATGACTGAGTAGGAGAAGAGCTGTCACCAAAAATATAGCTCATAATATTAGATCTTTGACATAACTGCTAAAAATGACATCTTGGAACTACCACTGACTGTGACATGGATTCCAGTTGCCAAAGCACTTAATTTCTAAAGAAAATGTCATGTGTTGAAACTTTGCTGTTATGTATTCCCAATGACACTGTATCTACAGAAAAATAATCTTGATATACTAATCAAGGAACAGACGACCTGATCATATACACCACTCAAAAATTCTCTATTAGTTCAATAACAATAAATGGATCTGAAAAAAATCTCCACATTATTAAAAAGATTGTCTTGGATTAACAAATATGACTACTTAAATTATGAAACAGATCCATTGAATTGCCATAACATATATAAATGCAACTCCCGATAGGAAGCTCTAGAGTCTAGTCTTATGGCCACTTTACACGTCCCGATATCGGCGTCCAACTCCGACCAAAAGTCACGTGGTTCGTGCGTTGTCCCCTATATCGTTCGTGCGTTGTATAGTATAAATGTCCAATACGATGCACGAACAATGCCAAAACGATATCGGGGATCGAATGACCGTGCTCTCCAACGGCCCGATATTGGTTGGACGTTGTAGCCAGATCGGGCTGTGTAAAAGCCCAATTACGATGTGAAGTACAACGTCCCCTATTCTTTCCCATGTTAAATGGTCGTTCCTGGGTTGGCCATACAAGGGGGGCGTAGACATCGTAGTGGCGTTGCCTGCCGATATCGCGCTGTGTAAATCTCCGATGCGATCTTGGAAATCTGGGCAGAAAAAGCGCGCTCCCGCGGCATTGGATCCAATATCGGACCGACGTTGGAACGTGTAAAGTGGCCATTATTCCTTTCTGAAGATGCTATTTGCCTATTTAAATTTTCAGAAGAGCACTGCATGCCCTATAAGTCTCCTTTCACTGGCATTGCACTCTACACAAGGAGAAACACTTCTTACTCTCCCTTTCAGACACCTCTGACGTGTCTGGTTTATCTTCTTATACTAAGTCATGTGACTAAGCTCATTAAAGGGAACTTGTCAGCTCGTTTTAGCCCCCTAAACTATCACTACGTGTCCAAGCACCTTGGTAGTATATCCATAACCATCCATGTTTGACCTAAAACAGCAACAGAATTTCTATTTTCATGCAAATGAGCCTTCCAGTCTACGTCTGTAGACTATTTCTGCTGCGGGTTTCAGCACATTCAATATTGAGGGGGTACATTGATACTTTATTACACCCCGAATAGGTAACAAAATTATGCTTTGAATTTTGTTTTTCGTTTGACCCTAGATTTTGTGCCAGAAATTTTTGACACCAATGGACCTAGTAAAACAACTGTTGTTTAATAGGACATCTATATAGCTTTATGCTATCAATAAATATTCCATTACTCGTAAATAGCAGAAAAGACCCAAGATGATTATCACTATTGGGTTTAATACCAACATCTATTATTTTCGTATGTATTCTGTCTTTTTTTATGTTTTTAATGTCCCTAATATTAGCAGTTTTTTATTGACGGCTTGTCCACTAAAGGAAAACGAACACGTGTCCATTATGGGGTTATTTGTGGATCAATTCACCCATTCAAGTGAAAGGGTCAGTGAAAGAAAACGAATAAAAATGTCCATTTATTTTCCTAATATTATGTATTGCAAAGCTGATCCTTCTACTGTACTATATATTTAATGATACCTGAGGAAGGATATATACTATATCCGAAACATGTTGTGACTCCTCTATTTTAATTGACTAAATAAAAATATCATCTCTGGATGTGAGTCCTGGAAGCACTGCCTTTCATCAACCAGATACATATTCTTTGGTATATTCATCCTGTGAGAGCCTAGGCTTGGGTTCCTCAACTGTATCCGCCGAAGGCAAGTTGCAAGCCCTGTCCATCAGAAAGTATCCGATATGGAGTTCTGAGGATACACAATCCAAAGCTATAGTAATCTTTTACCAGGTGAGTGCATAATCCGTGCACCCACCAAAGAGTACGATATTGTGTTTACGCACTTTAGCCTGTTTACTTATTTCCAAATAGGGTTCTTTTCTGGTATATTGATTTTAAAATGCAATACCTTAATGCAGGTTTTCTTTAGATCCGGGAAAATTTCCTATAAAACTATTTCTAACTTGCTTTGTACTCCTTATCTTGGCTTAATAGTAGAATTGTGCAGAAAAGAATGTCTGAACTAAGACTGAGTATTGCATGGATGGATGACTGTAAAGTAAAATTGTACCATTTTAAAATATTCAGGCGCTGTCTTTCCCTGATCTTTCAAGTCAAACAATTTCATTCAAATGTATCAGTCCATTTTCAAAGAGGATTACCAGGTCATATTTATTTTCCTGTCTGTCAGCTGAGTAACAAGAAAAACAATTTATATGCAGCAGAAGGAGCAGAAGACTTTCTAAACTATGATTTAATCTCCGTTGAACTTTAATAGTTTTGTGAATCAGGTGTAAAAGAATCCATTACAGTTTGGTTATTGATAGTATCTTAAATTTTCACGCAGACTAGGCTACATTTAAATGACTGACTGGAAAAAGCAGTTTTACAGGACTGCATTTTTGAGAATGGAGTTCAAAGAAGAAGCACGGAAACAATCCTATGAGTCAGGGTTTAAATGTTCTTGATGTAACCTAAAAATAAATTTTGTATAATACAAAACGGCAACTGTCATCATGGAAAATGGTAATTACCTGCAGATATAGGGTTCATTTTCAGGTAAACAGTATTCCAGTGCTGCCTGGCTGCCTTACTGAAAGAGCAGCTACTGGGAGAAAATTAGTTTATTTCCTCTCACGAGCTGACTCTCACTCTTGGGGGCACTATACTGTAAGTGGCATCTGTAAGCATGATCCAGCAATTTGACACCTCTACCTGCAGCGCATCTATGTAGAGCAAGCTGTCTATTAAAGTGTTGGGGAGTGCTTACAGCTGTCACTCACAGTATAGTGAGCAGTGCTAGGAGAAGTGACTGTAGCCACTCTGTACTTGCCCTCATGATTGAAAGACAAAGGCTCCCAAAGGAAATAAGTTAATTTTCTCCCAGTAGCCATGGTCAAGTAGGAGTGGTCAAGTGTCTAAAATGCCCTTTCTAAATATCTATTTTATATCCTAATAACTTTTGTAATTAGTTTTATTATAAAATACCCTACACTTCTCCCTAGCCTGCTAATTCCTAAATGTGTTTTTTTTTTCTTAATTTCCTGTATTGATTTGTTTTAGAGGAGTCTAAAATGGGATAGTACAGGAGGATGGGTCTGCACTCACTTCCTGGCATTTGACTCGTACAGTGCAATGTAAGGAAATCTTGCATTGCACTCAGCCTAATGTTAATCAATCAGGCAGAACAGACTTGTGATTTTTCCTCAGATCCTATCGAGATAGAGAAAATATTGCAGAATACTATGATTGTCAGGGAGTCTCAAGTCACTCGCATCCATACAAGTCTATGAGTGTGAACAAAACATTGCAATGCACTCAGCCCACATCCTCATACATTGGGATATTTGCTGAGGCCGGCAGTGGAATAGATGGGAAAATTAATCTCTCCCTCTCCTCCGCCAGATTGGATCACAGTTGTATGATTCTAATACCGTGTTTCCCCGAAAATAAGACCGTGTCTTATATTTTTTGGGGGCCAAAAGTGGCCCCCGGTCTTATTTTCGGGGGGGGGGACTTATATTGGCAGCCCCAGCCTCCCATCCACACTGCAGCCTCTCATCACACACACCCATACACACACACCCATACATACACACACACACACACACACACACAAATTGCTTCCTACCTTTGTCCCCTGCTGTCCGGTGCCATCCTGTGTGGTGTCCCCGGTGCTCCTCCGGCCTCCTCTGTGATGCCCCGGTCTGCGAAGTGGTGCGGTCCGGTCCGTTTCCTTGTTGATCGGTGCTGCCCTGGGCCACTTCCTGCTTTACCCGGAATCCCCGCCCAAGTCAGGCCCTGCACCAATGAGAGCGCAGGACCCGTGATGTCACCCGGGCGTCGCTGGGCTGTGATTGGCCCAGGACCCGTGATGTCACATGGGCGTTGCTGGGCTGTGATTGGCTCAGGACTCGTGAGCCAATCACAGCCCAGCGGCGCCCATGTGACATCACGGGTCCTGAGCCAATCACAGCCCAGCGACGCCCGGGTGACATCACGGGTCCTGCGCTCTCATTGGCGCAGGGCCTGACCTGGGCGGGGATTCTGGATAAAGCAGGAAGTGGCCTGGGCAGCACCGATCAACAAGGAAACGGACCGGACCGCACCACACCGCAGACCGGGGCATCATAGAGGACACCGGAGGAGCACCGGGGACACCACACAGGATGGCACCGGACAGCGGGGGCAAAGGTAAGGCCTTATATTGGCCGGCCCTCCGCTCCCCCCCAGGCGGTCTTATTTTCGGGGGGGGGGGACTTATATTAGCCGGCCCTCCTGTCCCCCTTAGCCAGCCTTATAATCGGGGGGGACTTATAATCGGGGAAACACGGTATTACGCTCACAGCAGAACCTGAGCTGAGCATCATTAACATATCGCATCCAAGGTAATACTCTAATCTGACTTCAGCTTTACCGCATCTATCGTCCCTCCTGGACGAGGATGTCATCAGGGGGCAGCGCTGCAGTTACATGCCATAGATTCTTTTCTCACCATCCTCTGAAGATGTCCTGAATCCATGGTGCTAATTTCCATGCAATCAAATTCTAAACATAAATCAATACACCTATAATGGCATTTATGGAATTATATGGACAATTTTGCATTTCTGTTTGTTTCCAATTTTATGTGGCTTATCTCACCACTTGAATGTGAAATAATATGATTGAATATTTGATTACTATTAGACAACAACAATTTAATCAAAACATTAGACCATATAAAGCAGACAACCTCTTTAACATGTAAACCGTCGACTAACTGTTCCATGTGCCCATCACCACCCCCACCCCACCTCAGAAACAATTACTGTGTGCAAGTGGCTTCCTGTGGCAGTTAGGGTCTATTGAATAACCATTTACTTGCTATTACGGTTAGTGGTGAGCGAGTGGTGTAATATTCACACTCGCTATACTCGTATCGAGTACTTTTTAATAATCGCATATTCGTCTGAATAGCGAGTCTAATGTTAGTAAGGCTGAAGGCACATCATCCCAGTGCCTCGCACGAGTGCAATGCGAGATAAACTCGCATTGCACTAGGACAAGTGATTTTCTATAATGTCGGGCACACTGGTGCGCATTTTAAGCACTGAACTCGCAAAGCGAGTTTCAGTCGCGGCATGCTGCGACTGCATGCTAGTTGTACGCACGAGCTATCAATAGAAATCAATGGGTGTGTTAAAAAAAAATGCACCGTGCACACACACATTTCAAAAAGCGGACGGGAAAAAACAGGGCACACACCGCAGACCACCGGGAGCCAAAGCCCGCAAGCTGCACAGAGCCTCCCGTCAGTACTGAGGCTGTGATCCCGGCTGTGATCTCTCTGACAGCCGGGACCTGTGTGCGGCTTCACCCGCCGCGCTGCTGGCGGCGGGGGAGGATGCCTTCCCCCTTCTCCAGATGTCCCCCACCTGTCACTGCCCCCTCCCCCGATGCCGGGTCTGTTTGCGGCCTCACCCGCCGCGCTGCTGGCGGCGGGGCGGATGCCCTCCCCCTCCTCAGGCCTCCCCATCCCCTAGATGGCCCCCACCTGTCCCTGCCATTCACCCCCCGTTCCCTGTGTCCGATCTCACCGCTCCTCGATCCCGCTGGTGTAGCCGCTGCTCTGCCTCCTCTCCTCGCTGGAACGCCCTTCCTCCAGTGCTGCTCCACCCAGGGGTAAGTACCGAATGAATGAATGACTGAATGAGTGAGTGGGTTCATGGATGGATGGATGTGTGGGTGCGTGGGTGTGTGGATGTGTGGGTTCGTGGATGTGTGGGTTAGTGGATGCGTGGGTTAGTGGATGCGTGGGTTAGTGGGTGCGTGGGTTAGTGGGTGTGTGGGTTAGTGGATGTGTGGGTGCGTAGGTGTGTGGGTGCGTGGATGTGTGGGTGCGTGGATGTGTGGGTGCGTGGATGTTTGGTGCGTGGATGTGTGGGTGTGTGGGTGCGTGGATGTGTGGGTGCATGGATGTGTGGGTGCATGGATGTGTGGGTGTGTGGGTTAGTGGATGCGTGGGTTAGTGGATGTGTGGGTGCGTGGGTGCGTGGATGTGTGTGTGCGTGGATGTGTGGGTGCGTGGATGTTTGGTGCGTGGATGTGTGGGTGCGTGGATGTGTGGGTGCGTGGATGTGTGGGTGTGTGGGTTAGTGGATGCGTGGGTTAGTCGATGCGTGGGTTAGTGGATGTGTGGGTGTGTGGGTGCGTGGATGTGTGTGTGTGTGGATGCATGGATGTTTGGTGCGTGGATGTGTGGGTGCGTGGGGATGTGTGGGTGCGTGGATGTTTGGTGCGTGGATGTGTGGGTGCGTGGATGTGTGGGTGCGTGGGTTAGTGGATGCGTGGGTTAGTGGATGCGTGGGTTAGTGGATGCATGGATGTGTGGGTGCGTGGATGTGTGGGTGTGTGGGTTAGTGGATGTGTGGGTTAGTGGATGTGTGGGTGCGTGGGTGTGTGGGTGCGTGGATGTGTGGGTGCATGGATGTGTGTGTGTGTGGATGTGTGGGTGCGTGGATGTGTGGGTGCGTGGATGTGTGGGTGCGTGGATGTGTGGGTGTGTGGGTTAGTGGATGCGTGGGTTAGTCGATGCGTGGGTTAGTGGATGTGTGGGTGTGTGGGTGCGTGGATGTGTGTGTGTGTGGATGCATGGATGTTTGGTGCGTGGATGTGTGGGTGCGTGGGGATGTGTGGGTGCGTGGATGTTTGGTGCGTGGATGTGTGGGTGCGTGGATGTGTGGGTGCGTGGGTTAGTGGATGCATGGATGTGTGGGTGCGTGGATGTGTGGGTGTGTGGGTTAGTGGATGTGTGGGTTAGTGGATGTGTGGGTGCGTGGGTGTGTGGGTGCGTGGATGTGTGGGTGCATGGATGTGTGTGTGTGTGGATGTGTGGGTGCGTGGATGTGTGGGTGCGTGGATGTGTGGGTGTGTGGGTTAGTGGATGCGTGGGTTAGTGGATGCGTGGGTTAGTGGATGTGTGGGTGTGTGGGTGCGTGGATGTGTGTGTGCGTGGATGTGTGTGTGCGTGGATGCGTGGGTGCGTGAATGTGTGGGTGCGTGGATGTGTGGGTGCGTGGATGTGAGGGTGCGTGGATGTTTGGTGCGTGGATGTGGGGGGGCGTGGATGTGTGGGTGCGTGGGTTAGTGGATGAGTGGGTTAGTGGATGAGTGGGTTAGTGGATGCATGGGTTAGTGGATGCGTGGGGTAGTGGATGCATGGATGTGTGGGTGCGTGGATGTGTGGGTGTGTGGGTTAGTGGATGCGTGGGTTAGTGAATGCGTGGGTGCGTGGATGTGTGGGTGCGTGTGTGCGTGGATGCGTGGGTGCGTGGATGTTTGGTGCGTGGATGTTTGGTGCGTGGATGTGTGGGTGCGTGGATGTGTGGGTGCGTGGATGTGTGGGTTAGTGGATCCGTGGGTTAGTGGATGCGTGGATGTGTGGGTGCGTGGATGTGTGGGTGCGTGGATGTGTGGGTGCGTGGATGTGTGGGTGCGTGGATGTGTGGATGCGTGGTGCGTGGATGCGTGGTGCGTGGATGTGTGGGTGCGTGGGTTAGTGAATGCGTGGGTTAGTAGATGCGTGGGTTAGTGGATGCGTGGGTGTGTGGGTGCATGGATGTGTGCATGGATGGATGTGTGCGTATGTGTGACTGCATGTGTGGATGTGTGCACGAATGGATGTGTACATGCGTGGATGATGGATGGATGGATGCAACAAGGGATCTCAAGTGTCCTCTTCTAGTCTCAGGGATCATAGTCATGGTGCACTGTATGACAGATCATTGCCATACAGTGCACCATAACTCTGACCCCAGAGACTGTAGGAAGAGGACACTTGATCCCTTGCTGCAATCTCTGGAGCAGAGGCGATCGAGCATCGTGGAACCTTCGATGTGGACTACGTCAGAGGAGATCGAGCGTCGTGGGACCTTCGTTATGGACTACGTCGGATCTTTCTAATAAAGATGGAGTCTGAATTTTGCTTGTGTTTTTTTTCCAAATAAAAATATTTTTCTCTGTGTGTATTTATTGTCTACTTACCAGAGATTCCTAATGGCGGGTCTAACAGTGGCCCAATATTATGAATCTCGGGCTTAGTGCCAGCTGCCAATAAAAAGCTGGCATTAACCCCTTTATTACCCAGTTTGCCACCGGTACCAGGGCAACTGGAAGAGCATGGGTACAGCGCCAGAATGAATGCGCCATTTTCTGGGGCGGCTGCGGGCTGCAATTAGCAGCATGGGGGGCCCAGAAGGCTTGGGCCTCTCCATGCTGCAGATTCCAGCCCCCAACTGTCTAGTTGTACCTGGCTGGACCAAAAATATGTCGGAGCCCCACGTCATTTTTTTTTTCTAGAATTTGTTCTAGAAATAAAAATAAAATGGGCTTCGCTGTATTTTTCGTTGCCAGCTAGGTACAACGAGGCAGCTGGGGTTGGTGGCAGTCCGTAGCTGCCAAGTTGTACCCGGCTGGACCAAAAATATGGCGAAGCCCCACGTAATTTTTTTTAATTACTTCCAGCAATAAAATGAAATGGAGCTTTGCCATATTTTTGGTTGCCAGCCAGGTACAACTTGGCAGTTGGGGGGCTGCAATCCTCATCGTGGAGAGATCCAAATGTTGTGGGCCCCCCCACGCTGCAAATTGCAACCCACAGCCACCCCAGAAAATAGCGCATTCATTGGAGGTGACATTTTCTGGTGCTGTACCCCAACTTTTCCAGTTGCCCTTGCGCTGGTGGCAATGCTGGTGGCACACAGGGGCTCTCCATACGCGACATGGTGTCCGCTAACAATTGTTAGCGGACACCATGTCGCGTATGGAGAGCCCCTGTGTGCCTAAACGTTGGAGCTCCCCCACAAGTGACCCCATTATGCATCTGGATTTGTTCCTTGGGGGATCTAGTTTCCAAAATGAGGTCACTTGTGGGGGAGCTCCAATGTTGAGGCACACAGGGGCTCTCCATATGCGAAATGGTGTCCGCTAACAATTCCAATTGTTAGTGGACACCATGTCGCGTATGGAGAGCCCCTGTGTGCCTCAGGATTGGAGCTCCCCCACAAGTGACCCCATTTTGGAAACTAGACCCCCCAAGGAACAAATCTAGATGCATAATGAGCACTTTGAAGCCCCATGTGCTTCACTATTTGATCCGTAAAAATAAAAAAAATAAGATTTTTGTGGAAGAAAAATATTTTTTTCATTTTTACGGATCAATTTGTGAAGCACCTGGGGCTTCAAAGTGCTCATTATGCATCTAGATTTGTTCCTTGGGGGGTCTAGTTTCCAAAATGGGGTCACTTGTGGGGGACCTCCAATGCTGAGGCACACAGGGGCTGTCCAAACGCGATATGGTGTCCGCTAACAATTTGAATGGAAATCAGCTCAAATTGTTAGCTGACACCATATCGCGTTTGGTGAGCCCCCTGTGTGCCTCAACATTGGAGCTCCCCTACAAGTGACCCCATTGATTGACAAATGAGTGGCAGAAAATCAGTGCAGTCTTGACACCAGGAGAAGGGTGCTAGTCTGTCGGATCGCAGTAGGAATGAAAAAATCTCACTAGCACCTCACTAGCACCACACTAGCACCACACTAGCAGCACACTAGCACCGCACTAGCACTGCACTAGCACCGCACTCGCACTACTACACGCATCAAACTCGCATCAATATCGCACTTCAAAAACGCGCCGTTTTGGAGGGATCAGTGTGCCCTCAGCCTAAATTAGTAATAGGCTCCGCCCACACACATCTGGCCATGAAACAAGTTTTTCCAGGACAGGGCAGGAGGGTGAGCTTTTTTACATTTCTACTGCATAAAACAACTTGCTGTGCCCCCCAGAGAGACCCTTCCATGCAATCTGCTCTCACTGAGGTGCCAGCTCACTTTCTGTACTGAATTCAGCCAGCAATATGTGTCAGATCCATAATAAATCAACACCTCACTCACAAGCACCAGCATTACTCGCCGAGTAACGAGTGTCGCAAATACAGTACTATTCGTGCAAATAGGAAGTAGTAACGATTACACTCGCTTATCACTAATTAGGATATATCTTTGATTACCAACTTGTGGTATTGCAATATATAGTACAAGCAGTCACAGGTTGAAATCTTTTAAAAGAATTGAAAATAAAGTAAAAATAAAGTTTTAAAATATAAAAAAAAAATTGAATTGGCTCCTTATACTAACCATAAACAAATAATACAGATTAAAAAAAAAAGGTATGACTTAATCCATAAAATTATATTAATAAAAATGCCAGTTTACCCAACAAAACAACAATCACTCACACAGCTCCATCGACATAAAATTGAAACTATTATGGGTCTCAGAATATGGCAACACACAATTATTTTTTTAAGGAATTTTGGAATTTTTTCACCACTTAAATTATGAAAAAACCTATACTTGTTTAATATTTCCGTAATTGTACTGACCTTGAGAATTGTAAAAGTATCCTTCAAAAACTACAACTCATCCTCCAAAAACAAGCCCTAATATGTCTATGTAGATGGCAAAACTAAAAAGTTAAAAGTCTTGGAAAAAAAGGAAGAAAAAATTAAAATGCAAAAATGGAAAAAACTATGTAGGCGAAGAATGGGAAACCTGCCTACATTTTTTTTTACATCGGTGAAAAACTAAAGAAATTCTGACCAAGCTCAAATGGTAAAAACTGACAATGACCAAACTTTAAAGTTAACCTGTCACCCCTTTTCGGCATTATAACCTGTGCCCACCACCTTAAATGTAGTGTAATTGGGGTTCTGGCAACTCCTTTATACCCCCATACTGGCCCCTCATTACCTCAGAACTTTGAATGTGGCCTGTGCCATATGTTAATGAGCTCTACATGGCCTTGTGGGATGCGTCTCACTTCAGTCCCAGCCACCCTGCCGCCTGTAAAACCCGCCCCGCTGCCTGTAATATGCCACCTCGCTGCCTGTAGTATGCCACCCCTCCTGTCTATGCACATAAATCAGTGACTGCAATTGCGCCTATTGAAGCTGCAGTGACCAAATTCTTGCGAGATTTGTGAAGTCTCGCAAGACTTTGTGCTGCTTTATTAGAGCACAGTTACCCATGTCACTGTGCAGTGCAAGTGCAGTCACTGATTTACATACATACATAGGAAGGGTGGCATACTACAGGCAGTGTGGTGGGTTTACAGGCGGCGGGGCAATTTTACGAGTGTCTGGGACTGAAGTGAGGTGCATTCCACAAGGTCATATAGAGCTCATTACCATATGGCACAGGACACATTTAAAGTAATCAGGGGCCAGTCTGGGGGTATAAAGGAGTTACTGGAACCCCAATTACACTACATTTAAGGTGGTGGGCACAGGTTATAATGCCCAAAAGGGGTGACAGGTTCACTTTAATGACACTAATCAAAAACACGAAGGAAATGCGGACCATTTTTTACTGTGATGTATAGTTACATCAGGGTGTGCAAAGGAGTTAAATGTTTCAGTTTCAAAGAAAAGAGTATTTCAAGAATGTATTATATATGTGCTTATTTTCTGTTTTTCATAAATTATAGAAATTTATTTTTTGACAAAATGATTTAATACTGTAGCTATTCTGTTTTAACCAATATGGTAAAATATAGTTGTCACCACTAAAGTATTTCATAACCAGAATAATTTCTCCATATGGTCAATAATGTATTATAGACCGACCTAAGGGAGAAATAATTCAGCCAACATTGGAACAGCATCTTCAGGATGTAAATTCTAACTGTAATAGACTGTAACTGCGGAGTTAATCAGAAAGCAATTTCTTATCCAATAAATTAACTCTTAAATTTGGATTACATAATATCACCAAAACGTAGCCAAAACATTAAAATGTCGAGTAAAACTGATATAGCCATGGGATTTATTGGTAGGGGATTTCACTAAGAAGCAGGCTTACACTATAACACCTCTCAGGACAAACATAAATAATACATGCAATGAAGGTGTCAATACCTCACAGCTTTGCAACATTTTGCCAATTGTCAGATTATTTGAGATCAGCAAAAATCTGGAGCAAAGTCATTTATATGATAGCTGTTGGTCAAATTTACCGTAAATATTATCTCCTAGCTCAACGCAGTAAAGCGATAAGATGCTAGGGATTTTCTACCCTTTGATTTTACAGCCAATAAGATTACTACCGGTAAATCAAAGATGGAATAAACTTAGTCAAGAAAAAATAAAGGGAATAAAAAAGCTGTATGAAGTGACATAATTGTGCAATATTACACACTACACTAAATAGAATGTATATAAATCAAGAAGAAGGTAAACAATTTGTCATAACACTGTATATATATTACGTAGAGTACTGTATATATACACTGTGCATAGTATATGCTTGATATCAATAATGAAACTGAATCTTGAATTTAGAGGCGAGAGGTAATGGTGCACATTTCATCTGGATGTGTGGTGCCATGCATGTGGCACACAACTGCAATGTAGTGCAGCAGCAGCTTTTGCAGCATCAAGAGATTAACATTTAGGCCAGAGAGACACTGATCGAGACACATGGGAGATACTTGCACGAGTCTCACAAGCCTCACCCAGCACGGGCACTGGCTCTCTGAATAGGAGCACAACAGCTTCATAGAAACACTGCAGCTGAAGCGCTCCTGTCCAGCGAGTTGGCGGTTGTGCTAGGTAAGGCATGCGAGACTCATGAGAGTACCTCACATGCTTCTTGCCCAGTTTGTTTTCGTCCTTACCATGAGAACTGCATTTGTGCAGATAAACAAAGAGCTCATGTAGAGAAATATGCAACTTAAATGCTGGTAATAGCAATTTGAATATTTGCTACTAGGCTCAATATGAAGCACTAATTCATGCAGCAAGTGAAAATTTATATGGTGCTTTTCCAACATTTTACCTACTATATCAATAAGCTCTTGTGAGTTCAGTATTTACATTTTTGCATCATTATTATTGGCACACTGACTGTTCATAATATTGCTTGACTGCCTTTTTTAGCCCTATGCAGCACCCACCATTATGAACCTGTGCATATGTAAATCTGACACCAAAAGTGGAGTATGAGGTCACCCTACAGAGAACGCCAACAAGACTTTGACTGGATAGCTGCTGTGTAAGAAGTATGGTTCTTCAGAAGTAGGTTCTGGTTAAGAAAAGCTGAACCCCTAAGAAGCAGGTTATGCATCAGTGAGGCAAAGCTCTAGACAGTAGTGCTTTATCATGACAGAGAGATACAGAGAAAGGATGCGTTTATATTGTCCGATTGTAAGCATTAAATGAACCCCAATTAACTATGGGAAATTGATTGATGGTCATATAATAGCTTATTTAGACAAGGGTGGTCACACTTATCAGGCACACAGAATTGATCATTAACACATGTATATATTGTTCTTGGCAGCTCATTTCATGTTAATGTGGCACCCCACTCCACGGTTCGGTTGTCACAGGAACATCTGGAGCAGGGAGGGATTTCCCCATCAGATAAGCTTACACACAAAACCTTCCACCCCAGACCTGAAGGGGGAGCTCTATTTGCCGACTTCAAGCAAGGTCCTCTATAAATTCAGGCCCGGGGGTGGAGTTTAGGCAGTTCAGTATGGAGCAATACTGAGGAAAACACTTGGTGAACGGAGCCGGATGAGGCCCGTGCTAGCGGGAAAGCCTTGTCAGTGTGAGGGACCCAAGTGTGAGGGTCGGAGGCAAGGTGAGTAGCCAGGGAGAGTGGAGTCAAACTGGTTCACCCCAGGAGAGCCACGTCAACAGCCCAGACACCGGAGTCCAAGACTGCATGGGTCTAGTCAGCCCAGCAGTAAAGATCGGAAACCAGGGAGGCTTCAAGTCTCCTTGTGCAGCACTCGGGGCACAGCCATCTAGCAGAGCCTGGGACCACAGTGGATATAGCGGTGCCTGCAGCAGAGCTCACACAGCCTGCTGTACAAGTGAGGACTATAGGAGAGGGTCAGGGCCTAGCTTCACACAGCCCAGGACCAAAGCACACACACAGCGTAAAAGGGAAGCCTCATAACTAATTGGATGTGGAGATCCCGAACTGCTCCTAGCCTACCCGGACTGCACCCTGGACTTAACCTTAAACAGCAACATCAGTAAAGATATGAAACAACAACCCTGTGTGTGTGACTGTTATTGCGGCCCCTGATCCTACTCCCTCCATAGACTGTTTCACAGCTCCCATCATCCACTACTACCCCAGGGATCCCGCTCCACCTACGGCGAGCAAAACCAACTTGCTGCTTCACCATCGCCCCAGAGGACTGTCCCACAGCGCCAGTTACATTATCGGAACCATAGGTGGCGTCAGAAAACGCTATCCATATTAACTGTTCCCCTTTTTAGTGACCACCAGGGCCACGGAACAAGGCAACAGGCCCGTGACATCCTCAGCAGAACAACACCCGGAACCGGGTACCCCACCGCCCTGGGGCGGGTCATTAACACATGACATGATTCACGCCCTGTTTAAACTGGACAATATCTGTGAGAAAAGCATTTCTAATAACAATTATTCCAAATTATCAGCTAGTGAAAATTCACCTTAAAAGAAGTCTGCCAGAGGGATTTATTCTCCATCTATGCCAGTCATCTACAAGGACATGATAGTCATAGAAAGTTGAATAAATAGATACCTTGATATCTGCAATTCAATCTATTATTACAAAGAATTCCTTTCCAAGCACCAGGGACTATGAAATCGCACACAGTGAGATCTGTCATTACATGTCACAATGAGAAATATGCTCTTAGCTACTGTTGGGGCATGTTCTTCAATCCGCTGCATGGTAAAGGCATATAATTGGTCAACATAATACAAGGGAAAGAAGTACAAGCCACCCAGAGAAATTTTCGGAAGATCACTGTCCTACTCAGAGATTATATCAGCTGATTTACTTATTAATATAAACACGGGTTTGTTTGGAATAAGTCATTTTATTATAGATATCAAGGTATAATTTCATTCAAATTTCTATGACATGCAGGTTATATAAATGGTTTAGGATGGTTGATCCTTTTGACAGATGTTGGTTGTGGACAGTTTGAAGTTGTGGAGTTGAGACAGTGAGGAGACCGGTGATCTGAGGGAGAAGGTTACATAAATTCTTTTGGGTCCTTTTTAGGAGCAGACATATCATTGGTGCAACCTTTGTGGCAACAGAGAGGCATAAAAACTAAAGGGGTCCATTTCTACCTCCAAAGCAGGTGGAATTGTGCTTTATTAAGAGCTATTGGACTGCAACAGCACAAGACCCTTTTTCTGTCTGTGGCTGCCAGAGGACCTATTAGTCTGATGTAGTTTGCAATGTTAAAAAATTAGGTCTCACTCTGGGTGTCCAGGGCGTAGTGGATGTTTTTGGCCTCTCGAGCTTCCCCCCCCCCCCCTTGTTTGCCTTATCCCCTCCCCCTCTTTTTTTATTTCTCTCTCTATTTTTCCTCTTTTCTTTATCTCATCTTTTTCGCATTCTATTTTGTTTTTGTTATTTTCATATTTCTAGTTTCTTTTTATAAAACGTATTCGAAATACGTGTTTTGGTGATTTGTATGTTGGACTGGATTCTTGCAGAAGGGAAGATTCCCTATGCTCTGTAATGATTTTAAGATATGTTCATTCTATACTTTAGGCTATTTTATGTAAGCTTTTTGATTCTTATAAATTTAAAAAAAAAATAGGTCTCTACATATTTCCCAAAACTGTCCAAACTCTATACTTCGTATGCATGTTGAAATAAGCATATTGTAACACTATATGTCACAATAACAAAAATCTTTGTATGTCACAATATCCATTGTACAATTACAATTGGGCTCAGTAGACTTGATTGTGTTTAAATTAATTGCAATTAATCGCAATTGTCTTTTTTTTTCAAAGTTAAACATTCGTAAAAAAAATACTCATTACATACTGTATACCTACAAAGAATAATCAAAGTGTCTACGAGCTATAAATTAATAAATGATAATGAGCCCCCAAAGCTTTCTAAATTATATAGTTTGAAGAAGTATAAGTTATGACAAGGTTGCTCTTTGATGTTTTCAAATATATGTTTGATAAAAATGTCTTCAAATGAATATATCTCTGTTTAGTGAAGCAATCAATAGTTTGCAGTATGCTTCATTATTTTAATCATGTTGGTAATCCATCTCCAGATTTTGTTAAATGACAGCTAGGCTTGGAAGATTATTATATCTTTGTAGTCATATGCAGTATTCTCTCAAGCATGTATGTTTTTTCCCAATTGTGATAGCTTATCGCCTTTACCAATTCTCTAATTCTCTTCTTAACCCTTTCAAACTATAAGAAACCTTTGAAGCCACAGATATACACTCAACATTGCGGAGAAAATGAATACTGTTTGCGTATTCAGATATGCTTGCAAGTACCCCGATGGCAGGAACTACCAAGTCTGATGTTTTCTCAGTAAAAAAGCGTAAAGGGAACTTGTCACCAGAATTTATCATAGAATGTGCAGCAAGCCCTGATATATAGCATTCTAGAATGCTCCACATAAGTGTCCAAGCTTATCTGCATAACATTAAAAAGAGCATATATTATACTCACCAATCTGGTCCAATGGGTGTTGCTGGTCTTGAATCCGGTGCCTCCTCTCTTCTTGCTTTGTGTGCAAGACACGTCCTACATCGCCCACAGAGTGTACTCCATTGCACTCCTGCACACATACACTTCTCTCTGTCCTGCTGAGGACATTGCGATGTAAGGTAATGTGCAAACATGGGCAAAGGTCAAGGAACACCCGTGAATGCACACTACAATACTTTGCTCTGCCCTCGGCAGGGCAGAAAGAAGTGCGCCTGGGCAGGAGCACAATGAAGGACACTGCGTGGATGACGTAGGCGGCATCATCTACATGAAGCAGGGAAAGTGGAAGGTAATTGCAAGTACAGAGGAGGCACCGGATCAAGAGCAGCAACACCAATTGGTCTGGGCCACGTGAGTATAATAGGAACAATTTTTTTACGATATTCACATCAGCTTGGGACTTATATACAGCATTCCAGAACGCTGTATATAAGGGCTTACTAGTGGTGGCCGCACTTTGTATTTGAAAATCCGGATGACAGGTTCCCTTAAAAGTCTACCTTTCAGCTTTGATGACACATCTACTACTCTGGCAGGCATTGACATCTTATTCATGTGTCTTTGAGTTCCTGATTTGGTGCTCAACTCACTAACGTGCATTTGGAAAATCAGCTATACAGCTCTTGAGTATTCTGATGAGATGCCACCCCAATGAGATGGAGCCCATTCAAATTGTATACTACTATACATCCAGCTATATATTCTTACCTAAACAGTGTATCTGTTTTCATAAATGTTAATGGGTAAACTTTCAATAGGTTTGAGCTATTTTTTTTTTTTTTAAATCCTGAATACCTAAAAAGAAGTACACAATAAAATTGTCCAATATTGGAGTTTGGGTGGACCTTCTACTTAAAGGGAATCTGTCACCAGGTTTTTGTCACCTAATCTAAGAGCAATATATTATAGAAACAGACATTTAGATTACAGTCATGTGACATTTACTGAGCTGTTTGCAGTGGTTTTGAAAAAAATCACTGTTTAATCAGCAGGAGATTAGCTAAAGGACTACATGGCATTCGGCCAAATAGTCAAGCACATTCATGAGCTCTGTATAACCCCATCACTCACTTTCAGCTTTCTGTGTACATTGTACTTGGGCAAAAAACTGCCATTCAGTAGTGTGGTTGCGCTGATACATTCAAAGAACTGCTAGATCTGAAACAGAGAAAATAAGGTTTTTATCAAAATGACAGCAAGTAGCTCTGTAAGGCTAAGGTCAGACTTGAGGCTGGCGGAGTCGCTAAAATCTTTGCAAATCTGCTGCAGTGCATAGCGTTAATGCTGCCAGAGGAACGCAGCCCCATAGCAATCCGGTTTTACCTTAGCAGCGTTCACACACAAAGCTGCAGGACGTGCGCTTTATCACAGCGCACAAGAAAACGCTGCAGACAGCGTTTCCTGTGTACTGTGATAAAGTGCACATCCTGTGTGGCCACTGATAAGGTAAACTGTGGGTTGCTATAGGGCTGCGTTTCACTGGCAGCACATAGCGTTAATACTATACGCTGCGGCTGATTTGCAAAGATTTTAGCGGCTTCGTCTTTGTCAACATCTGTGATTTCTACGGTTGTGATCATTCGCTGAATTTTCATTAAAATTACTTTATCAGCACTAAGAGACTCCATATTTTCTAATTTGGTGTGCCAGAGCTTATCTATATGACCCTAGCCTAAGTGATACATCACTGAAACTGATGGAGCAGCAAAAACCTGGTGACAGAGTCCCTTTAAATCCTACATTTTACACAACTTGCAATGCTTAATAATACTTTATTTAGCCAAGGTTATTGGTTTAATGTGTGACAACTGTTATAAAAGTAATGGCAGAGCAGTCAATGTAATTCTATAACATTTTCAGCTTTCATATATCCAGAGTTTATTAGAAGAGTTAAGTTCATTTGATGCTGTTGGAAACAATAGCATCTTTTACTAGAACAGTTTTTAAGTAAATCTTTTCTGATTCAACTTTAGCAGACTACTAGTCTAAGGCCCCTTTCACATCAGAGTTTTTTTAAATCGCGGCAGATGCGGTGAAAAAAACCGCATCTGCCGCGATTACCGCATACCGGCTGTACTTGCGGCACGGTTGCGGCACAGTTGCGGCAAGCCCCATACAATGTATAGGCGGGCTTGTGGCAGGTGCGGCAAGTGCGGTTTTGGAACTTGCGGCAGGTGCGGCCGCGCAAAGAAACCGCGGTCAGCCGCTGTTTTTTCGCGGCCGCACCTGCCGCAAGTGCCAAAACCGCTCTTGTCGCACCTGCCGCACCCGCGTATAGATTGTATGGGGCTTGCCGCAACTGTGCCGCAACAGTGCCGCAAGTGCAGCCGGTATGCGGTAATCGCGGCAGATGCGTTTTTTTCACCGCATCTGCCGCGATTTCAAAAAAACGCTGATGTGAAAGGGGCCTAAGTTGGGAAAACAAGCAGAAATTAAGAAACTTGCTGTAAAAATCCTGTGCAGTTAATGCACTGTCACATGTTCTGGTGTGAGCTCAAGCTCTCTTTAAGTCTCTCTTTAAGTCTGTTCAAAGCAGACAGTAAAGATTTTCTATATGTGCTTTGAATGACTCAGCCAGCAATTCCATAGTATGCTCTGAATGATCATAACATAGGGGCATGGTGACCGGGGTTGTGCACAAGGAGGGAAAGAAAGCAGGGAGAACACAGAGACATTGCTGGCTTCACAAGGTATGAGTAATCTTATCAACCTATGACTTTGGCAAGAGGGAATGATGCTGGGCATTATACATTGCTAAACTACATGATAATAAATTGACTTCTTTTATCAATGCTTCCATACAGCACACTAAAACATTGTGTGTCTAGTGTCAGTGCCTGAAACATTATTGTAACTTTATCATTATAAGGGTCAGAACAGTGCATACTTGGTGAAGTGGGAGGAATGTAAGGATTAAGAAACTGTATGGTGATTTATCCATCTTGAGACTGTAGAAAAGTCTCAGGATGGTGCCTTGTAGGTGCTCTGTAGGCACAAAGGGTAGAAGTGATGGATCTGTGGAGTAGATGCAGTTCTGTCTCTTGGAACATGTAGACTATATGCACTGAGGGAGCGTTGTCAGGAAGCTCAGCATGTAAACAAACAGCAAGGATGGATGTACCAGGCTGAAAAGAAGCTAAATTACAAAGTTAATGTTAATAGGAGGTTTTTGGCACTCAACACAATTATGTCCAGTTATATTATAATTTTTTTATTTGTGTGCCTGAAAAACTCTTTTTAAGCTGGAGGTAATGTTTTATTACAGTTTGTCTACATTTCAACACTGAATTGTACTTTCTTATCTATGACAAGTTGCGACACACATACCGTAGTACTGGCTCTTTATGTTGTATGTGCCTCTATATGACTACTCAGTGGTTGTAATGCGAGCTCTAGCCTGCCAAGTATTTTGCTACCAAGTTGCCATAAGGTATTGAATTTGAAAAATTAAAAATTGGAGTGCTTCACAAAATTTGTAGAAAAGCAATACTGAACACATCTGTATATCATAAAAGACCCCCATTACTCTGAAAATGCCTTTAAACCTCTAACAATATTGGATTACAATATCCAACATGTACAGCATGTATTGTACCTGAGGAAGGCTTTTTATGAGTATCAGAGAGCTGAAACGTCTTGTATTGTACTTTTATTGATGTGAAATAAACAGACAAAAATAAGATCGGTGCATATTGGATCTGGCAGCGCTCACTGATCACTGGATGTTTTAATCCGATACTGTTTCTGGCGGACTCCAGGCTGGAGTTTCGATCAATCCAGAGTGAAGCAGCAGACCAGACCCGTGGAGCCTACTATCCCTACATGGGATGATATGCACGGCACAAGACCACACTAAGGTAAGCGTATTAGCACTATCTGTAGCCCAAGAGCAAATTAAATCTACAATAAGATCTGCGCCCTCTCTTCCCTGTTCACTCCCATCTCCAGACCTCACAGCCCTGCGGTCAATCTGAAAAAAGCTTTCAACCTCTAACAAAATGAGTTATTGTATAAATAACATGAAATGTTGAATGTTTATAACCTATTACATACTTACCTTATTCTGTCTGTCAACAACACCCATCTAGATTGTCCGTACATCCCATAAATCAATGCACTGCCAGAAGCCATGCCAGAAGCCATCAAGACATGAGTGATGGGTGTGCCAATATGATGCCCACTAGCGGTGGTGGCCCCTTGTACACTACCTTCAGCGGTGCCACCAATAACTGGACCCGACACAAACACGCTGCTCATGCTGCCAACACACTGCTGCCCGTGCTGCCTTGTCTTACAGGACCTGTGATGTCACGGTCATGTGATCAATCACGTGCACGGGTGGAGCCAGGTGTACGTGACTGATGACAAGACTGTGACATCACCACAGGTCCTGTGTGCAGTGCGAGGCATTGACAGGCTCAGGGAGGCAGGGGGAGACACAGACAGGCTCAGGGAGTTGGGGGAGGCACAGATAGGCTCATGGAGGTGGGGAGGCACATACCGGATCAGGAAGGTGGAGGAAGGCACAAGCTAAGAAATGGCACAAAAAGTCAGGCTGTGGCACAGACAGGCTCAGGGAGGTGGGGAGGAGGCACAGACAGGCTCATGCAGGCACTGACAGTCTCAGAGAGGCAGAGACAACAAACAGACAGGCTCAATGAGGCACAGACTGGCTCAGGGAGGCCCAGATAGGCTCAAGGAGCTGAGGGGGAGTCACAGACAGGCTCAGGAAGCAGGGAAAGCAGAGACAGGCTCTGGACTCCCAGACAAGGTCAGAGAGGTAAGGGTGAAAGCACAGATAGATTCAGGGAGGCAGGGGAAAGGACACACAGAATCAGGGAGGGGAGAGGCACAGGCAGGCTCAAGGAGGTGGGGAGGCAGAAACCGGCTAAGGGAGGTAGAGGGGAGGTACAGGAAGGCACAGGGGTGTGTTTGGGTAGAGAGACAGGCGCAGGTAGATGGGAGGGGTCACAAGGAGGCACATTGGGAGGGAAAACAGAGAACACACAACAGGGAGGGAGGGGCAGAGAGGGTGCACAGCAAAGGGAGCAGAGAGAACAAACAAGAGGGCAAAGACAGTGCATGGGGCAAACAAAGAGCATGTGCACTTACTCACATGACCACTGGGTATACAAAGATGACAGAGGTGTGATGCATCACAGTACCCCAATATTTCCACCATAAGTTACAGTAATTACAGGATTACGTTGGAGGGAAACTTGGTGGGAGCTAATAAAGTTGATAACAAGATGTCTGTGTCTATATTGGATGCAAGAAAGGATGTTTCTCTGTGTGTGTTTTTTTTTCCTCTTTACTGAAAATATTGCTAATGGCCAGCTGTCAAACTGACAGCTGACATTAGCAATAGGGCTTGACTTCAGCTGCCAAAAAAAGCTGACATCAATGCTTTTATTACCCAGTCTGCTACTGATATACAGTAGCTGGAAGAGCGGGGTAACCTCCAGTTTTGGTGTCTCTCAAGGAGGCGCCAATTCTGGGGTAGCTGCTGACTGTAATTTTCAGCATGGGGGGCTCAGAATGCTTGCACCTCACAATGCTGAGAATTACAAAACTCAGCTGCATGGGTCATCTTTGCTGGCAATAGAAAATATGGTGGAGCCAACACCAATTTATTTTTTTAATTATTCACTTAAATAATTGAAAAAAAGAAGGGCTCCCCTACATTTTTCATTACCATCAAAGGTATCACTAGGCAGCAGAGATCAGCAGCCAGCAGCTGCTTGCTTTACCTGCGCTGTCAACAGAAAATACAGCGAAGCCGTACACATTTTTAACCAGTAAATTAAACACATTATTAATAAAAAAAACAGAAACAGGTTTTTAAGAAAAACTACATTTATTTACATACATTAGGAGAGAGTTTTTTTTGGGGGGGAGGGTGCAGAGACCGAGGAGAGATGGTCATCACCCCCAGAGCCACAGAGCCTGTTCTCATCGGGATGTCACCACCCTCCTGATAGCATCAGGCCTACATCTACTATCTTATAATATCAAAGACCTCAAGAAGTTATATTTTCATTAGAAAACATCAGTTTAGAAGAATAAATCAAGGATGAGTAGATGACAAATTGATGTATTCCAAGCACATACATTCTTAAAATTAATTTCCACTTTCATTTAAGTCATACAAAAAGAATCTTAGCAGATCAAAGTTGTGTAGGCAAGAAAAAAAAAGAAACAAATTAATAACTATTTAAGTATTCTGTTTCATCATGATAACAAACAGATGGTTTTAATATTCTGGAGGCTAATTTCTGAACAATTAAAAACACAGCAAGATATTAACATCTAATGAAACATTTTAACTACCAGTATATGCATCTGCCATTAATTTCGACACAGTAAGGTCTTGGTTCCCCTCAATCTGTTCTTTATTAAGGGAAATTTTTCCACTCTGAATTTAGTGAAGTAGAGAATTAACAACTGTTTTCAATCAGCAGTCAGCATGATATTTTGCTAGCAAAGGCTGAAATCATTTACACAATGAAACACAATTTTTGCATTATTGCTTTGATGTACAGTATGTATAGCATGGGGTTGCATAGGGACCTCTGGACTAATTAAGAGTGTTTCTTGTTGGCATTGCTTTATAATTCTCTCTGAATGGGGGTTGTTTAGTATACAACCAGTAATGTTAGATCAGTTTAAAAAACAAATATTTTTCTAAATTATTTTTATTGCTGAATTTTATTACAAATATCCGCAGACAAACTAAATATTTTTCATATATTTCTGTATATAAATGTGACCAATTAGTATTGAATTGTCATTAATAACCTCTTCATGACCATTAACGTACCTATACACCTTGGTAGGAAGGCAGTTCTCGAAAAATGATGTATAGGTACATCATGGCAATTTTGCGAGAACTGGAGCTGTTCCCACGCGATCGACACCGGGTCTCTCGCTGATGTAACAGCAGAGACCTGGCACTCACTGCCATTCACTGCTTTCGACAGTTTATCCCACTAAATGCTGTGTGATCAATAGTTATCACAGCATTTAGTTCGCTGTGAGAGTAGCTTGGCACAGTGTACTCCTCTCCCAAGTGATCAGGACCTCCATGACGTAATCACGGTGATCTGATCACTGCCATGGTAACCTGGGGTCATCATCATGACAACATCTCAGTCACCCAGCTATAGAGAGCCTTGTACAGCATGCCAGATGCATGGTGTCCAAGGCAAACTGTCAGAGCTGCAAGTGCAGCTCTGCTGTATAATTCAATGTTGGTGCATTGCAATGGATTTTAAGTGCCACCAAATGAATGAAAGGTGATGTCCCATAAAGCGATTAAGTGAAAAAGCAAAAAAGTTATAAAAAATGTAAAAATATAAAAAATCCACAAAGTAAAGAGCGAAAAAAAATCTAATACCAATAAATATGTATTTTTATGTAAAAAAACACAACAAAAGTATACATGTAGAAATGTCACAATAGTTGGCCCTTCCAGTGAACTCCGAAGGCACCCCCCGAAAATAGGACGTGGCAGGCAAAAAAAAAATTCATACCTACTCAGCTGCCTCCGCCATTGTTCATCCGGAGCTTGCCGGTGCCACTGCCACCGCCGCTGCTTGATGTCACCCGGTGTGTGTACATAGCCGTGCGCTGCAGATGTACGATGGTAAGCCAACAGCCAATCAGGGGTTGCTGGCGTCTGCTTGGCCGCGGCACTTAGCGTACATCTCCTGTACAGAGGTAACCTGCGCCGCTCAGCATAGATGTACGGTAATGCCACGGCCAATCAGACGCCAGCAGCCGCCTGATTGGCTGATGGCTTACCATCGTACATCTATGGTGCCCGGCTATGTACGCACCGAGGGACATCAAGTGGTGGGTGGCAAGCTCCAGCAGGCCCCGACAAGCTCCAGTGAGGTGTCCGCTGTGTGGGGTGGCATGTGTGTGTGCTGTGTGTGTGCGTGTGTGGTGCTTGACTGTGTGTGTGTGGCTGTGTGTGTGGCTGTGTGTGTGTTTGACTGTGTGTGTGGCTGTGTGTGTGTTTGACTGTGTGTGGGTTTGACTGTGTTTGTGTGTGTGTGTGCTAAGTGATGTTGGAGATGATGGGCTAAGAGGACAGTGGCGATGATGGTCTAGGGTAGAGGATGATGGGGGCTACAGAGGGACAGTGGCGATGATGGGGTCTAGGGATAGTGGAGGATGATGGGGGGCTACAGAAGGACAGTGGCGGATGATGGGGTCTAGGGACAGTGGAGGATGAGGGCGCTACAGAGGGATAGTGGAGGATGAGGGGAGCTACAGGATAAGATAGTGGAGGATGCTTAATATAAGGCGCCCACCCCCCTCCCCCCGAAAATAGGAAATGGTCCATCTTCGGGACCAAAAAAAAATATAAGACGGTGTCTTATTTTCGGGGAAACACGGTATCATCACTTCTACAACATGTTTAATAGCGAAAAAAAAATTGTTGAATTGTTGAAGCTTCTATGTTCTGCCTCACAAAACGCTGAATAGGAAGCAATCAAAAACATGATGTGGCCCAAAATGGTACCAATAAAAACTTCAACTCATCCCTCAAGAAAAAAGCCCTCACATGACTCTATTGGCAGAAAAATAATAAAAAAAACTATAGCCAAGCCTTCAAATTTCAGGGATGTAAAAATCCTTTATTTTGTAAAAAAACGTTTTTAGTGTGATAGTAGCCAAACCTAAAAAATAAACTACATAACCTGGTGTCGCTATGATCATACTGACCTGAGGAATGAATCAACCCTATCAATTATACCGCAAGGTGAATGGCCTGAAACATAGTAATAAAACCAATTCTTCAACTGCTGCTGATTAGTTTATTCTGCCTCCCAAAGATTACAATAAGGTTTGCCTCACATTTATCCTGCACTTTACGCTAACAGTACAGCCGGTCGGTGGATGTTGAGACTTCAACAAAATGGCCGCGGCTAATTGGAGACCGCGGCCTTGTGTAGAAGTCTCAACCTCTATTGACCGGCTGTACAGTTAGTGGGCGCCAGCCACAAAGAACATGGCGGTGCCCACCGCTCCCTGCCGCAGCTTCTCCCCACAACTCCAGGGCCCAGCAGCGGTGATTAATGGGGGGGGGCCCCATCAGGTCACCTGATGACTGCTCTCAGGTCACAGGTCCGGACTCCGGTCAGGCGGGAATGCACCCTGCACAAGATGGCGCCCTAGGCGATCGCCTAGTTTCGCCTAGCTGTTGTCCCGGCCCTGCCCAATAGTATAAAATTTTGTGACACACCTGTGGTGTTAATTTGCTTACTTTGCTCACTGCACCCCTAGATGAGTACATTATGGGATTCATTTTGCAAAATAGGGTCACTTGTGGGGTATTTTTGCTATTTTCGCACACCTCAGGGGTTCTACCAATGAACATGGCACACCCAACCATTCTAGCTAAATCTAGAATCCTATTTGATGCCGTTCCCTTCTGATATAATAATAATGTAATGTAATATTAATGTAATATTAATTCATATAACGCTATTAATTCATAGCGCTTTACATACATATGCAACACTGTCTCTCTTGGGGCTCACAATCTAAACCTATCAGTATGTCTAGGAAATGTGGGAGGAAATCAGAGTGCCCGGAGGATACCCACACAAACACGGAGAGAACATACAAACTCCTTGAAGATTTTGTCCTTAGAGGAAATTGAATCCAGGACCTAAGCGCTGCAAGTCTGCAGTGCTAACCACTGAGCCACTGTGCCGCCCATATGCATGATATGCTCATTCCCTTCTGAGAACTTTGCACTGTACCTCAAAAGTATTTTTCAATTACATATAGAGTATCAATGGACTCAAGAAAAGTTGCACAACAAATGTTATCGTGCATTTTCTCCTGTTTTCCTTGTGAAAATACAAAATCAGGGGCTAAAACATTTTTGTGGGGAAAAATGTATTTTTTTATTTTCACAGCTCAACGTTCTAAAATTCTGTGAAGCACCTGGGAGTTTAGGATGCTTACCACACATCTACAAGAATATAAGCTCCCTGAGGAGTATAGTTTCCAAAATGGTGTCACTTGTGTGGAGTTTCCAGAGTGTAGGCACATCAGGGTTTCTTCATACACAACATGGTGTCTCCTTATGATTCCAGCCAATTTTGAGTTTGAATGACACTCCTTCTCTGCTTTCAGTCTTATAACTTTAGCTTACTATACTGTACATAAAATTTTCCATTCAATTTCAGAGTTTAACATTTTTTCATAGCTTTTAAGTTTGAAAGAAGACACATGTCCATCGAGTTTGACCTATAACCTAACGTGTTGTTCCATAGTAAGGCAAGGGTCAACATTTCCTGTGCACCCCTGAAAAGCGGCCGCTGAAACGGACTGTGTGTGGCCGCTTTGTAGGTACAGAATAGGTTCCTATGGGTCACCGTTCTGCTGCAGTGAACACCGGTATTGGTGTCCATTTCAGCAGAAAAAAAATCTAAGTTTTTAGCGGAGAAGCTAAAAATGGCTAAGTGTGACTCTAGCCTAAGGCAAAAAATGGTATATGCCCCATGTTAAAGAAAATTATCTTCTGAATCCAAACATGGCAATCATACTAGTCCCCCTGATCAACATTCTATCTCCAGAGTCTAGTACTCATAACCTATTATGCTTTTTCTGGGCCTTCCTTGACGTTGTTTGGTGAATTGGCGACAAGTTGTGGCTCATATGATTTCAATATTCTCACTAAACATACAGTAAAAAATTACCATCCATGATTAAACCTTCTTTGCTCCATACATAGATGATGCGCATTGTCATTGTTGTAGGTCTATGTATAAAATATTTTTTAGAACGATTTCTCCACAGTCTTATAAAATATTTTTACATTGTAATAAGACCACTCAGAAGCCATTATTTTTCCAAACTGAGTAGCTCTAAAGTTTGTACTGAAGTCTGTCCATTCCTTTAACAGCCTCAGTGTAAGGTTTTCAGTCTTTTTTTGCTATATCTGTTGTTATGTTTGCATTTAGTGTATTTTGTCGGCCATCTTGTTTCCTGTCATGTGTAATGACTTTTGCCCTCAACCAATATGGAGTTCTCAGCTTGTCGTCGGCCATCTTGTTTCCTGTCCTGTGTAATGACTCTTGCCCTCAAACAATATGGAGTCCTCAGCTTTGATGTCCCTGCCCTGTTTCTTGCCAATTGCCCTTTTAAACTACTTCAGCTGGTTAACCTGTGCTCCAGAATCAGGTCTGCAACCAGTTTGTGTCTTGCTCTCTGAAGCCTGGATTCACTCTGCCTGGAATCATCCTGTTTGCCAGCAACATCTGACAGGAAAGTAATGGACTCTGAATGACTTGTGCTATGCTTTAATGCTCTGATGTCCTTGGTTGTTTGCCTTGCACTCTGCAACTACATTTATGTTATCCTGTTGATGCACTAACTTGTATGAAGCAATACAAGAGCTGCTTAAGAAGCGTATGTCTCATGTGTCTCATTATACCCATGCATTAGACTCTATATAGACTGTATCATATATGACAGATTCTGGAGCCATAATAGAGTCTGCTGGGTCTAGGACAGTGCTGCATCTGCTGCCACCTGTATAGAGATTTCTGGATCTTTTGCCATTGGAGAGCTGCTGCAGACCGTGGATCTGAGATATCGATATATGTGATGATAGTGGTTGTGGCTTCTCACAACCTTTCCAGGTGAGCACATTCCCTTCTTTTAAGTCAGGAGTGTTACCACAGGTAAACACTATTGTGCTCCTTTTCTTCCTTTCCAGCCTCTCTGCCGTGCAGCTTCTGGGAATATGGAGGACCCCGTTAAACATCTGTGCGACGTGACGGATTCAATCCTTGCTGACCTACAGGCATTGAAGACCAGCTTTGCAAGCCTGCGGGATCGCGGTGATCATAATCTGCAGGTGTTCGGACAAACCACGCAGGACTTACGAACCCGGATTGAGGTTCTGGAGGGACGCGTCCACATCCCAACTTCAACCCCGGTTATTGGAATCCCCAAGCTACCACCATTCCGTTTTGGCGGTGAATGGGAAAAATTCAGGGGATTCATTAATCAATGCAAACTGTTTTTTGCGGCTCATGCGCCACAGTTCCTTACTGAGCGATCTAAAGTATTGACAATAATTATGCTACTCTCCAACAAAGCTCTCACATGGGCAAACCCCCTAATTGAGACTGACGATGACTGTCTAAATAATCTTGATGCTTTCATTTCAGCTATGGGGCAGGTATTCGATGATCCAAACCGCGGTGCTACAGCGGAATCAGCCATGTTAACTTTAAGCCAAGGTAAGCGCTCGGTAGCGGAGTATGCTTTGGATTTCCGGAGATGGGCTCTCGACACCACTTGGGATAGCTCTGCTAAGAAGTCGGTTTTCCGGAAAGGATTATCCTCTGTGATTAAGGACGAACTCGCTCGTGCCGACCCACCTACAGCATTAGGAGATTTTATCAACTACTGTATTCGGATCGATGCTCGGCTTACTGAACGCAGACAGGAGAGATGGTCGGAGATAAAGCGCACTAATCATTTATTTCCTCCCTCTCCAGCTAAGGAGTCCTTGAGCAGGATTATACGAGAACCCGAACCTGAGCCTATGCAGGTGGACTCTTTACAGAGACGGGTCAGTGATGCACGTAAGGAACATCGAGTAAAGGAAAATCTGTGTTTCTATTGCGGTAAGTCAAGACATTTCATTATAAACTGCCCCAGTCGTTCTCGTAAGACAACTGCAGCCATCATACACTGCGAGTGCTGTGAGAGGGGTTCTGTCAGGTCCGAACCACAGATCCCAGAGAGAGTAGAGGATACAGACATTGATTACTCAGACTTGAACTCTGTTATCTCTGAGCCGGATGCACGTGTTACTGCAGCAGTGTTTCAGGTTTTTTCAGCGGTTTCCCAGCTGAGTTGTAAGAACAACAATTCTCATTGCTTTATTCCCCTCAAGCTCAGGGTTCACTCTGTCTGGGTATCTACCTCCGCTATGATTGATTCAGGGGCAAGCGGCAATTTTATGGACATCTCCTTCGCTGAGAAACTTGGAGTACGTTCAGTAAAGAGGGCTACTCCTGTACAGATGGAGACCGTAGATGGCTCACTGTTAAACTCTGGACCAGTGGATCAGGAGACGGAGCCCTTAAAGGTCCTCATGGGTAATGACCATCAAGAGAGTCTGTCATTTATGCTCATCTCTTCTCCTCATTTCCCTATTATTCTAGGACTGCCGTGGCTGCAGGCTCAGAATCCTACGATTAACTGGGAAACTAAAGAACTGCACTTTCCAGAGAAACAGATAAGTCCAGAAGCTTCAGTCTGCTCCATTCCTAAAGGACCAACATCAGTCTCTGAGCTACCAGCCATATACCGTGAGTATGCTGACGTGTGTGACAAAAGGAACGCAGACCTGCTACCCCCTCACCGTCCATATGACTGTCCAATAGACCTGTTACCAGGTGCGGGAATACCTTTTGGCAAGATTTACTCTTTGGCAGGGCCTGAGCTAAAGGCTCTCAAAGACTATATAGACGAACATCTAGCCAAGGGCTTCATACGCCCCTCTTCATCTCCTGCTGGTGCACCAATCTTCTTTGTGAAGAAGAAAGATGGATCTCTTAGGCCCTGTATAGACTATCGGGAGCTCAATAAAATCACGATCAGAAACCGTTACCCACTACCGTTGATCCCTGAATTATTGGAGAGAGTACGGCATGCAAAACTCTTTACAAAGTTGGATCTCCGTGGGGCCTATAACTTGGTCCGCATTAGACCTGGGGATGAATGGAAGACAGCTTTCAGGTCACGCTACGGACACTTTGAATATCTAGTAATGCCGTTCGGTTTATGTAATGCTCCAGCAACTTTCCAACATTTGGTGAATGACATTTTTAGGGACCTCCTGGATACATTCATTGTCATTTATTTGGATGATATTTTGATTTTTTCTAATTCCACAGAGGAGCATCACAGACATGTGAAGATGGTCTTAGAACGCCTTCGACAACACCATCTGTATATCAAACTGGAGAAGTGCGAATTCCATCGAACGGAGATCCAATTTCTGGGGTATGTAATGTCATCACGAGGAATTAGTATGGATGAGGGTAAGATCCAAGCCATTAAAGCCTGGCCGGTCCCCAAGAATGTGAAGGAGGTCCAGCGCTTTATAGGGTTTGCTAATTTCTACAGGCGTTTTATCAGGAACTTTTCTGAGGTTGTGTCTCCCATTACACGGCTTACCCGCAAGAACTCTGCTTTTACCTGGACCCCCCAGGCTCAAGAAGCATTTTCCCGTTTGAAAGAGAAATTCACCACGGCACCTATTCTGGTGCATCCTAACCCTGAACTGGCCTTCATAATAGAGGTGGATGCCTCAGACAGTGCCATCGGAGCTATCCTCTCCCAGAGGACAGGTGAGAAAGAAGTCTTACATCCCTGTGCTTTCTTTTCCCGGCGGTTGTCTCCTGCAGAACGGAACTATGATGTGGGTAATAGAGAATTGTTGGCCATCATCGCAGCCTTCAAGGAATGGAGACACCACCTTCAGGGAGCTGCGCAGCAGATAATCGTGTTGACTGACCACCGCAATCTTGAGTTTATCAGATCGGCTAAGTGCTTGACTCCTCGCCAGGCTCGTTGGAGTCTTTTCTTAAACCAATTCAGTTTTGTTATCTCCTATAGGCCAGGATCGCGTAATGGAAAGGCCGATGCGTTGTCTAGACTCTACTCAACTGAGACAATTCCACTCACGTCTCGTAAGACTGTTATCTCTGATTCCAGGTTCCTGGGAGTGCTTCATAATCAAGACTTGCTTAACGACATCAAGGAAGCATACCATACGGATCCCTGGCTGGCACAACCGTCTTGTGAAGTAAGTCTTGTATATAAGAACGGTGTGTGGATTCAGGGGCAACGCCTGTATATTCCTGAAGCAGTCAGGGTGAGAGTACTGCAACTCGTCCACGATTCTAAGATAGCGGGGCATAGAGGAGTTCTGAAGACTCAAGAATTCCTGTCTCGCTTCTTTTGGTGGCCCACATACAGAAGAGATGTTCTAGGTTACGTCACTTCTTGCGAAGTCTGTGCCAGATGCAAGACTCCACGATCTTCGCCTACGGGTCTATTACAACCCCTACCCGTTCCATCCCGTCCATGGGGATCCATATCTATGGACTTCATTGTGGAGTTGCCAACCTCTCAAGGAAAGAACACAGTTCTGGTGGTGGTGGATCGGTTAACAAAGGCAGCCCATTTCATTCCGTGTGTTGGTCTACCCACTGCGAAACACACATCGGACTTAATCATTCAAAATGTGTTTCGCCTGCATGGCGTACCGGATGAGGTTGTATCTGATCGAGGGGTGCAATTCACTTCAAAGTTTTGGCAGCACTTCTGTGCTGCGTTGGACATCAAAGTTAACCTGTCTTCTGCCTTTCATCCGCAGACAAATGGACAAACCGAGCGGACTAATCAGACCCTAGAACAGTATCTCCGCTGTTTTATCTGCCACCTACAAGATGACTGGGTGGATTTGCTTCCACTGGCTGAATTCTCTTATAACAACTCACAGAGCGCTTCCACCAAGCAGTCACCCTTTTATGCCAATTTGGGTTATCATCCTAACATCCTTCCTCGACTTCCCATAGATTCACCTCTTCCAGCTGTAGCCGACAGAATCACCTCTCTACAAAGGAACCTCGATCTGCTTAAAGAGAATCTGGAATCAGCTCAGGACAGGTATAAAAAAGCGGCAGATAGGTTTCGTAAACCTGCACCAACCTTCAAGGTAGGAGATTTGGTCTGGCTGTCAACTAAGAACCTTAAATTGAGAGTACCATCATCCAAATTGGGTCATAAGTACGTTGGGCCCTATAAGATTAATAAGCTCGTCAGCAACGTTGCCTGTCGCCTTCAACTTCCAAGATCTATGAGGATTCACCCCGTGTTCCACGTTTCTCTACTAAAGGCTGTGACTCCCAATTCATTCCCTGGTCGTTCTTCTTCCCCTCCTGCTCCGGTACTCATCGATGGCCAGGAGGAGTTTGTCGTGGAAAGGATCCTGGACTCCAGGTTGCGTAGAAACGGGGTGCAATACCTGGTAAAGTGGCAGGGCTATTCTTCTGAGGACAACTCGTGGGAGCCGGCCTCCAATCTCCATGCTCCTCGGTTACTCCGCCAGTTCCATCGGAGGTACCCGGGAAAGCCTGGACTGGGGCCATCCAGAGGCTGTCCCTAAGGGGGGAGTAATGTAAGGTTTTCAGTCTTTTTTTGCTATATCTGTTGTTATGTTTGCATTTAGTGTATTTTGTCGGCCATCTTGTTTCCTGTCATGTGTAATGACTTTTGCCCTCAACCAATATGGAGTTCTCAGCTTGTCGTCGGCCATCTTGTTTCCTGTCCTGTGTAATGACTCTTGCCCTCAAACAATATGGAGTCCTCAGCTTTGATGTCCCTGCCCTGTTTCTTGCCAATTGCCCTTTTAAACTACTTCAGCTGGTTAACCTGTGCTCCAGAATCAGGTCTGCAACCAGTTTGTGTCTTGCTCTCTGAAGCCTGGATTCACTCTGCCTGGAATCATCCTGTTTGCCAGCAACATCTGACAGGAAAGTAATGGACTCTGAATGACTTGTGCTATGCTTTAATGCTCTGATGTCCTTGGTTGTTTGCCTTGCACTCTGCAACTACATTTATGTTATCCTGTTGATGCACTAACTTGTATGAAGCAATACAAGAGCTGCTTAAGAAGCGTATGTCTCATGTGTCTCATTATACCCATGCATTAGACTCTATATAGACTGTATCATATATGACACTCAGTCCTTCATCTCATCACCTTCTCTAGTTGAACTGTGTCCTTATACAGTAGAGTAGAAAATTTGCTCATTCTGTGCTGCCATGGAGAGCTGATGCCGCTTGATCCAGCTGAATCTTATTGACATCAGCTCTCCATGGCAGTGCAAAACGAGCACTTTTTATATTCTCCTGGATTCATGCTATATCTTGTTGTACACTGTGCATCTGCAGCAGCCATACATGGTGAAGCACGTGCTAATTTGTATGGAATCCAACCCACCAAGGTGAGCGCACAATTGGCATTTATTTATTCTATTGTTATTAGATAAGACCCTATCGTGCCCGATCTTTCCACATTTTTTATTGTACCTTCTTATACACTGGAGTGCAAAATTGCACACAGTAATTTAAGTGTGGCCGAAATAGTGACTTGTACAGAGTCAAAACTTTGTTCAGTTCATGAGCATTTTTGCCTCTTTTAACCTAGCCATTTATTTTATTACTCTTGGAAGCAGTTGACTGGCACTGGTTGAGCTTCCTCTCCACCACTACACCCAAGGCTTTTTGAATGGCAGTTTAACCCAGTGTTTTACTATTTAATACATAACTGTACTTTTCTGTTTTCAGACCAGGTATATGACCTTACATTTATTAACGTTAAATTTCAATTGCATTTTCTCGATCCAAGTCTCCAGCTTGTAAAAATTCCTCTGTTGTAGTAAATTATCCTCCTCTGTATTGATTACCGTGAAGAGTTTAGTATAATTTGCAAAAAATTAAATTCTACTCTCTATGTCTCAAAAAGGTAATGAATAAATATATTAAAGAGATTTTCCAGTTTTGGAAAAGGCCTGTGACTCACCGTGGGCCGGGTGCTCAGGTCTCAGGCGCAGGCTGTCAGTCACGGTTCCAGTGCCTGAGGTTGTAGGCCCGGTAGTCATTAAAAGGGTGAAAGTAAGATAATAAAGGAGATAAAGTTATTGGTTCGTGACGCCACCTGTAGGGTTCCAGTGATGGCACCGGCACTGCTTGGACCTCCGGTGTGATGGGAGGCAGCAAGATGGAACCGCTCCCTACAGGACAAGCTGGGTCCCCGGAGTTGAGAGCTGCGGTGGAGTAATAGGGCAGCTCGGTTGTTTCTGCATAGCAATGCAATTGAATGGCAGTTCTGGAATAAGGCTCGGACACGCTGCTCACTCTGTACGGGTTCTTTACTCTGGTAAACGGCAGCTTAGCTTTACAAGGTATGCGATGGTGTCGGCTCAGGTAGTGGACCGGGTGGCTCTGGCCGTGAGAAGCATCTCTCTGAAGCTCCTCGGATGTTCCTCCTCTATCACAATCTGTCCCTTCTTTTCACTGCTCTAGTATACCTTGCCAGGGTACTGAGGGCTTCCCGATCTAGGCCCTACTCACGGGTCCCTGGCCCTCAATGGTGGGTATCCCCTGGCATAGCTGCGGTGATGGCTAGATTGTGAGTTGGGCTCCTAAGAAGCCTTCGACCACTCCGGGTTCTGTGGTGCAGGGTTGAATCGTCTGGACCACCTCGGAGCCGGTACTCCGGGTTCTGGACTGGGCAAGGGTATTGTCTTACCCGTTCTGCTCTTGGCCCCTTTCTCTTCTGGGTCACCAGATTGAGGTGCCCTCCCAGTTAGCTGTCTTAGTGCTCTTCAGCAAGCTCTTCCACTCTGCTAAGTCTGTTACTTTCACTTTGCCTCTCTGAGCTTCTCTCCTGTCACGACTTGACTTCTGCACACTTCTGTTCCACTTCCTGGTCTAACTCCTTGCAGCTCTCCCACTCACTATATAACCTAGCTCTCCTCCCACCGGGACCTGTTACCCTAGCAACGGGTGTCTGATTGGTCCACTATCACTAGGTGCATGTGTGTGGAATTGGAGCTTCAGGATTCTTCTACTCATTACCAGAGCAAAGGATATGGCACCTTCATTCAGGGGTGCAATACCCTTTTGTGACGCACTCTTAGTGGGGCGCCACACTGTCCCTATTAAATTAAAATGAAAAACAAGAAAATTAGGTTTACTCACCCTCCCTGGGTCAAGCACTGACTTTCTACCACTGTTCTTAATTTGAATGACTGCAGCTTTGTCTATGTGACATCAGTGCTGCCGACAAAACAGACATCAGATTGTGGCAGAAACTGGGTTAGGCTGCTTTCACATCAGTGGTAATTGAAATTTTGTGGCAGATCTGACAGTGTTGCCACACCTGCGGATCTGCCGAGTAACGGCGGACTTACAGCACCAATCCAGCAAGCCCCATTCATTCTCTATGCGGCTTGTGGTCAGGTGGAGCGAGTGCTGTTTTGCCGGATCCAGCAGATTCGGCACTTGCGGCCTTGCAAAAAAACTGCTGCTGCTAGCAGTGTTTTTTTTGCGGTGCCGCAAGTGCCGAATCCTGCAAAACTGCACTTGACGCACCTGACCGCAAGCCACATAGAGAATGAATGGTGCTTACCGGACCGGTGCTGAAAGTCGACAGTTATGTGGCAGATCCGGCAAGTGAGGCGACATCTGTCGAATCTGCCGGGAAATTACAATTACCACTGATGTGAAAGCAGCCTATGTAAAGAAAAGTTTGTTTTTTATTAAAACAGACTGCAGAAGGGTACTTTGGTTTTTGGACACCAGAAAACCATTTAAAAAGAAGTCTCATCACTGAGCCCTGAGGTATCCCAATTTTAAATGTGGCCAATTAGACTTTGTTCCATTAATATTCATCCTGTGCTTGCATCACACATATTGCCCCTTGTTCCATAGATCTCATTTTATGTACCAAAAAAAAGACACTTTACTATTTCAGACATGTATGATTTAGGATTTTTTTTATTCCCCATTATGAATAACAATTCTGGAACATGTTTACATGTAGCTTTGTGTGCTGCTATTTCTTTGCTATTCCCCTATAAATATACAGAAAAAAATTAACAACTAGGTGTTACCAATTGGGGATGAGTTCACTCCTGTTGTCAGATAATTACGTGTATCATGCACTGCACTCATTTTGAATGAGGATATTATTAAGGCCACGTTCACATCTGCATTTGAGACGCAGCGTTTGCGAATGGAGCCAAAAGCATGCGCGCTGCTCCCTATGTTTAACATGGGGACGCATGGTACCCGTGTTTGGCTGCATGGCATGCGTTGCGTTCGGATGTGTTTTATGTCGGCGGCCTTCCGAAAGCAACTTGTTGAAATTTTTGTGCATCTCAGGATGCTTGCTTTATAAGCAAGTGTCCTGAAGCGCAAAAGAAGCCGCACTGCCTTTCGGATGACACCACAGGCAAACACAGTCTCTCTCTCTTTCTGACCGCTGTATAATAGGTTACTATGGCAGGCAACATATTCCTATGTAGAATAATTCTTCCACGTATGCAGATATACAAAGGCTACGTTGACAGAATAAATGCTGCATTTGGCACTGCGTTTACATCTGCAGACCATCTGCAGGCGTACCAAATGATAGTGTGAAAGTAGCCTCAGAAAGTATTCATCCAGAATGCAATTCAAGGAGAGCAGGGAAACAATTTATGGATTTAAAGATTAAACACTTTTCTTTCAAATATGTGTTCCCTGCACATAAGAAAGAATGCTATGGATTAAAGGGATTATATTAGCAGGTTGTGCTATGTAATCTTCTTTATTACCAGTCAGGGTTAATGTCAGTTTCCTTGCTGGTAGGCTGGATTAGTTGTAGCAGTGTGTGACCACTCCACCTCCCTTTCAGTAGGCACATGGATCGAAAACATGCTGTCAGTGATAGTTTTTTTCTGATTTGACCTACCGGATGTGAGAATTTAGTAAAGCTGCTGCTGCTCAAGACTTAGACCTGTTTCAACCTCTGTGCCTGGCCACATCACCTGCACTAGCCTGGTCACGCTGGCGCAGGTGCAGCACAGAGGTGATTGGGGGCACTGTGGGGCCGCGTTTACAGTTACTGTAAACGCATACTAGTGCCCCTTGTGCGCTCAGCTGCGTTCGGTGCCCCCATTATAGCCTTGGCCGAACACAGCTGAGCGCACACTCTGCCAGTGAGAAGCGCAACTGAAACTGGCAGAGCGCACGGCACATGCGCCTGGTCTTGACGCACCCGGAAACCCCTACTGAGGCGTTTCCGGGTACATCAGAGCGGGGCATGTGCCGTGCGCTCTGCCAGTTTCACTTGCGCTTCTCACTGGCAGAGCGCGCGCTCAGCTGAGCTCGGCCATAGGGTATAATGGGGGCACCGAGCGCAGCTGAGCGCTAATGCAGGGCATGTATGCGCTCCTGCACTAGGCTGCCCCAAGCCCTAAATGGCCCTGCGCTTGCATTTGCGCTGGCGCAGGGCAGGCAGGGAAGCCTAGTGCAGGAGCGCATAGATGTGAAACAGTCCTTACTACTGGGTGCCAACCTTTCTGTTGCTGTTGGAGCTGGCAGTTGATAACTAATAATTGTGTATCCTTATTCTGTTCCCCCTGTCTGTTCTTTAGTGTTTAGTAGGGTTGGCAAAGCACGTATCTTATCCGTTCCCTACCTAGGGCACAAATCAGGGTCATGTATCCTGTTTGGAGCATAGCTGCGGAACCTATTTAGGGTGGTCAGGGGAGTCAGGGGCCAGCAGAAGGTTTGGATGGGGTCCCATCTTCCCATTCCCTAGATTCATGGATTCCCTTCCCTGTCGCCTTACATGAGGTGCCTCTGCATACCTCGCATGACTAGCAATGGACAGAATGCTGAGCTGTGTATGACCCTTTCACCATCATTGGCAGTATCCTGCATACACTGAACATTGTCTGACAATCAGTGGTGATGGAGGCTTTTCATAGATTAGCCTTACTGGTCTGCAGGTGAGACCTAATCCTCTAATGCAGTGGTTCTTAACCTTGTTTGAGGTACCGAACCCACCAGTTTCATATGCACATTCACCGAACCCTTCTTTAGTGATATATCAAATATGATGCTTTTTCCAAATTCAAGACATAGGTATATGTTTTTTTACTGGTACACAAAATGAACCGTGCATGACCTCTAGGGTTCGATCGAACCCCGGTTAAGAACCACTGTTCTAATCATTATCTCCTGCTGATAAAACACTGCAGTACTGAAACTACAGTACACAGCAACATAATTGACACTCCCCTATAATCAGGAATTCTACCCCCACATTATGCTGCTCCAGAATAAATATCAAAAACTTGCTGACAGATTCACTTTAGGAGTAAATGTGCAAATAGGGGCTTTGAAATGACTGATTATCCATTTATCAACTAAAATGCTGAGATTGCCGAGATTTGTTCTGAAATCACAGAATTGGAGGCCAACTGAACCTGTTGACCTGGGAATTAAGGTTTCCTAGACTTTTGTAGAATATTACTGATTTAAACTTCTATTTTTATTATCTAGCTTTAATAAAGTTATAATATAGTCAGTGAGTCCCTCTACATTAAGGTAAGGGGTTGGGCTTTTGTCTACAAAAGACAATGTTTCTCAAATGCAGCAAAGTAGACTTTCCCTTGATAATTTAAAATCTAAAAGACACTTAATGGAGGATAGTGGTAGAGTTTTGAATAAAACAAAGAAACTGTCAAATATTAATGTATAACTTGCAATTTCGCTAAGTATTTTGTCTTCTTTCTATTTATTGATCTATAAAATGAAGCTAGAAAGAGTTTTACCAGAGCATTTTTGCAAAAACAGGGAGAATGCTAGTAATTATTGCCTGTTTCTATATGTTTACTCTAATCTCCGCGATGTTTTGTTCATGCAGCTAGTTTCTGCATTCATTTCCCTTTATCTAACAGCAATTATCTGTTTCTTACCCTAGGGGCAATGGTAAAATTGTCTATATCTCTTGATGAAGGACCATCGCTTAGAGACATAAAGTGGGATGTGCTGATTAAAACCAATTAGCAGATTAAGAGATATTAATCATCTAAATTCAGAGCAACAGAGGATATTAAAGAAGCGGCAAAAACACCAGCATCCGCCATGTATTGATATTTTCCTTAGAAAAGCTTTGTACATTTTGTATCAACACTGCATAGAAAAAAATAGTAAAATATTAAGCTACAAAATGAAGTGTTCCATTTTTTCCCACTTGATAAGTATGCAAATTATGTTAAAGCTTAATTTTGTAAACTTTGCGTGGAAGATTAAGATTGTTATTTAAAACCTAGCTAAGACCCAGAGAGCTGATTGTACTAATAACAATGTAATTAGCAGCCATTTTATTCAGAGAATTATTATTCATACAAGTAGGCTATTTACTAGCTTGAATCTATATATCGAAGAGTATGACACATAAGTGGCTCAAAGATGTCCTCTGTTGGCGTCCTTCTGGCCATCTATTAGTTATAAAGGAATTGTTTACTACTTTAAAGTTGACCAATGTCCAGGGTCAGGTAGGAAATAAACAAACCCTTATATTTACCCCCATCAGTCTCCTGGTATTAAGAACCACTGCGGGGTAAGTCGTTACTGCTGCAGCCAATCAGCAGCCTATGATCATCTTCACAATTTATCTATCTTCTTCCTATTTGTACAGAATGTGAAAACTGTAGCCTCTGAACAACTGACCATAAAAAATAACCAAACCCTATATTTACCCCCGCCAGTCTCCTGGTATCTACAACCACAGGGTGGTCAATTACTGCTGCAGCCAATTAGCAGCCATTGATTAAGTGCAGCTAACCCACACTGTCCAAAATTAAAGAGATTTTTCTTTGCATTTGGACAGATGTGAAGGTTGTAGTCAATGAATGATTGGAGAATGGTTTTATCAGTCACATGTCTGGATGATGATGATGATCATAGTAGATCAGTGGGGAAGACAGTACTGAGTGCAGAGTAGTCAGACTGATCTGAGAGGTGACAATGTATGATTGTTTTAAAATTCCTTTTCTTATACGCTTCTAGAGTCAATGCTTCACAGAGGCTACAAATAGTTGTAAGCATAATAAAATGAATTGGTCTTTTAAAAGGAATCTGTCAGCAGTTTTTATTACCTCGTCTGAGAGTAAGCAGAAATTCTGAATCCAACAATGTTTAACTTAGATTACTGGGTGCAGCCAGTCTGACAAAATCAAATTCTTTAGTTTTAGCCATGTAGTAGAGCTCAAAATCCTGCTCCCACTCACATCAGGCTCTCAATAGAGATTGTATATTGATGTAAGGTGTCAATCACAGTATGTCAGACTGCCCTGCACGTGACAAAGTATTCCAGGAATGGTAATCACCAGCTGATAAAGTCTTTCGTTCAGCGGTGGGGAAGCTCAGGCCCCAGTGTTGATTGCAGCCCTCGATCACCTTTTCTGCAGCCCTCGGTTAGATTCCTGGGAATTGGAGTGCTCAGGCTGGCAGACATGTTTTGCCAACTGCCTGCCTGTGAAATCCAGATCCTCTGTGATTTCTATCCCCCAGCCTCAGTCTCTCTAGTGACGTATATGTTCCCAGCCTCTCCTGTGATGTCTATAGCCCTAGCAAACCTGGAAAAGCAGAGAAGCAAAATGAGCAATATTACCTATTATCACATCCACGCCAGAAAAGAAGCAGCCCCAGCTTCCACAGTAGGGGTGAGTTGATTGTTTAACCAAATATAGCCCAGTAATTTTAAGTTGACAGTTTTGTGCGGCCGCCGAAGGATGGTAGAAATTTCGAAATGGTGCCAGCCAGAAAAAGGTTTCCCACCACTGCTTTAGTTTATCAAAAAAATAGTACACAACCTAATAAGAGAGGCTCAGATCATTTTTGTTTTTTAACCCATACAGCATGCTGTCATCACCTCACATAGCAGAAACCTGCTTACAGATTCCCTTTAAATAACTGATTACATACATTTTTAAGGGGATTTGAGAGCAGCATTAGAAAAAAATAAAACATTTTTGTACATATTATATTATTATTATAATCCCTTTAAATCCATTGTTTAATGTAAAAATAATGTTGATAAACTACCATAGAGCTACGCAATAATTGCTCATACAATATGGCCGACTGAAATGGGCAGTAACTTTGGAAAAATTACCAAAAAATTATTTTTGCTGAAAATAAGCCATGAATAAGCCATGTTAGAAATACATTTTTTAACTTATATACGAGTCTCCACCTACATTCTTTTGTGTGACTTTAGGAAATCTAGATTTATCTCTTGAAAGAAATAAAATCTATGCTCAACAGTAATAGAGAACAAGGCATGTAAGGGAAAAAGGGAATATTAATGGCAGTTGTTGTACTCTCTTTTTGCTCTGTTTCATAAATTCCATGAAGTTGATTGCCGGTCTCCCCTAGCAAGTGATGACAGCAGCTGCATGGATCAACAGTAATAAACCTCGGGCAATTTAATAGCTTTTATTGTTCTGCTGTGATGTTTGAACACATTCACTCTTCTCTCCTAGGATTCTTATAGGGGCTGCGATGAGAGAAGATCTCATTTACCTAAAAGTGCTTATAAATTTTTAATTTGCTTTAACAAGTAAATTAACAAGTCCCTCATTCAGGCAAGTTTTATGGCCTCTGGCCACTTGGGGAGATCCATAAAAGTTTTATGGGTAATCCGGAGCTTCTGAGACTGCTCATGATAAATTGTCTGTTTCCTGTTATTTTATCAAGCCAGCAAGCTTCCAAAGCTTAGCAGCCATAGATTTAGTGCGCTCTAACTGTTGCTAATTTTTAATTCTAGTTTTAATGATATCTCCATGACTTTTTATGCAGAGGATTATCTATAAGGGACTCCATCTTGTACATAAGACAGCTTAAATAAATATGCAATATATTATATCTTAATGTCATTTTTGCTATTTTATTGCATCTAATTAATTAGCACATCTAAAGTTAACATATGCTAATATAAACAATCAGTTTTTGCTACTTATAAATAAATAGCATCAATTATTGCTATCCATTTAATAGTAAAAAGGAGGTCCTCGAGCCTAAACAATAGAACAATGGCTTAGTCACTTATTAAAGCACAACATCTGTAGGAGTCAGGGGCTGGCTGGAGCCTCTAACCGGGTGGCACATTTCTACAGCCAGCCCTGCCTTGAGAAGCGGGGGGGGGGGTGCTGTCGGCTGCTTGAGAAGGGGGGGGGGGTGCTGTCGGGCTGTCAGCACTGACCTTGCCTCATGCTGTCTCCGTGCCGTCCCAGCCGCAAGGCGGCGCGCCGGCCGCAAAGCGACACCCGCGGCCGGCCCGTTTCTGCAGGGGCGGCCCTAATGGTGGACTATACCACCAGCCCAGGGGCACCTGCCCCCCTGCCACCTGGGCCAGCCCGCCCCTGTAGGAGTATACAGCAGCTGCAGGCTTATGTTTGGGAGGGACTGCATTGAGGAGATAGAATGTGTTGATTTTAAGGTACCATCACACGCGGCAATTTTGCTAGCAATTTCTCTGGCAATTTGCTGGTTGCAGTGAAATCATGGACACATTGTTCTATTTTGTTGCTGTGCACAAATGGAGCAATGTGTCCATGATTTCACTGCAACTAGCAAATTGCCAGAGAAATTGCTAGCAAAATTGCCGCGTGTATGGTACCTTTAGAGTTTATTAATTTATGCAGTTTTGACTGTACAGTATGACATTACAGTGCTATGATCAGTGGATGTTGTCTTCCTTTAGCCTTCAGTCTAAATAGGACCAGAATGGGCTCAGATAGTGTAGGCCCAGACATGGTAGGAGTAAGTAGTTAGGCTAGGAAAGGGTTGATGAAGGAGGTTAAGTTAAGGGGGGAATAAAGTTAGTTTACTCAAAGGGCAGTTGGTCAGGATTGACTAAAAGGATATGGGTTGAGTGGGGTATGGTAGGGTAACTTATAAGAAGAGGAGGTGTGTCAGGGTGTGCGGCAGAGCAGGAAGGAACACCAGACCAATGATTAATCCAACAGAACTTTATTGTGGCTGGGAAACTGGAACAACACACATGAAGAGAATTCTGGAGAGTCTGTAAGAAGTCTACAACCAAGGAGCAGTTCTGGGGGCGTCACCCAGCAGTCCTGACGCCAAATAAATGGAAGAAATAGTCCAGAAAGGAAGTTCACTGAATCCAGCCAATGAGGGGCACAACGTAATCCTGCGTGGCAGCGTCCATCAGTCCATACCGGCAACAGGACGCAGCCACTCGATCCTGTCCCTCAAAGCACCAGGGTCTTGCCTCAGCCAGGACAGGAAAAGGTATACACCATTACAACCTCTTCCCCCCTCAATTTGTGTACAGACTAGGGACCTCTACAGGTCACTTGTCAAGTACACAAAGTCATAGTGAAATTACACTAGGCTACATGCAGCCACAAATTGGCATTGTAGCTCTCCCACATCATTGCCCAGGAGAACATCTGCAGGAAGGCTGCCCATTACCCCAACCACACATCGCCTAACCCCAAAGCCAAACTTCATAGTGGCTTTGGGAATAGTTCCTGCATTTACCATTAGCCAGTTCAATTACAATCCCAGATCCTTTGTGTATTGTTTCAGGCCGAACCACTCGGGGAGCAGCCAGTGTGAGGAAAGCCCCCGAGTCACAAAATCCAATAAGTCTCTGTCCATCCAGCACGACCTCCTGCAAGTGCTTATCTCGATGAGCAGAAGTCCTTGTTGCTGTGGGCCGCACCACATAGACTCCTAGTGGTGCAGTAGTGGGTGGCTAAATCACTGGGCCAGTCCTCACGTAGTGGTGAACACCTCTTACTCTATGGCACTTGGCTGTACATAATTAATAATCCGATTGGGTGCAGGATCATTTTTCATGTGACCAGCAGGGCAGAAGGCTTGCAGATGCCCAGGCTGCCCACATATATAACATCTGTGATGTGTCTCACCACTTCCAAGGCGCCCTCTTGGGCGGGGAGTAAGGAACCTGGAGGCTGGCTCCCACCTGAAGGTGCTGTAGGGGTTTGAGGATGACTTTTTCCATTGGATGGCTGGGCATGTGGCCTGCAGATGCCCAGAATGCCTACAACCATAACACCTGCGCTCTACTAGTTTCTCTCCTCGTTGTATTCCAGAAGACGCATTTAGGAACAATTGGAGGCACATTAACACGGGTATCAGCACGAGGTGGTTGGTTAGGGGAATGATGAACAATGGAGATAGCAGGGCAAGGGGCCACCGATGTTGGGGAGCTGGTAGGCCTGTCTACATCCTCCAGCAGATACCTCAACTGAGGCTTGATGGTGAGAACCTCATCAGCTAAAGCAGCAGCTTGTTCTACTGTTGCTGGTCTCCTCTCACGCACCAATTCCCGGATCTCAGCGGGGCACTTGGCAAAGAAACTGCTCTTTTAGGATGACCTGCAGGAAGTTCTCCCAGGTTAAGGCACCCTCTCCCTCCAGCCAGTGATGACATACTTGTTTGAACTTGTGGGCATACATCTTGAAAAACACATCCCCATCACAGGCTAAAGTACGGAATGAGTTCTGTAAGTATCTGGGGTCACGGCATAATGTTCCAGGATAGTCTCTTTAATGTCTGCATACTCACAGTTCCACTGAGGGTTCCATAGCTCTATAGGCTTCGGCAGCTCCACCCTCTAAGAGCCCTTCCAGATGGCGGACTTGCTCCCTTTCTGGACTTCCATTGATCAGTATTGATGCTCAAATCCTGGAAGAAGCCCTCAATGTCCCCTGCAGCCTAATTGAATGGCTTAAAGTCCTTGTGGGACACTCTTGGGACTTTCCTCATGGTGGATGCTGGGATTACAGCCTGTCTGGAGCTCCTAGCTGCTTCCGCCAAGCGCTACCTCTCCTTAGCTCCGCAAATGGCCTCCCGCTTATCTTCTATGGTGGCCTCATCTCCAAGCAGTGCCATCTCCTGCTCATACACACAACCCACTGACTTTTTTGGGTATTTACCTCCATCTCCCTTTGCTATGGGAATCCTTCCTCAGCGCCATCTTGCAGACAAGCTCCTTCGAAAGCCTCAGTTAGTTGCTCCTTGGAGAGTCTTTTGAAGTGGATTCCTAATTCTCGGGCCTTTGTTTGTAGGCTACCCACAGTCCATTTCTTGTACTCTGAGGTTCTCGTTCCAGATGTTGATGGGCCGTTGTCCTCCATTCCTTCTGCTTTGATCCCACCGCTGCCACCAGTTTGTGACGGGGTGTGCAACAGAGCAGAAAGGGACACCAGACCAATGATCATTCCAATAGAAATTTATTGGGGCTGGGAAACTGGAACAACACACAGAAGAGAATTCTGGAGAGTCTGTAAGAAGTCCACAACCAAGGAGCAGTTCCAGGGCGTCACCCGGCAATCCTGATGCCAAATAAATGGAAGAAATAGTCCAGAAAGAAAGTTCACTGAATCCAGCCGATGAAGGGCAGAACGTAATCCTCCGTGGCAGCGTCCATCAGTCCATACCGGCAACAGACCTAGCCGCAGCCGCTCAATCTTGACCCTTCAGGCACCAGGGTCCTGCCTCAGCCAAGACCCCAGCTACTTCAACCTCAGCATACACTAAACTGACTGATCCCAAAACATGAATGTATTGTCCTGGGCCTGTGGATCCACCTCTAGAGGGGAAGTATTCACACCCACATTTGAGTATGTGGCTACATGGAGAAGTCTATGGAGAAGATTCTAGAAACCTCCTGGCTCCATTCTGTCTCTTACAGGTTTGTTTATTGGAGTAACCTCCTGCTGAGAGAAACAATGACACAATCCTCCACTAGCTGTTGACCAAAGCTTGACTAGATTATAGTCCAGGGATACAGGCCAGGCAAATTGTTACAGGTTAAGTTACAGCACAATAAACTGCATAGTATACATAAATACAGGACTGGAAAAAGGTATACACCATTACAGGAGGGCCCGTGGACCAACTGCATCTATTCAGGATCGAAGACCAATGAACGTGGGGATGGGACAATCCATCCGGAGATAAAAGGTTGAGCCTTGAGGTCCTCCTAGAATGGATGTTTCAGAGAAGCATGATCGAGAGTGGCTGCAGAGCAGCTAACCTTTCACAGAAGCAAAGTTTTTGTGGAACAACAACTATTTTCTATTTGTTTTAGGCATAACGAGTTAGGAAAACACACTTTGTACCCAGGAACAAAAAAAAAAAAAATTTGTTACATAGTGTAATTTCCTTTTTTGACACAATAAATATGAAATTTTTCGCTGCTGTGGTCATAAAATCAAAGTTTGTGCTGAATGTAGTTGTTTTTCCATAGTCTTTACACAGCAGTTGAAATATTACACTTGGAAGCCAGGAACAAAAATTGTGTTACATTGTGTAATCAAGAGGACAGTGACAAGATCATGGATGAGATTTGTCTATTTATGTTCCAATGTAACGGCTGTTTCAGCATCTGCCCAGAGTCAGCCTGATGAGAACTCCACTTTCTATTCATCTGCATCCCGAACTTCTCCTAATGTAACTAATGTTTATAGATTACAGGAATGGATACCGGTTGTCATTAAATCTGGGGGTTCTATTTAGCATTCATGGTTTTGGTGAATTTGTTGGTCACTTTTTAGCTGGTTTTAGAGGCGTAATGACAAAGTTTGTCCAGAAATGGAACAAGTCAGGTAAAACCTGTTAGTGTCTGGGTAGGGACAAAGAAAGGGAGTCATACTACTCTCAGGTGCTGATTTCTGGTTTGTCAGCTCCTGGTATGTCTACTTCTGATAGGGCAGTTTCTGGTCTGGCACTTTCGGGGTAAGGTTAGATAATGTGACTCAGAGTGAACTTTATGTTTGTCTTGACAGCACACACACCACAGCATAGTGCACTCAGCGGTCATCTTCTCACAGCTGCAGATTCAGCACAGTGTTGCAGACAGAAGGAGATGACCACTCAGTGCAATGTGGTTCAGATTTTACATAGGTAAATGGGGGGGTGGTCATATTGGAGACTGGGTGGCGGGCTTGTATGAGATGCTGGGGCGTGCTTGTAGGACTCTGGGGGCAAGCTTTAGGAAACTGGAGGGGGCATGCTTTTAGGAGGCTGGGTGTAAATAACAAGCTGTGATGTTGCACCCAGGCTCTAAAACAAATATGCCTCTGGTCCGGGCTGAGCAGCTTCTCCACACGCAGTATGCTGATAGCTAGGTAACAATGCAAAATGCTGACAGGGTGTAAATTACAGTCAGCATTTTGCAGCCTAGATATAAACAAAGGTTTTATAAAAAGCGTTAACAATCCCTTTAAGTTTGCTTGGCTTTGCATTCAGGTCTTGTTTCTAGACATCGTAATTGGTGTGGTTATAAATGTCTGCCAAATGGTGGAACGTTTGCTCTTAGAAAGAATTAACAATGCTAGGGAACAAAATAATAAAGCTGAATACATTTTTTTTGTCCAAAATGATGGATTGGTAATAGGGAAGAGGAAAATTAAAGTTTCAGATTTGAACTTCCTTAGAAAGGATGGGTGTACATTCAAATTATGTGTGTTTAGATCTATGGTATTTAGATTTGAATGAAAGTGTGGCTAAAGCAATTAATGTGTAGTGTCTCAGGCACAAGGGTTTGTGCATGGTCGTTGTGAGGCGAGAAGGTCAAGAATGACCTTGGTTAAATGATTGGGGCACAGATGACATTGTAGGTAACCCTTAATTAGTAGGTGTGGTCATTCCCATAGGAAAAATTCTTGGGGAACAGTAAATTGTTGATGGGCAGTACTATGGCACGTATTGGTATTCCTGAGTTGGAGCAGTGAGGCCGGACAGTGTTCTATTTAGTAATGTCCAGTGTTGGGAGGCATCCAGGATCTGCTCCACAAAAATAGTATGTTAAGTCTATTTAAATTTATGTTGCTATTAATAAAAAGACTGCTGGGGCCATTAATATAATTGTCACCCAGCGTAATGTCTTTATTTAGTAATGCCAAAGGCAATTTTCAATACCCTAGTCAAGATAGGACCAGAACAGGTGGAGCTAGCTTAGGCCTGGACATGTCAGGACTTTGAAAGTAATAGGCTAGGAAAAGGTTAACTGCTTTTTCAGTACCTATGCAGAAGGTGAAGTTAAGGTGAAGTTAACAGGGTGTGGGTAGAAACTTAGGTCACTCAAGGAAAGTTAGTCAGGATTGGATTAGAGGATAATGGGAGGGTGGGATATTGTAGGGTACCTTATATAAAAAGGAGGGCCCAGGGACAAACTGCATCTATCCAGGATAAAGAACCAGTGAATGTTCCTCCCACCAGCCCTTATTTTAAGCTTCGTTGGCAATGACCATATTTTAGCTGTGGTGGTAGGATAATTGAGAGAGGTGAGAAGGTCAGGGATGGTCTTGGTTAATTGGGGCATGAGACACATCAGAGGTATAATATAATTAATGACCCTTATTTACTAGGGTCAATTCCCAGGGAACAGAAAAATTGTTTATTGGCAGTATTATGACAATTTTTGTTATCCTCGAGTTGGAATGGAGCACCTGGGGAGTGTTGTTCCCAGTACTGTCCAGTATTGGTTGGGACCAACCGGATCTCCCCCAGCAAAATGGTATGTTCATTAAATTCATATCATAACTAATAAAAAGGCTGCTGTGGCCATTTATATCATAGTCACCCAGCATTATATCTTTATTTAGTATTGCCATAGACAATTATCAATATCCTAGTTATGTGATAATCCAAACATAATGGTTGCTTTATGTCAAAGGTAAAACAGTTTTGGTCCCACAATATAAAAGTACTGAATAATTATTCTGAAGGCTGGAACCTGGAACACTGTAGCTCATCCTTTGTGTAGAATTTGATATGACTTTTTCATTACAATAAACTGATGATGTTCCATAGTAATTGTCTAGTCAACGGTCAGGTAATGGCTATACAAGATGCCGTTGCTGTTCAGAAGTAATCAGGAGCTAAGAGTGGACTAGGAGGACAAGGGTACAGGAATCTTTGTGACCCTGAACTTGCCACTATAATCTGTATAGTAATATAATTAGAGGGTGATCATGCTAATTGTTTTCCATATTTATTTGGTATTTACCTTCACCTTTTTAAATGGCTCATTTGCATACATGTTTACTTATAATGGTATATTAAAAATGAAAACAAAAGCAACTGTAGGTTAATTTAAAGACATCACACTATATGAGGGGCTGGTGATAAGTCTTTGGCTTTACCCAGCAGAAAGAAACGAGATAAGAAGATGAAACTTTACATTTATTCAACTTACTCTCCACTGATGTCAACACACTTCTTACATTGGTTTTCCAAGTTCTGTAAGCCTTGCCAAAATGAAGGATTTCGTATGTGCCTCAAACCAGTCATTCGTAGCAGACATGGCATCAGAAATGGTGTGAAATTTGGTACCATTGAAGTGTTTTTTTCAAGTTTGGAAACAGATGATAGTCGGAGGGAGCTAGATCTGGTGAATAAGGTGGGTGCTCAATCAGCTGGAAGCCTAGCTTCACCAATTTTGCATGGTCGCTTGTGCAGTGTGAGCAGAGGCATTGTCTTGCAGGAGCAAGATTCCTTTGGACAGCTTGCCGGGCCTTTTGGCCTTCAGAGCTGCCTTCAATTGGTCCAAAAGTTCAATGTAATACCAGCATTGATGGTGGAACCATTTTGAAAGTAGTCCACTAGCAGCACGCCCTACTTATTCCAGAATACAGACACCATCACCTAAGTGCTGATTTTTGCACCCTGAACTTGTTTGGATGAGGAGTACCACTGTGCCTCCACTGTTTTGACTGCTCCTTGGTTTCAGGGTCATACAAATATATCCATCTCTCATCCATAGTGACCAGTCTATCCAGAAAGTTCTTATCAGTCCGGAAACACTAATAAATGGATTGGGAAATTTTCACTCGCATGCTTTTCTGATCTGTTGTCAAACATTTGGGGACCACTTTGCAGATAGCTTCTCATGTTCAAATGTTCATGGATAATGACACAAACACGTTCATGAGAAATCCCCATGATGTCTGCTATTCCTTTTGCTGAAATTCTCCGACTCTCCAGTATGAGGTTGTCCAAAGCATTGATGATCTCCGGAACAACAACCACTCTCGGTCATCCAGGACATTCCTCATCATTGGTGCTGAAGTGGCCAGTTTTAAATTCGGCAACCCAGTTTTTAACTGTAGAATATGAAGGGCATAGATCCCCCAATGTCTGCGACATATCACCATGAATATCCTTTGCGGACCTTTCTTGCAGAAACAATAATTTTATCACTCCTCTGCTCTCATTTGCTGTGAATATCGTCTTAGACTCGACCATCTTGTTTTCCTGCGTGCCTAAATCACTGTTGCCATAAGGGAAACACTAAAATTTTGAAAACATGTATGAGACACACAAGACTTATATGTTATTATTATTATTATATGTTATATAGCGCCATTGGTTCCGTGGCGCTTTACATGTGTAAGGGCAGAACAAGGACGAGAGCATAAATAACGATGAATAAATCATACAGGTACATTAGGGCAGAGATCCTGTCCACAAGGGCTCACAGTCTATAGGCGATGGGTGGGAGACAGTAGATATAACATTCGATTCCAAAGAAGCAAAAAAAGAATTCAAAGCCAAAGACTTATCAGCAGCCCCTCGTATAATGAATATTTCCTCTTTCCAAAAATAATAGTTAAGCTTGCAATAATCATAATGACTGCAGCTGGTTTCCAGACCAGCCTATATATAGTAATTTCCCCCAGACATTACTAAGACCAGAGATTCACTAAAGCAATAAAAGGAAAACCAATCAAGAGTGGAGAAACCCCTTTAAAACAGCCAGGGGAAAGGAGAGATAACTACATCAAATATGAATTCAAAGTACATGGTCCAAAGAGAAATAGAGAAATTGCTAGTTATATATCTATTTTCTCCCGAACAAATTTCACACAGAAAAGATTTGCACGTCTTGATTTTTTATTTGAAAATGTTCTGCCAGAAGACATTTCCATTAACGTTGAGTGATCTCACGCTCATGATCTGGCGTGCCGAAGCCCCTCAGAAGTTCTAGATCTCTGTTCACCTTTCAGGTTAATCTTTTCCTTTCCCGGAGAGCTGAATGTCATCTGGATGTGCTCCCCCGGAGGGCCAGCACTTTTAACATGAAAGAAAAAAGTTGACACCACTATACCCTCCCAAGCTCTCTCCAAATGTATATTACATTGTCAATTTGCACTCAAACAAGAGGGTTGCGAGTATATATTGGATTATTTTGGCAGGGAGGCCAAGAACCCAGTGCCTAAAATCTCCTAAATAATATATCTTAATATGTTCAGATTTGTGAGCACAGAGTTAAGAACTTAGTATTTTTTAAATTTATTTTATTTTATGCATTTTAGTTATATTTGACGAAACAATAGAGAAAAAGCTGCAGTTTGCTAGAACAAAGTTAGAAAAAAAAACCAAGCCTGGTATTTGTCCAAATTATAAATCACATAATACCCCTAAGAAGTACAGGAAAAGTGGAAAACTTAAGGGGTAATCCTAGCCTGTAAGTGCACACATTATGTGCAATTAAACTGAATACTGCTGTTATACATTTTTATGCTGTGAGAGGTAGGATGTTGGATTAGTTCACAACAGGCCATTGTGGAATAATATACCAGCCAACTGCCTTTGTAGTGTGTAGACTTTCTGCTAAACCCTTTTATCAAAATGTCACTAGCTTGTGACATAGCATACCCTGGTCACAAATGTTATAGCTATGCCATTAAGTAACGACACCTGACAGAATAATCCCATTAACAGAAGGGGAGAAAATGAAAAGAAAAGGAAAAAAATATCCTAGTTGAATATAAGGAAGCAATTACTGCTTATGAAAAACATAAAACACACTAGAATCTTCGTCCTATTTCTTAGCAAGTGTGATTGTGGTACTTACAAAAGAAGTAGGACTAATATAAAGGTCACTGTGCAATAACTGAGTGGAATATGAAAGTCTTGGCCGCACACTATATTATATGTAGTAGAGTTTTGATGAGTTTCTTTCTATAAGGGCCCTTTCACATCAGCGTTTTTTAAATTTGCGGCAGATGCGGTGAAAAAACCGCATCTGCCGCAACTGCCGCATAACGGTTCCACTTGCGGCACGGTTGCGGTTTTTTCCATAGGAAGTATAGGGGGACTTGCGGCAGATGCGGCAAGTGCGGTATTGCACTTGCGGCAGGTGCGGCAGAGAAAAAAACCGCAGTAAGCCGCGGTTTTTTTCTCTGCCGCACCTGCCGCAAGTGCAATACCGCACTTGCCGCATCTGCCGCAAGTCCCCCTATACTTCCTATGGAAAAAACCGCAACCGTGCCGCAAGTGGAACCGTTATGCGGCAGTTGCGGCAGATGCGGTTTTTTCACCGCATCTGCCGCAAATTTAAAAAAACGCTGATGTGAAAGGGCCCTTACTGTTATTTTTTTTAGTTTCTATTTCAGGTTATTATTATTGTTGTTTTATTCACATTCAAAGATAGGAAAATCCGCAGATTTTCCGCTTCATGGATCCGCCGAACTTAGAAAAAATGTCAGGTTCGGGACCCAAACATAAGCCATAACCTTGAACCCCATATTAGTATATGTAGACTCATACTTTTGTGTTATAAAATGGTGGTGTAAAGGTCAGGGGGCTGCAAAAGGAAGCAAAATGCAGTACAATTATATTTACCAGTTTCCTTGCTGCTGTCTTTGCTTCCGGGTTCACTCGATAACCGTTATGCACGTTTCTCTGCATCTTCTGCTAACCCTTTGTGACAGTGTCTGTGATTCATTGTAGTCAGACTGCACCCCTACCTTCTGTGACTGCTTGCACACTAGTGTAAAAATAGATAAATAATTGAAATAATGTGTCCCCCATATTTTATACCCAGTACAGGAAAAGTAAACGGCTGGAGGCTGTGTGAGGTCACCCTCAATTTTGATAACCAACCAAGATAAAGTATGTATCTTGGGGCTGGACAGCTATGGCTTGCCCAGCAATCAAGCAAACTGGCAGTGGGTTAAACTGAGATTACTGAGGCAATGGAGGAGCCCCTGAGTGTGAACACCTTTGACATTACTGCCGAATTGCGAGCTATGGTGGAACAGCTGTTTGGCAATTTGGCAGCAGGTTCAACTGAGTTCACAGGTGGAGATTCTCACAGTGTGAACTCAGGTGAACCCACTGCTAGATTGGCAGACAGCTGTGTCACCATGTCCCGCAACTCATCAATCCGGCAGCAAGTTAAACTCAGTTCACTGATGACACCGGGGAAGAACTCGGCTATAAACTCTGGTGACCTCAGTAATCTCACTGCTTCACATTGCATAGGGATGCGGAGCGGCTGTCATTGTGTCTTAGAAGCTGCAATGAGTGGTCGCGTTTTCCATCACTGCAGCTTCTGGATGTAGCGGAGCTGTATTATTCGTGGGTTGTTATATGGTGGACTACTTCAGATCTGCAGGGGTATTTTAGGGGTTAATAAAGGGGTAAAAGAGGGTGCATGTTTTATATTTAGTATAAAGGATTATTCTCTATGTTTTGTGTTAATTTCTTTTGATTTATAGGATTTTAATGTGGGGTCTCATAAACCCCTACCCATTACCTAGGCCTTGATAGCAGCTGTGATTTTTGACATATCACAGCTCTAATTAACTCTTTATGTATCCTCAATTGCCATTACACCAGGACAGTCAGGATTAGCCAGGCAAGGAGTCAGGATTTGGCACATCTACTTGATGTGTCAATGTCACAATGGTCTCTCGTGCCTTGAAAACTTGTGACGTTTCTGACTTGAGTTTCATTTATTTAGTGAGACTCTTCATATTAAATGTGTTTTCATTATTTTGGTACTCTAAGGGTTAATGTTAGTTTTGCTGTCAGCAGTTCCTTGATTGTTCTGTTCAGGCGCAGCTACGCTGCATCTCCTTCAAATAGTCACATGATCCATCAGCTAGTGAAAGAATCTTTTCCTTTGCAAGCCAACTGGGTGGAAGAGCTGTTGGTAAACTGACCGGTGTCATGCCATCTGCTGGCTAGGAGTGTTCCTGCAGCCGTGAAGTCTGTGTTTATCCTTTCAGGTATTCCTATGTATGTTTTCCTTCCCTTCATGTTGTATTAGTGCAGCAGTGGGACAAACACTCTTGCCTAGTGAGAGATAAAAGCAGGACTAGTAAGGGACTAAGTATACTGTTGAGCAATGGGTTGAAAAAACCCATCTAAGGGCAATACGGAGATTAGAGTACAGCCTCAGATGAGTGCAGGAGGTGTTCCATCTCCTATTTCATACCAACAGGGTCCACCATTGTTACTGTGTCCCTGGAGTTCCCTTGTATGTAGTGTTGTGTGCCACATACCCGTTAATTTGTGTGCAAATATGGCGCAGCTGTGGGATGATATTATTAGCCTGGGGAGGGCCCAATAACCAATGGCCTCCTAAGGCTGAGAATAAAGCCCCAAGCTCTGTGCTTTATCTCAGCTGGCTATCAAAATTGAGGGGGACCGCACACTGTTTTATTAAATTATTTATGTAAACAATTTGGTTAAGAACGGCTGTAGCCTCCAGCCATTGGCTATATCTGTAATGGGGATAAAAATGCAGGGACCCCACGCCATTTTGTTTCAATTATTTATATTTACACTAGTGTGAAGACAACCCATCACAGATGCCAACATAGAGGGTGGCGGCGCAGTCTTACTGCAACCAATCACAGGTGATGTCATAGAAGCAGGACGGGGAAGCAGGATGGGGGAAGCAGAGGAATATGCATAAGATTTATTGAGTGGACTCAGCAGCAGTGACAGCAGTGCAGAAACCTAATACATAAAATTGTCATGTTTTAATCCCCATTTCGCACCAATAAAGCTTGCTGATTGGCAACGCTGCAACATTTCAACAAGCTTTATACAGATGAATGAACCCAAACAGTAACATGGACTTTCCTGAGAAGAATGTGTTCTGGTTCCATGTACAGACACTAAGTATCCAGTACGGACCCTGAACTTTACAATTTGGATTCCCTTATCACAATTCACATTGATTAACTATTGTATAAAGCACTCTATTTTATCCACATACCCGAGTCTCATGCTGAGACACAGCTATAGGGGTGCAGACACTGTATATGTACTCAATTATGGTATCAGAATGGGCCTAAGTGCCCTTCTGCCTCAACAGAGTGCAAAAGTACTATAGATGATGAGTGATCTCTGGAGGATCATAATACTTTTTGCAGTGGTACTTAGGAGTTTCAAGATATGTTTTAGCTCAAAAAAAAAGAAAGAATTTTTTCAATCAGTTTTAATACTCAGGTAGATCTCATAATAATATGCATGTTGAGAGTGCTGTGAAAGATGGTGTTCTCCTTTAATTTAAATGTAAGAAGCAGTGTACCTACAGAGTAAAGAGGAACGAAGATAGACAGTTATTGTTGGGATGTTTAACTGATGTTCATTATCTTTATCTCACACTGGAGCGAAGGACCACTGGGCATGTGGCACGAGAAGAGGAGTAAATCAGTGTAGATGTACAGGAAGGCCTGATGATAAAGAGAGGGAATGGGTTCACCACCTGAACTCACCAGAGGCTCAATCCTGAGCTCCTTAACATCCCTAGATGGGTTCTTCACCCTGTGCGCAATCATGTGCCTAGCCCATGGCTGACCCTGGACTAGCCCTGTCCACAGGGCACAAAGTCACTAGTCTTACTACTAGTATAAAGACAACACAAGGAAAGGAAAGGAAACAAACAAGGGAAACAGATTCAACATAGAACTCCAATTCTTCCCCAGGCAGAGACTCTACTACATTAGCTGTAAAGATCACCACTGCTTTCTCCAAAGATAGCTCCTTTCCAGGTCAGCATTGATTAAAATATAGCTGGCATAGGACAGAATAAGGAGTAGTTATATGTAGAAAATGGGAGTGGAGGCAGCTGGTATTACAACTCCATGTTTAATCACAGCAGGATAGAAAGGAACCTTAACCCCTTCACCAGTGGAGTGAATTAAATAAGCTCCTACTCAGGATAAATGACAAGTGAGCACTAAAGAGGATCTGCGATCCACTAACCACTGTGACCTTCTAATCCAAGATCCCCCTGAGATCACATCAGTCCGTGACAAACTCGTGACACTTAACCGACACTTCTGATAGTTTGTTGAAAATCATATTCAACCTGACCTTCATGTTAAATTAAATTTAATGTAAGATGCAGTGAACCTAGTTGGTAGAGTATTTTCAGACACAGGTTGCAATATAATGCAGACATATGCAGACAGCAAGTTTCATAGTTGCAGAATCTTGCATATATGAGGCAATGAGCTTAATGGTTTTAATGGTTAGACGAAGCAACAGGTTTACAGAGATATAATTCTAGTTTGCATTGGTGAGATAACATTTGCTATAATGACACTTGTGACAGCTTACTGGAAGTTACTCTTTTGCAGAACCATATTTACAGACTTTTTAAATTTTTTTTTTTGCAACAAGGCACAAATTACAGAGCATGCCATATCCTCTCTTCTAATCATCTATTTTTTTCAGTAATTCCCTGATGTAGCTTGTTTGGGTACTGTGCACAATTGCGTGACCCATTTAATTGAATGGATATTATCCAGCACACAGGAACCAATCACTTAGTTTTCAGTTTATAGACTCTTTTTGGTGTGGCTTTTTGCTATTAGCTAGTTCCCACCTTCTGGCAGATGCACTCATCACAGTAAATAATTCTACTCTTCCAACAATGGTATTCTCAAGTACATAGATTACATTCCTTTACCTTAGACAAACTACCGTGACTGCAGCTCAGACTGGAGCTTTATGCATACTGCAACTACCCCCTTCTTAAAGAAATTGCAATTATGTTAAAGGGAATTTGATAATGGATACATGCTGCCCTTACCATCTGCATCATGTATCAGACACTGCGGAGAAATTTCATCCATGTATGTTTTCGGTGATATATCAGATAAAAACATACATTAAATGCCGGCCTAGAACCAAGACACACAAATGATTAATCGGAAAGGCCAATCCCCGGTGGCTTCTCCCCGCCCACTGCCAATGACTGACAGGTCTTTCCCAATACAGGCAAACAGATGTCCATAGATAACTTCTCTCAGAAGTAAGAACAGGTAGACTTTCTGACTTGTTCTCTCCGCCACTATTCTGCTGCCTGAACCTTTGGTCTCTGTTTGCCACTTAACACTGCAAGTACCCATGAGAGGAGACAGTGGGAAATTGTAGCTCAACTCACAGAGCTGGGCTACAATAAGTTGGTGCTTCACTGTACATACTGTATAGCAGTAAAACTGAAACCTTGGGGCACAGTTCAAAGCTGAGGCTCAGTCTTCTAGAGCCTATAGCTGATGTATTTGCAGTGTGTGTCATGCCCTTACACTGACAAATAGAAGTGGCAGACCCAGTAGCTGAAGAAAAAAAATGTTTTTTATTACATATATATATATATATATATATATATATATATATATACAGTGCCTACAAGTAGTATTCAACCCCCTGCAGATTTAGGTGGTTTGATAAGATGCAAATAAGTTAGAGCCTTCAAACTGCAAACGAGAGTAGGATTTATTAACAGAAGCATAAATCTTACAAACCAAAAAGTTATGTTGCTCAGTTGAATTTTAATAAATTTTAAACATAAAAGTGTGGGTCAATTATTATTCAACCCCTCAAACCACCAGCATTCTGTTTGGTCCCCCTAAAGTATTAAGAAGTAGTTCAGGCACAAAGAACAATGAGCTTCACATGTGTGGATTAATTATCTCTTTTGCCAGCCTTTTCTGACTATTTAAGACCCTCCCCAAACTTGTGAGCAGCACTCATACATGGTCAACATGGGAAAGACAAAGGAGCATTCCAAGGCCATGAGAGACAAGATCGTGGATGGTCACAAGGCTGGCAAGGGGGTACAAAACCCTTTCCAAGGAGTTGGGCCTACCTGTCTCCACTGTTGGGAGCATCATCCGGAAGTGGAAGGCTTATAGAACTACTGTTAGCCTTCCACGGCCTGGACAGCCTTTGAAAGTTTCCTCCCGTGCCGAGGCCAGGCTTGTCCGAAGAGTCAAGGCTAAGAGTCAAGGACAACAAGGAAGAAGCTCCGGGAAGATCTCATGGCAGTGGGGACATTGGTTTCAGTCAATACCATAAGTAACATACTCCACCGCAATGGTCTCCATTCCAGACGAGCCTGTAAGGTACCTTTACTTTCAAAGCGTCATGTCAAGGCTCGTCTGCAGTTTGCTCATGATCACTTGGAGGACTCTGAGACAGACTGGTTCAAGGTTCTATGGTCTGGTGAGACCAAGATCGAGATCTTTGGTGCCAACCACACACGTGACGTTTGGAGACTGGATGGCACTGCATACGACCCCAAGAATACCATCCCTAAAGTCAAGCATGGTGGTGGCAGCATCATGCTGTGGGTGTCACGGGTGGCACGGATGACAGGGTGGAGGCCACGCGCAGACGATCCCAGCGGGTGGCCCACCAGCCATAATGGGGGAGGATGGTCCGTCTCTTTCAGGGGCATTTACCTTCTGTGTAGATGGAGAGAGGGTGTGATGGGATCTCGCTGTTATGGGGGGACGGCTGTGGAGGTCTTGTGCTCGGTCTGGTTTTATCCACCAATATGGTGGGTCACTAGGACCCAGCAGATTCCTTCCACCTTTATAAGGAGGTTCATTACCCTTCCTCGGTGCAGGTGATAGTTCCTTGTGCACTCATTATCCTTGCTCCAGCAGACGCTGAGGTTGTGGAGGTTGCTGAGTTCTGCTGTCAGATAAGTGTTTCCTTTTCCCTAATGTCTGTCTTCCCTGGTGTTTGTCTTTAGTTGATAGTGGAGGGGTCTAGTGAACCTCTCCATCTGATCCTTAGATAAGATAGTGCTAGGATCAGAGAGGGACGAGGTTCGTGGTCGGCGACAGTTGAGGAGACTGTATAGGGACGTTAGGGCAGACAGGGTCAGCTCTAGGAAGTCTAGGGGTTACCGTCTCCTTCTTGTGCCCTTAGCGTTAGGGACTCCTTATTCCCCCCCCCCGTCGTTATCCTACGCTGGGTGTCTTCCCTACTCCCAGCGTGACATTATCACCTGCCAGTAACTGTAAGTGAAGGAAGGGGAGGATTCGATTTTTTTCCTTTTCCTTATGGATCCTGTGTCTGCTTTGGCCCAGCAGCTGCAGACCTTGTCTTTAGAGGTTGCGGACCTTCGGTCGGCTCTACTGGGACCACAACCACAAAATGGTGTCTTGGGGAATCAAGCAGTGGGTCCGGCCAGACCGGAACCTAAGGTTGCCCTCCCTGACAGGTTTTCAGGAGGCAGAGATAAATTCACTGTGTTCAAAGAGGCCTGTAAATTATACTTCAGGCTTAGGCCGTATTCTACTGGTGACGAGCAGCAGCGGGTAGGAATTATTATATCATTGCTGCAGGGGGATCCCCAATCCTGGGCTTTCTCTCTGCCACAGGACTCTACTTGTCTCCAGTCTGTGGATGGATTTTTTGACGCCTTAGGCCTCATATATGATGACCCTGACCGTGTCTCTTTGGCTGAATCCAAATTGCGCCATCTCCACCAGGGGACTCGGTCAGCGGAATCATATTGTTCTGAGTTCCGCAGGTGGGCTATGGACATGAAGTGGAACGATCCGGCTCTCAGGAGTCATTTTTGCCAGGGTCTTTCGGAAAGACTGAAGGATGCCCTGGCAGTGTATGAGACCCCTCCGTCCCTGGAGGCAGCTATGTCGTTGGCTATTCGCATGGATAGACGCCTCCAGGAGCGGAGGGGTAGACCTCCGGCAACTGGGAGCCCTTCTCGTGGTGGTTCCTCGTTGCCGGGTGGTCACTCGGAAGGCGAGTCATTTCTCCCGAGGGGGGAGGAACCTATGCAACTTGGAGGAGCGGCGGCCTCGAGGCTCTCCTCCGGTGCCTCCCGGGGCAGGGGGAAGGGGGTCTGTTTTTTTTGTGGGAAAGGAGACCATTTTATCGGGGCCTGTCCCTACGCTCCGAAACGGACTGGGGTGCCGGGACCTCATGTGTCTATGGGGGGTGTGGGGGTAGTCGAGCGGGAGGTGTGTGTATCCTCCGTTTGTACTTCCCATTTTCTCCTGAGTGCAGAGGTGGCGCTAGAGAGCAAAACGGAAGGCATTTCTGTGTTTGTGGACAGTGGTGCGGGGGTCAGCATGGTGGATGCTCGTTTCGTACACGCTCATGGGCTTAACCACTGTTTATTGTCTCGCCCCATCCGTATCTATGCCATCGACTCAGCACCGCTTGCTCAGGGTAGTCTCACACATATCGTACATAACATTAAGTTAACGGTTGGATCCCAACATCAGGAGACGTTATCTTGCTATGTCTTAGACGGTCTCCCCGCTCCCATTGTCCTGGGCTTGCCATGGTTGATTAAACATAATCCCGTAGTGGATTGGCAGTCCAGGGACATTGTGGAATGGAGTGATTATTGTTCGGAGAATTGTTTGGCTACATCCTTTTCGGTGGTATCTGCTGAATCTCTGCCCCCATTTCTATCGGAGTATGAGGATGTGTTCTCAGAGAAGGGGTGCCGAGACTTGCCCCCTCATCGGGCATATGATTGCCCTATCAACCTCGTTCCCGGAGCTAAACTGCCCAAAGCTAGGATGTTTACTATATCTGGTCCCGAAAGACAAGCAATGAAGGATTTCATTGCTGAAAGTCTAGAGACGGGTCACATTAGGCCCTCCACGTCGCCGGTTGCGGCGTGGTTTCTTTTTTGTGAAAAAGAAGGATGGGGGCCTCCGTCCTTGTTTGGATTTTCGGGAATTGAATCGGATTACTGTCCGTGATCCATACCCCCTCCCTCTGATCCCTGATTTGTTTAGTCAGGTTGTGGGTGCTAAATGGTTCTCCAAGTTGGATTTGAGGGGGGCCTACAACCTGATTAGGGTCAGAGAGGGGGATGAATGGAAAACTGCATTCAATACCCCGGACGGCCATTTTGAAAGTCTCGTGATGCCGTTCGGGCTCACTAACGCCCCTGCGGTTTTCCAACATTTTGTCAATGATATTTTCCATCATTTGGTGGGTAGATTTGTAGTTGTTTACTTGGACGATATCTTGATCTATTCTCCCGATATGGAGACGCATCAGTCCCATGTCAAACAGGTGTTGCAGGTCTTACGGGACAACAAACTGTACGCCAAACTCGGGGAAATGTGTTTTCGCCGTTCAGGAGGTTCGTTTTTTTGGGGTACCTCCTGTCGCCGTTGGGTTTCCGGATGGATCCGGAAAAGGTCCGGGCGGTGCTGGACTGGGAGCGGCCGGACAATCTACGGGCATTGCAACGTTTTTTGGGGTTTACCAATTTTTACCGTAAATTTATTAAGAACTATTCGGTACTGGTGACGCCTCTAACGGACATGACTAGGAAGGGGACGGATTTTTCTGAGTGGTCTGATTCTGCTCCCAGGCTTTCTCCTCCCTGAAGCGTTGTTTTGCTTCCGCGCCTGTTCTTTGTCAGCCCGATCTTTCTCGGCCCTTCGTTGTGGAGGTGGATGCGTCTGAGGTGGGGGTGGGGGCTGTGTTGTCGCAGGGGCCTTCGCCTGGGAGATGGGTGCCCTGTGCGTTCTTCTCCAAGAAGTTGTCGTCGGCCGAGAGGAACTATGATGTGGGTAATAGGGAGCTCTTGGCTATTAAGTTGGCTTTTGAGGAATGGCGGCACTGGCTGGAGGGGGCTGTCCATCCCGTCACGGTTATTACCGACCATAAGAACCTGTCTTACCTTGAGTCCGCCAGGCGTCTCAATCCCCGGCAGGCCAGGTGGTCTTTGTTTTTCACGAGATTTAATTTTACCGTCACCTACCGTCCGGGGGTTCAGAATGTGAAGGCGGATGCATTATCGCGTAGTTTTCCGGGGTGGTAGTACTCATGAGAGTCCCGTCCCCATCTTGCAGGAGGGGGTGGTTGTTTCTGCCCTTTGCCCTGATCTAGAGGGGGAGGTGTTGAAGGTTCAGGGGGGCGCCCCTGCCTCCTGTCCTTCTGGGAGGCTTTTTGTGCCGTTCTCTTTGCGTCTCAGGGTGCTGTCGGAACATCACGACTCTGTACTGGCGGGGCATCCGGGCGGTAGGGCCACTTTCGATCTCTTGTCTCGTCGCTTTTGGTGGCCGGGGTTGAGGAAGGACGTAGCGGAATTCGTATCCGCCTGTGGTGTGTGTGCACGTGCTAAGGTTCCGCATACCCGTCCGTCTGGGTCTCTCGTGCCATTGTCTATTCCTGAGAGGCCATGGACACATTTGTCAATGGATTTTATCACCGATCTTCCGGCGTCGGCGGGTAAGACGGTGGTACTGGTAGTAGTAGATAGATTCAGTAAGATGGTTCGCTTTGTGGCACTGCCTGCACTTCCTAATGCTCGGACTCTGGCCAAGGTGTTTGTAAGTGAAATCGTGAAGCTTCATGGGGTTCCCTCTGATGTGGTTTCTGATCGCGGTACTCAGTTCGTCTCCAAATTTTGGAAGGCTTTTTGTACACGTTTGGGGATTACGTTGTCCTTTTCTTCTGCTTTTCATCCGCAGTCTAATGGTCAAACCGAACGTGTGAATCAGAATTTGGAGACTTACCTGAGGTGTTTTGTCTCTGACCATCAGGAGACTTGGGCAAGCTATTTGCCCTTGGCCGAATTTGCCCTTAATAATCGCCTTCAGGAGTCCACTGGCAAGTCGCCGTTTTTCGGTGCATATGGGTTTCATCCTCAGTTTGGTACTTTTAGTGGTACGAGTCCTTCCGGAGTTCCGGAAGAGGACCGTTTTACCTCGTCCCTCTCCTCGGTTTGGCGGAGTGTGCAGCGTAGCTTGAAGCTCTTAGGTGACAGGTACAAACGTATGGCTGACAGGAAGCGTGCGCCAGGTCCGGACCTATGTGTGAATGACTACGTGTGGTTATCTACCAAGAATGTGAAGTTGAAGGTGCCCTCTTGGAAGTTGGGGCCCAGGTTTATCGGCCCCTATAGGATAACCGCCGTTATCAATCCCGTGTCGTTTCGTCTCGCGTTGCCTCCTGCTCTTAAGATTCACCATGTGTTTCACAGGTCGCTCCTCAAGCCGTATGTGCCCTCATCCAACCCGTCTCCTTTGCCTCCTGAGCCCATCTGTGTGGCGGGGAATCTGGAATTCGAGATCTCGAGGGTGGTTGATTCTCGCATGTTGCGCCGTTCTCTTCAGTATTTAGTGCACTGGAGGGGGTACGGTCCTGAGGAGCGGATGTGGGTGCCGGCGTCGGAGGTGTCCGCCGCGAGGCTGGTCCGCGCTTTTCACCGTTCCCATCCGGATAAAGCCTGGTCCTGAGTGTCCGGGGGCCACTCGTAGGAGGGGGGGTACTGTCACGGGTGGCACGGATGACAGGGTGGAGGCCACGCGCAGACGATCCCAGCGGGTGGCCCACCAGCCATAATGGGGGAGGATGGTCCGTCTCTTTCAGGGGCATTTACCTTCTGTGTAGATGGAGAGAGGGTGTGATGGGATCTCGCTATTATGGGGGGACGGCTGTGGAGGTCTTGTGCTCGGTCTGGTTTTATCCACCAATATGGTGGGTCACTAGGACCCAGCAGATTCCTTCCACCTTTATAAGGAGGTTCATTACCCTTCCTCGGTGCAGGTGATAGTTCCTTGTGCACTCATTATCCTTGCTCCAGCAGACGCTGAGGTTGTGGAGGTTGCTGAGTTCTGCTGTCAGATAAGTGTTTCCTTTTCCCTAATGTCTGTCTTCCCTGGTGTTTGTCTTTAGTTGATAGTGGAGGGGTCTAGTGAACCTCTCCATCTGATCCTTAGATAAGATAGTGCTAGGATCAGAGAGGGACGAGGTTCGTGGTCGGCGACAGTTGAGGAGACTGTATAGGGACGTTAGGGCAGACAGGGTCAGCTCTAGGAAGTCTAGGGGTTACCGTCTCCTTCTTGTGCCCTTAGCGTTAGGGACTCCTTATTCCCCCCCCCCCCGTCGTTATCCTACGCTGGGTGTCTTCCCTACTCCCAGCGTGACAGTGGGGCTGTTTCTCAGCCAAGGGGCCTGGTCATCTGGTCCGCATCCATGGGAAGATGGATAGCACGGCCCACCTGGAGATTTTGGCCAAGAACCTCTGCTCCTCCATCAAGGATCTTAAGATGGGTCGTAATTTCATCTTCCAACAAGACAACGACCCAAAGCACACAGCCAAGAAAACCAAGGCCTGGTTCAAGAGGGAAAAAATCAAGGTGATGGAGTGGTCTAGTCAGTCTCCTGACCTTAACCCAATTGAAAACTTGTGGAAGGAGCTCAAGATTAAAGTCCACATGAGACACCCAAAGAACCTAGATAACTTGGAGAAGATCTGCATGGGGGAGTGGGCCAAGATAACTCCAGAGACCTGTGCCGGCCTGATCAGGTCTTATAAAAGACGATTATTATCTGTAATTGCAAACAAGGGTTATTCCACAAAATATTAAACCTAGGGGTTGAATAATAATTGACCCACACTTTTATGTTTAAAATTTATTAAAATTCAACTGAGCAACATAACTTTTTGGTTTGTAAGATTTATGCTTCTGTTAATAAATCCTACTCTCGTTTGCAGTTTGAAGGCTCTAACTTATTTGCATCTTATCAAACCACCTAAATCTGCAGGGGGTTGAATACTACTTGTAGGCACTGTATACACACATTTGCATAATTAATAAATAAATTAATAAATAAAAATGGTGATACATTCTATGCTTACTACTGTATAATAAAAGAAGCACTAATGTGAACGTTTGCTAGAACCTACGGTGTAATATCAACTGTATATACACCATGTTCAAAATTATTATGCAAATTGGTTTTAAGTGTCATAGGTTTTTTTTTTTTTCAATGAAACCCATTGATAGTGTTGTGTCTCAGGGTTCTTTGGATCACTGAAATCAATCTCAGATAATTATAATAATAACAATAATAATAATGTGATAATTAGTTTGGCAAGTGAGCCCAATAAAAGGAAAACTTGGTGTTCCACAATATTAAGCAGGCCACAGTTTTCAAGTAACATGGGAAAGAAAAAGGATCTCTCTGCTGCCGAAAAGCAACAAATAGTGCAATGCCTTGGACAAGGGATGAAAACATTAGATATTGCATGAAAACTTAAACGTGATCATTGTACTGTGAAGAGATTTGTGGCTGATTCTGAGCACAGACGTGTTCGTGCAGATAGAGGCAGAATGAGGAAGGTTTCTGCCAGGAAAGTTCATTAGATTAAGAGAGCAGCTGCTAAAAAGGCCTTACAAACCAACAAACAGATATTTGAAGTTGATGGTGCCTCTGGAGTCTCTCGAACCTCAAGGTGAAGGATCCTTCAAAGTCTTGCTGTGGTGCATAAACCTATTATTCGGCCACCCCTAAACAGTGCTCACAAGCAGAAATGGTTGCAGAGGGCCCAGATATACATGAAGACTAATTTTCAAATAGTCTTGTTTACTGATGAATGGCAAGCAAACCTGGATGATCAAGATGGATGGAGTGGATGGATGGCCACCATGTCCCAACAAGGCTGCAACGTCAGCAAGGAGGTGGAGGAGTCATGTTTTGGGCCGAAATCATTGGGAAACAGCTGGTAGGCCCCTTTAATGTTCCTGAAGGTATGAAAATGACCTCTGCAAAGTATATAGCGTTTCTGACTGAGAACTTTCTTCCATGGTACAAAAAGCAAAAATGTGCCTTCAGGAGCAAAATCATCTTCATGCATGACAATGCACCATCTCATGATGCAAAGAATACCTCTGTGTCATTGGCTGCTATGAGCATAAAAGGATATAAACTCATGGTGTGGCCACCATCTTCCTCTGACCTCAACCCTATAGAGAACCTTTGGAGTATAATGAAGCAAAATATCTATGCGGGTGAGAGGCAGTTCACATCAAAACAGCAGCTCTGGGAGGCTATTCTGATATTATGCAAAGAAATACAAGCAGAAACTCTCCTGAAACTCATAAGTTCAATGGATACAAGAATTGTGAAGGTGATATCAAAGAAGGGTTCCTATGTTAACATGTAACGTGGCCTGTTAGGATGTTTTGGCGTTAAATAGCTTTTTACTTCAGTGAATGTGACCTGCTAATGCTGCAAATTCAACAAATGAGCATTTTCAGGTGTTTGAAACATATCACATGTTTAGAAACTCTATGTGCCTAATAATTTGGAACAGTGCATTTAGAATTTTTTTTTAATTTTGAAGATTATACTGTTATCATTGGGAGGTTTCTTCAATAAAATTTGATGTATACTCTAACGGGTGATGACTTTTATTACACTGACTGTCATTTGCATCGACCATTTAGGAAAATCAGAGAAAAAGAACATTTGCAGAATAATTTGAAACATGGTGTAGTTGTCACCACTCAATATGTTTAAATATGGACATTCTGCATTACAGTATGTGTGGGTAGTAGGCTAAAGAGCACACCTAATGGGCATTGAGAGCATAGCATGTTGGCATTAATATTACACTGAAATAATTTGAAGCAAAATGACACCTGAGGAAGGCGCCAGGTGGAGCGCTGAAACATGTTGGAGAATAAAGATTAAGCTTGAAATAACTTCCTGCATCCCAGGTGATTCCTTGGTACCCGGTGGCGCGGACTGTCATACACCTTTTCCCAGCTCCCATGATATTATTATGTTATTCAGAATGTTGCAACAAGTTTCCATTAAGTGACAGCTTTTACTACATTTTTCACAATCAAACAATCTTTTAATCTTTAATGCATAGCAAATATATGGTTCACATATATTAACCTCCTAGTTAATATTGAGACTAGAATAATTTCATAATTGTGCTTCACTCAAATTAAGAAGTAAAACCTGGAAAAAAAAAATAAAAACGTAGTATTGGATATGCAGTAACAGTTCTGTCAGGAAATAAATGGTAGAATCATGGGATTAGTGCTCCATTTCCAGCTGTGTTGCATTGTTCAAGTAACTTCTACAGCTCTCAAACAACAAAGCCATACCATTTTCTCAAGAGACTTGAAATGTTATTAAATCTTTCTAGAGCTTTTCAACAGAACCTCTCTTAAAAAAAAAAAATTGAAGAATTATAAAGAACCATTTCATAATTTCCGTTCGGTCTGACATCCCTTTTAAAGTGACTACTGGTCTGCTCTGCTATCCTAAGCCAAGTCCGTTCCTTTTGTGTATAACTGAGGAAAGGGATGTTTTTGAGAGACGTTAACTGAAAATAATAACATAGGAAAAAGTTGGGAATGTATCCAAATCTGCAGCTGCGCTAGCCCAATAAAAAGCTGATACTCATTCTGCAGCTCGACCTCATGCTTATCACCACATAACTATTCATCAAAGAAATTTCGAAGCAATTAATTAAATTATTCCCATGTCTGTGCCACAGGGTCGTTATTCCAATATCAGCTTTCACTCACACTCTCCTAAGCTCATGTCTGAATGCCAAGTCACATCTCCTGTGCTGTCCAGTCTCAATAAAGCTGCTCCCTTCAACACCCGCTCAGGCTATCATTTCTCCTTTTTATTGCCATTTATTTTCCACTAGGACTATTCTGCCAGTATATTGGCAGGACTTCCAGTATCTGGATGTAATGAAATATACCACAGACACTTAACACTGGGTCAGACTTGAGCTCAGCTCATGTGAAGCTGTAATATGATAAAGAAATGCTTCCAGGGGGAGGATTTTATTGGCTCAAAAATAGAACATGGTTTCCTCTGGCATGCCAGTTCAGAAATAGTTGGAGTATTTTGCAAATCCTTGTGATAATTAAGTTTAAGGTTGAAATGTGCCTACATGGGAAATCTGAGAAAGGTTCTAGTATCTCTGTCATCTTACGAGGCCAGTTTGAGGATAGAATGAAATATTCTTTTGGCATATGTGTATGTACTGTATGTGTATGCATCTTTATGTGTCGTTGTCAATTAATGGAAACATTTATGTACCTAGCTACCTAAAACTTTTTCCTTAGGTCAAATTTGTTTTGAGAATCCAAAGGGTGGTTTACACGTGGTGAGATCGCTAACGAGATCGCTGCTCATCACCGGTTTTGTGATGTAGCAGCGACCTCGCTGCGTGACACTTAGCAGCAATCAGCCCCCCCTGCTGGGAGATCGCTGATCTTTATTGAATGGCCTGGTCCATTTTTTGATCCCCGATCTCCGGCTGGCCAGGCTGCATTGCTGTAGTTTTGACAGGCAGACTTACCAGCGATCCCCAGTCTGAGCCCAAGACCCTGAACGATCAGAACGACCGTCGGTTGTCGGCGCATTGCTGGGTGATCGCTAGTGAGATTTGCATGTCTGGCATCTCACCAGCGACCAAGTAGCGACACACCAGCGATCCCGGCAAGGTCGGATCGTTGTCGGGATCGCTGGTGTGTCGCTACGCGTAAACCAGCCTTAAGGGTAGTCACACAGTTAGGCAGCTGTTTGCAAACAGCTTTCACTATCTATAAAAGGGTTGAAATCTGGTTGAGTCACCCGCTTACAAAAAAACTGCTTGCTTGTGTTATCTTTTATTTGTCTGTTTGCATTTTGGTAATTGAGAGCAATGCAGTAATGTTATACATACCGTTTTACTTTTGTTGGGTGTTTTGCCCTTACTAATATCATTAGAAAATATTAATTGAGGGCAGCAAGGTGGCAGCAATCTCCCAAAAATACCCGGCACATAAACTCCATTCCTCCCAAGACCTCCTTCTCTCCTCTACACATATTTGTTTTCTCACCCAATTCACTTCAAGACTCCTCATCCATCGCTTCACACTTTATTCAATATGTAATCACTATGTCAGGCATATACAAAACAATTATTATTAGTATTATTGTATATTATTATTAATGTATAGAGCACAATTGATTCAATGGTGCTGAACATGAGAATGATCTAAATACAAAATACAGTTATTGTAGACAAACTAACAATGACAGACAGGTACAGGGGGAGAGAGCCATGCACTTTCAGGCTTATATTCTAAAGGATAATGGGGAAGGAGATAGGAGGTTGGGATGGTTTGCAGCAGCTTCGGTGGTGGTGAGGTGGTTGCAGGGTCAATGCAGTTGGCAAGCCTTCTTGAAGAATTGGGTTTTCAAGTTCTGACTGAAGGGTCCGAATGTGGCAGATAACGGATGACTTGGGGCACAGAATTCTAGAGGATGGGGAATCCTCTAGAATTCTGTGCCCCAAGAATCTCTAATTTTGTGCCCAGTCATCTTATCTGCCACATTCGGACCCTCAGTCAAACTTGAAAACCCAATTCTTCAAGAAGGCTTGCCAACTGCATTGACCCTGCAACCACCTCACCACCACCGAAGCTGCTGCAAACCATCCCAACCTCCTATCTCCTTCCCCATTATCCTTTAGAATATAAGCCTGAAAGTGCATGGCTCTCTCCCCCTGTACCTGTCTGTCATTGTTAGTTTGTCTACAATAACTGTATTTTGTATTTAGATCATTCTCATGTTCAGCACCATTGAATCAATTGTGCTCTATACATTAATAATAATAATACTAAATAATAATAATAATAATTGTTTTGTATATGCATGACATAGTGATTACATAATGAATAAAGTGTGAAGCGATGCTCCTTGGAGCAAGTTGCACATGCAGGATTACATCATCTGTAGGCACATAATGTGCCACTGGACTAAGGGGGATGTCAGGCTACCGTGTGTGACAGTGGCACACGGACCAATGAGGGCTCTGCTCATAGGGAACAGGGAAGAGGTGACCTCCAACACTCACCTGTGGATGTGCCATGATTTCCCTACCGTCCCGATATGGGTTTTTTCAACCCATCACTGAACAGGTTATCTAGTTCCTCACTGGCCCTGATGTTAGCCCTCAATTGGGAAATGCCCAGAAGGAGCACTAGTCCCAACCACTGCAATAAAGACAAGAGGGTAGAGGACAGACACAGGGAGACAACAATGCAACTTCACACCTGCTGCCTCGCTCCTTGGCAGCAGACAGCTTAGCAGTAGTTAGCTCTCCAGAGAACCTCCTTCACCTCAGGAAGTTTGGCCAAGAATGAGATCAATCACTAGCAAAGGATGCTGGAACCATGTGACCATATACAGCAGTGTTCCCTAACTCCAGTCTTTTAGAGCTACCAACAGTGCATGTTTTCAGGATTTCCTTAACATTCCACAGGTGATAATTTATTCACCTGCTCAGGAGATGTTCCAACACCTGTGCATTGCAAGGAAATCCTGAAAACCTGACCTGTTGGTGGCTTCTGATGACTGGAGTTGAGGAATACTGCTGTAAAGGAAACACTTGCTGTTATGAACATCACCCAGCATCTAGACTAAAATACCATTGCCAGAGATAGAAAGAAAGTAGTGTAAGACACAAGGATTATCAGTTACATTGGTATAAGGAATAAGTCAAACTGGAGAGTACCTATTTGTGCAAAGTCAAGTCTGTAGGCACTTAGGCTTAAAAACGCTTTGAAAAGTCTCAACAGTTATGGAATAATTTTGAAAATTCCTCCAAAACATTTGGGGAGGAGCTGTGGCAGGACAGGACTTGGCTATGTATACCCTACCCTACATTCAGCAAAAGTGGAGACATTTATTACATTAGAAATGTTACGATAGCCACTGAGTGGACTAACATTCTGCACAAGTCACTGATAAGATGTGTTGAATTAAAAAAATTTCATATGCTTTCTAATGATTTTGGCACATTTATTTTTGCGTGCCTTTCATTAACCCTGGCATACAAAACCGCAGTCTTAATGAATCGGGACATATCCACATAGGCTTGGTATACATGTTGTCCCTGTTTTTCATTCGCTGACAGTGTATGTAATATGTATAGTTTTGTTTGTCATGAAAAATGGCTAGTGAGGTTTTTTAATAAATTGTATTGTGTAAAACGTCAACATACTTTGCATTATACTACAAGAAGTCCTTCTTAACAATAGAAAAATTAAGTGGTCAAGAGAAGATCATTGTGACATTTTCCTGTACGTTGCTATTGTTATTCAAAGCATGGGTTGCTGACAACTTCAATACTTCATAGTTCAAGGAAACAAAATGCAAATTCAATACCCTTCATAAAGATCACGAATCCCAGCTGCAAGCATGACTTTATGCCTTCTGACAAATAGTCCCACTGTATAATATTAAAATGTAATTGTTAATTAATTCTCTTGTTCCAACACAGTGCTGTACAATTTACTTGATTTTTCTCTATGTGTGATTCGTTAGTCAATTCATAGATAGAAAATGCCCAAACCACCAAAGCAACCAATTATTTAGTTTTATCACATCTAAGAGCTTCTTTTCAGCTGGCAGATAGGAACATGTTTTGCTGTAAAAGCGATGTGCACTATTAACTGGAAAGAGAATAATGATAACATTGCTAAGAGACACATTGTTAGACTAATTGAGATGCAATCTAAATCTTGACACACAATACAATACTATTATCATTTGAGCTAGTTAAGGGCACATTATATAGTACCTCTATTACTACTTGTTGTATGCCACTTTGATCAGACTTTAGAGAGCATTTCCACTAAGAATTGTACTGTTTGTCATATTGCTAAGCAAATGTTAAAGGGGACCTATTGCAAATTCTAAAGTGGTGTATGCAATGGGTGACTCACCTCCATGTTCCCTAATTACTATGTTGTTACTGTCAGATCTTGCCTTGAAATTAATGTGAATATCTGGGTGCCATATTGTGCCACAGAGAAGAGTGGCCCATTTGTCAGTTTTGGAATTTAGATCTACAGGCTCAGAAGATGAACTTTCATATAAAGTGATATTTCAATTTAGCATGATTTCAATTATTATTATTTTTTAAAGGAAAGCTCTAATTGCCTTTTTTCATATCCACTTACTTGGCTTGGTATAATGATATCGTAGACAAGTATACTTTTAAAAAAAAACAAACCTGTTCAGGACAGTCGATACCATGACTTTTGGAAAAATCAAGAAGAAGGTTTCTCTACTGTAGAAGATAGCCTGTGATCCAGTATGTGAAGCTACTGCTAGGAGATGTCTTAGGCTGCCTTCACATTAGCGTTTGTGTCTGCATGCTGATGGCATGCAGACACAAACGCTGTCAGAAGCAGGGACACTTTGATGTGTCCGCAGCGGATAATGTCCGCCTGCGGACACATCACTATGGAGCCCGGCAGCCAATCGGCGCTGTCCGGGGGCGGGCCGGAGGCGGAGATCAGCGCCGGAGATCCCCGCCCCCCGGCCGCCGGTAAGCTCCGGGACTGTTGGCGGGGAGAACAGCTGATCTGAGAGCTGTTTGAATCTTCCCGCGCCGACACCGAGAGGAGATGTCGGCGCGGGAAGATTCAAACAGCTTTCAGATCAGCTGTTCTCCCGCCGACATCGCTATGAGATTACAGGCGGCGGGGAGAAGGAGGACAGCAGAGGGTCAGCTGATCTCCCGGTGGCCGTCGGTGAGCTCCTGTGACATCACCGGCGGCCACCGGGAGATTTTTCAATGGGTCCGCAGCGTTCTCCTGCTGTGTCATGCAGAGGACACTGCGGACCCATTGAAGACAATGCTTTTTTTGTACGCTTGGGGACGCTTGCTGATTGTCCAAGCTCCCCAAACGCACAAAAAAACCCAACATGCTGCGTCCCGGGTGCGGATGCTGGACACCGGAAGCAGCAGATATCGTCCGCATCCGCACCCGAACGCAGCAAACGCAGGCACCATGCGTTCCTATGTTAAACATAGGAACGCAGTGCGCATGCGTTTAACTGCGTATGGGAACGCAGCAAAACGCTGCCTTCCCATACGCAAATGTGAAGCCAGCCTAATAAGTGATTGATCATGACAATTGCATTCATAGAATTACCACATTTTTCAGTTTATTGGACGCACATTTTATTAAGATGATGTCTTGCTAAATTGTATGTGTGTCTTATTGTCTTCAATAAGTAAGCCTCCTTGACTACTTCCTTAATTCCTACGGTAGTCCATTTATCAGCTTTGTACTCCTATCATTGGGGTAGTTAAGTGGCTACATAGTTCTCTTGATCTGTGTAATTAAAGCTGAGCAGGAGAGACTGAGCAGAGCTTGCTAGCAGGTTATGGAAAGCTTGTGTCCTCATGAGGGGTAACAGAATGAATCTTTAGTGCAGAGGTTGAACAACAATAAAATAGTTACTTGTAGATAGCAAGTTGATTTACGCTTAGCAGAAGAGTCTCAGTCTCCCAGACAAATGCCATCTCCTGCATTTCCATATTCTGTCTGTGCAACATATAGGATTCATATATATTACTGTCTTTGTTTGCTCCCATTTATGTGTGGTCATAAAAGGCATAGAAAATCAGTGTAGTATGGCACACTTTATAGTGCAGAAATTAGAATTTCTTCTACTAAAATGTACAGATGACTAAAGTGTGTATAAGAAGAGTAAGGCTAGGGTCACACTTGAAGGGTGACCCACGCTTGGAGCATCCACTTAACACTTAGAAATTTTATCTGCAGCTCATAGCATTAACACTATGCGCTGCCTGACAATGCTGCCCCATAGAACCCCAATGTTTACCTTAGCAGCGGCTCCACACAAAGCATCAGAAAGTGCGCTTTACAACAGCACACTGGAAAACGTTACTGGACACGTTTCCTGTGCGCTTATGAAAAGCGCACTTCCTGATGCTTTGTGATAAGCCGCTGCTAAGGTAAAAAGTGGGTTTCTATGGGGCAGCGTTGTCAGGCAGTGCATAGCGTTAACGCTATGTGCTGCAGCTAAAATTTCTAAGTTTTAAGCAGTTGCGCCAAACGTGGGTCACCCTGCAAGCGTGACCCTATCTTAAATGGCATAAATGTAAGAAACCAGGGACATCATTGATTCCACAATAAATGTACTTGTTCTCTTCATGTATTTTGCTACAAAACAATTAAAGTAAAGTGTATCAGGACCTATTTATGTCACTATTGGAGACAGTACAAGTTATAATGTACTTTATTTTTTGGTACAACTCTCCTAATATACTTCTGCTACACTACTTTAGGATAAATTAGAACACATCATTACCCCCTCTCTTCCACCATAGAACACCAAGAATAGTAGGCCACCAGCATTACCCCTTTCACCTCTTTTTATTGCCAGAGTAATTTTACTATCAATTTTTTTCCCCTAATTTCTGTTTTCCAAAGCTGGGTGCGTCTTATAGTAAGGTATGTCTTATAGTCCCAAAAATACAGCGATTTACCAAAACTAATGCTAAAATGTTCAATTTTGTATGTATGCTGTATTATTTATGTACATCAGAGGCATAATTATACTAGTCACAGGGGTTCCAGTTTCAATTGGGTTTAGTGGCTACATTTGCCCAAAAGGTCTACTTAGCTTAAAGTCACTTTCCACAAAGTGAATGTTCTGTAGTATGGTCTGGGGTTTCTCCACACTCCAAAAAAAAAAAGTGAAAGATTTAAAAAAAATAAATAAACTCACTCTGCTCCTTGCTGCCTGCAGTTCCATCCTCAGTGCCCCCTCTACTTTTCCCCAAAGGGAGTTGCATCATCTTTCCTGTTCAGTCTAGGCTTGGAATTCTGGTCATAAACAAGCCTCAGAGGTCACTGTGCATTGCACTGTCCCTGTTGCAAATAAATATGCTAGAGACATGACAGTGCTAGTCTCCATCCATGCCTCTTCTTTCCACTGTTGCTTCTTTGACCATTGAATGTACATGATGTTACGGCAATAAGCAGGAGTCCCCATGCTTCAAGGGCCACCAACAGTGCAGGTTTTCAGAATTTTCTTAGTATTGCACAGGGGTTGGAATCATCACCTGTGCAGCTATTCACATTAGCACCTGTGTAATAGTAAGGTAATACTAAAAACCTGCACTGTTGGCAGCCCTTGAGGCCTGGAGTTGGGGACCTCTGGCAATAAGTCTCGGCCTAAAGTCAACAAGCTCGGAGATGTGGCTCTTGTGTGAAAAAGGTTGCTCTGTGAACTGTAAGGTGGGAAGAAGAAGTGGAAGAGACAAACAGATAAGCCGGGAGGCGTATATACATTTTCTATTTTCTTAGTTAAATTTTTGTGACGTTCAACAACTCAGCAAATTTTAAAAAATTTATATTTTCAAATATTCAAGTGAAATTCAGCTACACTCAAATAAATTCACTGATCTCTACCCAATATTCAAAGCGACATCAAAGCTAAATATTGCAGTAATTTTTTTTTTACTCCAGCAGTACTGACAGCTGATAGTTGTCCGATTATAGCATTTTTTTGAGTCGTGAGATAAAATGATATATAACAAATTTTTAAGGGGTGAAAAAAGAACCTTCGATTAGAGCTATAGATGTGTCTCATTAAGAAAAAAAAAAAGTTTCCCTTGTTATGGAATTATAATTTAAAATATAGGATCTCCATCAGGGATTTCTTTATAGAGCTGAGAGAAACTACAAAGAGCATTTTTTGCTATAGAGGATGCAGCAATTCCTTGCATTACATGTGCATGTGAATATTATTGAAGTTGTAATACTCTCGTTCCCCTGTGGTGGTGCTGCAAAAAATAGACACCTGGGGGGCGTGTCCTGCAGCTCATGGCACTGGACACACATTAGGAGAGCTCCTTACCCTGGACTGATAAAAGCGGCAATTTAACGGCACCACTGGGTTTCTGCATACCTGCAACTGGCACCGGATCCCTCCTGGAGCAGACCGACATGCCTAGAGCCTCTTCCCGATGCCGAGTCACTGAGAACAGAGTGACAGACTATTTTGGAGCAGAGAAGCTGAAAGCAGCTCCTGGAAACATGGTGCCAGCTCCTGGGCACCCCCCCTCCCTCTCCACACAGAGACAATCACACTTCTCCTGCACAAGCCAGCTCTCCTTGCAGCCAGGACTCTGGAGGCACTGAGGGAGATGACCAAGCACTGGTAACGCAGGGAGCTCTCAGGCTCATGTTAAGCTCTATGAGGAAGACCCTTACAGAAGACATAAGAGATCTTATCAGCACCCGAGAGAGGATTTAGGAGCCTTGGGGGAGAGGACAGCAAAGCTGGAAGGTAAAATGGTAGATGTTGCCACTGCACACAATAGTTTGGCTGATAGTCATGCAGCCTTGGACACTGAAATGGGGTCTGTGCAAGCAACTATAAACCACATGGAGGACAAACTTCGAAGAAATAACTTTAAGCTAAGGGGGTTGGAAGAGAGTGCAGGGGACTCTGATCTTACTACTTAAGTCACTGAATTTTTAGTGACTGCACTCCCGGAGACTCCATTGGCTGACTTAGCTATAGAGAGATCTTTTAGGATCCCCAAGCCTGCACATCTTCCCCCTGAGACACCGAGAGACATACTGGTGTGCGTTATTCGACCTGGACTGAGAGACCACTTGCTACAGAGGCTGAGACAGAAGCCCCAGCTCCCTGAGCCATATCAAAAGGTACTGGTCTTCCCTGACTTGTCTCCTGGCACATAGTCACGCAGAAGAGAGTTTGCCTCTAGCTGCAGGATCCTCAGGGAAAGAGGTATCCTATACAGCTGGGGCTCACCAGTTTCGCTCAACTTCAGACATAAAGGCAAGAGATTCTCCTTCGCCTCCCCAACCCAGCTGCGCAAGACCCTTAAGACATGGAATTTGGCTTCCCCGGGTGGAAATCGATCCTCGCCTAGGTCTGACTCTAACCACGACGTGAGCTCTTCTGAGGGGGAAGATGGTACCCGCTGACTGCCTGGAAAATGGATAGGAGTTGGTCCCGGACGACAGGTCCTCTTTCTTTCTTTAATTGAACACTGTTGACTTTTTTCCCGGGTGGGCCGTGTGATCTCGTCCCTCCGTGGACTGAAGACGCTCTGCCCCTTTCAGCCGGACCCTGTTGGCACCCGGTTGGGGAGGAGGTACACAGTGTTTCCCCTCATTGGCGGTTGTTCTTATTTATCCCAATTTTAGGGATACTGTTTACATTTGTGTTAGTCTTTCTGTTTTCTTACCCCGTAACCAGTTCCCCCCCTTAACTCTCCTGTCCCTAGTGTGGTTTTCCCTTCCTCAAATTTTCCTTGCTTTCCCCCGTCTGACTGTCTTACTTCTCTTCTCTCTGCCTTCCTCTTTCCCCCTCTCCTCTCTCTCCTCCCCTCCATTCCCACTCTCCAGAATCCACTTCCGCAGGGTGAGAGGCACCTCGGGGGGTGGTATTGAAAGGGTAATAGATGTCTCTAAAGCTCTTTTCGCTTAATGTCAGGGGCCTCAACTCCCCTGTGAAGAGGTCCTTCCTCTGGCGTGAAGTTAAGTCAGCAGCGGCAGACATTGTATGCATACAAGAAACACATCTACTAGCAGGTGACAACTATAGGCTTCACCACTCTGCATTCCCAATGCCTTCTTTGCCAATCATGGAGAGAAGAGAGCGGGGGTTTGTATATTGGTGAGAAACACAGTCCAATTTCAACTTAAACAGGCTATCCCGGACCCGGGAGAGAGATTTCTCATATTGATTTGCGACATAGCGGGAACGAGCTATACGATTGTGAATGTCTACAGCCCAAATCAGGGCCAGCTGAAATTCCTGCGCTCTCTGTTTGGGAGGTTAAGGGGGATAGCTGAGGGCAATGTTATTATTTGTAGTGACTTCAATGTCATTGTTGAAAGTAGGCTGGATTCCTCATCCCCGTCCGCGAGGAGGGGAGGAACCTTGGGTCCCCTTTGCCGGGAGTTCCACCTCCATGACATCTGGCGATATCAACATGCGGAGGAGAGGTACTTCTCCTTCTTCTCGCATAGTCACGCCTCCTACTCCAGGATTGATCTTTTCCTCGTTAGTGACTCCGTCCTGGAGACCTGTTCGGCTTCGGAGATAGGAGTAATAACATGGTCGGACCATGCTCCGGTCACGTTAGTAGTCAACCTGGGTGGAGGGAGGTGGTCCCCCAGGCATTGGAGATTGAATCCCAGCCTACTAGCAGATCCCCAAGTGTTAGATGACATTGGAGGGAAGCTACAAGACTTCTTCTCCCTGAACGATAACGGGGAGGTCCCGGACGACACGCTGTGGTATTCCCACAAGGCGGTCCTCCGGGGCCTCCTCCTGCAAAAAGCGGCTCAGGCAAAAAGAAAAGGGAACGTCTGCGAACGCAATGGCTCGATAGCTTACAACGGCTCGAGCTTGAAAATAAAACAGCCCCGGCACCCCATCTCCTTTCCCGGATTCTAGAGATCAGGAATAAGCTCCGGGCACTTCTCTTGCGCCAATACGAATCTGGCCTCCGGAAATTGAAGTCCAAGTATTATGCAGCCGGGGATAGGGCAGGTGCTCTTTTGGCCCGTAGACTAAAAAAGAGAGTGGCGAAGTCAATGATCACGTCCATGAATACCTCAGAGGGGGTGGTGGTTCGGGATCAGGCAAAAATTGTGGAGTCATTTGCTACTTACTATGAACAGTTGTACAACCTGAAAAATGACTCCGAGACCCCTCAACCACTAGAACACATCATAAGGAGTTTTCTGGAGGGATTAGGTCTCCCGACTGTTGGTCCGGAGGAGCTAGAGGTGCTAAATAAGCCCTTCGCCCTTTCTGAAATTCTGGCGGTTATCGGGTCCTTGAAGGCAAATTCAGCCCCGGGGCCTGATGGCTTCGCTAATGAATACTACAAATCTTTCAGGTCGGTCCTTGCTCCTTTCTTACTCCGACTTTTTTTGGTGTGGCAAAATGAGGGCTCGATCCCGGAGTCTGCCCTGGAGGCCACGATTATAACGATCCCTAAACCAGGAAAGGAGCCGGACCGTCCTGAAAACTACTGACCGATCTCCCTCCTGAACTCTGACCTCAAAATTTATTCAAAACTTTTAGCGTGTAGGTTGAGTGAAGTGATTCCTCAATTAGTGTGCTAGGACCAAGTGGGGTTTGTGCAGCGGAGACAAGCCCGGGACGGCACCAGGAGAATGCTAAATTTAATTGAAGTTGCAGAAAAGAGAGGGGGCCCCTGTGTATTCCTGTCCCTTGATGCTGAGAAGGTGTTTGACAGGGTACATTGGGGCTACCTCCGTGAGGTACTAAGCACCTTTGGTTTCTCGGGTCCCATATTGAGGACTTTCTTGAGTCTGTACTCGCACCCTTGTGCGAGAGTATTCTCTGCTGTTTCCTGTCTCGGGTCTTCCGGATTACAAACGGCACTAGACAGGGCTGTCCCCTTTCACCCCTGGTGTTTGCCCTACTCATGGAGCCTCTTGCGGCTTCTCTTCGGGCGGACCCGAGTGTGGAGGGTATCATGGTGGGAGGGAAAAAACACGTTGTTGGCCTTACGCTGAGGACATGATCATCTCCACTGCGAGCCCTTGCTCCTCACTTTCGGGAATTATGAGGTCCCTGGCGATGTTTATACGCCTCTCTTATTATAAGTTGAATGAGGGGAAATCTGTTGTTCTCCCTGTTCATGTACCGAAGGATGAGGTGGAGCGTTTGACCCAGAGCTTCACCTTCAAATGGTGTCCGGGGGGTATACCTTACTGGGGGTTACCTTGGGCCCTTCGGCCTCCGTGGCACGTAATAACCTCACGCTCCTTATGGAAAACTTAAGGGGAGCTCTGGGGTCATACCTACTTTCGTCCCTGTCTTGGATGGCAAGGGTGCAGGCGGTGAGAATGTTCGGTTGCCTAAAATCATATATCTGTTTCGCTGCCTTCCCTTGTTCTACCCCTCGGCCTTGCTCACTCGCCTCCAGGCCTTGGTTAATGATTTTGTATGGGCCGTGCGCGCCCGAGGATCCGGAGAGGGACCATGCATCTCCGTCTATCTAGGGGAGGCATGGGGGTCCCTGATGTGGTCGCCTACCTTAAGGCGGCCACGTTGGAAGCTGCTAAGGCCTGGTGGGGAGGGGACGGATCCGACAGGTGGCTACATATAGAGGAAAGTGAAACATCTGGTAATTCATTGAGGGATCTTCTGGCAGTGGAATCCTTGGAACGACTCAGAAAAGTAGCTTACTAAAAACAGTGAGGGCGGTGCTGAAAGTTTGGGGGGGACTGCGGAGAAGTTGGTTGAAGTTTCGCCTACTGAAATCCCTTTGAGGGCATTGAGACTGTTAATTCCCTCCCTAAACATAAATTGGTCCCGCTGGGGAGAATGTGGTGTGGAGAAATTGAGTGATCTACTTATCTCGGGCAGATTGATGACCTTAGGGGAGTTTATGTCGGCTCACCCCTCACTTGGTCATTCCTTTTTACAGTTCCACCAGATCACGCACTTCCTTAGGCGGATTCATGCTTCCACGATCTAGGCCCTCCATGTGTGCCCCTTTACTATGGTTCGTTTTCTCTGGACCAGAGGTCGTCAAGGGTTTATCAGCATCTATGGAGGTCTAATTGAGAGTGAAGCACCGACTAAATTGCCGCAATGGGAAAAATGGGAGAATGATTTCTCCTTTTCAGCAAATCCGGACGACTGGGAGGGTGCGGTTTGGTGTACAATGGGTGCTACTAGCTGCATAAATCACATAGAGCTCTTGAAGAAGGTGCACCTTCGTTGGTATACACCCCCCTCCAGGTTGGCGAGGTTTGGGTCAGGCTCCTCGCCCTTGTGTTGGAGACAGTGCGGATGTAAAGGCGACCTGGCCCATATGTGGTGGGGCTGCCGGGGACTGGCTCCTTTTTGGAAACTGGTTGCAGGACTCCTGGAAACCCTCACGGGAATCAGGGGTCCGCTTTCCCCCCAAACCGCTGTTCTCCACGTGGGGGTGGAGGGCCTTCCTCCAATACCTCGCCTTCTGTTCACCTTCGTGCTGACAGCAGCCAGGATCTGTATTGCCACAAAATGGAAGGACCCATCCCCTCCATCCATGAAAGAACTCGTTGACAAACTGAACTCGATTTTCTGTCATGAGTTCTATTTGGCAATGGAGGTCAAATCCAAGAGATATGTGGCCGAAGCGGGTCACCCCCTGGCTCTCAAAATCCCTTTCTGACCATCTGGCCTCATACAACGGCACTCCTGGGGATTGCCCTTGATCTGCGGATTCCCTCCTTTCGGCCTTTTACTTCCTTTCTCTTTTTCCCCTTCTCGCTCTCTTCATCTCTATTCCTCTTGTCTTTTGTCTAGTCCTCTCAGTCTTCCCTCCCTATTCTATTCTTGACCCCGTTCATACCCATTATGCTCCCTGCATACTTTTGCTCGCTTTTCCTCCTTGTTTTTTTTTTTTTTGTCTTGCCTTGTATTTAGCCCGTAGTCGGAGATGTTAATATGAGAATGTTACTCTGAACATGTTGCTCAGACACCCTACTTACCGACTGGATAATTAAGTCGGCTCTTGTTCCCTATACTTCTCACAAGGCCTGATTAGGCAATGGTAACAATAATGTATCCTATCGAACACGACTAGATGATGCAAGATAGACACAACATACAGGGTATGACAGTGGCTCTGCATCCTGCATCCTGCAGCAATTTTGCCTGGGATCTTATTTGAGTTTTGAATCCAGACAGTAGGGACAAAGCGTCTTCCGATATAAAGGAGATGTGTGAAGACATGATTCGTTTGTGCCATCCACTTTGTGCGGTTTCTCTGTTTTCCCTTTTGTAATGTTTCATTGGTTACCTAATGTCTTAATTGTACTATATCTGATATATGCAAATAAAAATCTATTGAAGTCAAAAATAGACACATGTTGCTATATATGTTTCCAGATTACAGTTAATTACCGTAACTAATCCGGAATGCTGGGCAGACTATATTAATTTTAGCAAAAAAGATTGACCAATAAGAAAATGTATCAATGTATAAGAAAATGTATCAATGTATCCAGTAGGTTCTCTCTTTTGTTCTTTTGGTCTTTTGAAATTCCAAACACTGATAGTTTGTACTTCATTTTTAGATAATCTGAATCCAATACTCGATTACTCTGAGTAGTAAAACTGTGTTAGCTTTTGCATTCAGCAGTATCTATATACACTGGGAAAGCAAAATAAATGTGAAAACATGTATGAAAAATAAAAGAAATAAATACTAACTCCTCTGCCGGCTGTCTGGGACCCGAAGAGAAGATATCGATTGCTGCCTGCCAGGACCTTAAAATGTGATTGTCGGGTAGCGATCATGTGATATGCACTTCACATACCACCTGATCGCTACCAGCCAATCACCTTTTAAATCACATTTTAAGGTCCTGGAAGTGGTGATCGGATGTCTTCTTGGGTCAAGGACAGGCAGCACAGAGGTAAGTATTCTATTTTTTCTTTATTTTTCATACATGTTTTCACATTTACTTTCCCAATATATATAGATACACAGAAAGCAAAACTCCTGGCCCGACATGTCACACGACGTAGGAACACATGATTCTTCCTTCCTCCGTGTGACATCACATCCTGCTTTTCCTCATATGCCCACATTATAGGCGCTGGAATTGTGCATTGTCTGAACGGCGATGCGTAATTCCAGCACTTATAGTGGGGCCTATGGAGGAAAGCACACACTAAAAAGTGCAAAACAATTGACATGTTGATTCTTTGTACGCGTGCGTATTCGGCCCCAAAAGCACGGCCAACAAAGAGCAGCATCTTAACGGCAAAAGTGAATTTCCAGACGCAGATGCGGTTTTGTGGAAAATGCGCGCGTAAAAAGATGTGACAACTACGCATAGTGTGAGTGTAGCGTATTTCAGACCTAATTGTTATCCTAGTGATTGAAATTTCGACTCTAATTTCACTTTGCGAGTCACATACATTGGATAATTTTCCAGATTAAGGATCATATTCAAAGTCTAATATGTTTTTAATCATTTATTGTATTTGATTCTCTTCGTCTACTTTTAAGACTGATGTAGCTTTAAGACAAATTTATGTCGAAATATGGAAAACTCTGAAGGGTTCACAAACTTTCAAGCCTCACTGTACATGGCAGAATACACTGAATATTGCTTGTCACTGACATATAACAATATCTACTTAATGAAGAAGAAATAAAGCAAACTCTAAATAAAAGATGTAGCACCAGAATTCTATATTTCTATTTACTGTTCCGTATTATGTCAAAAGTAATTTTTTCAGTGCAAAATGAACAAAGCTACATGTATAGAAATAAAATGCAATTTCAAATTGTAATTTAGATTGCTTTAATAATGTTTATTCCTTATTGTATTGTGGTATTTGCTCAATGTCTACAGGCTCTCCTTTGCCCCTTAATGAATGCCCAGCTTTGTTGTCTGAGTATACAGCCCACAAAGGGAATTCCTGCCTATTCTGAACACAGATGCTTTTGCACACACCATTAAGTGGAGAGTATAGTGCTGCATTTCTATGCTTTCAGTGTCTGTAATCTTGCCTGTGCACACAGTCTGAGATATGACAGATAAGAATAACTAATATCCAACAAATAGTCCTTGCATCTAAATATGATCTTGTTCAATACAAGCCATATCTGAGAATAAAAACACATATGCTATGGTTTGATAACTTTGGTCCTGCTGGGGTTTGATAACTGAATTTCATACAGCACGCGCTGTGAAGCTCATTTTTGCACTTGTGTGTCTTCCATTGTCTGATTAAGAATATCGTAATGTGGGAAAATGCTTTGGTTAATGCTGTTTTAGAGAGATGAAAAGACTTGTGGCTCTGGTTCAATACACCATGCCTCTTTTCCTGATAACCTTGCTCTGAATGCTTAAGGTCTCGCACAGCGCCTTGTTCTGTGCCTACGCAACGCAAATAATGCAGAAGGAAAAAAAAACACAACTAAGAAAGGGTATTTGTAACTGTAAAATTATTCCCTTGCTTTTGTCAGTGTTCACTCCCAATCCTATAACAGTTAAAGGCCGCCAAGTAATAGGCATTGTAGAACTTCCCCTTGGGTGGCAGCCAAGGCCACTAACCCTGCTATTAGAGTCCTGACAAGCTTTGTCAATGCAATCTGCTGAATGCCGTGAGTGACAAGCGATCAATATTCTCCACTCTCCTGGGTCATCACAGGTGACAGAGGCCTAAGTAATAAAACAGCCTTAGCTGCCTTCTCTTACTCAAACGCTTCCCCTGCCACAATATTTCTTTTTTTTTCACTCTATTCTCTCTATCTCCTTTTTTTTTCAATTTCGAGCCTGAAGCAAAATTTCTCAGATTTGAAGGATTGTGGCGTGTGAATTGATGCTACCTAAAGCAAACCAAAGAAGACATTAGATATTAGTCCAACTAAATCGAATACGACTAAGTATGAAGTTGTGGTCTGCCAGCATAGATGTCCGATCACTACTGGAAGCTTAAAATATCGCTGAGAAGTCCAACGTACTGAGAAGAACTTAAATAGTGTATTTGAGTGCGTATTATCTGTTTTATAGAAAGACCCAAGCTGGGAATAAATATCAGGTTTGTGATGTTTGGTATCAAAGACCATGTTTTTCTATTGATTTTACTTTAAAGTCGACTTTGCAGCATATTAGGCTAATATTAATAATTTATTTACTGACAGCCATAACTTTAATAAAACTGGAGTTAAATAAAATGCACACTTTCAGCAAAGATTAATTGATGTCCACCTTTGAATGCCATTTGCTTTTCACAAATAAAAAACATAAAACATTTTTTGAATTGGTAAAGATCAGATAACAGCTCTGATGAAATTGTATATCAAGAATGACCATTTCTTAATGCTCCATGATCTCTGGGGGATCTTATGGGTGCTGTCATGCACTTGTCAACTCATCAGCAAAAAAGATTTGTAATACACAGGTCTGCTCCCACTGCTAGAAATGGAGATAACCCAAACTGTTTGTCTACGTACATGCCATGGCCAACAGCGAATGAATGATTAGGCAGAATGAGAGGACATATTCTGTCCCCCCCATCACTTATTCATCTTCGTGACACCGTCACAGAGTGGTGATAAGTTGTCATAGCAGCAGAAGACCTAATTATGGTGTCCAAGTCTTCCATGTTAGTACACCTACAGTACAAGGCAGATGAGGAATAACAACAAAGCTTCATTGATCCAAATATAATAATAATACTAAAAATAATAATTATAATAATGATAATATATACAGGGTGGGCCATTTATATGGCTGCACCTAAATAAAATGGTAATGGTTGGTAATACCAATTTCCTATTGTGGCACATTAGTATATAGGAATGGAAAAACTTTTCCAGATGGGTGGTGACCATGGTGGCCAATTTGGATCAAACTTTATTTTTTTAATGGGAAGAGGGTCATGTGACACATCAAACCTATTGAGAATTGCATAAGAAAAACAATGGTGTGATTGGTTTTAACGTAACTATATTCTTTCATGAGTTATTTGTAAGTTTATACCACTTATAAAATGTGTTCGAAGTGCTGCCCATTGTGTTAGATTGTCAATGCAACCCTCTACTCCCACCCTTGACACACTGATAGAAACACTGCAGAAGAAATGCTAACACAGGCTTCCAGTATCCGTTATTTCAGATGCTGCACATCTTGTATCTTCGCAGCATAGACAATTGCCTTCAGATGAGTCAGAGGCAACTTTTTTGTGAATGGTGAAGTTAGCAAACAAAACCACCGCTATTGACATTAATCCACAGTGGATAGATCCCTCCAAGACTGTTGGAACACAAAAATTGATGGTATGGTCGCGGTCATGTGATATGTATCACATGACGCGAGCAGCAATCAGCGCAGGACGCCCTCTGACGTCACCGCAGGTCCTGGCAGAAGACACCTCGCTTGGCACCGGACACCGGGAAAAGGCGTCGGAGAGGTGAAGTATTCATTCTTTTTTATTTTTCATACACTTGCCTTTGTTTAATTTAGATTTCGCAGTGTATATTAATACACTGCGAAATCTAATGGGGCTGTCACAGAGGGGAGGAGGAAGCAGGATTCTTCCTCCCCTCTGTGACATCACTGTGCTTTCTGGAGTAAAGAAAGTGCAGTGTGTGAAAGCCCCTGCATATTTTGTTGCGCTTTTTTGCGCGGCTGAAAAACGCAGCAAAAAAGCGCAACAAATACGCATGTGTGAACGCATAAAAAGAGACAAGGAGAAGCAGTGAACTAAGTATTTCATTTAATGTTACATGAATAAACTGGCTCTTACAGTAAAGGATGAAACCAACAATGTTCGGTGGCAACAGCCATGCAATGGACATTATTGGGACTTTACATCTTGTCTGCATTATTTATTATAAGCTCTATTAATGAGTCTTTTGATCTTAATGCTGATAAGCCTCTACCATGTTTACTCTGAGTCTTAGGCACTCTTATAATATGCTATGTTTGGCCTATTTACTGGTCCATTCGATGTACAGCAGGGGTAAGCCGCCACTAGACGTCCTGCTCCCCTACATCCATCTGCGTGGAGCGCGTCTTAATCCGCGTCGCGCGTGCCGAAGCCACGGCAAACGCGTCCTGCTCCCGGATATCGTCACGGCGGGACGCCTGCGCACTTCAGCGGGGGGGGGCGAAGCTGGCGGCGCCGGATGCCAAAACATGCGATTACACATTATGCTGATATAGGTAATATACCCGTGTATGCAGACGCCCCACCCTATGAGAAACCTACAGTTTACGAAACGTGTTGGGGTTCGACCCGGGGACCTCCAGTGCCTGGGGGCATCGCTGTTTTAACAGTGTGGTAAAACCAGGTGCACACACAGGTAATTAGTCCTTGACTATACTCCGCAGTGGATTAGTCTCTTTGTTGCACTTGCACTTATTTAAAAGATGCATTCCTGACCTGCTTTATAGGTGGTCTTTGTTAGTCCATGGATGGAAATGTGTACTGAAATGGTACTTTATATTGTCAACCTTTCACTGTATGACTTGCCACCCAACATTTTCTGTTTCATCCTTACTGTAATGAAGCCAGTTATTATAGGAACATAAATGAAAACTTGTGCAAACTCCTAACCTTGTTCTTCTTTATACATACTCCGTTTGGAGCTACTTGGTGCATGTGAGCTAACACTACCCCATGTAGTATGGGTTGTATGGATTGTTCTAATGTGTGAACGCAGCCTAACTTTGTTTTTCTTTTATTGGACTGACACTAACCCACAGTGGATAGATCCCTTCAAGACTGTTGGAACACAAAAATTGATGATATGGTCTGGTATATGGGGTATAAAGATAGTGGGAGTATTCTTCATCAATGGAAACCTCAATACCACTGGATATCTGAAACATGTAGCAATTTCAGATATCTAGTGGCATTGAGGTTTCCATTGATGAAGAATGGCCCCACTATCTTTGTTCACTATATTCATTTATATAGCGCTATTAATTCCATAGCGCTTTACATACATGTGCAATACACTGTCCCTATCAGTATGTCTTTCAAGTGTGGGAGGAAACTGGAATGCCCGGAGGAAACCCATGCAAACATGGGGAGATCGTACAAACTCCTTTGCAGATGTTGTGCTTGGTGGGAATTGAACCCAGGACCCCAGTGTTGCAAGGCGGCAGTGCTAACCGGTATCAAAACTCACAAAGAATAGATCACTGGTGGATATATCACTGGTGCAACCTGTGCATCCTCACAGGGGTCCAAGACTATGGGGTCTTCTTTCCACCTCCAAAGCAGATGGAACTGTGCATTATGAGGAGCTGTTAGACTGCAAAGGGCCCCTTTATTATTATTGCACAGGGTCCCACTACTGTCTGGGTCTGCCAGTGGAATAGGTAAAGTAATATAGGACACAGAAGTAGGAAAATAGATGTGAAACTCAAACGTAGTTTGTTTACTGCCATTTTAAGATGGCAGCAAATAAGCCCCATTAATGATTGCTGTTTTAATGTGTAATAGTGATCATTAAGGGGTTAGTGACATAATTAAATGTCATTCTTACCTCTAAGAGTCACATGTTTTGTTACAGAATAACATAAATTAATCATTTATTTATTGTTAATGTTATACAAATGATTTAAAAATCTTTGAATGTTGGGGCAAAAAGTAATTTGATGTGCAGAAATGACTGTAATTTTTCAAGGTTTTTTATTTTTTTAAATCAATGGCACATAAAATTTGCAAAAACGCAGTAGGAGAAAGGTGTTATGAATGAAGGGCCACATTTACACATTTGTAACTAGTAATCAGAGACATTTTAACTAAACTGCCAACTTACTTTGTATTCTCACATACTATTGTATCAAAAACAACACTTCCCGTCCATTTTCATAACAAGCAGTTGATATTTCACACAGTACATCATCATTTCATATAGCGTTTCCATCAATGCATAACGCCTTTGCTATTTTCTAAATCAGAGTGCACTAATGGAATGGTTAAGTATTATTAGTATCTAAAATGGCATAAAATAGAATTTGCTCCATTTCTATTTCATACCTGTACAAGGCCAATGATTTTGTCAAGGAGTTCGATTGAAAGATACTTCAGTTGGCTTAATGTTTAGTTGTTTAGTCCTTATTCACTAGAAATTGCAAGAAAATATTTCTGTATATACTGTATGCTTCAATATATATACACTTATATGTATATAATGAAAAAAGCTGCGCAGCACTCACAGACCAGTGTGAACTGGTGCATGCAGAGATGCAGAAACATACAAACTAGAAAAAATTCCTTGCAGTACACAGCTATTACCAATGTTGTATAATGCTATAAGCCATGTGTTTGAGAAAAAAGTTTAAAAACTTACGTTTTTCTGAAAAAACTCAAAATCTTATCTTTTAATTCTGAAGTTCTTAGTACAAACATTGGCCAAGGTCTGTTTGCTCGTCGACTGCGACAAAGTGACTTCAGGCACGACGAGTCCTATGCTGACACCCAAGTCCTCCTTTTCCGCTCCCCCACCTCTCGGTGGGCAGACTCCATCTATACCCCCCATCACCTGTCAGCGATGAGGGTGCAATTGCAGCAGAGTATCTGCAACTCTATAGAATATATATAATGAAAAAAGCTGCGCAGATAAGATTTTGAGTTTTTTCAGAAAAACGTAAGTTTTTAAACTTTTTTCTCAAACACATGGCTTATAGCATTATACAACATCGGTAATAACTGTGTGCTGCAAGGAATTTTTTCTAGTTTGTATGTTTCTGCGTCTCTGCATGCACCAGTTCACACTGGTCTGTGAGTGCTGCGCAGCTTTTTTCATTATATATATTCTATAGAGTTGCAGATACTCTGCTGCAATTGCACCCTCATCGCTGACAGGTGATGGGGGGTATAGATGGAGTCTGCCCACTGAGAGGTGGGGGAGCGGAAAAGGAGGACTTGGGTGTCAGCATAGGACTCGTCGTGCCTGAAGTCACTTTGTCGCAGTCGACGAGCAAACAGACCTTGGCCAATGTTTGTACTAAGAACTTCAGAATTAAAAGATAAGATTTTGAGTTTTTTCAGAAAAACGTAAGTTTTTAAACTTTTTTCTCAAACACATGGCTTATAGCATTATACAACATTGGTAATAGCTGTGTACTGCAAGGAATTTTTTCTAGTTTACACTTATATGTATATATATTTATATATATACTGTATATATATATATATATATGTACAGTATATATATAAATATATATACATATAAGTGTAAACTAGAAAAAATTCCTTGCAGTACACAGCTATTACCAATGTTGTATAATATATATATATATATATATATATATATATATATATATATATGTAGACTCCTGCAGTATACTGGGGCTGTGTGCAGCCTCCTGCTGTATAATGGGGGCTGTGTGCAACCTCTAGCGGTATACTGGGGTTGGTGTACAGCCTCCTGAAGTATGCTTGGGGCTGTGCTGCCTCCTGCTGTTTAGTGGGGGCTGTGTGTGGCCTCCTATGATAAACTGGGGCTGTGTGCGGCCTCTTGTGGTATACTAATGCCTGTGTTGCCTCCGGCTGTATACTGGTGGCTGTGTGAGGCCTCCTGAGGTATACTGGGGGCTGTGTGCATCCTGCTGTTGTATACTGGGGACTGTATGCATCCTCCTGCTGTATACTGCAGGATGTGTGCGGCCTCCTACTGTATACTGAGGGCTAGATGGCTACACACGCTACTATTGTTCTTCTTTTGCCTCTATGGATCTTTCTATGTGTGGTAATCCCACGCCTATCACATGATCTTTCAAGAGTTGATCATGTGACATGTCACATAATACTAAGGGTTGGGGGGCTGTGTGTGGCCTCCTGCTGAACACTGGGGGCTGTGTATGACCTCCTGTTGTATACTGGGAGTTGTGTATGGCCTCCTGCTGCATACAGGGGGCTAGGTGACTATGAACAATACTATTGTTCTTCTTTTGCCTCTATGAATTTGTCACTGTGTGCTAATTGTGTGCCTATCACATGATCTTTCAAAAGTTCACCATGTGAAATGTCACATAATACTTGGGGTTGGTTGGGCCCTTGCCTTCTAAACAGCCCAGGGCCCTTCCTACTCTTAATCCACCCCTAGTCCTCACTGAGATCAGTTTTATAATTTGTGCAAATCCTCAGGGGATTTGAAATGTTACAGAAAAGAGGTATGTTAATGGTCTTGTGGTTTGTGTGGCTGCTGCTTCACTGACTCATGTCCTATTTTCCAGTGCAGCATTTTCCAGAAGTCCTTGTCTTCGGCAAGCTTCCCTGAATGTTTCATAGACATGCATAAACTGTGTTAAATTATGAATGTCCGTTTGTTGGCTATATCAACCAATCAGAAGCTTAGCTGGGATTGTTTGCTATAGGTTACCTGATAAATATGCTGGCCAACTGTCATAACAGCCAAATCGGTATCTATTACCTCACAGATACAAAAAGTAAATAGGTCTTTCTTTTGGAGCATGACTGTAAAGCAAAATGTTAAAACTTCTCAAAATATAGTCTATGATGTTCACTGAGTCAAACGGGGTGGCTTTGCAAAAATTTGTGATTGTAGATGCGACGGTGCGGATCCCTTTAGTGGACATACATACACACACACAAACACACATGCACGCACGTACTCGACTTTATATGATATATACAGTCATGGCCAAAAGTATTGACACCCTTTCAATTCTGTCAGATAATACTCAGTTTCTTCCTGAAAATGATTGCAATCACAAATTCTTTGGTATTATTATCTTCATTTAATTTGTCTTCAATGAAAAAACACAAAAGAGAATGAAGCAAAAAGCAAAACATTGATCATTTCACACAAAACTCCAAAAATGGGCCGGACAAAAGTATTGGCACCCTCAGCCTAATACTTGGTTGTACAACCTTTAGCCAAAATAACTGCGATCAACCGCTTCCGGTAACCATCAATGAGTTTCTTACAATGCTCTGCTGGAATTTTAGACCATTCTTCTTTGGCAAACTGCTCCAGGTCCCTGATATTTGAAGGGTGCCTTCTCCAAACTGCCATTTTTAGATCTCTCCACAGGTGATCTATGGGATTCAGGTCTGGACTCATTGCTGCCACCTTAGAAGTCTCCAGTGCTTTCTCTCAAACCATTTTCTAGTGCTTTTTGAAGTATGTTTTGGGTCATTGTCCTGCTGGAAGACCCATGACCTCTGAGGGAGACCCAGCTTTCTCACACTGGGCCCTAGATTATGCTGCAAAATTTGTTGGTAGTCTTCAGACTTCATAATGCCATGCACACGGTCAAGCAGTCCAGTGCCAGAGGCAGCAAAGCAACCCCAAAACATCAGGGAACCTCCGCCATGTTTGACTGTAGGGACCGTGTTCTTTTCTTTGAATGCCTCTTTTTTTCTCCTGTAAACTCTATGTTGATGTTGATGCCTTTAACCAAAAAGAGAGAACATTCTTCCAAAACATTTTAGGCTTTCTCAGGTAAGTTTTGGCAAACTCCAGCCTTGCTTTTTTATGTCTCGGGGTAAGAAGTGGGGTCTTCCTGGGTCTCCTACCATACAGTCCCTTTTCATTCAGTCACCGACAGATAGTACAGGTTGACACTGTTGTACCCTCGGACTGCAGGGCAGCTTGAACTTGTTTGGATGTTAGTCAAGGTTCTTTATTCACCATCCGCACAATCTTGCGTTGAAATCTCTTGTCAATTTTTCTTTTCCATCCACTTCTAGGGAGGTTAGCCACAGTGCCATGGGCTTTAAACTTCTTGATGACACTGCGCACGGTAGACACAGGAACATTCAGGTCTTTGGAGATTGACTTGCAGCCTTGAGATTGCTCATGCTTCCTCACAATTTGGTTTCTCAAGTCCTCAGACAGTTCTTTGGTCTTCTTTCTTTTCTCCATGCTCAATGTGGTACACACAAGGACACAGGACAGCGGTTGAGTCAACTTTAATCCATGTCAACAGGCTGCAAGTGTGATTTAGTTATTGCCAACACCTGTTAGGTGCCACAGGTAAGTTACAGGTGCTGTTAATTACACAAATTAGAGAAGCATCACATGATTTTTCTAAGGGTGCCAATACTTTTGTCCACCCCTTTTTATGTTTGGTGTTGAATTATATCCAATTTGGCTTTAGGACAATTCTTTTTGTGTTTTGTCATTGAAGACAAATTAAATGAAGATAATAATACCAAAGAATTTGTGATTGCAATCATTTTCAGGAAGAAACTGAGTATTATCTGAGAGAATTGCAGGGTGTCAATACTTTTGGCCATCACTGTATATATATATATATACTGTACAGTGGGGAAAAAAAGTATTTAGTCAGCTACCAATTGTGCAAGTTCTCCCACTTAAAAAGATGAGAGAGGCCTGTAATTGACAACATAGGTAGTCCTCAACTATGAGAGACAAAATGAGAAAACAAATCCTGAAAATCACATTGTCTGATTTGGAAGGAATTTGTTTTTCACATTTTGGTGGAAAATAAGTATTTGGTCACCTGCAAACAAGCAAGATTTCTGGCTCTCACAGATATTTGACTTCTTTTTTAAGTGTCTCCTTTGTCCTCCACTCATTACTTGTAGCACTGGCACTTGTTTGAACTTGTTATCAGTATAAAAGACACCCGTCTGCAACCTCAAACAGTCACACTCCAAACTCCACTATGGTGATGACGAAAGAGCTGTTGAAGGACAACCAGAAACAAAATTGTAGCCCTGCACCAGGCTGGGAAGACTGAACCTGCAATAGGCAAGCAGCTTGGTGTGAAGAAATCAATTGTGGAAGCAATAATTAGAAAATGGAAGACATACAAGACCACTGATAATCTCCCTCGATCTGGGGCTCCACTCAAGATCTTACCCCGTAAATGATCTCAAGAATGGTGAGCAAAAATCCCAGTACCACACAGGGGGACATAGTGAATGACCTGCAGTGAGCTGGGACCAATATTACATAGGTTAGCACAGTAAAACACTACACCATCAGGGACTCAGACCCTGCAGGGCCAGACGTGTCCCCTGATTCAGCCATTAAATGTCTGGGCCTGACTGAAGTTTGCTAGAGAGAATTTGGATGATCCAGAAGAGTATTGGGAGAATATCATATGGTCAGATGAAACTAAAGTAAAACTGTTTGGTAGAAACACAACTCATTGGGTTTGGAGGAGGAAAAAGATTGCTGAGTTGCATCCAAAGAACACCATGCCTACTGTGAAGCATAGGGTTGGCAACATTATGCTTTGGAGCTGTTTCTCTTTCCAAGGGACCAGGACGACTAATACATGCACATGAAAGAAAAAATGGGGCCATGTATCATGATATTTTGAGTGCAAACCTCCTTCCATCAGCAAAGGCATTGAAGATCAAACGTTGCAGGGTCTTTATAGCACACCACTAGAGCAATGAAGGAATGGCTTCGTAAGAAGCATTTAAAGGTCATGGAGTGGCCTAGCCAGTATCCAGATCTAAACCCTATAGAAAACCTTTGGATTGAGTTGAAAGTTTGTGTGCCCAGCGACATACCCAAAACATCACTGCTCCAGAGGAGATCTGCATGGAGGGATGGGCCAACATACCAGCAACACTGTGTACCAACCTTGTGAAGACTTACAGAAAACGTCTGAACCTTCCAAACAAAGTATTTGGTAAAGTGAAGTGCTGGCACCTCCAGTGTTTCATAGAAAGAGCTGGAGGTCACTTTTTGATATAAGTCTATGAAGGCCTCGTTCTTGCTCTCATAGGCTGGCATTAGGAGCTTTTGATGTAACTTCTGACTTCTGGCCCGTCTGAATTTGCGGAAACAAAATGACGCTTGGAGACACTGACAAAAGGCTGAGAATAAGACTATCAACAAAGACATTAGATTTAATGCTCCAAAAAAAGTCAAAGCAAAATTTCAGCAATATTTTTTTTTGCTTGTATAGTGCAGCATAGTTAATTATTAAAGAATACTGTAGAGCCTCTTATGTAGATCTGTTTTTGTTTATGTACTATCGAATAGTTGTGTGTCATCTTGATTGATAAGGTTTCACTAAAGCAGGCAGTAGTGATACATCAGCAAGCATTGCTTTCCAACTCACACTGTCACTGCAAACATCCTACGAGACCACCATCTCCCATGCTACAGTTAGCAAACTGCTTGCTATTGGACTGACACTAACCCACAGTGGATAGATCCCTCCAAGACTGTTAGAACACAAAAATTGATGGTATGTGTGTGGTATATGGGGTACAAAGATAGTGGAGCCAATCTTCATCAATGGAAACCTCAATGCCACTGGATATCTGAAATTGCTACATGATGATGTGTTGCCCTCTTTATGCTCTGAAGATAGCACATTCCCTTAGTTTTTCCAACAAGATGGTGCACCACCACATTATGGGTGTCAGGTCTGAGTATTCCTACATGAACAGTTTCCTGGAAAGTGGATTGGTTGTCGTGGGCAAGTTTAATAGCCACCAAGGTCTCCCAATCTGACCCACTTAGACTTTTATCTTTGGGATCTTCTGAAAGCATCTGTCTATTCTGTGAAGATATGAGATGTGCAGCATCTGAAACAACTGGAAGCCTGTGCTAGCATTTCATCTGTGGTGCTGCTATCAGTGTGTCAAGAGTGACAAAAGAGGGTTGCATTGACAATCCAACACAATGGGCAGCACTTTGAACACATTTTATAAGTGGTCATAGACTTGTAAATAACTCATGAAAGAATAAAGTTACATTGAACCAAGCACACCATTGTTTTTCTTATGAAATTCTCAATGCGTTTAATGTGTCACATGACCCTATTCCCATTGAAAAAAATAAAGTTGGATCCAAAATGGGTGACTTCAAAATGGCTGCCATGGTCACCACCCATCTGGAAAAGTTTTCCCCTACCATAGACTAATATAGACAGGAAGTTGATATCACCAACCATTCGCATTTTATGTAGGTGTAGCCATACAAATGGCCCACCCTGTAGTATCTGTCCCAAATGAACATCTGATTTTTTTCCGTTCATGAGTCATTGTCTCTTCGTGTATCTTTTCTGAATAGTGCAATTTTCAAGCTATCTCATACCAAATCTTTCAGGTTGATAGATGCATGAAGTTTAAACATTCTCCATCCTACATATCATAGATCATAACCAATGAACACTTATTATGGGGAATTAATGTCACAGAAGAATTGATGCATGCACACAATGACTTTTGCTTGAAGTTGGTGAATGCTGAAAGTTTGAACAAAAAGAGATCCGGGTTTACCACAGATTTAGTGATCCAAAGCTTTATAAAAACATCAAAGAACCAAAATGATAATGTTATTATTATTATTATTATTATTATTAACTGCAGACTTTTAACTGCGCGTTCTGGAATCCACTGTCTGTATGCAACAAGCCTTCCTTTACCCAGAACTACATTCTTACTACCTCTCTTACTCACAGAAACCTGGATCCAGGATTCAGACACTACTTCCCTTGCTGCTATTTCTCATAGCAGCTTACATTTCGCCCATTCTCCGAGACCTGAGAACAGACATGGAGGTGGAGTTGGCTTACTCCTGTCCCCACAATCTACTTTCCAGGTCATCACCCCAGCTCCTTAACTCTCATTTCCTTCTTTTGAAGTCCCCACAATTAGGCTCTTCCATCCCCTCCCCCTCAGAGAAGCGGTGATATACCGCCCACTAAGTTCACCCACCCACTTCCTCGACCATTTCTCCGCGTGGCTGCTGCACTTCATGTCCTCAGAATTACCAACTCTTATTCTGGTAGACTTTAACATCCCCATAAACAGCCCCATCTCCCCATCTGCATCCCAACTTCTATATCTAACCTCCTCTCTTGGCCTCTCACAGCTCTCAACTTCTGAGACACACAAAGATGGTAACACCCTTGGCCTGGTCTTTGTCTGGCTCTGTTCAACCTCCTCCTTAGATAACTCGCCTCTTCCTCTCTCTGACCACAACATTCTCTCCTTCACACTCACAAATCCTCGCCATCCCCAGTGCACCCCTATCTATCATTCATTCAGAAATCTACGAGCCGTTAAACCTCATACACTCCCAAACTCTCTACTCTCATCACTGTCCCCAATCTCCTCCTTCTCCTGTTATTTAGATTATTTATTTATATTTATTATTATTATTATTTATTTATATAGTGCCATTAAATTCCATGTCGCTTTACAAGTGGAAGGGTAGACAAAGGCAAGCACAATATGTATCGACAATCAAGTCACACAGCTACAGGAGGGGAGAGGACCCTGTCCGTGAGGGCTCACAGTCTATGAGGGAGGAGTGAGAATACAGTAGGAGAGGGTAGAGCAGATTGTGCGGTGGTGCGGTCGTTTGAGTCTCATTGTAGCTTGTAGGCTTGTCAGAAGAGGTGAGTCTTCAAGTTTCTTTTGAAGGTTCCCGGGGTAGGCAAGTGTCTGATATGTTGGGGGAGAGCGTTCCAGAGTATGGGTGAAGCACGGGAGAAGTCTTGAATGCAGTTGTGAGAAGAACACATAAAAGAGGAGTTGAGAAGGAACTCTTGAGAGGATTGCAGGTTGCGTGAGGGTAGGTATCAGGAGACCATGTCAGAGATGTATGGAGGGGACAGGTTGTGGATGGCTTTGTATGTCATGGTTAGGATTCTGAACCGGGACATCTCAAAAATGGGGAGCCATTGAAGGGCTTGGCAGAGGGGAGAGACTGGGGAATAGCAGTGAGACAGGTTGATTAGTCAGACAGCAGAATTTAGGATAGACTGGAGTGGTGCAAGGGAGCTAGCAGGGAGGCCAGAGAGCAGGAGGTTGCAGTAGTCAAGACAATAAGATAATGAGGGTGTGTACAAGTGTTTTTGCGGTGTCGTGGTCAAGAAAAGTGTGGATCCGGGAAATATTTTTGAGCTGGAGTCGGCAGGAGGTAGCGAGGGCTTGGATGTGAGATTTGAAGGAGATGGAAGAGTCGAGGATTACCCCGAGGCACCTAGTGTGGGGGACTGGGTAGAGTGAGCAGCCATCGACAGTGATGGATAGGTCTGGTAGAGGGGAGAGCAATTTGAGGGAAAGATGATGAATTCAGTTTTGTTCATGTTCAGTTTTAGAAAGCGAGCAGAGAAGAAGGATGAGATGGCAGACAGATATTGTAGAATTTTGGACAGTAAGGTGGTGATATCAGGTCCAGACAGATTGATCTGGGTGTCGTCGGCATAGAGGTGATACTGAAAGCCGTGGGACTCAATGAGTTTTTCCAAGTTGAGGGTGTAGATGGAGAAGAGTAGGGGTCCAAGAACTGAGCCTTGGGGGACACCAACAGAAAGGGGGTAGGGCGAAGAGGAGGTGTGGGAGTGGGTGATGCTGAAAGTCTAGTCTGTTAGGTATGTGGACATCCAGGAGAGGGCCAGGTCAGTGATACAGATTCCAGAGTCTGTAGCAGGAGGGAATTATCTACAGTGTCGAAGATGGAAGATAGGTCAAGGAGGAGGAGGAAGGAGTAGTGTCGCTTGCTCTTGGCTGTAAGGAAGTCATTGGTGACTTTGGTTAGGGCAGTTTCGGTGGGGTGATGAGGTCGGAAGCCAGATTGTAGGCTGACAAAGAGGGAACAGGAGGAGAGGTGGGAGGACAGTTCAAGATAGAAATTTCAAGATAGACATGTTGTTCTGGTACTTTAGAGGTGAAGGGGAGAAGAGATATGGGGCAATAGTTAGAAACAGATGATGGGTTGAGGGAGGCTTTTTGAGGATGGGTGTGATCAAGGCATGTTTGAAGGATGAGGGGAAGATGCCGGTAGTGAGTGATAGGTTGAAGAGATGGGTTAGGGCTGGGATGAGGGCTTTGGCGCGGTTCGGGATGAGGTGGGAGGGGAGGGGGTTGAGGGCGCAGATGGTGAGATGTGATCTAGACAGAAGGGAGGAGAGTTGATCTTCCATCATAGTGGAAAAGCTTCCCTTGGATGGAGAGGGCTGGCTGGCAATGGGGAATGGCCAAGGGAACAGCAGGTCAAAGCTTTTTCTCATGTTATAGATCTTCTGCTTGAAGAAAGAGGCAGAGTCATCAGCACAGATGAGAGAGAGGGAGGAGGTGCGGTGGACGGTGTAGAGAGTTGAAAGTTTTGAATAGTTGTTTAAGGTTGTGGGACAGGGCAGTTATTAGAGATGAGAACAAGGCTTGTTTTGCGGCAGTGAGTGTGGTCTTGAAATTAGTGAGGGACTGTTTGTACATGGTGAAGTGCACAGTGGAATGAGATTTCTTCCATCTCCGCTCAGCCGCCCAGGACACTCGACGCAGATCTTTAGAGAAGCCGGTGAGTCAGGGTTGCCTGTGAGTGTGAGTTTTATTGTATGTGAGTGTGGCACCCCTGCAGGGGATTGCCACAGGATCCACCGGTGCAAGGAGGGATTTACACCTTGGTACACACAGCACACAACACCTTCCACCCCAGACCTGAAGGGGGAGCTCTACTGGCTGCCTTAAGCTAGATCCCCTTTACAAGATCCAGGCCTGAGGGGAGGAGTCAGTTAGTCCTAGTCAGTTCCAGAGAGAGGGAAGAGCAGGAGTGAGGAGCTGGTCGCTGGGATCAGACCAGGACCAAGGAACACTGACCCAGCTTTGCTGCACCCTTGGGAGAGGGTCAGAGGCCAGTGGAAGACTAGGAGAATTCAAGGAGGCAACCAACCCAGTTTCCCTGTAGCTTACCCGGACAAAGGAGTCCGTCACTGCAAGGCATCCAATGCAGCAGTAAAAGCCCAGAAGGACCAGGAAGACTAAATTCCCCCTGAGGTAAATAGAAAGAGACACTCAAACTGACCAAACGCAGGACCACTGGCCAAAGGGGGAATAGGGACCCCGCAGAAGGACCTAATTGTCAGTGACAGAGTAAAGGCCTGAGAGGGAGAAGGAGCGGTGAGTTCAGTCACAAGTAGGACTTACCCCAAACCACCGTGCACAGAGACAGAGGAGGCCTCACAAGTCTCTAAGGTGAAAGTCCCAAATTGCACCGGGGACCGGGTTACTTCTCTGGACTGTACCTGTTACCCTGTCACCAGTAAAAGGTACTGAAACAAAGACTACAGTGTGTGCGTGTGCCTGTTTAACCACCGCCATCCACAGCGTTAACTGCAGAGAGGCTGCTACAACTCCCCTCTTCCATCCCTGCTGCCCTGAGGTAAAGCTCCACCTGTGGGGAGCTGTACTACACTGAGCTGCACCTAGATCACCTCAGCGGCCGGCCGCAGCGCTGGTATACCCGTTACCAGGTACCACAGGTGGCGTCACGTAAACAATCCCCTTATTCCCCACCATCCCTGCCATTGAGGGTCCAGGGCACGGGACCGGGGACTGACCAGCCGTGATCCCCCATCCAAGTCGCCATCAGCCCTGGTACCCGAGTACTCCCTGCCCTGTCAACCGCCTCATGAGGGGCTGGCTAGATTGATGGCTGTAGTTAGTGTGGTGTTGTACAGAGTAGTGGCAGCATCATCATCACCTGAGGAAGTTAAATCTGCGAGAGGGAGAAGGGACTCAGAGAATGAGTGGAAATCAATAAGTTTGAGGTTTCTGCAGGGATGAGTGAATTTCAGGAGAGGGGAAGCGTAGAAGGAGAGGAGAGGGAGAAGAAAGTCAGCAGGTTATGGTCGGATAGGGAGAATGGCGAGTTTAAGTTACATCTAACTTGGCCAATCTCCAGATGTGACTGGAGTCTTCATGGCCACTATTTCCATATCTATATGGCCTGAATTTCAGTAATCTTACATTTCATGAATTTATTTCTGCAAATTGTTGCACAGAAATAGAACCATGAAAAAAAATATTATAACAATATTTTGTTGGGTCCTTTTTCAGCTGTTTTAACAGAAAAGTGAGTTTGTCATCAGAATTTGGTTACCCCATCTGAGTATAATGTAAGAAAGAGACCCTGACTCCAATTATATACCACTTAGTTTGCTGTGTGCCGCAGTTGTAATATAATCAGAGTTTTTATATGCATCGTATAACAGTGGGAAAATTTTTTTACTCATCACACCATAGATTTCTGTGTACAGCTGGCAGTAAGATGCAAATCAGTGCTGAAGCCATGGTTGGACCAGGTTCCATGCAGGACCTTATATGGGCAGTGATAATTTGCTGATAAAACATGAATTGTGTTGAAATTAGTGTACACAGTCTAATAAGTGACAAATCCCTGAAATCAGTATCTATCCCAATTAGCCTCTATTCCATACTGCCCTCAGATTACATAGTAGAAACCTGCTGTAAGATTCCCTTTAACCTCCCTGGCGGTATGATTATGTCAGGAATTTTGTGCTAAAAGCGGTACCATTTTTTGGCATGGAAATTTGGTGTTATGTACAGTAGGCCTGCAATTCTTAGTAATTACCTGATCAAAGAAGACTCTAGCCTTCCTAGCGGTATTCTCGAGCCTGACTCGGGTTAACATTCACTGCCAGAAGCGGTAACCCCGAGTCAAGCTCGGGCTTACCCGCGGTCGCGGCAGATGCGGTGAAAAAACCGCATCTGCCGCGATTGCCGCATAGCCGCCGCATAACCGCTGCACTTGCGGCGCGGTTGCGGTAATCGCCATAGTAAGTATAGGGGGACTTGCGGCAGGTGCGGCAAGTGCGGTTTTTTCGCGGCCGCACCTGCCGCAAGTGCAAAACCGCACTTGCCGCACCTGCCGCAAGTCCCCCTATACTTACTATGTCGATTACCGCAACCGCGCCGCAAGTGCGGCGGCTATGCGGCAATCACGGCGGATGCGTCTTTTTTCACCGCATCTGCCGCGACTGCGGGTAAGCCCAAGCTTGACTCGGGGTTACCGCTTCTGGCAGTGAATGTTAACCCCGAGTCAGGCTCGGGAATACCGCTAGGAAGGTTAAGGGTACCTTCACACGCGGCAATTTTGCTAGGCAATTTCACTGGCAATTTGCTGGTTGCAGTGAAATCATGGACACATTGCTCTATCTTGTTGCTGTGTACAAATGGAACAATGTGTCAATGATTTAACTGCAACCAGCAAATTGCCACTGAAATTGCCTAGCAATATTGCCGTGTGTGAAGGTACCCTAATAAGAGTCAAAACAAAGTAGGCCCCACTGACTTTGTATAGGATATGCAATCACAGTGTGGCATAAACAATTTTCAGTGCGGTGAAAAAATCTTTGGCTGATGAAACAATAGTTCAATATGTTGATACAAAGGGACAAACAAATGTTATAGGTGATCTGATTTGCAACCAAGCCTGGTTCCAAAATTCTGCTATTCACGGGAGACCATTAGCTGATATGGACATCATAATTCGTACTCGAGACAAAAGTGTCAGAAATGTGGATTCAACCTAATATAAACATAAAATAATCAAAAAAAGTCCTGTTCACTGGGCACTGCTAAGTTAGGAGAAGTGCTTATTTTTTCATATGGGTATATGCGAGGTGGGGCATTGCTGGCCGCCTCTGGGTGCCCGCTATATATCAAATCAATTATAGCATAAAAAGAAAAAAGATAGCGGCACTCACCGGGCGTGTTTCAAAGGTGCTTTATTTGGGTCCGTGGAAGGGGTAGGAGCCCCGAAACGGAGATCTGTCATCTCTGCTGTCTCTGCACCCCCTCCCTCCTGAGTGGGACCCTGGAATGAGGGTACCCAAATAAAGCACCTTTGAAACACGCCCGGTGAGTGCCGCTATCTTTTTTCTTTTTATGCTATAAACATAAAATAGATAGGCCAGGGTCACATTTGCGTTTTGACCCTAGCCTGCCGGATTCCGTTTTTAACTTAGAACTTTTTCCAGCACCGCATAGCGTTACCGCTATGCGGTGCCGGAAGACGCAGTCCCTAGTTACCCGATGTTTACCTTAACGACCTGTCACATAGGCAGCGGCTTGGAGTGCGCTTTACAGCGCCGCACAGGAAACGCTGTCTGCAACGGTTTCCTGTGCGGCGCTGTAAAGCGCACTCCGAGCCTCTGCCTGTGTGACAGGTCGTTAAGGTAAACATCGGGTAACTAGGGACTGCGTTTTCCGGCACCGCATAGCGGTAACGCTATGCGGTGCTAGAAAAAGTTCTAAGTTAAAAACGGAATCCGGCAGGCTAGGGTCAAAACGCAAATGTGACCCTGGCCATAGATAGTCAAACTGCAATACACCAAACAGGAAAACTCAAGGAATAACCATGGTTATTGTTAACATTGTGGTCTGTCAACTCTCTCAGTATAGCACCATGATCAGACTTGAGCAGATAATTGATTTTGTCAACTGTGAATTGACTGTGAATCTTAATCGGTATATTAAGGTACCGTTACATGGTACGATGTTGCAGCGATGTCAGAAGCGATTCAGTGGGTGCGCGATCGCTTCCAACATCGCTGTCTAGGTGTCACACTGGGAGATGTTGCCCGCGATGCAGCTGCGATGTTGCAGCAGCTATCGCTCGCTGGGTTGTGCACAGCCCGGCGAGCGATAACCATCAATGTTGGTAACCCTGTCAACTGCGATCCAGCGATTTCTCACAGTTGCATTGTGCTGCCACACAGCACGATGCAACTGCAATGTAGTTGCAGCATTGCTGAAGCAGGGACTTTTCAGCGATGTTGCAGGCAACATTGCCCCGTGTAATGGTACCTTTAGGCTAGGCTCACACTTGGCAGCCCATTTTTCTGCCTTTTCCAAACCTGATTCCATTTTTGGAGATTGTCATGATTGCATCCCAAAAAAGCTATGTACTATGCGTTAACGGATGCATTTCCATAGGGACCCATGTTAAAAAAACACTATGCAGTTTTTAGCAGCGCATTTTGACACTGTGTGTTTTGCATGGGAGCCTATGGATCCGTTAAAACCATCAGTTTTGCAGGAATTCTAAGATGAAAAACATACTTTTAACAGATCCAGGGCTCAAGTGTGACCCTAGCATTATTTCTATCTTCTGTGTATTTTTCATGTAAGTAAAACTTACAAATAATGTGTAGAATAATTCAAGACACCTGCTTATAAAGATGAACATCAAGTTTGTTTTAAAATGTAGAATAAACTGTGGCGATGATCTTACACTGAATATTTGGTGTACTAAATCTGCCCCTGTGTCACTAAACGCAGCTAAATACAATGTTTTTGCATATTTTAGTGCCTTTTTGTGCTTATTTGCATGCAGAAAATGTGCAGAATTTACTTACAGATAGATGAGTTTGTAGTACCCAGAAATTATTTCATATAGCATTTGGATTTGGTGCATTTTTGGTGAAAAACGCATCAATCACTCAACAAAAATGGCTAATGTGAACACCCTTGCATTTCCGCAGCATATTTTCACACATTATAATGGAGTCTATTGTAAAAGCACTCAAAAAATGCTGAAAGAATTGACATGCTGCAGATTTTCCCACTGCAGAATTTTCCACAGCAAAATCTGCACCATTTCTGTAGCATGGGCACAACACTTCAGAATTTCCAAAGAGTTTGCTGTGACTTTCCTAATTGTAGATTTTACACAAATTTGCACCTTTTCTGCACCAAAAACACAGCACAATTTGCAACATGGGTACAAGTGCTAAAGCTATCACATTCAGAACTTAACCCATTTGTGATTAAGAGCATATATGTATGCCCTTGGCCGCCTCCTACCCCTTGACGAGAGCTCACACCATTTCAGACACATGTCAGCTGATCAGATCAGCGATTTGATTGCCACTGTTAAGCCTTCAGATTGCACTGCCAATTATTTATTGACAGTGGTGGAGATTGCGCCCTTCCCTGCTGGTAGCTGCAGGAAATGCACTCTTCCCCGCTGGCATTCACAATACAATCACGGGGCCTCAATGCGTTGCCATGATAGTGCAGTGTCAGCAGATGACCCAGATTCTGTCATAACTCACTTCCTGTCAGCAGTGCCCTAGTGGCATCGCCAGCCGAAAGTGATCGTTGGTGCTGTGCAGAGGGATGCTGAAGCACCTCTCTGCATAAAACAAGCAATTGCGTACTGCAGTGATGAGGCACCCTAAGAGACCATGGAAAAAAAAGATACCGTATATACTCGTGTATAAGCCGACCCGTGTATAAGCCGACCCCCCTACTTTTGCCCCCAAAAACTGGGAAAACGTATTGACTCGCCTTATAAGCCGAGGGTGGACTCCAGCACAGGTATACAACCCCCAGCAGTGAGGTATACAGCCCCAGCAGTGTGGTATACAGGCCCCAGTAGTATGGTATACAGCAGCCCCCAGTGGTATACAGCAGGCCCCCAGGCGTATAAGCAGGCCCCCAGGGTATAAGCAGGCCCCCAGGGGTATTCAGCAGGCCCCCAGGGTATTCAGCAGCCCCAGGGTATCAACAGGCCCCCAGGGGTATACAGCAGGCCCCCATGGGTATACAGCAGGCCCCATGGGTATCAGCAGGCCCCCAGGGGTATCAGCAGGCCCCCAGGGGTATACAGCAGGCCCCCAGGGGTATTCAGCAGGCCCCAGGGGTATCAGCAGGCCCCCGGGGGTATCAGCAGGCCCCCGGGGGTTTATACAGCAGGCCCCCGGGGGTTTATACAGCAGCCCCCAGCACAGGTGTATACTGCAGCCCCCAGCAGTGTGATATACAGGGCCCCCGGCAGTGGTATACAGCCCCCCGCCTAGTACCGGGCCCCCATGCTGCGGCACAGCATACAGTAGTTCATACATTACCATCTCCTGCAGCGCGCGCTTCCTCCATCTCCCGCCCGGCTTGTTGCTGTAGTGTCATGTGACGCGCCAGTCACATGACACTACAGGAAGATGCCGGCTGGACATGGAGGAGCCGCGCGCTGCAGGGAGAGATGGTAGTGTATCAACTACTGTATGCTGTGCCGCAGCATGGGGGCCCGGTACTAGGCGGGGGGTTTTGGGGATGCATACCACTGCCGGGGGCCGCCAGGGGCTGTGTCCGGCAATATGCACTGCATCCCCTTGCCGGGATGGACAGGGGGATGCGTGCATATCAATGAGGCGGGCCCACGTGACCGCGCGGTGTCACTGCAGCCCCCTCCTGCCTCCTCCTGCCCCCAGTCAGAGCCCCCGTCCCCGTCACACTCAGCACACACATGTATATACTCGTGTATAAGCCGAGGGGGGACTTTTCAGCCCAATTTTTGGGCTGAAAAAGTCGGCTTATACACGAGTATATACGGTAAGTAAAAAAAAGTTTTAAAATTTATGAAAAAATAAAAATAAAAAAATACAAGTTAAAATCATGCCCCATCAGAAATAAATGTATTTTAAATTAAAAAAAACATATATTTGGTATTGTTGCATTCAGAAATGCCCAAACTATCAAAATATAGAATCAATTAATCAGATCAGTAAACTGCACAATGGGAAATAAAGTCCAAATGCCATTTTTTGGTCACTGCAACAATGCAAAAACATGCAATAATGGGAGCGATCAAAACAGCGAATCTACCCAAAAAGGTATAATTAAAAACATCCACTCAAGACAAAAAAATAAGCTGCCTTTCAGACCCAGGTCCCAAGTAATGAGAATGCTACAGGTCGCGGAAAATGGTGACAAAAGTGCAAGTCGTTTTCTTTAAAAACATCTACATTTTTGACCACCTAGTTAACAGCAAAAGTATACACGTTTGTTGTCTTTGTACTCGCACGGACCCGAGGCATTATACCGCTATGTCATTTTTACCATATAGTGAACATGATGAAGAAAAAAAAAAAACGTGTAATTGCACTTTTTGCAACTTCACTGCACTTGGATTTTTTTATCCCAATTTCCAGTACGCTATAAGGTAAAATAAATTATGTCATTCAAAAGTACAACTTATCCTGCAGAAAAAAACAAACCATATATCTGTATTGACAGAAAAAATACAAAAAGTTATGGTGCTTTGAGGAAAGGGGGTAAAAACAAACACTAGAAAACAGAAAATCGCTTGGGCTGAAGGGTTCATTTCTTCTACAGGTATTGATAGTCCAGTCTTTAAAGTGTACTGTTTTTTTGGAAATTTGACTTTTATCAACAAACTATTTGTATAAGTAGCCACATAGAACAATTCACATATATTATTTACTGTAATAATTACTTTGCTGATACTTTTATCCATGGAGATAATCAATTCTGATAAATGAATACAATTGATGTGTTGCGCAAAATTATATCCAAGTCTTTGTGCTTAAAGGGATCCTGTCACCCCTAAAACACCTCCTAAGCTATTAAAAGCTGTCCCTAGAGCATATTAACACTTACCCTACACTCTTTTTAGCTCCTAAATGCATATAGTCAAACTGAATATAAACGTTTTATAAGTAACATAGTAACATAGTAACATAGTTTTTAAGGTTGAAGGAAGACTTTAAGTCCATCTAGTTCAACCCATAGCCTAACATGTTGATCCAGAGGAAGGCAAAAAAAACCCATGTGGCAACACTAAGCTCCACATTGGGGAAAAAATTCCTTCCTGACTCCAGATACGGCAATCAGACTAACTCCCTGGATCAACGTCCTATCAAAGAATCTAGTATATATAACTGGTAATATTATAGTTTTCAAGAAAGGCATCCAGGCCCTTCTTAAATGTTAGTAGTGAGTCACTCATTACAACAGCATGTGGCAGAGAGTTCCATAGTCTCACTGCTCTTACAGTAAAGAATCCGCGTCTGTGATTATGATTAAACCTTCTTTCCTCCAGACGTAGAGGATGCCCCCTTGTCCCCGTCTCAGGCCTAAGAGTAAAGAGATCATTAGAAAGGTCTCTGTACTGCCCCCTCATATATTTATACATTATTATAAGATCACCCCTAAGCCTTCGTTTTTCCAAGCTAAATAACCCCAAGTTTAATAACCTGTCTTGGTATTGCAGACCCCTTAGTCTTCTAATGACTTTTGTCGCTCTTCTCTGGACCCGCTCTAGTTCAGCTATGTCTTTCTTATACACCGGAGACCAGAATTGTACACAGTATTCTAAGTGTGGTCGCACTAGTGACTTGTATAGAGGTAAAATTATGTTCTCCTCATGAGCATCTATGCCTCTTTTAATGCATCCCATTATTTTATTTGCCTTTGCAGCAGCTGCCTGACACTGGCCACTAAATGTGAGTTTATCATCTATCCATACACCCAGGTCTTTTTCAGTGACAGTTTTGCCCAGTGTTTTACAATTAAGCACATAATTATACCTTTTGTTTCCTCTGCCCAAGTGCATGACTTTACATTTATCCCCATTAAAGCGCATTTGCCATTTAGCCGCCCAAGCTTCTAGTTTACATAAATCCTCCTGTAATATAGAATTGTCCTCCTCTGTATTGATTACCCTGCAGAGTTTAGTGTCATCTGCAAATATTGAGATTCCACTCTGTATGCCCCCTACAAGGTCATTAATAAATATATTAAATAGAAGCGGGCCCAACACTGACCCCTGTGGTACCCCACTGTTAACTGTGACCCATTCTGAGTGTGTTCCATTAATAACCACCCTTTGTTTCCTATCACTAAGCCAGTTCTCAACCCACTTACACATATTTTCCCCTATCCCCATTGCCCTCATTTTATGTATCAACCTTTTGTGTGGCACCGTATCAAAAGCTTTTGAAAAATCCATATACACCACATCCACTGCATTTCCTTGGTCCAGTCCAGAACTTACTTCTTCATAGAAGCTTATTAGATTAGTTTGACAGGAACGGTTACTGATGATAATGAGTGACTATGGTATTCATAGTCACTCAGCCAGGCTGCCCCTCTTCATCATATCACGCCTGTATAGGCGTGATCTTCATCATAGATTCAAATTCGCCGCCTCCCTGCGCGCCTCCCCACTCTCCCATTCCGTCCGGGCTTCAGTGTGGGGGCTGTATGACGCGATTCGCGTCATTTCCGGCGCCGGGTGACGTAGTTACACCCGCGCCGCTGTTAGCTTCAAGTCCCGCACTGCGCATGCGCAATCGCGTCATACAGCCCCACACTGAAGCCCGGACGGAATGGGAGAGTGGGGAGGCGCGCAGGGAGGCGGCGAATTTGAATCTATGATGAAGATCACGCCTATACAGGCGTGATATGATGAAGAGGGGCAGCCTGGCTGAGTGACTATGAATACCATAGTCACTCATTATCATCAGTAATGAGGTACTTCTAAAACGTTTATATTCAGTTTGACTATATGCATTTAGGAGCTAAAAGGAGTGTAGGGTAAGTGTTAATATGCTCTAGGGACAGCTTTTAATAGCTTAGGAGGTGTTTTGGGGGTGACAGGATCCCTTTAAGGCTAGCTTCATACCACGTTTTTTTGCTGTCATGCTGTGTCCGGTGTTTTGCTGGATGCACTGGACACAGCCTGACAGCTCCGAACAAACAGAACCAGAGGGCAAATATACCCTCCAATCCTGTTTTCTCCTGGATTCGGCTCTGCGCAGCTGATGCCACTGTCCAGTGCTGAAATTTCAGATTCGTGGCTAGGAGGGAGCTAGCCGTGGTTCTGAAATTTGTGACGGGAGCTCTGAAGCACCAGCCACTGCTGAACTTCAGCACCCGGCATCCGGCAGCCGAATCCGATTTTCTGTCAGATCCGGTGACCATAGCCTCCCATGTTAGGGGGTGCCAGATTGCACCGGATCCGATTTTGTCAGATTTTTGCCCCTGACACAAAAACGCTGCAATCTGCGATTTTGTGTCCGGGAAAAAAAAAAATTCTGCTGCATCCTTCCTGACAGCAGAGAACCGAACGGCAAATCACTGCCATCTGGTCCCTTCCGTCCCCAAAGGAATACTATGGGGACAAATTCATATCCGGGGTTGTCCGGTTCAAATCGGACAGTCCTGGATCCCTACAACCGTGGTGTGAAGCCACCCTAAGATCAATTGTTAAAACATTTAGATTTAATCTTCAATGTGCTTTGTGTTCTGTTAAATGTTAATATTTATACTTTAGAGACAGTACCATTACTCCACAATGTTTTTCTATGTATTATGGAAAAATACTTTAAGAAAAATATATTTAATTGCAACACCATCAAACTAGTTGACGGATCTATATGAATACTTTTTCATCTGTAATCAATAAATCTCTGGAGAAGGATTATTTTGCTTTGCCGATTACATAAACAGGCATTTCAGCTCAGCCTTTTTTTACTTAGCAGATGTTAGTCTGGCTTCACACCACGGCACAATCCGATCCGGGGCTCCCCGGACCGGATTTTGGCCCCATAGTATCCTATGGGGCTGGATGGTAGCTCTCTGCCATCCAGTTTCCATGTGTCTTGGAGAATGCGGGAGGAATCAGATTTTTCTCCCGGACACAAAATCAGAGCATGCACCATTTTTGTGTCCGGGAGAAAAATCTCCCCAGTTTGAATCCTCCCGGATTCTCCCTGATCATGCCCTGATCCAGGAGAATCCGGAAACGGACACCTGCGGCTGCACGCTGATGTAATTTCAGGACCGCGGCTAGCTCCCCGTGTGCCACAGTCTTGAATTCTCAGCAGCGGCATCTGCGACCGGCTGCACACTGGACCGGAGGGCATTTTAGCCCTCCGGTTCTGTGTGCTGATCTGGTACGGGGCTGTCAGGTTCATCCCTGTCAGCCCCGGATCGGATGTCACCGTGGTGTGAAGTCGGCCTTACTTTAAATAGTGAGAAAAAAGTTTTGTCAAATCTGTGGTTTTTAAGCACAGTTTTCTTTTTTTAACCTAGAACCGTGATGTTAACAAGTCCTTTATTTGTGAATACATTAATACATTAATTTATTTAACCTAAACAGATCCTGATTATGGCCTGTAAGTACTTCAGAACTACATCTACTATTCCGCAGTCTTTCAACTTGTAAAAAAGTGTTATCTAGTATTTATTTGATCTCATTATTACACATTTTTTAGATATTATTTGAAAGGTACAATTATTGTCAAGTTAGAACTCTTATTTTTAAGGTGTGTCAGTAATTATTTAAAGGTTATAGTATATATAGTGATGTTTAGCATTTTACACGATTAGTAGTTAGTTCCAAATTTGTGGCAAAAACTTTGTTTTTTTACAATAAAATTTTTTCTAAATGTTTGATGTTATTACCAATATTTGGTGGACTCATACATTTTTGCTGTACTTATCAGTGTCATAGATAAAGACTTTTAGAAGATCATATTTCTTTCTGTGATTTGAACCCCAGTAACTGCGAGGGGCATTCACTCATACCGTCTTTCCCCGATTTTAAGACCCCCCCGAAAGTAAGACAGGGTAGGGGGAACGGGGGGGGTCTGCTAATATAAGGCCCCCCCTGAAAGTAAGACCGCCTAGGGGGGGGCTCTGGGGAATATAAGGCCGCCGCCGCCTCCTCCTGGTACCTGTCCCCCGGTATGTCCAGGCTCCTCCAGTGTGTCCAGGCTCCTCCAGTGTGTCCAGGCTCCTCCAGTGTGTCCAGGCTCCTCCAGTGTCCTGCAGGTGCAGCCGCACTGGAGCAGATGGGGTTAATCACAGCCTAACTTGCTGTGTGCCCTTGCTCATCTCTGCCCAGCCTGATGTCACTCACTGCAGCCCGGCTCGAGCTCTGATTGGCTCCCAGGAAGCAGCGGGAGCGGCCAGATGACGTTGTGAGCTCTGATTGGCTTGGCATCTGGCCTGCGCCCGCTGGTTCCTGGGAGCCAATCAGAGCATGAGCCGGGCTGCAGTGAGTGACATCAGGCTGGGCAGAGATGAGCAGGGGCACACAGCAAGTTAGGCTGTGATTAACCCTATCTGCTCCAGCGCTGACTGCACCTGGGGGATACAAAGGACACTGGAGGAGCCTGGACACACCGAAGGACAGCGAGGACAGCGGGGAGCCACAGCGAAGGCCGGGGGAGCCGGTAAGAAGCGGTGTGTGTGTGTGTGTATGTGTGTGTGTATATGTGTGTATATGTGTGTGTATGTGTGTGTGTGTGTGTGTGTGTGTATATGTGTACGTGTGTGTGTGTTTTTGTAAGTGTATGGGTTGGGTAGGTGTGTGTGGATGGGAGGCTGCAGTGGCTGGGGCTGCCAATATAAGTCCCCCCCCTGAAAATAAGACAGAGTGCCAGTTTTGGCGCCCAAAAGAATATAAGACACGGTCTTATTTTCGGGGAAACACGGTAGATTTCCCCTGACCCATGTCTATTTATTGAAGGATGCTGAAACTGCACATGTGTAATGCTATGCATCTCTACAGGTTACGTGCCAATTTACAACTCTGAACTTACAATGTGTGGAGTGGGATGATGGGACCCAAGAATACAGAGCAGTCAGTCATCAAGTTCCTTAAATTTAAAAGCCACACACCAAGGGAGATGTTCGATGAGATGAAAGCAATTTATGTGACATTTCCCTATCATATGATGTAGTCAAGAACTGGCATCGCCATTTCAAATGGCTAAAATTTCAGGGCGACCTCATTCCACTATCAATGAACACAATTTTCAAGTAAAGGAACTTGATGACTACTCTGTATTCCACTGAGTTAACCCCTTCACCTCCGGGCCTATTTTGACCCTAATGACCAGGCCATTTTTGTCAATTCTGACCAGTGTCCCTTTATGAGGTAATATCTCTGGAACGCTTCATTGGATCCGAGCGATTCTGAGACTGTTTTTTCGTGACATATTGGGCTTCATGGTAGTATTAAATTTAGGTCGATATTTTTGCGATTATTTGTGAAAAAATCAAAAATTTGGCAAAAACTTAAAAATTTAGCAATTTTCAAATTATTAATTTTTATTCTGCTAAACCAGAGACATATGTGACACAAAATAGTTAATAAATAACATTTCCCACATGTCTACTTTACATAAGCACAATTTTGGAAAAAAAAAATGTTTTGGTTCGGAAGTTATAAGGGTTCAAAGTTCATCAGCAATTTTTCATTTTTCCAGCAAAATTTACAAAGCCATTTTTTTAGTGACCACATCACATTTGAAGTCTTTTTGATTGGTTTACATGACAGAAAACACCCAAAAGTGACACCATTCCAAAAACTGCACCCCTCAAGCTAGTCAAAACTACATTCAAAAAGATTATTAACCCTTCAGGTGCTTCACGGAAACTAAAGCAAAGTGGAAAGAAAAAATGGTCATTTTAATTTTTCCAAGAAAAATGTTCTTTTAGCCTCAATTCTTTCATTTTCACATAGGCAACAGGATAAAATGGATCCTAAAAATTGTTGGGCAATTTCTCTTGAGTACATCGATACCTTATATGTGGTCATAAACCACTGTTTGGGCGCACGGCAGGGCTCAGAAGGGAAGGAGCGCAATTTAAATTTTGGAGCTAATTTTCCATTCAAAAAGTCAAATGGCGCTCCTTCACTTCTGAGCCCTGCTGTGTGCCCAAACAGTTGTTTATGACCACATATGAGGTATTGGTGTACTCAGGAGAAATTGCCCAACAATTTTTAGGATCCATTTTATCCTGTTCCCCATGTGAAAATGAAAAAATGTAGGCTAAAAGAAAATTTTTGTGGAAAAAACAAGTACTTTTTCATTTTTACAGATGAATTTGTGAAGCACCTGGGGGTTCAAAATGCTCACCACCCATCTAGATAAGTTCCCTGGGGCTCTAGTTTCCAAAATGAGGTCACTTGTGGGGGAGCTCCAATGTGTAGGCACACAGGGCTCTCCAAATGCGACATGGTGTCGCTAAAATTTTGAGCTGATTTTTCAGTCAAATTGTTAGCGGACACCATGTTGCATTTGGAGAGCCCCTGTGTGCCTAAACATTGGAGCTCCCCCACAAGTGACCCCATTTTTTAAACTAGACCCCCCAGGGAACTTATCTAGATGGGTGGTTGAGCATTTTGAACGCCCTAGTGCTTCACAAATTAAACTGTAAAAATGAAAAAAGAAACATTTTTATGGAAAAAAAAGTACGTTTTCATTTTTACGGATGAATTTCTGAAGCACCTAGGGGTTCAAAATGCTCACCACCCATCTAGATAAGTTCCCTGGGGGGTCTAGTTTCCAAAATGGGGTCACTTGTGGGGGAGCTCCAATGTGTAGGCACACATGGGCTCTCCAAATGCGACATGGTGTCCGCTAACAATTTGAGCTGATTTTTCAGTCAAATTGTTGACGGACACCATGTTGCATTTGGAGAGCCCCTGTGTGCCTAAACATTGGAGCTCCCCCACAAGTGACCCAATTTTGGAAACTAGACCCCCAAGGAACTTATCTAGATGGGTGGTGAGCATTTTGAACGCCCCAGTGCTTCACAATTTAATCTGTAAAAATGAAAAAAGAAACTTTTTATGGAAAAAAAAGTACTTTTTAATTTTTACAGATGAATTTGTGAAGCACCTGGGGTTCAAAATGCTCATCACCCATTTAGGTAAGTTCCCTGGGGGGTCTAGTTTCCAAAATGGGGTCATTTGTGGGGGAGCTCTAATGTGTAGGCACACAGGGGCTCTCCAAACGCGACATGGTGACCACTAACAATTTGAGCTGATTTTTCAGTCAAATTGTTAGCGGACACCATGTTGAATTTGGAGAGCCCCTGTGTGCCTAAACATTGGAGCTCCCCCACAAGTGACCCCATTTTGGAAACTAGACCCCCCAGGTAACTTATCTAGATGGGTGGTGAGCATTTTGAACACCCCGGTGCTTCACAAAATAATCTGTAATAATGAAAAAAGAAAATTTTTGTGGAGGAAAAAGTACTTATTCAATTTTACAGATGAATTTGTGAAGCACCTGGGGGTTCAAAATGCTAACAATTCATCGAGAAGTTCCCTGGGAGGTCTAGTTTCCAAAATGGCGTCACTTGTGGGGGAGCTCCAATGTTTAGGCACACAGGGGCTCTCCATACGCGACATGGTGTCTGCTAACTATTGAAATTGTTAGCGGACACCATGTCGCATATGGAGAGCCCATGTGTGCCTAAACATTGGAGCTCCCCCACAAGTGACCCCATTTTGGAAACTAAACCCCCCAAGGAATGCATCTAGATGCATAGTGAGCACTTTGAACCCCCAGGTGCTTCACAAATTGATCCGTAATAAGGAAAAAGTACTTTTTTTTTTCACACAAATTTTCTTTTTTCATTTTTACGGATCAATTTGTGAAGCACCTGGGGGTTCAAAGTGTTCACTATGCATCTAAATACAGCGAAGCCCTTTTTTATTTTTTTTCTAGGATTAATTCTAGAAAAAAAATGGCGTGGGGCTCCGCCATATTTTTAGTCCAGCCAGGTACAACTTGGCAGCTACTGACTGCCAGCAACCCCCAGCTGTCTCATTGTACCTGGATGGCAACCAAAAATACAGCGAAGCCCATTTTTATTTTTTTCTAGGACTAATTCTAGAAAAAAAAATGGCGTGGAGCTCCGCCATATTTTTGGTCCAGCCAGGTACAACTTGGCAGCTATGGATTGCCACCAACCCCCAGCTGCCTTGTTGTACCTAGCTGGCAACCAAAAATACAGCAAAGCCCTTTTTTTTCTTCTAGAACTAACTCTAGAAAAAAAATGACGTGGGGCCCCGCCATATTTTTGGTCCAGTCAGGTACAACTAGGCAGCTGGGGGCTGGAATCCGCAGCATGGAGAGGCCCAAGCATTCTGGGCCCCCCATTCTGCGAATTGCAGCCTGCAGCTGCCCCAGAAAATGGCGCATTCATTGAAGCGCCATTTTCTGGCGCTGTACCCAGACTCTTCCAGTTGCCCTGGTGGCGGTGGCAAACTGGGTAATAAAGGGGTTAATGCCAGCTTTTTATTGGCAGCTGGCACTAAGCCCGAGATTCATAATATAGGGCCTATGTTAGACCCGCCATTAGGAATCTCTGGTAAATAGTCAGAAAATACACACAGAGAAAAATCTTTTTATTTGAAAAAAACACACAAACAAAATTCGGACTCCATCTTTATTATAAAGATCCGACGTAGTCCACAACAAAGTTCCCACGACGCTCGATCGCCTCCGACGTAGTCCACAACGAAGGTCCCACGACGCTCGATCGCCTCTGCTCAATCCAGAGACTGCAGCAAGGGATCAAGTGTCCTCTTCCTACAGCCTCTGGGGTCAGAGTTATGGTGCACTGTATGACAATGATCTGTCATACAGTGCACCATGACTATGATCTCAGAGACTACAACAAGAGGACACTTGATCCCTTGTTGCACCCATCCATCCACATATGCACCCATCATCAACGCATGCACATCCACATCCACGCACGCACATCCACGCACACACACATCCACGCACGCACGCTGACATCCACGCACGCACATCCACATCCACGCACATCCACAGACATCCACGCACGCACACAACCATGCACGCTGACATTTACGCACGCTGACATACACGCATGCACACATCCACGCACGCAAGCTGACATCCACGCACACATCCACGCACGCACGCTGACATCCACGCATGCACGCTGACATCCACGCACACACGCAGACATCCACGCACGCACGCTGACATCCACGTACGCACGCTGACATTCACGCACGCTGACATCCACGCACGCACGCTGACATCCACGCATGCACACATCCACGCACGCTGACATCCACGCACGCACGCTGACATCCACGCACGCACATATCCACGCACGCTGACATCCACGCACATCCACATATGCTGACATCCACACATGCTGACATTCACGAACGCTGACATCCACGCATGCACACATCCACGCACGCACGCTGACATTCACGCACGCTGACATCCACACACGCAGACATCCACGCACGCACGCTGACATCCACACATGCTGACATCCACGCACGCTGACATCCATGCACGCACGCTGACATTCACGCACGCTGACATCCACACACGCACGCTGACATCCACGCATGCACACATCCACGCACGCTGACATTCACGCACGCTGACATCCATGCATGCACACATCCACACACGCATGCACATAGACACACACGTCCACGCACACATCCATCTATGCACACATCCACGCACGCACATGTCTATGCATACACACGTCTATGCACGCACACGTCTATGCATGCACACGTCCACGCATGCACCCCCCATCCATCCATCCATCCATCAATTCATTCATTCATTCATACATACATACATACTTACCCTCTGGATCCACCGATGAGCAGGAGGCCGGAAGAGGAGGCGGGGAGAGGAGGCGGGGCCACCGACCGGCCGGCAGAGCAGAGGAGCCGCACAGCCGGAGGCAGGGCCAGGGAGGCTGCAGTGGCGGGTGCACCGAGGTGTGCAGCCCGCCGCAGGAGGTGAGGGGGGGCAGCACACAGGGCAGAGGTGGGTGCTGCCTGGGGGGAATCCTTTGGAGGGGACCGAACAGTGCTGCCGGCCCCCCCTGTGAGTCATGGAGCGTGAGGGGGGTGAGGAGGGGTGGACACATGCCGATAAGCCCCTCCAGATCTGATTGGAGAGCTCCAATCAGATCTGGAGGGGTGAATCCCTATGATTCCCTCCGATCGGCAATTTCACTTTTAAACTGCTGATCGGAGGGGTCCTGGGCACGGGGGGGTTAATCCACCCCCTGTGGGGTCATCTACAGGTTGTCACAGTGCAGCAGCAACTGTGACACCTGAGCGACCCCACTCACAGGAGCTGCAGCAGCTCAAATCTGCCAGGACGTTGTGCAACGTCCTGTGTTGGGAACAGGCAGAAACACAGGACGTTGCACAACGTCCTATGTCGGGAAGGGGTTAAATAATCAATGTTTTCTGTACTATAAAGGTATTTAGCATTACAGCTAATCCCAAATCTTCTACATATCACTGAGCTGCACTGGAGAGGTTGCCAAAATAACGACTTTTCTTTGACATTAATTCTTGCTTTACAGCTTTTGGCCAAAACTGCAATTCCCAAATGTCTTAATTTGCCGACCCCCAGTCTTCACTCTTCATATGATACTGAAAGTTCTCTGCTTCACTTTAGCAGCTTTCATGAGCATAAAAGCAAATAACTCTTAGCATTACAAGTACCCTTCAGTACTACTAGTATTATTACCATTACTGCTACTAATTTCACCACTAATTTCAAGTGTATCAAACTACTTTAAGGGTTGCCAACCATTTAAAAATTCATAAGCAAACCACAAAAAGGGAAAATTTCCCCTTGCCATGAAACAAAATTTAATGAATTTTGGAAGCTGGAGAAATTTGTAAAGATTTCTTTTGACTGTAAATAACAATTTTTTACAGTTTAAAGTAAATGCAGCAAATGTCTGCATAGCGGATTTATTGATTGTACACAAGTATTACTTATAATTTTAATGGTTTATTATGGTCATCTAATGTGTCCGTAAAAACATTATCTGTGCATGAATTTTGGAAAACTGCCCATAAAAATTAAAAAGTAAAGTTGGCAACCCTGATGAGTTCTATCAATTTAGGCCCCAATTCATTAATATTGGTGTTGTACATGGCAGTTTTATGTGTGGGGCCACTTGAATAAGATGCACCTAATTTGTTAAGATGTACATGGCACTCAAAGGGGTTGTATGGTGTAAAATGACAAATCTGCAGTTCCTCTACGTGAGGGCAGTCTTGTGAATCTTCACATCGCGCTCAATGCAAGTGTAGTAGGCTGGAAACAGTCTAGTCGGATTCTGGTGGGGGGTACGAATATCACTTATTTGTATAATTGCATTCATGTGACTACTGTTCCCAGCACTTACATCGAAGAATCTTCATGGCATGCAGTGCATGCGATGGAGAGTTTACAAGGCTGTAATCACATAGTGTGACTGAGTCATTGTCATTTAAGATAAGATTTAATGAAGCAGGTGAATCTTACAAGTAAGCTAGGGTCACATTTGGAAGCTTGCATCTGTTGGAAGCATGCTTTAAAGCAGGAGTCCCCAACCACCGAGCTGCGGACCGGGACCGGACTGTGGGGGTCTGTGTGCCGGTCCGTGCCACCGCAGACCAGCACTACACAGTGTGCTCTGAGGCGGCTCAGAGCGGTGGCTCCCGGAGTGATGTCATCACCCCCCCGCACCTGTTGCATTACGTCCTGTCTCTGTTCTTTTCCTCGGCTGTGTGAATAGAAGTACATGAGAAGCCATCAGTGAATCATAGTGCAGCAGCCGGGCCAATCACAGTGCAGCAGCCAAGCCCTGATTGGCTAGTGGCGTTTGCACTGTGATTGGCCTGGCTGCTGCACTGTGATTGGCTGATGGCTTCTCACGTAATTCTATGCAGGCAGCTAGGCAGCTGAGGAAAAGAACAGAGAGGGACGTAATTCTTCAGGTGCGGGGGGGGGAAGAGTGGTGACCGAACTGTGTGTGTGTGACATAGAGATGATGGGGGCTGAAAGAGGAGGCTGGGGGCTGGAAGAGGAGGATGGGGGCTGGAAGACAAGGATGGGGCTGCAAGAGGAGGATAGGGGCTGGAAGAGTAGGATGAGGGTTGTAAGAGGAGGATGGGGCTGGAAGAGGATGATAGGGGATGAAAGAGGAGGCTGGGGGCTGGAAGAGGAGGATGGGGGTTGGAAGATGAGGATGGGGCTGCAAGAGGAGGATAGGGGATGGAAGAGGAGGATGGGGGATGGAAGAGGATGATAGGGGCTGGAAGAGGAGGATGGGGGGCTGGAAGAGGAGGATGGGGACTGGAAGAGGATGGTGGGGGCTGCAAGAGGAGGATGGAGCTAGAAGATGAGGATGGGGCTGCAAGAGGTGAACAGGGCTGCAAGAGGAGGATGGAGGGGCTGCAAGAGGAGGATGATGGAGCTGGAAGAGGAGGATGGGGGCTGGAAAAGGAGGATAGTGGCTGCAAGACAAGGATGGGGGCAGCAAGACAAGGATGGGGACTGCAAGACAAGGATGGGGGCTGCAAGACGAGAATGGTTGGGGCTGAAAGAGGAGGAGGATAGGGGCTGGAAGAGGAGGATGGGGGCTGGAAGAGGAGGATGGTGGGGGCTGGAATAGGAGAATACTGGGGGCTGGAAGAGGAGGATGGGGGCTGGAAGTGGAGGATGGGGGCTGCAAGACAAGGATGGGGGCTGCAAGAAGAGGATAATAGGGGCTGGAAGAGAAGGATTGTGGGGGCTGGAAGAGGATGGTGGGGACTGGAAGAGGAGGATGGTGGGGGCTGCAAGAGGACGATGATGGGGCTGCAACAGAAGGAGGATGGGGGCTGCAAGAGGATTAAGTTGGGAGCTGCAAGGCGATTATGATGGCAGATATGGTATTGGGGGCTGCAAGGGGATGATGTAGATATTATGGGCTGCAAGGGGATGATGGGAATATTGTGCACTGAAAGAGGATGATGGGGCTGCAAGGGAATGATGGGGATACCATATTGGGGGCTGCAAGGGGATGGAAAAATAAGACACCCCCTGAAAATAGGACGTAACGCATCTGTCAGGGAAACAGGGTACTAGACTCCACCCCTTCTCCATAGCCCCACCCCATATGACCAAAGCTCCACCCCCTGCCAGGCCACGGAAAAATGGTTTTGCATGAAGCCGGTCCCTGGTGCAAAAAAGGTTGGGAACCACTGCCTTAAAGGATGCTATTTTTCCCCTTGCCATCCTGATGGCATTTTGTTTCATTTTTAGCGCTAGCGTTAACGCCTGCGTTAATGCATGGTACATATATGTACCATGCATTAACGCAAGCGTTTCCCATAGACTCCCATGTTAAAAAAAAGCTAGTGTTTTTGCACACACCCCCAAAAACGCTGCAGACCACGTTTTTTGGTGCTTTTGAAAAAATGCATAGTGTCCAACGCATTGCACTTTTGCAATGCATTTTTTGCATGAGAGCCTATGGGTGCATTAACGCTAGCATTTTTCTACATTTGCACATGCCGTACAGTGTGTTTTCAACTGAAATGTATTCCAGTCAGAGACTCCTAAGACTGAAGTGCAAATTTGCAGTCAGAGACTGTAAACTTTTCATGAATTAGATGGGTGGACATAGCCACACCACATTAGGCCTGCCACGAAAATGCGAAAAGCTGCAAAAATATTATGACTTATTAAGCCCAAAATTGACCTTAATGATCACATCAAATATTTTAAACCTTACTAGTGCCACTTCATGTGGTAATAGCTCTGGAATGCGATTCTGAGATTAGTTTTTCATGATACCTTGTACTTTATGATAGTAGTACATTTACAGTATACCATTTTTTTTGCATTTTTTAAATATCAGAATTTTGGGACAATTTTGAAAATTTTGCAGTTTTCAAATTTTTAATTTTTACATCCATTTGGTTATGCTACACAAAATAATCAATAAATAACATTTCCCATATGTCTACCTTACATCTGCACTATTTTTCAAATGTAAAGGAAGAAATTTGCAAAACTATTTCTTTAGGGACCTATTCTGTTTAAATCACCTTTAAGGGGCCTATATGCTATTATTGCTATTATTATTAATATTATTATTATTATAGCAACATTTATTGAATGGCACTTTATATGTGAAAAGGGGCGTACATGATAAAGATAAGTACAATAATCATAAACAATACAAGGTCCAGACAGGCACAGGAGGAGAGAGGACCCTGCCCGTCATGGCTCACAGTCTGCAAGTATATTTTACAAACTCTGCAAAACTTATACTGTTTTAAAAACAGCACCCCTCAAATACTTCAATACTGGTGTCAGGAAAATTTTAGCTCTTCCAGTGCTACATAGGAATGAATGCACAGTGCAATGAAAAAAAAAAGATTTTTACTCTAAACTGTTGCTTTAGCCCCAATATTTTCACTATTACAAAAGATAGAATGACAAAATAGACTCCACAATTTCTTCTGACCATGCTGATTTCCCACATATGGCAAGATATACCTGTTTGGATAAAAGGGAGGGTTAGAAAGATAAGGAACACTATTAAAATTTTTAAACAATATTTGCTGAAATCAATTGCAAGCATATTGTCAATATTGTAGAGCCCTAATGTGCCTAAATGGGAAAAAAAACCTACATGTGTTCCCATTTTGGAAACTAAACACATCTAGAAATTTACTCAGGGGTATAGTGAATATTTTGAACCCACAGGGTCTACACAGAATTTGATAACTTTAGATTGTCAAATTGAAAATTATTTTTTTTCCCAAAGATGTTATTTTAGCACCATTTTTCACTTCAGCAAAATGGAACACAAACAGTGTACCCCAGAATTTGTTGACTACTTTCTTCTGAGTGCAGCCATACCCCAGCAGAGCTTGGAACAGAAGGAGCATTTTTTAATTTTGGAACATAAATTTGGCTGAAATAGATTGCGTACACCAGGGGTCCCCAACCACCGGGCCGCGGGGTCTTTGTGTCGGTCCGCGCCGCTGCAGACCAGCACTACACATAGTGTGCTGAGCTCTGCGGCGACTCAGAACGGTGGATGCTGCCCGTCTACCGGGGTGATGTCACTGCCCCCCCCCCCTGCAGCATTACGTTGTCTCGGGTCTTTTTGTCAGCTGTGTGCACAGATGTATGGGAGAAGCTCTGGGCCCATCACAGTGCAGAAGCCGGGCCAATCACGGTACAGCAGCCAGGCCCTGATTGGCTACTGGCTGTTGCACTGTGATTGGCCCGGCTGCTGCACTGTGATGGGCCCAGAGCTTCTCCCATATATCTATGCATACAGCTGTGGAAGAGAAGAGGCGATGTAATGCTGCAGGTGCAGCGGGGGCTGGTGACTGCTGGTATGTTTGTGTGTGTTGGAGATGGTGGGGGCTGGAAGAGGATAATAGGTGCTGGAAGAGAATGGTGGGGACTAGAAGAGGAGGATACTGGGGGCTGGAAGAGGAGAATACTGGGGGCTGGAAGAAGAGGATACTGGGGGCTGGGAGAGGAGGATGGTGGGGGCTGGAAGAGGAGAATACTGGGGGCTGGAAGAGGAGGATGGTGGGGGCTGGAAGAGGAGGAAGGTGGGGGCTGGAAGAGGAGAATACTGGGGGCTGGAAGAGGAGGATACTGGGGGCTGGAAGAGGAGAATGGCGGGGGCTGGAAGAGAAGAATGGAAGGGGCTGGAAGAGGAGGATGGGGGTTGCAAGAGGAGGATCATGGACTGCAAGAGGATTATGATGGGGGATATGGTATTGGGGACTGAAAGGGGATGATGGTGATATTGTGCGCTGCAAGGGGATGATGGGGGATGCAAGGGAATTACGTGGATACCATATTGGGGGCTGCAAGGGGATGGAAAAATAAGACATCGCCTGAAAATAGTACGTAACGCATCTTTCGGGGAAGCAGGGTGCTAAACTCCAGCCCTTATCCATGGCCACGCCCCATATGACAAAAGCTCTGCCCCCCACGAGCCACGGAAAAATTGTCTTGCATGAAGCATGTTTGGTAGAGCTTCCATACATTGTGCCCAGCTTATTCTTTCGAGGAGACACACCCCTGAAATTGTTAATGCGCTCTCCCCACTAAAATAATGACAAACATATGGTCACTTACAGTGGGTTGGGCAAAGTAAGGGCTCAGAAGGAAGGGGGCATTTGGATTTGGGAGCATAATTTTAAATGGATTTTATTTAAGGGGGTGGAAGACATATTGCTTTTCAAGAGTTTTTGTTCTACTAGTGCAAACCCTTACATAGGGGTTCTATAATGAGGCAAATGGAAACACCTTGGCTTCTTTTTGGTATCTGTTTTGGCGGTATCCATCTTTTTAGGCATGCACAGAACTGTGGTCACTAAAAAGATGCCTAAAATTCTAAAATTCTAAAATGATGGATACCGCCAGAACAAAGACCAGATGGAGTTCCAAGTAGCTTCATCTGCTTCATTATAGTAACTGGTTCCATCAGATTTTTTTCTGAATGGCGATTTTTAGGCTCTACATTGTAACCCTGACATAAGCACTCAGCGGAGATCACTGGATAAATGTGAATCAAGCCTTATTCTAATTTTTTGGAGGTACACTAAACAAATATAGTTCTTAATTTTATTTTCATGTGTTTTACCATGCGGTGTTTGTGATAGGGCAGCTATATTCTTCTGGTTGGTGCGATTACAGTGATACCAGATTTAAATAGTTTATTTTTTCTGTTTTGCTACAATAGCATAGTAAAAATGTATTTTTATCATGAATAGTTTTGCTTTTGCCATATATTGTGATTTGTATCTTGTTATATTTTGCAAAAGTTGGAGATTTTATTGGTACCATTTTGGGGTACAAAACATTTTTATTCGATTTTTGTTTAGATTTTTTAGATGCAGAATGAAAAAAAAACTAGCAATTCAGTCATTGGTTTATTATATATATTTTTTGTGTGGTATACACTGCCTGCCATTATAGAGCATATTGGCAGTGATTAAAATTTATTGTGCTATCAACAGAATTCTGGTGTATACACATTCATGAGTTGCCCTCTTAGTGCTTTTAAAAATTTAAAAAACTTTCAGTAAGGTGAACTTTTGTTTGTGTTTGGAGTCCTTCAAAAATCTGCTCATTTGTCACAAGCAAATTCTAGTTTATGGTACTTGTTATATCAAATATACAAGAAGTAAAAAAGGTGGCATTGCAACATCCTTGAATCCGTACTAGAAGTAAAATGGGGTGAAGGCCGTGGTTAATATACTGTATGGCTAGCGTCACATTAATGTTAAACGTGGGTTCTGTTAAAAATATAGGTTTTGGCAGCATAAACCTGGTTCTACCGCCATGGTAGCGCCGTGTTAACGTTGCCAATGTTCCCCTATGAGATGCGGCTCGTAGCGCGGCTCCAACGCGGCCATCTGATTGAAATCTCGTGTTATTTCCTAATGCGAGAAAAGACGTTGTTGCAAGTGTCTTTTCTCGTGTTGGTAAATAACGTGAGATTTCCATCAGATGGCTGCCCTGCAGTGGCGCTAATGGCCGCATCTCCATAGGGTAACATTGGCAGTGTTAACGTGGCACTATCCTGACGGTAGCACCGCATATATGCTGCCAAAACCCTATGTTTTAAATGTAAGCCCCGTTTAGCGTTAATGTGACCCTAGCCTATGGTTTCCAGTGAAAGAGAGATACTCAGCTCAAGCCTGCTGCGAATGTGAAATGAGTGTCATCTACTGTCATCCGCTCCTGCCATCGGATCACAGGTGCGGAGTAGTCTCTGCATATATTGCACTGTATTTGGATGACATCTGAGTGCAATCCAAAAGTTTCACTCGCACCCGTAGACTTGTAGGGTGCATGTGATCCAAGACTTGCTGACAATCACAGCAAGTTACAATTTTTCCTCAGTCCAATTAGGGCTGGGGAAATGTTTTGGTTTTTCAATTCTGAGGTGCCTCATTGTCTGAAGATTGGGTCAAGTGCAATGTGGGATTTTCTCATATTGCACATTGCACTAGTCATACACTAATGTGACCCCGACCTAATAAACTAGATATGCTCTATTGCAGTCCGAATGAAACTTGTGAGCTTGCAAAAAACAGAACTCACAGCGCAATTTACAGTAGATAAAATTATCATTTGCTACAAAAAACACAGCAATATGTTAGCCCAGGGATAAACGTTTTTCAAGCCTAAATATGTAATAATAATCCCAACACATCTATGATGACAATATAAGTTTGTCTAATAGTAAAATAGTATACAAAAGAAATCATCCCCCTGTAGGATATTTAAAGTACAATTGCTCAGTTGTCTCACCACTTGGAGAGAATTGGAAATGTTTGTTTTCAACTACAGGACTACAAGTATTGCAAAATAAATGTTATAGGCATTACATGTATAAATATATATTAATTTCAAACGATTCTTAAAAGGCCATAATCTCTCAGAATCTCTCAGAAGTATATAAATTGAACATATTTCCCTAACATAGTCAATTGTTTATGCTCCTGTTAGTAAGTAACGACATAAAAATGAAAAATATCTATTTGTTGAACAAAGCCCTTCAACACTTCTGGGATATTACATCTGGGGCAATAGAACATTATGATCTGAAAAATGTTGTATGGCTGCAGCTGGTACCGTTGGTCTAATCGACATAATGGAATATGCCCGCTAGCAAGGCTTGTTCACTGAATGTTTTAATCATGGGAGTCTTCAGAGACTTAGTTTCACTGCATTACTGAATGTTCAGTGCATGCTTCGAAAACCAAAGCTTAAAAAAAAGCAAAATTAAAATAAAGCACTGTAAAGAATGGCTTACATTAGTACTATTAATTCTTGCTGTCTGCATAATCTTTTCTCTGGGTTTTGTCCAAAACACAGGAGTTAATTATATTGATCCAAGCCATTTCAATCCAGCATGTGTTTCATTGGCTTTTATTCTCAGTGGTTCCTTGTAATTTAAATGTCATTCTGATGCATACTTTTTGTTCACATTGTGTAGGAAGGCATTTTTCTACTTGACTGGTGAGTTTAAGAGCAGCACATAATCCATCCTATATTTTATACCTTTACCTCATACTGTAGTTAGGTATAATAAAATAAAAATGAAAAGAAATTGAAGCAGGTGATATAGATAGATAGATAGATAGATAGATAGATAGATAGATAGATAGATAGATATAGATAGATAGATAGATAGATAGATAGATAAGATAGATAGAGATAGATAGATAGATAGAAGATAGATATAGATAGATAGATAGATAGATAGATAGATAGATAGATAGATAGATAGATAGATAGATAGATAGTCCAATGTTGTCTTATTCAGTTCCATTAAGAACCAATAAGTGTATGTGTCCAAGAGGTTTTTCAATCATTATCTACTCATTAAAGTAATAATTTTGGTGATGTCCATTGTATTTTTTGATAGACTGAGATAAATAGATAGATAATGGATAGATAGATAGAAAATTAGATAACATAATAGATAGAAGATAGATAGATAGTAGATAGACGATAGCCCGAGAATTCTTAATGTCAGGCCACGTTTGACCCGGCCACTAAGAATCTCCAATAAAGGGTTAAAATAAACACAACACAGAGAAAATTTTTTATTAGAAATAAAAAAAAAGCCATTAGGGACTCCATCTTTAATTAAAAAAATCCTCTTCCGTCCGACGTAGTCCAAAACGCGATGTCCTCTCTGCTACATCCCTGTGCATAAATATAGATGTCTATGCACAGGGAGTGAGCAGACTGAGAACAATCTCAGCTCTGCTACATCATCTCGGGCTCTAGTACCCTGGAGCTGCGGCAGCCTGCAGGACCCGAGCCCGACACAGAGCAGACAGCTGGACTCGTTACTGTGCGAGTTTCCCTGCTATTACTTGCACAGTAACGAGTCCAATGCAAGTCAATGGCAATCCTAGTTTTGTCAGAGTCTCTGACAAAACTAGGATTGCCATTGATTTGCATTGGACTCGTTACTGTGCGAGTAATCGCTGGGAAACTCGCAGAGTACCGAGTCCTGCGAGTCCCTTACTACTCGCCGAGTAACAAGTCCTAGCGAGTAGACTCGCCCATCCCTATTTATCATTAAAAGTCAAAGTGATTTTTAAAAAAAGATGTGCCCACATGTGCAATTTTAGATGTAGCGTTTTTTGCTGCAAAAAATACAAGTGTTTGTAAAAGTCCTAGTCAATTAACTTGGCCGTTTTGGAGCAGCATTTTCCAGTTGTCACCTATTCTAATCATTTGGAAAATTCAGCAATAAATAACACAGCACACATGCACCACAAACGCAATGCATTTTTGGTGCGTTTATCAAAAGACAGCAGTGTTTGTTCAGGTGAAAAAGCAGTACAAAAAAATATGTCCAGTGGGTACATAGGGTTAATTTCTTTCTCTGCTGCTGCTGGTCTGGTAATGTGGTTTTGCTGACCACTCCCACTGACCACTGTTTTTCACATTGTGGGGCAGCGCCGGGATCGCAAGACAGGAAAAACGTTGAGCCCGGTAGTAGTTCTTACAGTACCCGGATTTATTGCTGAAAACACAGCGGTGGCACAAGATGCTGGAATCTGGGTCGCAGCCGGGTACAATGAATACAATTCACAGATAGTAACCCGGTCCCTTCCGGTTATGAGCTCTCCGTATGAGGTCGCACCGAGCTTCCAGCCCTCCCGGGCTAGGCCGTGTTATTACCGCACAGGGCCCCTGGAGCTCTTGAACTGTCCGGTCGATAGATGCTGCTGCTTCAGCTTCAGGTCAAAACTGTGCACAGGGAACCCCGCCCTGTCTCCTAACCAGGCTTTAAACCCCTTGTTTCCTTCTGGGGAAACCTGCAAGACCCGGAGCGGAGGGAGTGGACTGTCCCTCTTTCCTACACCCTAGGTTCAATATGTGATAGTGCGCATTCTGGGGGAGACATAGCGCCCCTTGTATATGATCCCCCGCACTGTCTCACAACATGTAAGCATGTTCTGCTGTCTAGCAGCAGTGGTCGGTCTCCAAGGCAATGAGCTGTAATTAAAAGAAAAGTGTTCTTATCATAAGAACAGCAGAACATCTAATAAGGAGTAAATTGCAAAATGGCTAGTTTTTTGTCAAGCACTATCTGACAAGACCTATTAATTAAGATAGGAATAATGCTTTAAATTAATTTAACATACTTAGTTATACATTGACAGGACATAGCTGCCCATAATAGAGAAATGTGGGGATTATTTTAAGACAGGGTGAGTAAACAGTGGCTTGGACAAAAAAATAAATAGAAGGCGGATGTTTGTACCTGTGCGTGTACGTCCCACCACTACCACTGTTATCACTGTGAAGGCCCCTTTTCTTGTGATATAAAGAGTTCACATCTACCTTGTTACCACCTCCTGTTCCAGATGATGGCACACAATTCTATATTTATCCCTCAGTATTCTACAAGCCCTTGTTAAAGAAGAGAAGTGCCAAAGGTTGTGGGCTCTTTAGAATTTCATGCAGAGCCTTGTCATTTCTGCTACAATATACCACAACGCTTGTAAGAGATTAGCAGTTATGTGATTCCTATTGAAGCCTTTAATACACAATATAGTTACCTGTGGCGGAAACCCTGCCTTCTGGAGAATAATGATATGTTCCTATAGGAGTTGCTGCTGAGCTTGAAACTCCTATCCAGAGGGCAGTCGCTATAATCCTGTCTGACCAGTACCAAATGTCCAAATATCACTTGGTAGAGAAGTAATAGGAGAAAAGAAATGTGTAATGGATATAAGAAGGAAGCGTTTTTTTTTTTTATTTCCTTGTACATATGAGAATCAACATTTTGGAAGAAGTATTTTATATCAATTAGTTGTTAAATTCCAGTGTAAATACTTAAGTTACAATGTGACATTTATAGATATCACAGCATGAATAATCTGATATATTTATGAATATTTTTGAAAGCATTTTTTTTAACTTAAATTCATTATTTTCCTTTCCTGTTTTAACACCTTTGATTTGATAGTGATTTAGTGAAATCAGGTGTTTCAAATGTAAAAATTGCAAACTTATGCATTGATTATAAAAGATGAGGGCCGAGAAAGCATTTGACATTTTACAATACAGCCTAAGGTTAGGAGGTCAGAGTGCACAGCTCATTACAAGCAGCGATAGAAAACGGCCTAAATTTGATTGTGGTGCTGAAGCATACTGTAAATGATACTGGTAGTCTAAAGATCCCGTCACACACTACAATATCGTTAACGATATCGTTGAAATGTCACGGGTTTTCAGTTGTTCTAACGACGTCGTAACAACGCCGTTCAGTGTGACATGTACATCCGATCAACGATAATCGGGAAGATTGTTGATGGGAGGGTTGTGATCAGGCCCTTAAACCAAACGATGAGCGTTCGTTCAACCTGCAGCATGGGTGTATGTGACACCCCGATAATGATGTCGTTAATGACCTCGCCTATTGAGAAGCGAAGGACGTAGGCAAGCTAATGACCGCAAGTATCGTTTGCTTGTCGTTGAATCGTTGCTGTGTTGTTAACGAGATCTATACGTGTGACATTTCACTAGCGATCACTGAACAAGCGATCTAGGTCAAGTCGGATCGTTGATCGGATCGTTCAACCATTGAAGCGAGAGATGGGGCCTTAAGTCTATGAATTCAAAGATTTAATTAATTGGGTGGTTCTGGTCCTGCAGAGTGAGTGTGACTATGAACAGATTAGTCTGTGATATACTACAGTACAGTACCTTGGAGACACATACACACCTTTCAGATGTTATGGCCAGGTTATTGTATTAGCCTTTTTAGATATGTAATCTACTTTTTATGTCAGGTTGTTTCTATATTTTTCCATGCATGGATAAGTGTTATAAACTTTTTTTTGTGAATGACATACAGTCTGTCTTTCAAATGTATCATATTTGTGCACAAAATGAAAAGTGAAAAAAATAGCACAATAAAGCTAAATAAAAAATAAAGCTAAATAAATAAATAAAGATATAATCTTTTACAGCAATACAATCAGCTTAAATCAGTGTTCTGCTCTGTCCACATCCTCTGCCACGATAACATGTAATGCATAGCAGGCTTTTATCAATGACACCTGTTTCTGTTCTGCCCCTTAGTCCTCTTACCTAAAGTGCACTAAGAGCTAAGGAAATACTCTACCACAACAATTTCCACTAGCTGATTCATTGGAAGAGATGAAATATTAGCCTTTATACTTAATGCTCAGATTAGGCAGATGGAAGATGGAGGATGCAATTCTAATTCCAAGTTGTGTTTCTGGCTCTTTGAGCTGTGGTAGTAGGGTCACTGGTAGAGGTAATATCACACTGAGCCAGGAAAAATCTCAAAGTGGGCATCAGATTGGAGGGGTAGTTGTATAAGGAGCTTAGGCCATTTCCTACACAAAGAAAACTGACAATCAATTAAGGGATTACAATAATGATTCTGTGATGGACAAGACCTGGGAACCAGACAGTGGTGTTGAGGAGGTGAAGTCATCAGAGGAGACAGGTGTTGGCCTCAACGATACATAATACAGGTGATGGGTGGCTAAAAGATTCTCTGAAGTAAAATCAGTTTTTTTGTGGTCAGCTCTGAAGAAGTTAATGCTACACTTGCAATTGGTGACGAAGGCTTAAAGCGAACCTGTCACCCCCCCTGGACATCAAAAGCTATAATAGCCACCTTCTGCAGCACTAAGGCTGCATTCAGGGAAGGTGGCTATAAGCTTTTGATGGCCTTTTTACTATTAAATATGAACTTATATAAAGTCCAATACCTAAGACCGGGAGGCGGGGTTTCGCGCTCCTCCGACCCGCCTCCTCATGTCATTCATGGTGCTCGCCTGCTACTGCCTCCCCTCATAGTCTATCATGAACGCGCGGCTCCGTTCTCGTCTTTGGAGCCGCGCATGTGCTGTGCGCCCGGTGTCCAGGAAGTCGTCGGGCTGCGCGCGCACCCCGACGACTTCCTGGACACCGGGCGCACAGCGCATGCGCGGCTCCATAGACGAGAACGGAGCCGCGCGTTCATGATAGACTATGAGGGGAGGCAGCAGCAGGCGAGCACCATGAATGACATGAGGAGGCGGGTCGGAGGAGCGCTAAACCCCGCCTCCCGGTCTTAGGTATTGGACTTTATATAAGTTCATATTTAATAGTAAAAAGGCCATCAAAAGCTTATAGCCACCTTCCCTGAATGCAGCCTTAGTGCTGCAGAAGGTGGCTATTATAGCTTTTGATGTCCAGGGGGGGTGACAGGTTCGCTTTAACAGTGCTTAAAAGGTCTGATAACAAGTGATGCATGCAATCAACTTGTGTCCGTTCTTGTGAACGTTGCCACCATATGATTGCTTACCAGGTTTTGCAGTAGGAACATAAGCTTCTGCATGCTACCAATGGGTGAATTTGATGATTGTGCAGTCACAACCTTACTACAGTATATTATAGAGTCGGCTGCCTTTCAAGAAGTTATGGCATGAGCTTATCTTTGATAGAAAATACACAACCACCATTATTTTTCAAAGAAAGAGGTGACGGATCTCTATTAATTTCACATGCAGGAGAAGGGAGCCACTCTTTTGACATGTCTTTGAGCTCCAAAGTGCACTGTACCATATACACCAGGAGAACTAAATATAGGCATTGATATAGCTTGAGCTTCACTGACAAACGGGTAAATATTTTTGAATGCCAATGATGCACCCCCACAATTATGACAGGTTATGAAGCCTCTGCAACTAAAAGCTACATCTGTTCCCACCACCAGGGGAAGTTATCTGTCTTCCCTTACACCTTTTCTGAATTTTAACTCAATAGTCAAGAACCCATCTCTAACAACAAAGGGCAGAAGGTTGATTCTACACATCACCATCACCCCCACCCTTTTCATTTATTAATGTAAATGACTGCCAGGTAGTCTCACAGTTTGTAAACACTGAGGTTGTTAGAAGCGAGGTGTACGCTTAATGTTGCATTTAGGACCATCCTGATTGGCGTACACCTTGCTGGGGTGGGATGGCTTTATGTTTTGTTTTTTTATCAAACACAGTGTGCACTATGCATCCTATGTTAATTATATGTATTGTTACATTTGTCTTACTTTTTACAGCAGAGTATATGCTCATTAATTTATATCCTAGGTTGTGTCTGTTAAATGACCACATTGTGAACATGCTTCTATATGTTGCATGTATACCAATTTATATTCCGGCTAATGTCTTCAGTTTGCTGTAATGTAAAAGCATACTCAGTACAAAAACATTAAACATTTACCAATATAGGACTCCATTTTTTCACAGGTTGTAGACAAGCCATTGCTATTTTGCTTTGAAAATATTGACCTTTTCCTGCTTCCTTAAAAAAAAACACATAAATTTGGACAGCTTAAACTAAAGACTTTTGAAACTGTTTTACCTCTTAACGACAGGCGTACGTCTCTAGACGTCGGCTGTCATTACCCGGTGTTTGAAGTGAGCTCCGGCGTGGAGCTCACTTCAAACCTCCCACATCTAAGCTGATCTCACTAGCTGAGATGTGGGAGTAACAGCAACAATCGGTCCCGCCATCCGATCGGTGCTGTTAACCCCTTAGATCCCGCCCTCAAACTCTGAGAGCGGGATCAAAGGGAGCCGGAGCGGGCTGCGCGCGCTTACCGGGCTCCAGGGGAGATCTCGCGATAGTATCGCGGGATCTCCCGTGCTGATGTCACAGGCCAGGGTCCTGGCTTGACCCTGGAACCTGTCATGGAGCATTTCCGGGTTGTGGTTGGCAGGGGCTGCCAACCACAACAGGTCCGCGATTCTGACACATACAGAGGAGCTGCAGCTCCTCTGTATGTGTCAGAAGCGATCGGACTGTGCAGCTGCATGCCTCTCACAGGGGCTGTGTAAAAGTAAGAATCAATAAGCAAATAAAGTTTTTACAAAGTTGAAAAAAAAACAAAAAACATAAAAGTTCAAATCACCCCCCTTTTCTTCCATCCACAATAAAAGTATTAAAAGAAAAAAAATACACATATTTGGTATCGCCGCGTTCAGAATCGCCCGATCTATCAATATAAATAATCAAATAATGAGATCCAAAAACTGCGTAGCGCAAAAAATGGTTCAAACGCCAAAATTACGTTTTTTTGATCACTGCAACAATGCTAAAAAATGCAATAACGGGCGATCAAAACAGCGTATCCACCCAGGTATGGTATCATTAAAAACGTAAACTCGAGACGCAAAAAATAAGCCATCACCCAGCCCCAGATCCCGAAAAATAAGGACGCTACGGGTCGCAGAACATGGCGCAAAAAGTGCAATGTTTTTTTTTCATGCTTTTGAATTTTTTTCCACCACCTAGATACCAATAAAGCTATACATGTTTGGTATCTACAAACTCGTACTTACCCGAGGCATCACACGGTCATGTCGGTTTTACCATATAGTGAACACGGCGACTACAAAACCCAAAAAACCAACGTCTTATTGCACTTTTTTTGCAATTTCACTGCATTTAGAATTTTTTTGCAATTTTCCTGTACACTATATGGTAAAACAAATTATTGCATCTGAAAGTACAACTCGTCCTGCAAAAAACAAGCCGTCATATGTCTGTGTCAACAGAAAAATAAATACGTTATGGCTCTTGGAAGCCGAGGAGCGAAAAAACGAAAATGAAAAATGACAAATTTCTTCATCACTAAGGGGTTAATTATTTCTTCTTTTATTTTCAAAATAACACACTTGTTTTTCAGCCTAAATAAAGGGATCATTTGGATTATTTTTGGATTGCTTATATTTAAGCTATCTCTTCTTTATTTAGCAAAAAAAATATTTTGCTACGCTTCAATGAGGGATTATTTTGTGCCACATTGCGTTAACAATCTACAGCTTATTCTGTGAATCACCTGGGTATAAATACCAAGGCATATAGGCATATACCCTCAAAAAGGAATGAGTCTTGGATTATTTTTATAATTCAAGTTGCCTAAGTGGTCTGTGAGGGTACCGTCACACGAGGCCATTTCGGCGGCAATTTTATAGGTAACGCAGGGGTGTGGCGTATCGCCACTGACATGGCCTGTGCATCGCCTAATGTAAATAGGAGATGGCGACGCCTTTGAGTGGTCGCCTGGTTTCTCAGCAGTGCTCTGAAACCAGGCGAGCACTCTGGGGTGATATGTACTCATCGCCCCATGTAACAGGGGGACGGCGATCTTACAGGCGATAGGTGACATAGGCTCCCAAGTTACAGAATCGCCGCTGGGGTTTTTGGACACCCCAGCGGCAATGGCGCCTGTAAGATTGCCGGTGCATTGCCGGAGGTGTCGCCGCATGTAAACATGCGACGGCAACGCTGGCGGGGCGCCAAAAACGTGCGCACTCCCGCCTGTCGCCGCCGATATCTCCAGCGACGTCACCTCGTGTGACGGTACCCTAAGTGCAGTATGTTTTAAAGTAGACAGTGTACAAAAAAGAGAACAGAAGCACTCTATCCTTAATAGACTCCCAACTTTATTCAATAAGTGTGCATAAGCAAAACAGGGAAAGATGCAGAGTATGTGGGAAAACCTTGTGGTGCTTCAACTGGTCCAGCCGGTGGTTGAAGAACCACAAGGTGCAAAACAGGCTGTTGTCTCACTGTTCTACACGGGATACAACTGCTTCTACTATAAGCTGGCACCCGTCAATCCTAGATGTGGTTTATGGAGCTCTGGGATGGATCTAAGGCTCCTCCCTGGAGAAGTCTGTAAGTAATGGCGGAGTTTTCTTCTCTATTCTATTGTTTTAAAATAGGCCATTGTTTATTACTAACTACTATCCGTTTCTGTGAGGTAGACAGGGTGATGTCACTTGGACATTGTGTTTACATTAAAGAGCTCAAAAGGGATTTAATACAACACTAACAGTGTTATTCACATATCTTATGGACTATTATAAGTTGTGCAGTATTTAGATTAGTGCAAATTAATTTGCTGTTAATCGAAGTTTAGAGAAAAATCACTGAATCTGTCGATTTTGAGTTTCAAAAGATCAGCTCATTGTCAGTAATAATGTGTTCCTTGGAGTAATGATTGATATCATGGTTTACTATCTGGTAGTTTGACGGATAAACCTAACAGAAAATACTACTGATTGGCGTGCTTGCAATAAAAGTTTGTGAGGGAAGGGATACTGGTATACAAATATGTCAACATTTTGGAGAGGCCTCTCATTTCCTTTAAATAGTAATGTCAATACTACAGTAGGCAAAATAATTGTAGATAACCTTACAGAACATTTCAGACAATTTTATGGCAAAAATTTAATAAAGGCTCGTTTTTGTTTCGAAAGATTTGGCCCCGATTCATCTTTTCCATTTTTTATTTAGCAAAATAGGTAGTTAGAAAGGGTTAAAACACTGCACTGCCGGGATCCTTGAATATATGCAAACTCAAATCGTAACTAGAAACGTGATTCTTTATCATGCATTTCGGAGCTATCTGTGCTTCCTTCAGATAGAATCATAGATGATATTTTATCTGAAGAAGGAGAAGATAGCTCTGAAACATGTAATTAAGAATCACGTATTTATAGTTACAATTTGTTTTAATATTTTGGGACACTAATTGTAAACAAAATCTACTTGTCCAACATCAGTCCTCATCTCAAAAAATACATTTTGATTAAAAGGGCACAAATTCCTTATGGACACATTCAAAAACAATGGGGAAATCCTTCTCAGAAGAGTGGAGGTAGTTATAGTGGAATATTGGGGGTACTGTAAGCAAAAACCGACCTAAGTCTATATCCCAAAAAGATCATATTTCATATATGTTCCTTTGCCAACATACTAAGTTTCACTATATTGTTCAGTATAACAAAAATCAAAGTGTTATTCACAAGAGGCTAAACAGTTTCTGACTTGGCCTTATCCTGATTACTGATGAGCGAACCCGGGAACTGTGCAGGGCTAGCATTTGGGGGATTCCCATCGCCAAAGTCCTGGAGCCTAGATGACCCTGTCCAGTACGCTAAGTAGTCGGGTCAGTGTGAACTGCTTGCAGTGTGTGAGATTAGCTCGCATTGACCTTAAAAGCAAAGTAATCCTCCTTAACGTTGTGTAAAAATAAAAAAAATAAATCCCCACCCTCCAGAAGTGTTACATTAATGGCTGGCCGTATGTTGGCGGAGAGACACCCGGCCAATCATTAACTAGAAATGATGTATGGGGTCATGTTCAGATCCAGAACATGCAATCCCAATAACTGAACTTCCAGGGGTTCGCTCATCTCTAATCCTCACTTGGCAAACTTCATAAACCTATGTTGTTTTAGTAAATGCTGAACACAAAATGCTAATCATGAAGTGAGCCACAATTTCACTTCATTTGATATTTCCACCACTAATGGCCACTTTACACGTGGCAACAGGAAGATAGAAAACGGCAGGTGTTGGAGACAATTGTACCTTTTACCTTCAAAACACCTTGAAGTGGCTGCTTGTAATTCAGGTATCTGCAAGGTGTTTTGAAGGTAAAAGGTACAATTGTCGCCGACGCCTGCCGTTTTCTATCTTCCTGTTGCCGCGTGTAAAGTGGCCATATCAGTTTAGAGCTAATATAAAATGTACCAAAAGTCTAACAAGCTTGACACATTTGCATTTTCTGCTCAAAAATAGGTGTGGCTAGATAGCCTCTAAATCTTTTACACAATTTTAAAGCAAAAAATTAGAATCTGTCTCAAACATATTAGTGCAAAAAAAACACAACTAATAGGCGGTATGAAAGTCAATTAGACATGGTAAAAAGGCACAAAATGTATTAACAGCATATAACACCTTGATATATTTTGTACAATTTTGGACTTTCTAGTCTAAATTTGGAATGTCTAAGGCTGCGTTCACATGCCCTGTAATTTTCGTGTCTTTTTACGCGTGGTTTTCCCCAAAAGCGTATTTGTGTCTGCAATTCCCAGCAAAGTGAATGGACCATTATAAGGAGCTGGAATACACATTGTCGTTCAGAAATGTCTATTCCAGCGCTTATAAGCATGGGCGCAGGGGGAAGTGATGTCACACGGGAGCAGGAATAATGTTACATGTCGAGGCTGTAGTTTCACTTTCTCAGTGTATCTACATACACTGCGATATTGAAATAAAAGTGAACAAAAGGTATTAAAAATGAAAAAAATAAAATACTCACTTCTCCACCAGGTGTCCTGGAACACGAGGGAAAGACGTCCGATCAGTGAAAGGACCTGAATGATCTGATTGGACGGTACCAATCAGCTGATGTGTCACGTGACATCATCAGCTGATCGTGACGTGAGATCATCAACTGAGAGTTTAAACCACCTGCCAAAACTGAACTCAGCTAACATATAAGGCCCCTTTCACATCAGCATTTTTTTAAATCGCGGCAGATGCGGTGAAAAAAATCATCTGCCACGATTAACGCATAACCGCGACACTTGAGCACAGTTGCGGCAAGCCCCATGCAATGTCGATGGGGCTTGCGGTAAGGTGTGGCAGGTGCGGTATCGGCACTTGTGGCAGGTGCGGCCGCAAAAAAAACGCAGTCAGCAGCGTTTTTTTTCGCAGCCGCACTTGCCACAAGTGCCGAAACTGCACTTGCTGACCTGCCGCACCCTTACCGCAAGCCCCATAGACATTGCATGGGCTTGCCGCAACTGTGCCGCAAGTGTCGCGGTTATGCATTAAATCGCGGCAGATGCTTTTTTTCACGCATCTGCCGCGATTTAAAAAAAAACGCTGATGTGAAAGGGGCCTAAGCTGGCAGCATCAGCTGATCAGTTTAAACCGCCTGCCCACCGATTTGGCGGGCGGTTTATAACCGCTCAGCTCATACTGTCAGGTGACACATCAGCTGATCGGTTTGCCACTGGTCAACTGATTCAGGTCCTGCAGCGATTAGACATGGACACCTCGCATCCTGGGACAATCGGCAGAGAGTGAGCATTTTATTTTATTATTTTATTACAATTGCTTTCTTTTACTTCACTTTAGCAGTGTGTGTACATACACTGCTAAAGTAAAAGTACACATACATGTCACACAGGAACAGGATTATTCCTGCCCCTGTTGACATCACTTCCTACTACGCATTGGCTCAGGTCATACTACCTTAATAGCAGATTTAATGGTGCTGTGCTAAAGACTTAGAAATTTGCTCCAGAAGCGCATAGCATTAACGCTATGGCTTCTGGTGGACGCTGCCCCATAGAAACCCATTTTGTATCTTGACAGCGGCCACACACAGAGCTGACTGGGCGGCCGCTTTTCAGGAGTGCACAGGAAATGCTGCGTGCAGCGTTTTCCTGTGCACTGAGTTAACAGTTATAACAGTTAAATATCCCTAGTTATCTTTACTGAAATATGGGATCATATCAAGTGCATTTTATATAATCCTTTATCACTTTGCTAAATTCTTTTTATATTTGTATCTACAGTACAATATTAGAATATATACTGTAGATAAGAGACGATATGATATCATTCACAACCAAAGACAAAGAATATTCTGTATAGACACGAATTGCGTCCTGTGAAGTGACAGTGGAAAGCTAACACATTATCTATACCCTTTAAAAATCTGTTTTTATCAAGTCTGATATGGAATCTTGCCATGCGCTTTTCAACACTCTAATAAAACCGATTGGCTGCTAACTGTCAGCAGTAAGTTTTAGCTCTCAGATGCCAATGTTGTGATTAGACACCATATGGTATAAGAATTTCCTTGCTTATCTATAAGGAACAGTGACTGCTTTTTCCAGTACTGGCTTAAGTATATATAATGCTAGTTTGAATGATCTGTGTCACTTCAGAAGGTGTCAGTATGCTTTTATTCATTATCACAGTTTGAGCTGAAACATTATTTTTTAGTACTTATATTTCATGTGGCAAAATACTTCTGATTTCACACAATATTCTCCATCTGGCTGTCCCTTGCAGTAACCCCTATTTGAATATGTTGTTGCATTTGACAATTTCTACATTCTCTGCTATTTAATCACTTATAAATAATAAAGATATTTCAAACTGAAATAAGATCTCATATAGGCTAATAACTATATCGACTCCTAAGGCTTTTTAAAATAATTTTACATTTTTTCCTTAAAGGGGTTGTCCACTACTAGGACAACTCCTGAATCAAAACTAGTTTCCCCTGTTAAAATAATAGAGCCTATAGTCACCTTCCATGCTCCCACTATTCTAGCGATGTCGATAATCGTGATCACCCAATCACTGCGGCTTCCTTTTCCCCGCCTTAAGACCAAACGATCCATCAACAGGAAGTGAGCACTGCGGTTGCCGCAGTTTATAGCTTGTTTGATCAGAAGGTGGGCAGAAGGAATCCGGCAGTCAGAGGATGTGTGGCTCACAAGATGTCACAATGTCACGTGAGCCCCGATCCGCAATTAATGACAGTGCTGGAATAGCACCACCATGGGAGGTAAGTACAGGCTCTTTTATTTTAACAGAGGGAAACAAGTGGATTCAGAAGGGGTTGTCCTAGTAGTGGAAACAACTTTTACTGTTAAAATTATTTTACAATTATTTATAAATTATCATACTCATAATGTATCTTTACTAGTCAATAAGAAAATTTGCAAATAAATTGGACTATCCTAAAAGAGTCTGTTTACATAAGTATTTAATTTATACCTATTTGCCGTCAACTTTTAGTTAGTCATTTTAAGGTATCAAGCACTGAGAACTTTCATTTCTACAATTAATGCATACCTATTGCTATTAAAAGTACACAAACACCTTTCAACCAACTGTAGATGTTGAGATGTAAAGGACCCTAAAAATTGCATGTAAACTGTGTTTTTGAGTCTTTTTACATTCAATTTCATGTCCTATAATATTGCATATTTGGGACCGGTGAGACTGCTGGAACTATAAAGGTTCTACTTTATATTGTTAGCGTCCTCTTTTTCCCATCTCCTACTCATCTTTACTGAATACAGATACAAAGATACAGATACAAACCTTGTATTTAGATGAACTGTTACTATGATTTTAACTGGAGAAGTGATTCTTATAAACAAATCAGGCCCCTACACGTATTAGACCTATGAAGACTCTGGTCAACTGATAGTCAGTTGAGAATCCAATTATAAATGTCCATTTTCGGACAGCTGATCACATTGTTCTCCCAGGGATAAGCCACCAGACAATGTTTTAGCCGGTGGCGTTCTTATACAGAACAGAAGAGCAGTCAGCCAAATGAGTTCTACTGTATATAGCACAGTCAGATAAGATGGCTATTGGCCAAACAATTGGTTGAAACATCATTTGGATAGCATCCATATATGTGTATAGCCAGGCTTAAAGGAAACCAACCACCTCAGATCACCCTAATACACAGTTAGTACATGTCCCTGCACCCTAAGGATACCTTTCCAGCACTGTTTTTGTGTAAAATCTTGCATTAGTATAACTGATATAAAGAGTTTATAAACTTACCAGCCTGGTGACTTCTGGGCATATCCCTTCTCCTGTTATACTTCAGGGCTGTGCATTCATTGCATGGCTGTCCTCCCCCTCCCTCTGTGCAGAGGAGATAACGATCACACCCATCAGGGCAGGGCAGCAGGCACAGAGGGAGGGGGAGCACAGACATGCAATGCACAGCCCTGAAGTATAACAGAAGGAGGGATACGCCCAGAAGTCACCAGGCTAGTAAGTTTATAAACTCTTTATATGAGTTATACTAATGCAAGATTTTACACAAAAACAGTGCTGGAAAGGTATCCTTAGGGTGCAGGGACATGTACTAACTGTGTATTAGGGTGATCTGAGGTAGTTGGTTCCCTTTAAAGGGAATCTATCAGGCCAAAAATTCATATATAACTGCTGTCATTTTCTAATTCCTCTGGTAAAGCTCTTTCTATTCATGCATTTCTTTTATTTATACTTCCCTCTATCCTCTATACAGTGCAAAATAAAAGATTAATTCCATATTTCAATCACAGTGAGTGATCACTTAATTATCTGCAGCCCGCTCCCCAGGAAATTAATATTCATGTAGTATCATCACTGCCCTCCTTTGTAAGCACACAACCAATACTGTGGAAACCACTCACATGGCGGGGTCTGTATCCTGAGTGGCTCTCCAGGCACTCACTACAGAGGAGAAAGGAGGGGGAGGAGGTGTGTGCTCTTATCAGCTGCACCTCTGACATCATAATTTCTTTCCAGTATTAAGGAGTGTTATTGTGTGTATCTGAGGCATAAGTGTAGTGTGCGCTCTCTGAGATATTTCTATGTGGTTATATGAACATTTCATCATTTGCAGAGCAGATTACATGTATGTAGGAAAAACAACATTCATATAAAATGTGGTTCTACAAGAGTTGTAGCACAAAACAATCTTTCCTCTCTTAACCCTCTCTCCCTCCAAAGCAGCCTGCAGAAGTCTGAGATTTTCAGTGTAACTTCAGCACAGAGGAAAGTGACAGAATAACAGCTTTGATAGGCATGTTTATATAAATACTATTTACATACTGCAGATCACTCATGAGTGAAGGTGATGAGCCGGACTAGTGAAGATAGTGAGCTACTGGGTGTGAAGATGCTTAAAGCAAGAGAACTACAGAGTGTACAGTGTGAGGTAGCAACCGGGGAACCCGCTTGCATAACGACAAAACACGTGTTTATAAGTTTAACCAATGTCTACCCGTTTATTTTTCACATATAATAACATAACCCGGGTAGCATGTTGAACACATCACATTGCTTATAAACACTTTACATAAATACATCATACATTACATAGAACATTGCACATATACATTCACAGTAACCCGGGACCTGTAACCACGACTCTCTCCCCATTGGAGCTCTAACACCTGCTCCCGTGGTAGCTACGGCCTCCGGCCAACTTACACATCTTACAGTACATTTATAATAAACACATGTGTTATATTTCGACGATGACCCCTCCGGGTTCATAACAGGGATTGAGCAACCTGAGTACCGGGTATGTCATGTATCCCCAAGGGGCTCCTTCCTGGATATGTTTCACCCCATGTCCAGGTCAGCGTCCACCTGGTTCAACCATGGTGTCCCCACTCTAGGAGCCCTTTCAACCCCTGCTTCTGACCTTCGTTACATACACCTCAACGGGCCCTGTGGGTCCCAATGGCGGTACCTGCCGCCTGGCTTTAGTCATCCAGCTTGATGACTTAACATTACCCCGTAGTCAGGATTCCTGCCTGACCGGGCCTTACATACCATGTGTGATCCATCATTCAAACGTCCATGGATCACATACATTTCTTCCACACGCTCACAGCCCATCATCCATGGACTGTGGCTCCTCCATGGCCCATTACAGGGACTGGCAAACCATAGTACACGGGAACCTCATCTGTTACCTACTAGGAGCCCTATTACCCCTGTGTCTGGCACCACAGGCACACCCACACCCTTAGAGGCCGTGGTTGAGGGACGGGTACCCTCTGCAAGCAGCAGGGCAAGCCTCCCTCTCGTCCCACAGGGACGGAACGCCTCCAACATCATCCATACTGGCTGGGTCACTTTCTCCCCACATTATTATACAATGTTCTTACATAGGTCATCATCTTACATTCAGGGCAATTGCCTAAGCCCCTACATACATCAACGGGTCCTTTACCAACTGCCTAGTCGGACCCAATAGCGGTTATGCCCGACTGGCATTAATCACGCTTATAGCTCACTCCGTTACACGGGAACCGCTGTCTTACCGGGCACGGATCCGGGTCTCGCTACCTGGATAACGAGTCCACCAAGCGTCCCCCAAGGGCTCTTTTCCCGGACGTGTTTCACCCCACGCCCGGACCAGTATCCACCGGGTTCAGCCACGGCTTCCCCACCAGGTGCTATCACAACCTCGGACCTCGGCACCGGCATGGAGCTAGCATGCTCCCTTCATTCGCACAGAGCCTCTGGACAGCTCTGCACTTGGCTGGTCTCAGCACAATCTCCAGTCTCTGAATGAATCTCTCAGCACGAGTCTCTCAATCACTCAGCTGGCTGCCTCTTATCGTGCCAGCCACTCCTACATCGACACACCCCCTTAGCTGCTGGTAATGAGCTTTCACACAGCTCAGATTAACTCCCTGTGTTCCGGGTTGTCAGCACTCAGCCCTCATTCCTTAGGGCTTCCTCAATCTCATCCCACTCTCACTGCCGCTCATTAGGCTCATGAAACCCTGTGTCTCAAGTTGGTTCACACAGTATTATCACAGTCAAACCGGTCAGTGTGCACAGGATCATACCCTGATCCTGCATGTGATGCGCCCCGGCCATGAGGCTCATGCCGGCGGTGCCTCACAACAGTAATGATTTTTACATATTCTGAAAGGTCTGCCCAGGCACTATTCAAGGGTACTATTAGTATCATACTGAAAAATGACCTGATAAAGTCCCTCTAAGCCCATCTAGGAATAATGGAATTTTTCATTTGGAATCTCAGGTTGGTATCTCAGTATTTAAGAATACTGATAGTTTGGTAGCATTTGAGGTCTTGCAAATAATTTATAATCAAGTGAGGAAAATCTCCAGAGTCAATACAAATACATTGCTGCAGCACACAAATCCTTATGCTCTGTAATAAATGTTCTTATGCTAAACACCTGTTGACCCACAGGCAAATACATACATGAAAAAGGATTGGCAAGAAAAAAACAAAAGTAAATGAAATTTCCAAAATGTATTGGAATTTCATATTAAAACCCACAAACAATGGACATTAGTGATCTTACGTGTTTCAAGCACACAATGTGCTTATAGTCATAGATACTAGATACTGCACAGAAATACTGATATCATTATATACTCAGAAAAAAATACTGAAAAAGCACACCTTGTAAAATCAATTAATTATACAAATGAATGCATATTAACCAACTGTCATGGGTACATGACACACAAGGGAAAGCAGGGACACAATAACAACGGTTGACCCTTGTGTGTCGTGTTGTGTACCCGACAACCATTGGTCCGTGTGCCACTTTCACGCTGTATTCTCGTACACATGCTAGTCCGTGCGTGACAACACTTAGATTAACTAAAGGCATTCCTTAGTCAAGGAGAAAGTTTAATAAACAAACATAGTATTCCTCCTATTGTTCATTCCTTTGGGATACTTTGTATTTAATTTAATATTCCAATATGCTTCTCACAGTAATCATTTTTTTCTGCCAATTCCTCCCCCGCATTTAAGTGAACTAACTTTGAAAAAAAATCATACTACCAAAGGCTCCATTGTGATGTTTAAAAAAAATGTTTCCTTACACCTGAATAGCTGCTATTTTCTGTATTAACATTATGAATATGTTTGGCAACCCTCTTTTTTAATCTTCCTGCTGGTACAACAAATATATTTAAGGGAACATGTTGCACATTCAACCCAATACAATTCATTTACTATCACAGTTCATGAACCAATTAATATTCTATAAACCATCAATTTTCTGTGTTTTTACTGCAAATTTACAATCTTTGCATTTCTTTCTGAAACAGTTATGAAATCCCTTTCTGGACAACCATATCTCATTTGTTCCACCTTTATTATTGAATAAACTTATAGAGAAAACATTCCCAAATAATTTACCCCTATGCACCACACATTGTAAAACAATCAGAAAAATATTCCATAGTATATCTTCCTGAAACAATATTAGAATATATCCAATAATTACTTCTTTTATGTAATTAAATTGAAAATTAAATGGGATACTAAAAGGTAGCACAACTGTAATACTAACATAGCTATATGATTGTAGCATCCAGCATATTAACTGTATTTTTGCCCTGTGGTGAGGTTATTCCATCTACGGTACCAGAACTTGTACCTGACCGCCAGAACCTGGATGCCTTTTAGGAGTACCTGTTTCTATCTTTGTAGTGAATTACTGATTTTTATTTGCACATAAACTCCACTGATTCTCTGGTTTTTGTATACTTTCATGATGTGGAGGTGTTCAGGTCTATAGGGCAGCATAGTCTCCCCTGACCCCTTATTTGAGGTAAAAATACATGGAGTTATTTGAATTAATTGAATTAACCGACTAGAATTGGTTTCCTTTGCCTTTGGCAAGCATATAAGTGGGAAGGAAATTGAAGGCATTATGGAAGTTATGGGATCACGGTGGATAACAATGATACTCTGAAACTGAGTGTGTGCACAGAACAGTCTATATGATTGCAAATAACTAAGAAGAATCATTTTTAGATGTTTTTTCTATTTTAAAAAAACATTACAAATCTGTCAATGAGAATGAGTGAATAACCAGAAGGTACCAGCTATACCCGTCTGCTGTCTTTGTTACTTCGTTTTCAACTAACACGTTCACCATGCTTGCCTATGCCCTAACAGTAACTGATTCACTAATCTTTACTCTCTTCCACTACCCCAAACCCCATCACTCCAACACAAATATTTATCTGAACATCGCTGTTACCTCCCCACCTGAGCTCCTCTGCAGACCTGCTTCTCAATCTCACACTTCTCCTACAGAAACATAAAACAAGCTGCCCACTCTCATTCTCCCACCTGCTTGCTCTCTCTTTGCTTCTCCTATTAGCCGACATACATCCCAAGCCAGGACCTCCACAGCCAACATTACCCATTATTCCTCCTCCTATCACCCCACACCTGCAAGAAACACCCGTAATCTTTTAAATATGAAACCTATTCCCCTGACCCCCTCTCCACCGCCCCCTCTCTCTAGAGCGCTCTAGAATCCCGTTCCATCAGTAAAAAACTCCACTTCATTCACAACCTCTTTACCTCTCTCAGACTATCCTTCCTGGGCCTCACAGAAACATGGCTGACACCCTCCAACACAGCCTCCTCTGCTGTGCTGTGCTCTGGCAGACTTCATTTCTCCCACACACCTCACACTGGCAACAAACATGGCTAGCAACTGCACCTTCAATTTAATTCTACCTCCTCCATTATCCTTCCATACTTTGAAGTGCACTCTGTCTGTATGTACTCTCCCTCCATCCTCCAAATGGCTGTCATATATCGACCACCAGGCTCAACCACTTCATTCTTTGACCAATTCTACATCTGGCTTCTTCACTTTCTCTCTGTTGACATTCCCACCATCATCATGGTGACTTCAACATCTCAATTGATATCAACATCAACAGCCTCCAAACTCCTGTTACTGGCTTCATACTTTGGCCTCTCTCAATGGTGGGCCACAGCCTCACACACAGAAGGACATACACTAGACCTCATCTTTACCTGCCTCTGCTCCCTAGCTAACCCCACAACCTCCACTCTCCCCCTATTTGACTACCATCTACTTACCTTCTCATCCTTGTCCTCCTCACCTGCCACCCATGTCCACGAACTCGAATTTCCTCGCAGAAACCTCAAACACGTTGACATTCCCATACTCTCTGACTCTATTCTACCACTATCTCCATATCCTCACTCCACGACACAGATAAGACTACCACTTTCTACAATTCTACACTCACAGATGCAGTTGCCCCTCTTGTTCACGGAGAACACGACAAATCAACAGACACCCATGGCGCACAGACACCACTAAAAAGTGCGGCAAGAGTGTAGGGTTGCTGAGCGGTGCTGGAAACAAACATGTTCACAAGAAGATTTCACAGCATTAAAACAGGCACTTCTCAAATGCAAGTCAACACTTACCACCACTAAACAGAATTACTTCATTACCCTCATAACCTCTTTGTCCCACAACCCCAGGCACCTATTCAACACATTTAACTCCCTCCATAATTCCCGACCCACTGACCCCCACTTCTCGTATCTCTGCCGAAGACTTCGCAACACACTTTACCAACAAGATCGATCAGATCAGACAAGTCTTTGCTACCCAACCATCACAACCCCTATGTATATCAGTACCAGTCTCCCACTAACCCTACTCCCCTCCGTCACTGAAGGAGAACTTGCACACCACCTCTCCAAATCACACCACAACACTTGTGCATCGGACCCAATCCCTTCCCACTTCCTCCCCAACGTTACCACTTATCCCAGCCCTAATCCACCTCTTTAATCTATCACTAACCTCCGGTACCTTTCTTCTGCTTTCAAACACGCAACAATTACACATGTCTTGAAGAAGCCATCTCTCGACCCAACCTCCACATCCAGCTACCGCCCCATATCGCTGCTCCCATTTGCCTCTAAACGTCTTGAAAAGTATGTCCACACTGTACTTTCTTCCAACCTCTCATCCAACTCTCTCTTTGACAACCATCAATCTGGCTTCTGCCCTCACCACTGTACCGAAACCGCCTTAACCAAAATTACTAACGACCTACTTACCTCCAAAACTAACGGACACTTCTCCATTGTCCTCCTTCTATACCTGTCCTCTGCATTTGACACAGTCGACCACTGCCTCCTATTACAGATCCTCTCTTCCATTGCTATCACTGATCTTGCCCTCTCCTAGATCTCCTCCTACCTTTCCAACCGCACATTTAGTGTCTCCCACTCCAACGCTACCTCCTCACCCCATCCCCTCTCTGTTGGGGTCCCTCAAGGATCTTTCCTGGGCCCCTTCTTTTTTTCATTTTTACTCTTGTCCTAGGACAACTCATAAAGTCCCATGGCTTCCAGTACCACCTGTACACTGACGACACCCAGATCTACCTCTCTGGCCCAGACGTCACCTCTCTGCTGTCCAGAATCCCAGAGTGTCTATCAGCCATATCCTCCTTCTTCTCCTCTTGCTTTCTTAAACTAAATGTAGACAAAGCTAAACTTATCATCTTTCCCCCATCTCGCACCCCTCCTTTACCTGATCGATCTATCTATCTATCTATCTATCTATCTATCTATTCTATCTATCTATCTATCATAAATGATCTCACACTTTGCGCTGTACCTAAAGTCTGCTGCCTTGGAGTAATCCTTGACTCTGCCTTGGAAAATTACTTTAGGCAATAAATATACACAAGACAAAAGTTGATGACAACTTACAGTTCCATAACAAAAGGACATATGTACACTCATAAAAAGGAGTTTGGTAAGGTTTGTAAATAAAAAAACTAAAATACCATGTATCCTCCAATATTTTAAATAATACTTTACAAATTAAACATATAATACCTTCAATTTGTGCTTAAAGATAAAACTATGATATTTGTATAATGGCTGTAATGTTGACTAAGGGAGTATGTCAACTCCAGCTAACATTTTCTGAAAGTTAGAATGCATTCCAAAAATATGTCAGGGTATTAACTAAGAGAAGAATGATAACTTAACAAGAAGAGCTATGTTTATGGTTGATCGTATTGCCAGACTACTTAGTGATCATCTGTTGTGTACTGTTGAGATGAAAGCTAGCTATTCATCTCCAAGCCTTGAGATTACACTTAAGGCATTTCTGAGTGTCTTTCAGACCATTCCTATACACACTGTTATTAAATATTTTGTTTAAATAGACTTGGCCCTGCATGACTACCACACTGTGTCCAACTAAAGGCGTATTTGCTTATCCAGGCTCTTTTTATATCCTTTATGGAAGATATTAAGGGGATATTTACTAAGGTTTTTTTTTTGTTAAATGTGTGATAGTAATAAAGTCTCTTTTTCACAAGTCTTTATGACATGTCCATAATAATAGGATTTTCTGAAACAGTAGTATATCATTTAGTACTAAAGTCATCAATGGTTATATATTGTAAAAAGCTACTAAGAATATTGTATATGCAATCAGAATAATACATAATATAATCTCAGAATTCTACATAGAAAAGGTTTGCCTGATTCCCAGTTTATCGCATACGTTTTGACAAAGAGAACTTAAAATTGAATATTGCCCCTATTGAAATGTCCTATGCATATTTTACAAGACTAAATAAAGATTATCTATAATAAAGAAAATATTTATTAGCAAATTCCCTCACAATTATTATATGCACCACAACAAAACAAGGACTTATTTAACATGGAGTATTAGATCCACCAACATTACATGGAGAGCACCGCATCCAACAAACATGTTGTACACCCCCACATCAGAATCTCCTTATACACCACAGCCATACAATGCAACACAAGCATAAACACTGGCTTATCAACTACTAGTAAAAAGGCCCGATGCAATTGCATCGGGAGCAGGGTGAAATTAATAGTGTGTATACAGGCGGGTCAGTGGGTAGCAGAGTATACAGGGGGCTCTGTGGGTAGCAGAGTATAGAGGCGGGTCTGCGGGTAGCAGAGTATACAGACAGCTCTGAGGGTAGGAGATTATACAGGCGGCTCTGTGGGTAGCAAAGTATACAGGCGTCTCTGTGGGTCTGTGAGTAGCAGAGTATACAGGCGGGTTTGTGGGTAGCAGATTATACAGGTGGCTGTGTGGGTAGCAGAGTATAGAGAAGGCTCTGTGGGTAGCAGATTGTACAGGTGGCTCTGTGGGTAGCAGAGTATACAGGCGGCTCTGTGGGTAGCAGAGTATAGAGGCGGCTGTGTGGGTAGCAGAGTATAGAGACGGCTCTGTGGGTAGCAGAGTATAGAGGCGGCTGTGTGAGTAGCAGAGTATAGAGGCGGGTCTGTGGGTAGCAGAGTATACAGGCGGGTCTGTGGGTAGCAGACTATAGAGGCGGCTCTGTGGGTAGCAGAGTATACAGGCGGCTCTGTGGGTAGCAGAGTATACAGGCGGCTCTGTGGGTAGCAGAGTATACAGGCGGCTCTGTGGGTAGCAGAGTATACAGGTGGCTCTGTGGGTAGCAGAGTATACAGGCGGCTCTGTGGGTAGCAGAGTATAGAGGCGGCTCTGTGGGTAGCAGAGTATAGAGGCGGCTCTCTGGGTAGCAGAGTATACAGGCGGCTCTGTGGGTAGCAGAGTATAGAAAGGGCTCTGTGGGTATCAGAGTATACAGGTGGCTCTGTGGGTAGCAGAGTTTACAGGCGGCTTTGCGGGTAGCAGAGTATAGAGGTGTGTGTGATGGTGGCAGAGCATAGAGGCGTGTGTGGTGGTGGCAGAGTATAGAGGCGTTTGTGGTGGTGGCAGAGTATAGAGGCGTGTGTGGTGGTGGCAGAGTATACAGGCGTCTGTGGTGGTGGCAGAGTATACAGGCGTCTGTGGTGGTGGCGGCAGAGTGTACAGGCGTCTGTGGTGGTGGTGGCAGAGTATACAGGCGTCTGTGGTGGTGGCGTCAGAGTATACAGGCGTCTGTGGTGGTGGCGGCAGAGTATACAGGCGTCTGTGGTGGTGGCGGCAGAGTATACAGGCGTCTGTGGTGGTGGCGGCAGAGTATACAGGCGTGTGTGGTGGCGTCAGAGAATACAGGCGTCTGTGGTGGTAGCAGAGTATACAGGCATCTGTGGTGGTGACAGAGTATATAGGCGGCTGTGGTGGTGACAGATTATGGTGGTGGCAGAGTATACAGGCGTGTGTGGTGGTGGCAGAGTATACAGGCGTGTGTGGTGGTGGCAGAGTATACAGGCGTGTGTGGTGGTGGCAGAGTATACAGGCGTCTGTGGTGGTGGCGGCAGAGTATACAGGCGTCTGTGGTGGTGGCGGCAAAGTATACAGGCGTCTGTGGTGGTGGCGGCAGAGTATACAGGCGTGTGTGGTGGCGGCAGAGTATACAGGCGTCTGTGGTGGTGGCGGCCGAGTATACAGGCGTCTGTGGTGGTGGCGGCAGAGTATACAGGCGTGTGTGGTGGCGGCAGAGTATACAGGCGTCTGTGGTGGTAGCAGAGTATACAGGCGTCTGTGGTGGTGGGAGAGTATACAGGCGTCTGTGGTGGTGGCGGCAGAGTATACAGGTGTCTGTGGTGGTGGCGGCAGAGTATACAGGCATCTGTGGTGGTGGCGGCAGAGTATACAGGCGTCTGTGGTGGTGGCGGCAGAGTATACAGGCGTCTGTGGTGGTGGCGGCAGAGTATACAGGCGTTTGTGGTGGTGGCAGCAGAGTATACAGGCGTCTGTGGTGGTGGCGGCAGAGTATACAGGCGTGTGTGGTGGCGGCAGAGTATACAGGTCGTGTGTGGTGGTGGGTGGCGGCAGAGTATACAGGCATCTGTGGTGGTGACGGCAGAGTATACAGGCGTCTGTGGTGGTGGTGGCGGCAGAGTATACAGGCGTCTGTGGTGGTGGCGGCAGAGTATACAGGCGTTGTGTGGTGGCGGCAGAGTATACAGGCGTCTGTGGTGGTGGGCAGAGTATACAGGCGTTTGGGTTCGGGTGGGCGGCAGAAGTGGTATATACAGGCGGTCTGTGCGTGGTGGTGGCGGCAGAGTATACAGGCGTCTGTGGTGGCTGGCGGCAGAGTTATACAGGCGTCTGTGGTGGTGGCGGCAGAGTATACAGGTCTGTGGTGGTGGCGGCAGAGTATACAGGCGTCTGTGGTGGTGGCGGCAGAGTATACAGGCGTCTGTGGTGGTGGCGGCAGAGTATACAGGCGTCTGTGGTGGTGGCGGCAGAGTATACAGGCGTCTGTGGTGGTGGCGGCAGACTATACAGGCGTCTGTGGTGGTGGCGGCAGAGTATACAGGCGTGTGTGTGGGGTTGGTGGGGCAGGAGTATACAAGCGTCTGTGGTGGTGGCGGCAGAGTATACAGGCGTCTGTGGTTGGTGGCGGCAGAGTATACAGGCGTCTGTGTGGTGGGTTGGCGGCAGAGTATACAGGCGTCTGTGGTGGTGGCGGCAGAGTATACAGGCGTCTGTGGTGGTGGCGTGGCGAGAGTATACAGGCGTCTGTGGTGGTAGGCGGCAGAGTATACAGGCGTCTGTGGTGGTGGCGGCAGAGTATACAGGCGTGTGGTGGTGGCGGCAGAGTATACAGGCGTCTGTGGTGGTGGAGCAGAGTATACAGGCTCTGTGGTGGTGGGGCAGAGTATACAGGCGTCTGTGGTGGTGGCGGCAGAGTATACAGGCGTCTGTGGTGGTAGGCGGCAGAGTATACAGGCGTCTTGTGGTGGTGGCAGCAGAGTATACAGGCGTCTGTGGTGGTGGCGGCAGAGTATACAGGCGTCTGTGGTGGTGGCGGCGGTGTATACAGGCGTGTGTGGTGGCGGCAGAGTATACAGGCGTCTGTGGTGGTAGCAGAGTATACAGGCGTCTGTGGTGGTGGGAGAGTATACAGGCGTCTGTGGTGGTGGGAGAGTATACAGGCGTCTGTGGTGGTGGCGGCAGAGTATACAGGCGTCTGTGGTGGTGGCGGCAGAGTATACAGGCGTCTGTGGTGGTGGCGGCAGAGTATACAGGCGTCTGTGGTGGTGGCGGCAGAGTATACAGGCGTCTGTGGTGTGGTGTAGGGGCCAGAGTATACAGGCGTCTGTGGTGGTGGCGGCAGAGTATACAGGCGTCTGTGGTGGTGGCAGCAGAGTATACAGGCGTCTGTGGTGGTGGCGGCAGAGTATACAGGCGTCTGTGGTGGCAGCAGAGTATACAGGCGTCTGTGGTGGTAGCAGAGTATACAGGCGTCTGTGGTGGTAGCAGAGTATACAGGCGTCTTGTGGTGTGGTGGCAGAGTATACAGGCGTCTGTGGTGGTGGCAGAGTATACAGGCGTCTGTGGTGGTGGCAGAGTATACAGGCGTCTGTGGGTGGTGGCAGATATACAGGCGTCTGTGGTGGTGGAGAGTATACAGGCGTCTGTGGTGGTGGAGAGTAACAGGCGTCTGTGTTGGTGGCAGAGTATAGAGGTGTCTGTGGTGGTGGCAGGCAGTGTGGGTAAGTGGGGGCAGTGTGGGTGATTGGGGGCTAATCAGGGGCAGCGTGGGTGGAGATGTCAGCCTCGCCTCCTCAGTAGCTTTAGTTGAGGAGCAGGGGGGTGGTAGCAGACTGGAGCGCCGCCGTCCCTGCAGCCTACGGGTGTCACCTGTACACAGGTAATGGGAGGGAGGCAAACAGTCACTGACCCCATGGTGCAGAAGCAGGCAGCTGCCAGTGAGTATCGGTCGGACTGTGTGAGGTGTGGCGGGAGTGAGGAGCTCTCGCATCAGCTGCTGTAAGTCCTCATGTGTCTCTGAAGCCGGCGGCTGGCAGCAGTGATGATAGCGGCGGAGCTCCGGGCGTCTGTGGGCGGGGAGGTAGAGGCTGGCGGGCGCCATTGTGTGCAGTCTGGCGGGGATGAGGAGCTCTCGCATCAGCTGCTGTAAGTCGTCATGTGTCTCCGAGACCGGCGGCTGGCAGCAGTGATGAACGCGGCGGAGCTCCGGGCGTCTGTGGGCAGGGAGCTAGAGGCTGGTGGGCGCTGGCATGGCGCTCCTACAGGCGCGGATCTATGGGGGGAGTCCGCGGCACGGAGGAAGTGTGTAGGAAGTGATGGCAGATCCCACCTGCCTTCAGCAGCAGCGGCATCGCTCGCAGTGCCGCGGGGGAGTCTGGGATTCGGCTACAACGCCCGAATTCCAAACTCCCGATTATATAAGTAGATATGTCAGATTTAAATCTGCATGTATTTAGTGAAAAATCGCCATGACAACACATATACAACAAGCATTGTTCAGGGCCGGAACCGCAGCAATGTTAGCGCGATGCGATCATCTGTGCATTCGCCGGCGGTCCACGTCAGGCTAGGGTCACACATAAGCCCAGGATCCGTTTTTGGCATCAGCTTTTTCACTTTTTTTCCCAAAAACTTTCAGTTTGGACTGTCAGTCCAAAAACTGATGCTAAAAACGGATCCTGACTTAAGTGTGACATGCATTTGTAAAAAACGCATGCGTTTTTTAACATGGGGCCCTATGGGAAACGTATGCATTAACGCATGGTACATATAGGCACCATACGTTAGCGCATGCGTTTTTGCATGCGTTTTTTTTTTTTACAAAATGACTAAGTCCAAAAACACATTCAAAGGCGCAGGAGGCACAAAATGCAGCCTAGGAAAAACGGATTTGGCATGAAAAACATTTCCAAAAATGTATTGGCATGTGTGACCAGAGTCACTTCCGGTCAGGTGAACAGCAGGTGCTTTATATAGAAGCGCCGGCTGGTGCCTCAGTGCCACTCAACGCTTAGACACCGAGGTGTCAGCACCTACCACTGTGCCACCAATGTATGTCAGAGGCTCAAGATAACAAGATAAGTACCTTGTATTACCATATACACACCAAACATTATTTGTTTATTCTGGTCTCCACAGAGTGAAAGCTCCAGAACCAAAACAGACAGTTAGGCCCGCTTCACACTGCGGCAAGATCCAATCCGGGGCTGTCAGGGTGAACCTGACAGCCCCTGACTGGATCTGGACACAGAACCAGAGGGCCAATTTTGCCCTCCGGTCCAGTGTGCAGCCAGATGGCACATTTGTAGCCACAGCTGCTGATAATTCAGGACCGCGGCTCCTGAACTGTCAGCAGGGGACAGCTCTGTGGCGCTGAGCTTCAGCCCCCGGCGTCCAGTACTCGGGTGCGGCTCCGGTGCCATCCGGCACCATAGACCCCCATGTTAGGGTGCACCAGATCACACCGGACTGGGAGTATCCTGGAGCATCCGGGAGGATAGGCTTACTTCCCCCGGACACAAAAATTTTTGTGTCCGTGAGAAAAATCTGAATCCTCCTGGATACTCCCAGACAGATGGTCCAGGGCTGTCAGGTTCACCCAACTAACTAAACTAACTAGCCAACTATATTGTTTTTTCAAGTTTTGTTGTGCTTCAAACATACAGGGTCACAGCTATGCATTTTGTCTATATAAGCTTTAATGGGCAGGTTTTGAAAATGTCGGGCCTAGAATCTGCTCAGCACCTGTCTATTTTGAGGGCTGCCAGCACACAGTCAGGTGAACAACAAGACTTCACCTTGTAGTGGTGGGATAGCTATAAGACTGGCTTCACACCATGATTTTTGTTCTCCAGGTCTGTCTGGTGTGAACCGGAGAGACCCAGATCTGGGTTTTGCCCCCCATAAATTTCCATGGTGCCAGATTGTGTCTGTACGGGAGGATCCTGTTGTTTTCGGTTTTTGCCCCGGATACAAAATCGGAACTTGCAGCATTTTTTGTGCCCGGAGCACATAATGAGGAGGATCCAGCAGAAAAACGACGCCGGCTGCTGAAAGAGCGGCGGCTCTGAAATTCAAGCTGCATGTTTTCAGCACCTGGACAGCGCAGCATAACATAGCCGCCATTGAAGTTCAGCATGTGGAGAGCTTCACAGCTGAACTTTCAGCACCACGGCTAATTCACCTGCAACTGCAATGTTGAAATTTCAGCACTGGATAGTGGAATTCAGGCGCAGGAATGATTCCGGCACAAAACAGGATCAGGGGGCATGTTTGCCCTCCAGTTCTGTTTGTCCGGGGCTGTCAAGTTATGTCGGGTGCTTCCTGCAAAACAATGGACATAACCTGACAGCAGAAAATAGTGGTCTGAAGCCGGGCGTAAGCTCTTTAGAACAAAATACTGCATCAAACGGCTTGTTGCTTTCTTGAGAATGAGTAGACATGTGACAATCCATAGTGCTAAAGGGGTCAGGAATAGAGATGAGCAAACCTTTGGAAGTTCAAATTCGGTTCAGTTCACCAAACAGGCAATGTTCAATGAACAAGTTTGAATTCGGTTCATCAAACCTTCTGAACTCGATTGAAATCAATGGGAAGCAAATTAAAGGGCCTAGAAAGCACCTTAAAAGGGGCACAAAAGCTGCCAAACACAGCTCAAACTGTTTTACAGTGGAGTCCCCCTGTTTTGGCACAGACATTAGCTTCCTACAGTATTGCTTAACAAGCTTCAGAGACACTGTCACACTCACTATACTTGCGGGCACGCAGCAGAGAATCCCGCTATAGCCACGGCATGTTGTTTGATGCTTTTCTTGAAGCAGATTTTGAGAATCTGCATATCTGTCCAGAAACCACCAAAGTCTATGAGAGTTCAGAAGTGCTGTGCCAACATGTAGTTTTTTTCCTTTACACATTTGGTGCAGATTTTGGGGCAGAAAACCCCAGGTGCAAGGAAAAAAAAGCAACATGGGCACCGCACTTCTGACCTGTCCTATGCTTTGCTGTCCCAGGTTAAACATGCAGATTTTGATGCAGATTCTCAAAATCTGTGTGAAAAAAAGCATCAAACAATGCACAGTGGGCAAAGGGTCTAAGAGGGTCTAGGAAGAGCTGCAGATGTGGTGAAAGGGCTTGAAGATTCCTCTTGTCTCCTGGCTACTTCCTGAGAGACATCTATGTGGCACCCCAGGGGTTAATTTGCCACAGTAACAACACCAAGGGTTAACTCCCCACACAACCCACAACACTACACTAGCGCCTCCAGGCCAGAAGGGGGAGCTAAAACAGCTTCCCTATAAATTCTGGTGTGGAGAGGATGTGAGCAGTTCAGTACGTAGCAGTACTGTGAAGAGTTCAGTTCAGTTCAGTGCGGTGTAGCACTGAGGAAGAAGGACTCAGGTGTAAAGGAGCTGCCTTAGGCTTCCCCACGGTCCGCTGTTCAATTCCAGGCCTAGCCAGGGTCTAACAGAAAGAGTCAATAGGAACAGAGGAACACATCTGGGAGACTGAGTTACCCCATAACTTGTCCCGGAAGAGCGCAAAGACCGGATACCAGATCCGAAATTGTGACTGACACAAGCAGCACAGTAAACACCGGACTAGTGGAGGTTATAGATCTGCACTATACCACAGCGAAGCAACATGGCGGGGTCAGAAACACACGGATAAGACTCAAGTTGCCTAGCAAGGGGGTACCTATGAGGAGAGACAGGGTCGGCAGCCTAGCTAAAGCGGCAGCAGGGCCACACACACAGCGCAGGAGTGGGAAGCCAAGGACCTGGTCAGGGTGGGAGCAACTCGGCCCTGGTACAGACTCCGTGGACAGTACCCTGCTGAACAACAACTACAGTAAAGATGTGGAAAACTACAAAACCATGAGTCTGTGTGATCCTTGCACTCAAGCCCTACTTTCCCTCACAAACTATTATTATCTCAATCACTACCCCTACTCTGCATCAACTACAGACTATTATCACCACTGCGCTGGGGAACCAGGCTCTGCCCGTGGAGAGCCATTACATCACCGGCTGCCAAACATCATCCCCGGAGGTTCTGCAGCAGCGGTGGTCACCCTGACCACATACCACGGGTGGCGTCATGACTTTCTCCCCTGTAAATGCTCCCATTACTTGTAGGCTCGGGACATGGTCCGGACCAAGACCGCCGTGATAACCCCAGTGATACCCCGGTCCAGTACTGAGTACCCCGTCTCAGTGGGCTCAACAACTGCACAATAGAACTGTGGATAAAATAGGAGCACAAATAAGGTATTCTCCTGATGATAAGTTGGAGATAATTTATCAGGTTTGCTCACCTGGACAGGTTGTGTGAAACAACCAGTCTGGATCATATGTAATGGTTACTGCAGAATCCATGAGCCACGTATACCATGTGGCAACAAGTAAAGGCAATGGATATGTTGGTGGATGAAAGACATCCGGGCTGCTGTGAATAGAATGAGCTAAAGAGATGATACATCAAAATGGTGTCTTTATTCGACGTGTTTCGGAGTGTAACCCTCACTCTTTCCTCAGGACACCAACCAAGTTGCAGTGATCAACTGAAAAACCAGTTAAATAAATCAAAACTGCAAGGAACCACATGATCATGTCAAGGTTCAAAGGTTACCATTACATCACTTATACCATGACCTTTAAAAATAAATATATTTCAAACTGACACTTAACACATTACAAAAAATGAATCTAAACACTGAAACAGGATAGAGTGTATAAATAAAGGAAACTATGACAAATAAACAGAATAGGGCACCACTCTATCAAGGCCGAACAGTTGTTGTTGTCAGTGGGCATAGAGCACTGTCCATGGGGTGCCTGTCACAAATAAAGTCCAGAACCAGCAAGAAGAAAAAAAGACGGCACTCACCAGGACGTAGATGATGACAGCGGTGTCCTTTTTATTTCATGGACAGTAGCACAAATACAGGGAGGGGTTGCCATGTGTGACCAGTCGAAGGGCAAAACGCCCGAAACGGCCCGTCGTCACCCTCGGCAACCCCTCCCTGTATTTGTGCTACTGTCCATGAAATAAAAAGGACACCGCTGTCATCATCTACGTCCTGGTGAGTGCCGTCTTTTTTTCTTTTTTTTTTTTTTTTTTCTTCTTGCTGGTTCTAAATAAAGGAAACTATAACCTACACATATGTATACCTTAATTTGTACGTATATGTACAACTTGTTAAACAGAATGTTAATTACTTTATAAATATTCTAAAATTCTGAGTAATACTCTTATGATGACATTGTGATGAAATGGACTCCTTCAATGTAGAACATATGATGATTTCTTATGTAACCCAGACAGTATGGTATTTTGTTGCAACTTGGAATATGCATGCATGGGTTAAGTTCTTAAAATCTAGCCAGACAGCATTTTGAACACCCATTGTTGACGCATATAATGTAATTATATTGCCTCTTTGTATTGTGATTTAATTCCTACCTTGTGAGGGGACACTCATTGTTTTTACCAGTCTTGAAGATGTTTGGAAATGTTGACCGTGTGTATGTAATCATCTCAACTTTTTGTCTTCGGAAGGTCAGAGGGACAGAGGCTTAGAAAACCTAATTATGCTAACCGCCCTTTGTATTACTATGTTATCTGTCTGTATTGCTATGTCAATCAGATGTGGCTCTTCCTTGACAGAACCTAATCCTATTAACATTCCACATTCCATTGTATTGTGTTGCAAGATCAATCAGTATGTGGCTCTCTCTTGCCTGGACTGCAATATGACTAAAAATGTTTATAAGAGGCTTGAGATCCAGCCAATGAAAAGGCAGTTTTATTCCACCTATCGTGAAGTCCCTAGTATCCTGCAATGAGGGCTGATAAGGAGGGTATATAAGGAGACCTGTTCATTAACCAGAGTGAGTTAGATTGTGTCTAGTGCCCTCAGTCTAGGGATTTCGGTCCCGGCTAGAGTGGCACTGGACTTGATCAAGGCAGCTAATCTAGGATCTTCGGGTCTGATTGGCAAGTTATAACCCCAGGCCTAGGCTTTTCGGTTATGACCAAGGGGATCAGAACCTCGATTAGAACACCACAAGGACTTCAGCATCGAATTATCGGTTTCAGTTGTGATGACAAAGACTGCATAAGGAAGCCACACAGGTTGGGACAATCCAGTCACCTGGCTACAGACATAAGCATACCCAGCAGGACATAGTGAGGCATTCAGGTTTCGAACACTGCCATGTCCAACCCCACCAGCTTAGCCATGGGACGAGGACTGGAGTGGAAGTACGGCTGCTATAAGAAACTGCAACTAGAGGTGGCATGTCGGTTCTGAGAAATCGAAGCCAGGGACACTGAAACATGGTCAGATTTGATCCAGAAATTGGTCCAGTGGCATGTCCAGAAGGATGCAGAGAATGATGAGGACCCCGCCGAGATTGACCCAAAGGATTTAAACTGTGTGCCACATCATGGATCCAGTGACAATCTGGAAAGACACCAGTTCCAAGCCCCAGGACTACAAGAAACTGATCCTGTCAACACCCTGCCTGAGCAGGGAGAAGACGAGTCAGAGTTTATGGACAACAACTCGATCCCTGTTGCTTTGGAGACTGACCAGGAAGAGGTTGATATGGGATTTATGAGCAGCCTTCCCACACCTGATGTTTCAGGAGCTAACCAGGAGGAGGTTGAAGTGGGGCTCATAGATGACCCCCAACATCTGTTGTTTTGCGTGCTGACCCAGGACAAGGACTATCCAACCAGTTTGTCACCGCCATCCCCCACATCCAAGAAGCCAAGCAACACCCTGATGAGGCTCTTGCTACCACACCTTTTGAGGATAAACCATGTTCCCATCCCCCATCATTCTCCTCTGAGCAAACAACAGTGAGGAAATCTAAACAGGCTCAGGCCATTGACTGGTGGGGAATTGATTTACAAGAAGTTTATGGAAGCCCAACTTTTGAATCCCATTTTAGTGCTTGTCTACAATGTCTGCCCATCCTTGGGGAGGTAATCTGGGGGAGATGTATAGATGGAAGTCTCGATTGCTGACTTCACCATTAAAAAAGGCAATGCAGCCCAGAGGAGAAGGATGACCAGACACTTATTACATTTGACTGCCCTGTCTGGTTACATAAGAAGGGTGAGGTATGTGACGAAATGGACTCCTTCAATGTAGAGCATATGATGATTTCTTATGTAACCCAGACAGTATGGTATTTTGTTGCAACTTGGAATATGCCACTCATAGGTTAAATTCTTAAAATCTAGCCAGACAGTATTTTGTATACCCATTGTTGACGTATATAATGTAATTATATTGCCTCTTTGTATTGTGATTTAATTCCTACCTTGTGAGGGGACACTCATTGTTTTTACCAGTCTTGAAGATGTTTGCAAATGTTGACCGTGTGTATGTAATCATCTCAACTTTTTGTTTTAGGAAGGCAGAGGGACAGAGGCTTAGAAAACCTAATTATGCTAACCGCCCTTTGTATTACTATGTTATCTGTCTGTATTGCTATGTCAATCAGATGTGGCTCTTTCTTGACAGAACCTAATCCTATTAACATTCCACATTCCATTGTATTGTGTTGCTAGATCAATCAGTACATGGCTCTCTCTTGCCTGGACTGCAATATGACTAAAAATGTTTATAAGAGGCTTGAGATCCAGCCAATGAAAAGGCAGTTTTATTCCACCTGGACTATAACACCACAAGGACGTCAGCATCGAATTATCGGATTCGGCTGTGATGACAAAGACTGCATAAGGAAGCCACACAGGTTGGGACAATCCAGTCACCTGGCTACAGACTTTGCTGTGCTATATTGTAATCCCTGGTGAGCCAGCAGAAGGGTGAGACTCTGTTGCCTGTTACATTGTTGTGTTTTGCTGGTTATGTGTTATCTGCTGTAAACTGTTTGGGGATCCAATAAAGCCTTAATATTGTGATTCCCTCACCCTGTGTTGTCTGAGTAAAGTTTTCTGCATAGGTGATGATTCAAGCACTTAGTGCAATGCTAAGTAAATTCTGAAAACCTGCACTCTTTGCAACCCTTAATAACTTCACCTGGCCAGCCCTGTTCTACCAGTATGTGTAGTGTCTTGCATTTCTATACCTCAAAACATCAAGCCAGAAGCCTGCTGTTTATTTGCCAGTCTCTGTTGGGCAGTATTAAATCACCTGGTTGCAGAAACAAATCAGCACACAAGAAGTGAACTAGCAAAAAACTTTACTGCAACACACAGACTATAAGTCTCAAACACAATATACAGAGTATATAAATATAACAAACGTCCCTCAGGGACCAGCATCAGCACACAGACTGTTAAATTGGAGGCAGAGTCTATTAAGGTCTTTCAGTTGGACCCCAAAGGCTGCATGCATGCCCTGTAGGGGGAGCACAAATGGCGCAAAATGTTGGAAGGGAAAATGTAAATTTAACAAAAACACAGGCCCTGGTCAAGGAAGAACTGAAAGAAAAACAACTCCAACAAGTTCTTCTCTAGCCAAAATGCCAACTAAGGGACAGGTCACTATCTCACTGACCCCCAATATGTCTTTAGTAAGGTCCACTTACATTGTCTGATTGCCATTTTCAATCATGCCCTGGATGGTTGGCTGAGTTATTCCTGGTACACTGCTACAGGATGGTCTTGGGGAGTTGAAGGGGCTACTCCCCTACTACTCTACGGGCATGACATCAGATTTAGTAGTTCTTTAGTGATAAGTAGCCTAGTAAGTGACACATTACTGTAATCAGCATCTTGGTCACTACATAATTCAGTTCTTAGAATAGGGGCAATGACATGATAAGTCTTGAAAGATTCCCTTTAATAATGACCAACAAAAGGAAAGAAGAGCAGTAATGGTAAGGTACATAGTCTGAGTCTACTATCTGCAACAATAGACATTGGGCTGCAGATGGTGTGTGTATGTTATACAGAAATTATCAGAAAATATAAAAATATATCTTGATTAAAAGAAATAAAAAAAGAATTTTAAATATGAAGATTGCTGAAAAAAATAAGAAATTACATCTGTTATTAATCTGCTATTAAAAATACACACGTACAAGACATCAAAACCACATAAAAACAACAGCCTTTTTTTTAAAAGGAACATATTTAAATATTCATCAATTATCAACTGCTCAATTAACATTTGTTTGTTTAATGTTACCAAATGAATTGTAGTTGTATAAATGTCTGGCAATTAGTCTTTACTAGGGATAAGCGAGTATACTCGTTACTATTTGTTACTCGCTGAATAGTACGGTATTCGGAATACTCGTTACTCTGCGAGTTTCCTTGATATTACTCGCTAGTGAGAGTCCAATGAAAGTCAATGGGAAATGCGAGTAATGCCAGTAATTTCTGTACTGGACCCTACAAAGCGGTCTGGGGGCTGAGGAAAAGGCTGAAATGGGTGCTTGATTGTTTAAAATAGCCGGCGGCTTTTAAACAATCAGCTGATGCACGCTCCCCCCACCGGTGCTTTGCTCCCCACCGCCTGAGTCTTTCGCTACCTGCTCCCTGGTACTGCACTCCATGCCCGGTCCTAACTTAGGATTGGGAGGGGAGGTAGCGGGAAAGCCTGCAGTGAAGTCATTTCACCGCCGGCTTTCCCGCCCGCTATTTCAAATGAACAGCTGATGCATCAGCTGTTCCTTTGGAATAGCTGGCTGTACCGTCGCAAGGATCATCATAGTTCATGCTTAACAGCATGAACTCAGATGAACTTTCCCATGGCCGGGTGCTCAGCTACATCTGTAGCTGAGCTAAAGAAGAAGACTCCTTCTGACTACATCAGAGGGGGGTGGTTTTTCTTGAATAAAGATGGAGTCCCTAATGTGTTTTGTTTTTTTTCTAATAAAACTTTTTTTCTCTGTGTTGTGTTTTTTTTTAACTCTTTACTAGAAATTCATGGTGATCATGTCTAATATTGACGTGACATCATGAATTTTGGGCTCAGGGCCAGCTGATAATGGAAAGCTGGCCCTAACCCCATTATTACCCAGCGAGCCACCTGGTACCATGGCCACTGGAAGAGTTGGATCCGGAGACCAGAAGATGGCGCTTCAATGAACAAACCATTTTCTGGGGTGGCTACGGACTGCAATTCACAGCGGGGGGCCCAGAAAGCTTGGGCAACCCTGCGCTGTGGATTCCAGCCCCGAGCTGCCTAGTAGTACCTTACTGGACACCAAAATAGGCCGAAAGTTAGAGTTGGCTTTGTATGTCATGGTTATTGTTTTGAACTCTAGTCTTTTAGCAATGGGAAGCCAGTGAAGGGATTGGAGAAAAAAGAGGCTGGGGAATAGTGGGGGGACATGGGGATTAGTCGGGCAGCAGAGTTTAGGATAAATTAGAGTGTTAGAAGGGAGGCCACAGAGTAGGAGATTGTAGTAGTCCAGGCAGGAGATATTGAGGGCTTGCACTAGTGTTTTTGCAGATTCTTGGATAAGGAATGTACAGATCCAGGAAATAGCTTTGAGTTTGGAGTTGGCGGCAGGTGGAGAGGTTTGGGGTGTGTGGCTAGAAGGAGAAAGCAGAGTTGAGAGGTTGAGGCAGTGAGCATGCGGGTCTGGGGAGAGTGGGCAGCTGTCAACTTTGATGGATTGGCTTGTTGGGACGGTTGAGTGAGCAGGAGGAAAAATCATGATGTTCAGTTTTAGAGATCAGGCAGAGAGACAGGATGACATAGCAGACAGACTTTGTGAGATTCTGGTTAATAAGGAGGTGATACTGGTTCGATGGAGGCAGATCTGTGTGTCATCAGTATAGAGATGATTCTGAAAACCATTGCACTCTATGAGCTGTACCAGACCAAAGGTGTAGATGGAGAAGATTGGGTTCCAAGAAATGAACTTTGAGGGACATCGACAGATATGAGCGAGATGAGAAGGTGGTGTGGGAGTGGGAGCTGAAACTATTTCCACTCACTACAGATAAAAGAAAATGAAAGATAGAAACTGTGGAGGGTATAACTAGTATAGATACACATCATATAATAGATAAAAGTCATATAATGCCCAGATGTCATGCTAATTTTTATGTACACACACGACAGCCTACTCCAAAAATGCACCTGAAATAACAAGTAAGTTATAATCCTATTAAGTATCTCTGGGAGGAGATGGGACTGTTTGTTGAGAGCATGTCAGTACTTCTTTCTAATTTGCAACTAGTGTGTTGAAGCGTAACTGTCATTTCAATTCCTATTGCATAAATCAATAGTACATGTGAAACTAAGAAACTTTATCAAATATTTTAACGGACAAATCTGCTTCTTTCTCTGTCAGAATTGATCAGTTATTATTAAAATTTCTAATTCTGATGTAAAACCTATACTTTGAGAAAACTTTCCCATTACTGAGATAGGAGATGGCAGTTGTAATTGATGAGATTCTATGTAGATAGAAGAGGTGGAGGGAGGAGCTAGAGACAGAAGAAGGAGCTAGAGGCAGAGGAAGGAGTTAGAGGCAGAAGGAGGAGCTAGAGGCAGAGCTCCACCCCTCCTCCCTCTTCTATTGACACAGTAGTATTATTGCTCTTTTTGGTGCCAAATTCTTCAAAATGGTGCACACAATTTATGAATTTGGTGTTTGTAGATTTAGCTGTGCAGCAGAGCTGGGAAAGCTGCCCCTGTCCACACCAGGCTCTCTATACAAGGTCTGTAGACAATGAGAAGCTGCTTATAACAGTAGTGGGATTTGGGCTCATGTGCTGCTGTGTCGAAGCACTTATTTGCTACTGGTGCTAAAAGAAAAATTGCAGGTACACAACAACAAAAAGTGTGATAAGAGAGACATGACTGAATTCTTGGTGTTAACCCTTACAGCATGCTGTCTTCAGATGACATAACAAAAACTGCTGACAGATTCCCTTTAAATGTATACCCAACATGAAATCCATAGCTATTTGCTTAATGAATATTTCAGACAAATTTTCTGCAGTTCATTTTAGTAATATATATTTGATGAAGTTACAATAAATACAATCATTCATACCCCTCTATCATGACACTGACAGTACCGGCTATGCGTTGTGAATGTAAATTTATGTATTTTTTATGACAGCAATAACATTTTAATAAAACCTGCATCTGCTGAATGGAGCAATGAGGTAAATTAATACACAAAGCTATAAACACACAGTAATACCATTATGTATTTTATGACAAGGTTTACAGAAGGTCCGCAGAGAACCTGGCCTTGGAAAAAAAATGAAATGAGCTTTATTTGTGGTGCCCTGCCTCATTGGCTTCTTGTACTGCCCGCATAACGCCTAATGCAAAAGACATACAAAGCTTATAAAGCTCCATTTAAACAGACTCAAAGAAAGAACCTTCCAGAACAGGATTTTGTTCTGGAACTAAACAGTGCCATCTGGTGCAAAAAAATCGGTAAGAAAACAGAAATGAGCAAAGAAAGTATATCTGGATTTACAGTCATCTGTTGCTAAACTTGAGAGTATTTAGCTGTTAAAACTATACAAAAATATAACATATTTTACAAAACATATATTCTCTATATTACTATGCAGGATTTTAAAATACAGTAGTGTTAATACATTTTTTCCTGGGATTTTACTATTGATCCAATTATCTTTCGTTATAAAGTATAAGCTGGCGCCTTAAATATCTCTTCGAACTATTAAATAACTTAGGGCATTTGAACTGCAAGATAATCGCTACAAAGTGTAAAAATGTTTGTTTCACTATAATCTTGACATGTAAACAAGATAATTGTAGATCGCATGATGAACGAGTAATACACTCTTTCATCAGATGCGATGAACTTTTGTGCAGTGTAAAAGATCATCATTATCGGTGGTGCATTGTCCTGAGTAAACAGGACTCTTAACACAGTCAAGAACCATGGCGGAATATGCAAACTGAGCCATGTAGTACACATTGCCCAGAGCACATCGTTTACTTTGGTCTGCCTGTGTAAACAGGACTCCTTACACTGCCGACAACCATGATAGATATGCAAACTGAGCCATGTAGTATAGATCACTAAGTGTACATTGTTTACTTTGGTCTGCCTGTGTAATCAGGACTCCTCACACTGCCGAGAACCATGGTAGTATATGCAAACTGAGCCATGTAGTACATATTGCCCAGTGCACATCATTTACTTTGGTCTGTCTGTGTAAACAGGACTCCTCACACTGCCACGAGCCATGGTAGAATATGTAAACTGAGCCAACAGATCGCTAGGTGTAAATTGTTTACTTTGGTCTGCTTGTATAACCAGGACTCCTCATACTGCCGAAAACCATGGTAGAATAGGAGTACTGAGCCATGTTGTACAGACAGCTCAGTATGCATCATTTACTTTGGTCTGCTGTGTAAACAGGACTCCTAACACTGCCAAGAACCATGGTGGAATATGGAAAATTGAGTGAGGTAGTACAGATTACCTATTGCACATCAATTACTTTGGTTTGCATGTGTAAACAGGACTCCTCATACTGTCAAAAACCATGGTAGATTATGTGTACTCAGCCATGTAGTACAGAGTGCTCAGTACGCATCTTTTACTTTGGTTTGCCTGTGTAAACAGGACTCCTCACACTGCTGAGAACCATGATGGAATATACAAACTGAGACATGTAGTACAGATTACTCAGTGCGCATCATTCCCTTTCGTCTGCCTGTGCAAACAGGACTCCTCACACGGCCGAGAACCATGGTAGAATATGTGTACTCAGCCATGTAGTATAGATTGCTCAGTACATATCGTTTACTATGGTCTGACTGTATAAACAGGACTCCTCACACTGCTAAGAACCACAGCAGAATATGCAAACTGAGCCATGTAGTACAGATCATCCAGTGCACATCATTTACTTTGGTCTGCTTATGTAAACAGGACTCCTCACACTGCTGAGAACCATGGTAGAATATCCAAACTGAGTCATGTAGTGCAGATTGCTCAGTGCTCATCGTTTACTTTGGTCTGTCTGTGTAAACAGGACTCTTCACACTGCCAAGAACCATAACAGAATATGCAAACTGAGCCATGTAATACATATTGCTCAGTGCGCATCGTTTACTTTGGTCTGCAAGTATCAACAGACATATAAATGGGAAAAGTTTACAGATTGGCGGTCATATCATGCTGACAATTGGTCTATGAAAACAGATATTCTGACCAGTTGTTGAGAACATGATTGTGCTGGTTCGTATTCCTCTATATGTATAGAGGTTGGTGTCCCACAATAAAAGGGAAAATGCACACTTTGTATACTTTATTAATTTTACAAACAGTAGACTGCTTGATAAAATGTGATTTGACTTCTATAAACTTAGTATGCCGATATCATTGACTTATATATGCTGGCAGCATAAGAGCTTTAAAAAGCTTTCAACAGTGTAAAATTGAAGTAAAGTGATACTTTAGATCCATGAACTTCCCAATGCTTTGTAGGTATTTCTAGCAGTAATGAGTTTAAGGAATGCTGCTTAATCCTCTCTATGCCTCCGGATAATATCATATGACGTCTGCCAGACATCTAACAATTCCGTAAATCCCAATAACAGCTATAAACAGCATCACTGCTTAAAAAAATAGAAAACACAGTCAATAACTTCAGGCTCCAAAGCTGTTTTTAAACCTATTCCCTGCCTGTAGCACAAGATACCTTAGTGAGCAAAGTCCCCTGGGATAGGTATTAAAGCCAGCAATTTTCAGAACTGTCTGCATTATAAGCAAATGTGAACTGACAGAGGCCCCCAGGGACTACGAGAGTAATGTGGCTGGTGTCCACTGAGGTTAATTCTTTTTTTTTCTAGGATATGTATTACAGTTTCTTTTTGTAGGCTGTAGTGAAAGCTGTGTTTCTCATCCATAGATGACAACTGTGTATGCATCCCAATCACACAACATATGGAATGCAAATGGGATCCATTTGTTTTAGGATGTTATCATTTGTCCATTAAGGTATACTGTCACATGAAACATAATAGTCTATTTAAAGAGAAGATGACTGCGTATAAAAGAGAAATACTAATAAACCAAAGGCGAGATGCAATGTGGACGTCTATATAGCCTGCGCGGAGCTTTGCTTCTAGATGGAAGGTGAGCGTTAATGAATGGCTGCTACTGCATGACATTAATTATAACTGACAGCCGGTATGATTTTCATCAATACTATTAAACTAGCCGTAGAGCGGTCTTCATGTGTCTCGTGTTTGTAGAGTCACAGACATTTGCTCACAAGAGACCTCGCTGAAGAACGGGAAACATTGAAGGGAAAAGACCAGCAGTTTATTGTAGTTTCTGTTCTTTATACTGCTGCTCTGGACAGTTAATCGATACCAGGTTAGCTTGACATGTCACTTCCAAGCTTAGCAGTTGTTATATTTTTTAACCATTTAGATACATATTGTATGGGGTTTTTTATCATTAAGGGGTAATATTTCAAGCTGAATACATATATTAAAGAATATTTATGATTTACATTTGATTAACATCAACATGAATATTAACAATATTCTGTGATCTGATAATGATAAACAAAATAGAGGTATAGCTAAAAGATAAAGAAATACAGTAGTAGATTGCCACAGCAAACAAAGGAAACATTCATATCGTTTACCATCGAAACACTGGAAATGAAGACAAGGCGCTCATAGAGTTTACATGTGGTAATACACTTATAATAAAAGGGAGTTTTGCTCACCTGAAAGGCTTGTGAAGAGTCACAAACACTAAAATCACATATGATATCTTATGTTATCCCAATACACGGTCTACAGCAGTCTACCCATGCAATAATCCAAATATACTCTGAACAGAAATGGGACGGGGGCTTTATCACCGTGCTACCGTTCATGTAGATGCAATAAGTTCAATGAAAAGAAATTATAACCTTTTTATGTGATTTGTTCTCTATGTGTTTCAGGGTTTTTAACTCCTTCCTCAGGAGAGTCACAAGCTGTATATATAAGATATGTGCCGAACCGAGTATCTCAGAGGATATTCATATCATTTACCATGAAAGACGTGCTGTATGTCTGGAGGTGTCATCCAACCGAAAGCTCTTATATTTGCCACTGTATAACCAATTCTAGATAGTGAGAGACATAATTGTACATTTGGAGGTTTCATCCAACAGAAGGCTCTTACATTTGGCAAGGTATAACCAAAACTAGCCTATGAAATGTACTGTATGACTAGAGGTTTTACCCAACAGAAGGATCTCATATATGCCAGTGTATAGCCAAAACTAGCCTATAAGGAGTACTGTATGACTAGAGGTTTTACCCAACAGAAAGATCTCAGATTTGCCACAGTATAGCCAACACTAGCTTATGAAGAGTACTGTATGACTAGAGGTTTTACTCAGCATGCAAGAGGTGATGGTTCCGGGCTTAGGATCGCACTGCCAACCGTGATTCGGAGGAAGGATAATCCAGAATCAATCTGATCATCTAAGGATCTTTATTAAATATTTCGACGCTCATCAGCACACTTCCTCAGGAGAAAGAAATGACAGTGCTACAGCATAGTAAACAGTTTAAATGCAGGGCGTGACCAGAAGTGAGGAGAGAATAACGTCATCATGATGATACAACACAAACAACATAAAACAATGATAGGGTACCTTTACACGCCACAACCAGCAGATAAATTTTTGGCGGCGATATTTCTCGCTGGAATTATCGCTGCCAAATTGCCTCCTTATTGCGGCGTGTAAATAGGGAATTTGGCGTCGATAAAACCAATGTCGCCTCGTTTTGATTTTAGAGCAGTGCTGTTAAATCGAAACCAGGCAACATTGGTTTTATCGCCGCCAAATTCCTGAAATACACGCCGCAATAAGGAGGTAATTTGGCGGCTATAATTCCAGCGAGAAATATCGCCACCAAAAATGTCTCCGCTGGTTGTGGCGTGTAAAGGTACCCTTACACTAATAAAAAAAATCCTTTGCACTAATAAAAATGGCACGAAAACAAATTATATAAACACATCTAAAAACACACAATCATATGTCCAATTCCATCACAGCACCTATTGTGTGTAAGCCCGTAATCCCATTCAAAGCTAACACACCATTGGTGATATGATGGAAACTCCTTTTTGCGATTCAAATGTGGATTGAATACTGAAGGGACCCCTAATTAAATTGATATCTTTTTTGATGATTACTCCTTGATGGGATTGTAGATTGTATTACTTTTAAGATGAGATTCTCTAAATAATTTTATCATGTTTAGGATTAGGATTTTTTGTAATTGTTCATGGATGAGTTTGCTCTCCATTAGGGCTGCATTGATACTATTCCCCAATTTTTCTGGAATTGGACATATGATTGTGTATTTTTAGATGTGTATACACAATTTGTATGCGTGTAATTTTTATTAGTGCAAAGGATTTTTTTATTAGTGTAATGAAGTTTCATGTTGCTTGTGTTGCATCATCATGATGATGTTTTTCTTTCCTCACTTCCGAGCACACCCTGCATTTAAACAGTTTACTATGCTGTAGCACTGTAATTTCTTTCTCCTGAGGAAGTGTGCTGATCGGCAACGAGATATGTAATAAAGATCCTCAGATTGACTCTGGATTATCCTTCCTCCGAATCATGGTTGGCAGCGTGATCTTAAGGCCGTAACCATCACCTTTTGCACGCTCCGTACGAATTACCCGGCTGATTGCAGAAGCCACGTTTCGAGCTACACCCTTGACTTCGAAGTGGTTGTGTCTCACACAACCAAACAAGGTGAGTGGAACCATATTATTTGCTTCCACATTGAGTCTACACGCATAAGACCCTATTGTGCGCTTAACTTTTCTTCTAGAGGTTTCACCCAACAGAAAACTCTCATATTTGCCACTGATAGCCAACACTAGCCTATGACAAGTACTGTATGAGTAGACATTTTAACCAACAGAAAGCTCTCATATTTGCCAATGTATAGGCAAAACTATTCTACGAGGTTTAAACCAACCGAAGGCTCTTACCTTTGCCACTGTATAGCCATAACTAGCCTATGGAAACATGACCTAGGAATAGACAATGATCCATAAGTTCAACATAACAAAAAAAGCTATGAGAAAATAGCCCAGGAAACAATACCATAAGCCATGAATTCATATAAATATGGTTCATAAAAATGCATTAATTTCTTTAAAAACAAAATTCTGTAGGTAACATGCTGAGTTATAAATCATATCAGAAAACTCTGTTTGGGGCCTATTGAGAGAATCAAAGCTGTTAAATGGCTGTCATCTGGCTAAAAATAATCCAATTTGAGCTCTTTAATGGCCTGTTTAGACAGGCTGACCAGATGTTGGCATATTCTAGCATTGATACAATTATTGTGTATGCAGAGAATATCATCTTCAGCAGGCATCACCTGTTTTCACAAGACCATGTGCTGCTGAGGATGATGAATTAAACATATTTTGGTTGGGTGATTATTGCCATGTTTAAAAACGACCATGTGCTTGACTTGTCTAAATAAGCCTTTAGATATTTCTTGGGAAAAAATAGCAAAAACTATAATAAAAATATCTTGAAAGATTGCTGGTAGATGGTTTATATTCTGGTTTGGCTTGTTAGCAAAATAATTGGCAAAGGGCTGTATTATTGAGCTAAACTGGACTCAGCTGGGTTATCAGGCTGCCCTGGTGCTTTGACAATCCTTCGTGATCTAGAGCAGGGTTGGGCAACTCTAGTCCTCAAGGGTTTCAAACAGTTCATGGTTTCAGGATTTTCTTAGCATTGTGCAAAATGTTGGAATTATGACTTGTTCCAGAGATTATATTAGCACCTGTGCAATGCTATGGAAATCCTGAAAACAAGCTGTTTGTGGCACTTGAGGATTGGAGTAGCTCACCCCTGGTCTAGAGGATTAGACTTCTGACTATTACACACTATATGATCAGGTTCATTGAAGACCATGAGAGAATTGTTGATTGTCATATTTAACCAGGTTGATGAACAATGCCAAAGTACAACTAAACAGACTGACTACTGAGAGCAAAATACAATTTACAGCCCTTAAAACCGCACTAGTCACAGAGTGGCGTACTGCATTGGATGATGAATTTTTATTACTTCCAGGAAAATGTGTCACTTGAGAAAGTGCTCTTGACAGCCTCGATAAAGTAGTATGGTAAATAATATTTTTTCTTAGCTCTCAATCCATATACAAAGGAAATAAACATTGAAATCACTCATATATGATCTAGTTTCTTCCTAGATTTCACTCTTGTTAAGTAACAAGGTTTAGTGCGTTCAAAAGTCATAACCGCTGAAATTATCAGTTCTGAGCTCTGAAGTCTCCAGCTGTTTTCGGCGTTTTCGCGGTTTCTATGGAGATTTTGTTCATGGAAAACGATCAAAAGCCGCTGAGAAGAATGACATGCTGTATGCTGCTAAAACTGTTGGGCAAACCGTTTCTAAATTACATAGGGTTACTGTAGTCTAACGCTGCTTAGGATTTACATAAATTTAAATAAAACCTATGCTAAACCGCCGGCAGTTTTCGCTGCTAAACCGACATTAAACCTTCCTGTGGGCACATACCCTTACTGTTTTAGTCAATATAAAAGTTTATGACCACTGTAATGTATAAGGCCCAGTTCACATCTAAGGCTGGGCTGCGTTTGGATGCGTTTGTGTTTCTATGCATTTTTACGGCTAAAAATAGGCATCCAAACACAACGAATAATGCACCCATAGGGTTCAATGCAAAACGCAAGTCATTTTGTAAAAACACAAAACGCATGCGTGTTTGCAAACGCAGCCCAAAACATGGGCTGCAACATCTTCGGCTGCGTTGCAAAAACACATGCATTCTGCGTTTTTGCAAAATGTCATGCATTTTGCATTGCGTTTGCAATGAATTTTGCATTGAACCCTATGGGTGCATTTTTGGTTATGTTTGGATGCGTTTGTAGCCATAAAAACGCATAGAAATGCAATTGCAGCCAAAAGCAGCCCAGCCTTAGGCTAGGGTCACTCTTGCAGATTTTCCATGCAGTTTTCACACTTGTAATTTGTGCAAAACGCATGGAAAAATGCATCCATTGACCCCCATGTTAAAAATGCATGCCCCAATGCCAAAAACGCATGTCTAAAGGGCCATACGTTTTTTGGATGCGTTTTTGGTCACAGCACGCATGTGTTTTTTTAAATGGGCCCTATGGGAAACACATGCGTTTTTATATGGCCCCTAATGCAAATTTTGCATGCGTTTTTGATGCTTTGGCAGCTTTTGCATGCTTTTTAAGGGTGCCCCACACTATCAGCAAAAACGCAGGCTAAAAAGCACCTGAAAAAGCATGCTAACGTGTAGTTGACCCTAGCCTTAGATGTTAAACGGTCCTAATTGTTTGTAAAATGGTTTGGTTTGTATTAAAAACCAGTTTGCTTATTGCTTACAAACAGGTCACATTACTCCATGTGCTGTGTGTACCATTGGACATCAAGCAGACACAATACTACAATCATTTTCTTGGTGTCCACCATTAAAATTGATGTAGCCAAATACATTTAGATAAAGAGTGTCCCTATAACATTAACTGTGTCCTTTAGGCTCCATTTACACTATGCATTTTTGGTCTGTTTTTGCTCGTTAGTTTTTGTAGCCAAAACTAGGTGTGGGATGATAAATCCTGAAGTGCTGACATGTTTCTATTAGGCCTGTTTCACATCTAAGGGCTAGGCTCACACTGTTTCATAGAATTGCGTTCACCGCATCCAGATCCGATGCGGTGAACGCAATTGGCTTCAGACAAGCCCGCAATCCGGTAACCGCAATTTGCTCCAGATGTGTAATCCGAGCAATCCGTTACCGGATATTTGGTCATCCCTGCTACCAGGGATGAGTAAACTGTAAAATCTGTGAATAAAGCTTTATTAATGAAAAAAATTATGCCCTTCATATCTCTAGGGGGTGCCAACTCCCCTAGAGACATGCTACCTACTTAGTTTGGCAAGTAATAGGTTAATATCTTATGTACAGTAAAGCCGACTCCTGTCGGCTTAGTTACATATTTATGAATAAAGCCGCAGCTCCCCTGTGAGCAGCGCTCATACTATACTAATGTACGTATAGTATGTGCGCTGCCCATGGTCCTGAAGGCTTATACAGTAGATCTATGGGCGCGCAGCAAACCATTGATTTTACTGTAAATGCCTGCAGGACTTAGGTACAGTGCACATACTATATCGAACATTAGGTTATGTGAGAGCGCTGCTCACAGGGAGCTGCGGCTTCATTCATAAAAATGTACAGTGCTGACAAATGTACAGTGCTGACAGGAGTCGGCTTTACTATACATAAGATATTAACCTATTACTTGCCAAACTAAGTAGGTAGCATGTCTCTAGGGGGAGTTGGCACCCCCTAGAGATATGAAGGGCATAATTTTTATCATTAATAAAGCTTTATCTTACAGTTAAGCACTTTGCTTATCCCGGCAGCAGCCGGGATAAGCAAAGTATATATGGTTACCGCATCCTGAGCAATCCGGTTACCGCATTGCGGGGCTTAGAACCGCTCCAAAAACTGTGACTGCATAATTTTTCACGTACAAGCAATCCGGTTTTTATAATAGGCTCCTATGAGGAGCATTTCCTGCTCCGGTTTTGAGCTTTTTAAAGCTTGTGAAAACGCATGCAAAAACGCATCCGTAGGCCCCCATGCAAAAAACGCATGCCCCAATAGCAAAAACGCATTTCTAAATGTACCATGCGTTTTTGGGATGCGTTTTTGGCTCAGCACCAAAAAATACTGCAAGCAGCGTTTTTTGGTGCTTTTTCAAAAACGCCTGCGTTATTTTATCATGGGCCCCTATGGGAAACGCATGCGTTTTTGCATGGCACAAAATGGTACCATGCGTTTCCGCATGCGCTTTGCATGCGTTTTTTAAGGCTGCCCTACACCTAACAGCAAAAACGCAGCCCAAAAACGAATGCTGCCTAAAACATGCAAAAAAATGCATGCCAAGTGTGACCCTAGCCTAAGGTTGGTGTGCGTTTTGCTAAAACGCATAAAAACGCTAGCGTTTTTGCCCCCATTGATTTTAATGGAAATGCATGTAAAAACACATGTGCGTTTTCAAAAACGCGAAACAAATGCGTTTTTGCAAATACCGCACAAAACGTCGGGAAATGCGTCTAGTGCTGCATTGGCAAAAATGCATGCATTTTGTGTTTTTGAAAACACACATGCGTTTTTGCATGCGTTTTTACATGCGTTTCCATTCAAATCAATGGGGGCAAAAACACTAGCGTTTTTATGCGTTTTTAGTGGTAAAAACACATAGAAACTCAAATTAAGCAAAACACACACCAAGCTTAGATGTGAAACAGGCCTTATACTTTTCCTCTGATTGGCCATGTCCACACACCTGCGCTCTAAGTATTTAGCGGTTCTCCGCTAAATATTTAGGTTTTTTCAGAGAAGCAGAGGTGCGTGTGCTAGCAGCGTTTCCTTGTCCGCTCTGGGAAAGCAGACACTAGGCAGCCTGCTGTGTGAAATGGTTACCACAATACACATTGGGTAACCATGGGCTGCGTCTGCAGAAAGCGGTGCCACACACGCACCTGCGCTTCTCTTACAAAACCTAAGCATTTAGCGGAGAACCGCTATATACTTAGAGCGCAGGTGTGTGGACATGGCCATTGTTCCACTCTTGGTTTTGGCTACAAAAACCGATGAGCAAAAACAGACCAAAAACACACAGTGTGAATGGAGCCTTATAGTAGACTCTAAATAGTCCTATATTACAGGTCACCTAGAGAGATTACTTTAACATTGTTCAGGGTTAGCAGCAACAATTGGAGTGGAGCTTCACTTGTTGAATGGTATAAAGAACAGCAAGAAACAGTAGAGCTTGATAGCAGAGCCAAAGAACACGTATGCTGGAAGTACTTAACCCTCAACTGGTGAGGTGGGGTTTTTGTCATGCAACTCGTGATGTGGGGTTTCCTATACCCCAGTGTTTAGAAATCTCTAATTTTTACAGAAAATGCAAAGATCATGTTTGTTTTAATCGTTTTCTTATTGGCGATTGATTACATATAAGTATAACAAATTTTTGACACCCACATGTATCGGAAAATGTAATACTTTGATGATTCAATCCGAGGGTATTATGAAACATGACTTTTTGAAAATGTGTAAAAAAGAATTACATGAGTGGTGATGTGGGGTCCAGCAAGGCCAATACAGCACTTAGCAACAGCTAGCTCTGTTATGCATGGCCAGAAGAGAGAGTTCTTGACGACATCCTGTTGACAAGGAAATGGATGGAAGCTAGTGAGACATGTATCCAAATACCAGCATTTTTCAATGAATGGCAGCCGAACAAAAATTCCCTGGGGTGTGGCAAACCCCACCTCACCAGTTGAGGGTAGAACAGCAAGGAACTGTAGAGCTTGATAGCAGAGTCGAAAGTGGTATGTGGAACACATCAGCTGGAAGTACTTAATACAGTGAAGCCGAGTGTATGGAACCCCACCTGAGATCACTAAAGTTGAATAGTTGGTAGTTACCTTGGTTCAGCAGAGTTGAATGTGTGGTCTTAATGGGGTTTGCACATGTTATCATATTGCATTAGTTAGACTGCATGAAAACAAGCAAGTTGTAAATTGCCATTTACTAATTTGCTGTCATTCTGCTGCAATGAGATTTTTTATCTTATACAATGTTCATCTTGTTGCCAAGAATATCAAGCACTAGAGTCTGGCTGAGTAAGCACAGTGGCATAGCCCAGGCTGAGCTACCGTTCTCCAGCCTATTTATTTCTATACAGCAGTTGTGATACTGAACCTCATTCATCCAGTTTCACAGCTTCTGAACTTCTGAGCTTATACAGTCTCCAATATTGGCTTTTTCCAGAGCTCTCTCTTATTCACTGCTGCTTATCCAAAGGCACTGTTGTCTCTACAATAGTTTTTTGTCTATCTCCACAATCGTTTTAAGGCTTTTCTTATATAACATGTTCACTACATGGTAAAACTGATCTGGCAGAATGATTATCCAGGTCAGTATTAATCGGTCGACAGGGTAGGGGGTACTCGGACACTGGAACAGGTTGCTACTTCAGTGGGGATCACGGCTGGTCGGGTCCCGATCCCATGCCCTGGACACTCAATGGCTGAGGGGAAAACTATTTGGGATGGGGAATTATTATACGTGACACGACCTGTGGTACCTGGTAATGTGGTTACCAGCGCTGCAGCCGGCCGCTGAGGTGATGGTGATGCAGCTTTGGGAAGTACAGCTCCCCACAGGCGGAGCTTAACCTCAGGGTAACGGAGTGGATGAGGGGACTAGTAGTCTTTAAGTCTCTGGTGTTGCTGAGACCTTTTAGGCGACGGATTAGAGTCCACATCAGCTCAAACAGTTCTTTTTACTGGTACCAGGCAGATGTTTAAGGTACACAGTACAGTCCAGTTTCCAGGGGTTAGTTGCCACACGCTTTGAGGTTCACCACAGAGTCTGTCTGAGATACCTTTCAACACTTTCCTCGGTCCTGCTCTTAAGGGTTCTTTTAGCTCTTTACTTCCCCACTCACACGTCTAGTCTCTAGTACTCGGGGTCTGTTGCTTTAAGCCTCTTTTCACTTGTCAGCATCTTGAACCCGGCTATGGGACAGATGTTGGACTTTCTGGTGGGTACGGTGACTCCTTCTAATCAGGATCACCGCCTGCCAGTCAGTGGTTTGGAATAAACCTGGCAAACCACTTCAGTTCCGGTACACCGGTGGTCGGTGGTGACCTGGACACTCCAGACAGCTGTCACCAAGTCTGGGGTGCCCCCTTTCTTGTCTGGGTACCTCTTTAGGTTTGAGGCACCCTCCTTTCAAAGCTGCTGTCTCAGCTGCGTCCGTCTTCTCTCCTCACACCGTCTGACTGACTGGTGTCAACTGCACTGACGTCATGTCTCCCGCTCAGCTAAGCTCCACTCCCCTGGGACCTACTGAATATACAATCCCTGGTGCTAAGGTGTCTATGGCTGGGCTTGTTGTAGTTTTAGAGACAGACTCTGCAGTTCTCCCCTCTACCTGTGGCTATGGGAGGCACTACACTTCCTATCTGTGGTGCAGTACCTCCCTTTGGTGTCCCGCCAGAGGGGCATCACAAGTACAAGTAAGTAGATACTAAACATTTATAGCTTTCTTTCAATTTAAGTAGTGAAAAAAAACTGAAGTTTTTTAAAAAAGCAAAAACTTTTCACTTGGCGCAATGTTCCGAGAACTGTAACATTTTTATTTTTAAGGATCTGAGGCTAAGTGATGGCTTATTGTTTGCACCGTCAGATGATGTACTATTTACACCCCTTTTGGGTAGATGCAATGTTTTGATCGCCTCTTATTGCATTTTTTTGCAATGTTGTGATGGACAAAATCTGTAAGTATTACATTATTTATTTATTTTTTGGTTACATTATTTTATGATCGGATTAGTTACCGTATATACTCGCGTATAAGCCGAGTTTTTCAGCCCAAAAATTGGGCTGAAAAGTCCCCCCCTCGGCTTATACGCGAGTCATACAGGCCCCCTCAAAGTTTGGCGCCCCACCTCACATGATGGCCCCCCCGCATGCAGCGCTGCGCATATACATTACCAGAATATCAGCTGTCACCGTCAGGTGGCGGATCGCGGCTCCTGGGCTCCGGGCTCCATCTTCCTCTGTGACTTCCTGCTTGTCACGTGACCGGCCGGCGTCGCGATGATGTCATCGCGATGAGCCCGGCGGCCACAAAGCAGGAAGTCACAGGGGAAGATGGAGCCCGGAGCCCAGGAGCCGCGATCCGCCACCGGAGGGTGACAGCTGATATCCTGGTAATGTATATGCGCAGCGCTGCATGCGGGGGAAACCATCATGTGAGGTGGGGGCGCCAAACTATGAGGGGGGCCCTGCTGGGGCCCTGTATACTAAAACTGGGGCTGTATATACTACTGGGGCTGCGTGTATACTACCACTGGGGCTGTATATACTACTGGGGCTGCTGTATACTACCACTGGGGCTGTATATACTACTGGGGCTGTATATACTACTGGGGCTGCGTGTATACTACCACTGGGCTGTATATACCACTGGGGCTGCTGTATACTACCACTGGGGCTGTATATACCTCTGGGGCTGCTGTATACTACCACTTGGGCTGTATATACTACTGGGGCTGCTGTATACTACCACTGGGGCTGTATATACTACTGGGGCTGTATATACTACTGGGGATGCGTGTATACTACCACTGGGGCTGTATATACTACTGGGGCTGCGTGTATAGTACCACTGGGGCTGTATATACTACTGGGGCTGTATATACTACTGGGGCTGCTGTATACTACCACTGGGGCTGTATATACTACTGGGGCTGCGTGTATACTACCACTGGGGCTGTATATACTACTGGGGCTGCGTGTATACTACCACTGGGGCTGTATATACTACTGGGCTGTATATACTACTGGGGCTGCTGTATACTACCACTAGGGCTGTATATACTACTGGAACTGTATATACTACTGGGACTGCGTGTATACTACCACTGGGGCTGTATATACTACTGTGACTGCGTGTATACTACCACTGGGGCTGTATATACTACTGGGGCTGTATATACTACTGGGGCTGCTGTATACTACCACTGGGGCTGTATATACTACTGGGGCTGCGTGTATACTACCACTGGGGCTGTATATACCACTGGGGCTGTATATACTACTGGGGATGCGTGTATACTACCACTGGGGCTGTATATACCACTGGGGCTACTGCTGTATATACCACTGGGGCTGCTGCTGTATACTACCACTGGGGCTGCTGTATATACCTCTGGGGCTGCTGTATACCACACTGCTGGGGGCTGTATACCTGTGCTGGGGTCCACCCTCGGCTTATACACGAGTCAATAGATTTTCCCAGGTTTTGGGGGCAAAAGTAGGGGGGTCGGCTTATACACGGATCGGCTTATACACGAGTATATACGGTATTTTAGATTATTGATAGGTCCAGGTTTGTGTTTGTGGTGTGCAGATGTGTAATACAAGAATAATATGTGTGTAATTATGTATATATGTATATAATGACTAGAACAACTAGAAAATATATGATGTATTTCAGATTTGTATGATGTCATAATTTGGTGGTTTTAGCATTTAAGATTGGTATTATTTAAAGTTTTTTAAGTTTTGCATTCCTTACAGAAAAGATGTTTTACATTGCAATGGCAAATTATTTTTTCTTATCTCCACACCATTTTCCTGTATGTATTCAGTGCAACACATTATTTTGTAAGACTTTGAATACAGACATTGACCTGCAGATGGCACAAGCGTCATGTGAAGCTAATTCATTTCAGTTTTCGATAGCGTGATTTAGGCAGTAATGTCTATTCTAAATTTTAATTTTATCACTTATTTGGCATTCTTTTCATTAATCTTATATATCCTTTCCAATTTACGGCATATAATTAAAAAGGTAGCTTGTAGATCATATGATAAAGAATAAATACTGTACATAACTTGGATTTAATATACAAATCTAGTATATCTTACTTTTAAAATATAAATCATTCCAGAATTCCAGGATATTATTACATTATTTTATATTTTATTAGGTTGATTCATCATTGTGATAATAATATACGTAATAACAAAGGTTAACTATAATGCCACTAAGTATTACTGTAGTCTTTCAGGAAAGAACTGCCTTAGGCTGGCTTCACACCACGGTGTGATCAGGTCCGGGGCTGTTCAATGTGAATCGGACAGCCCCGGACCGGATTTGCAAAAAGTACCGGAGGGCAAATATGCCCTCCGGTCCGGTTTGCAGCAGGATGCCTTTGATCGCAGCTGCAGCTGTTGATTTTTCAAGATTGCGGCTAGCGGGGAGCTAGCCATGGCCATGAAAACTCAGCAGGGGACAGCCGGTGGTGCTGAAGTTTAGCAGTGCTCGCTGCTAAACTTCTGCCACTGGCGTCTGAATTCCGGATCCGATGCTTTGTTGGACCAGGGCGATCCGGCGCCATAGACTCCCATTTTAGGGAGCGCTGAATCCCCCCGGATCTGGGAGGATCTGGGAGGATCCAATTTGGGCAGATTTTTGCCCCGGACACAAAAACATTGCAAGCAACATTTTTGTGTCCGGGAGGAAAATCCACATCGGATACTCCCGGACAGATGGAAACCGGATGTCACATAGCTGCCATCCGGCTCCATCCGGCCCCACAGAGCTGTATAATGTCAAAATCGGGTACGGGGCTGTCCGGTTTACAACGGACAGCCCCGGACCTGATGCTGCCGCGGTATGCAGCCGGCCTTACAACAGTAGGGATTTGGCTTATAATGATAGATTTAAATGGTCACTGCTGTTTTAATTAACTATTCATAAGTCACTAGTGCAAGCGAACATAAGAATCTTTTTAATAGTGACCAGGACAATTATTTCCAATCTGACTAGCATCACTTTATGTGTTAATACAGAATCTGGAATGTGTCAACCTATCCCAGTGATCTTAAGAATGTTTTTTCATAACACATTATACTTTATGTTAATGGTAAATTTAGATTGATATGCTTGTGCTTATTAATAGAAATCTCAGAAATTTGACATTTTCTAAAATGTTTCAATTGTCAAACGTTGATTGACTATCCCTTTAATCCAGATAGTCACACCACATAAAAAAAGGTTAATAAATAACATCCCCAAAATCACCGATGGCCAGACTAATCCTGCACAAGCTAGGTGCAAGAAACTTACCAAATAGGATTTGGGAACAGCGCTGCTGCACCATGTAGATAGACCAGCCGCTCACATCCTTTAAATAGAGGGAAGCAGCTGCTTACATAAATGCACACTAATGAAGCTGCATAGGGGGTCAGTCATATAGATGAGTGAGATATACACATAGTGTCTAAACAAAGGCCTATTTGTGGCGCCAGGTTCGGTAACACTGCATGACAATATGCACCATGTCTGAATAGTGATCTATTAATTATGCTGAGTATGTCAAGCAGGTTAAACACTATATGAGTATACCTCACATGACAGACTCAACTATTTTACCAGCCAAACTCAGAATACTACAATAAATGTGGGAGCTGCGGTGGTGGAGCGAGGGTGCTGGAGGCAAGGTACATGGAGAATGTGTGCAGTAGGATAAAGCTGCGGGATCGAAGGTGCGCCAGTGTGCGGTGGTGCCGCCATTTGTCATTTTCCTGCAGCTATAGGCAATCTATGACTTGGCCTTTACTGACCAGGACTTCCAGATAATGGCTGCGGATCTCAATCTGCACCACTTGCACAGCCATTTTATGGAAGCGCATATCACTGCAACACCACTGCAGCTCCGGTCCCGCAGCTTCATCCCACTGCCCACATTCTCCGTGGACCCTGCTTCATGCACCCTTGCTAAACCACTGCAACCCTCCTTGGAGAGTTAAAAAAATATATATACCCCTCCTTTCTGAGCATTACAATGTATCTAAACTACAGTTAGCATCCACATGTTTTGCATTGTTGTAATGAGGAAGCCCTTCAGGGTGCCTAATTTACAGGGTGTGTGTCTCTAGGAGTATGAGCTGTGAACAATATACAGGCACTACAATGAACTGGGCATTACAAGGGCTTATTCACAATTTTAATTCTGCAAAAGTCACTGCATTTGACTTTATGTTTTCCAGAGACAAAACCATCACTACACCCACAGATGAATTCCCATAGGGTTGCAATTTCCAAAATGTGGTCAATTAAGGAAGTTTCTACTGTTCTGACCCTTAGGGGCTTTGCAAATGGAGTCTGCAAACTATTCTAGGAAAATTTGTTCTCGAAACAGTGTGGTCAAACCGTACAGTAAAGTCACATGTTGAATATTGCCATGTTCAGGAGAAATTGTGAAAAATTAAAACATATTAGAAGTAAAAATTTAATAATTTTTTCTTCACCACCCAATAGTATATAATTGAATTTCATACCTGTGTTGTCAATATGCTAACTGCACCCCTAGATTAATTCATTGATGGGTGCAGTTTGTAAAATGGGGTCACTTTTGGGGGTGTTTCTGTTATTTTGGCATGTTAGGGTTTCCTTAAATTTTCCTTTAATGTGACATGTTGACCACAATCCAATCGAGCCAAAATGGCACTACAAATTTAAAATTGTGCTCCTTCCGAGCCCTGCTGTGCACCCACGAGTAGATTCCCACAGGATAAATTGCACAATAAATTGTATGCTGCATTTCCTACTGTTACCCTGTGGGGTTAAAGCAACATTTTTATGGGGAAAATGTGACTTCATATTTTTATGGCTTAAGGTTATAACATTCTGTAAAGCACCAGGGGATTCAAGATGCTCACCACAGATCTAGGTAGGTTTCTTCATGCATCTAGTGTCCAACATAGGGTCACTTCCACTGTTTAGGCACATCAGGGGCTTTCAAAACATGACATGGTGTCAGCAAAAGATGCTAGACAATTTTGCAAATTAATGTCAAGTGGTGCTCCTTCAATTCTTAGCCCTGCAATTCTTCAAAACAGTAGTTTTCCACCACATGTAAGTTATCAGCGTACTCAGAAGTAAATGCACAACATAGGTAATACCTGAGGAAGTCAGCATACATACTGTCGAAACACGTTGTGGCCTAAAAGGGTTTAATAAAGGTTTGGTTGCTTCTAATAAACCTTCCTTATGTGTCCTCCACCCTAGTGCTCCATTAGACTGCTTCTATTGTTTTTTGTTAGTATCCAAAATAGGGTCACTAGTGGGGGAAGGGGGTGTTTTCACTGTTCAAAGCATCAGGGGCTTTGCAAACGTGACATGGTGTCTGCTAGTGATTCCAACCAATCTCATGTTTAAAAAGTCAAATGGTGCTCTTTAACTTAAAAGCCTTGCTATGCACTAAAACAGTAGTTATCTACCACATATGGGTTATCAGTGTACTCAGTAGATATTGCACAACAAACTTTGGGATCTATTTTTTTCCTGTTACCCTTGTTAAAATGCAAATTTTGGGGCTGAAGTAACATTTTGTGGGGAAAAAGTAACATTTTTATTTTTTTGTCTTCCACATTTCTTTAGTCCCTGTGAAGCACCTGAAGAGTTAGTAAACTTTTTGGATGTGGTTTTTGAGCAACGCAAGGGGTGCTGTTTTTGGAATGGTTAAACTTTTTTATATTTTTTGTCACGTAGGGCTCTCAAAGTCACCTGAAATGTGATGCGGTCCCTAAAAAACGTTTTGTAACTTTTATTGGAAAAATGTGAAATTACTGATGAACTTTAACCCATCTAACTTCTTAACAAAAAATTTTTTTTTCAAAAATTGTCCTGATGTAAAGTAGGCTTGTATTAAATGTTATGTATTAACTATTTTGTTTGACATAACTCTCTGGTTTATGGGCATAACAATTCAAACTTTGAAAATTGTGAAATTTTTTACATTTTTTCCAAACTTCAAACATTTTCCCAAATAAATGCAAAAAATATCCTACTAAATTTACCACTAACATGTAGTACAATGTTTACTGAAAAAGTAGTCTCAGAATCACTGGGATCCGTTGAAGCATTCCAGGGTTTTTACAGCATGAAGTGACACATATCTAGGAAAGGTCCTTTTTATTGCGATATAGTAAACAAGGGATTACATTAAAACAGGCTACGCGTTTCAGGCATAGAAAGTCATTTTCCAAACCCCGCCATAAATACATCTAGGAGATGTGGTGAGTACTATTCCACTTTGTACTTCTAACATGAAGTAACACTAGCCAGAATTGAAAAAATAGCCCGTTAATGAAGGTGACAACTGGCTGGTTGTTGAAAAAGTTAAAAAAGCAACATTTACATGAATATCAAGGCTTTCCCACAGAACATGACAAGAGTATCACAATTATGTAGATTGCCTTTTTCCTAAAGTACATTTTGGTTACACATGCACCCAGCAACTATATGATTTAGAAGAAAATGTGGTTCTTCAGACAAGGCCGCCTTCTTACATTGCTCAATGTTCCAATTCTGATACTCACGTGCTAATAGCTTTTGAAACAGAGGTCATCAAGGGTGACCTTACTATCATAGCCATTATTAACCAGCACAGCAATTAATGATACTTCACTATTCATAAGCATCAATAAGCCAAGAAGGTTCATCTGTTGTCCTTCCTTCGACCACTTTAGATAGGTACTATGCTCTGCATTTCAGGAACCCTCTGCGAGAGATTTTGTTTAGAGGCAGTCTGACTCAGTTGTAAAAGTCTTCATAATTTGGCTGTTTTTGAAGTCAACATGAGCCTGATACTTTGCTATTTTTCTGAGTTTCAACAATGTCTGTGTTATTTTGCTGCCTAAAGTGAATCTCATTCCATGAGCGCTTAAAAAATACGATCAGTGCAAATTCACTTCACCTGGATTTAATACTAATTCCCCGGTTGCCCACAGTACACTCATTGCTACATAATTCTATATACATGAAGACTGTTATCTGATACTTCTTAATATTGTAAAGGGCAGCACAGTAACTAAGTGATTAGCACGGTAGTCTTATAATGTAGGAACTGTACCCTGGGTTCCAATCTGGCTAAAAGCAATGTCTGAATGTTTGCATGAGTTTGGACTGCATGTCCGTACAAAGTAACTGATTTAAGTGATGATAATGACTCCACCATGACTTTATTATGGTTCCTCTGTTAAAACTGAAATTGCATTAGATAATTAAAATTGAGAAATGTGCACATTAGACACAGCCACAAATTGACCCCTTGTTTCCACATTAATGCTTCCCTGTCTCATATTTCCCAACATCAATAGATATTTCTAGTTATTTTCATAGACAAGCACTGCAATGTTTGGGCTACAAAGTTCAGACAAGACATAACATCTTGTTTTTCTCGAACAGGAAAAACCGTTGCAGGCATTTTATGGCTGACAGATCTAATTTAGTGCAGAATAGGCAGTAACTATCTTTAGATAAATGCTAATGAGAATGTGGTTGCTGTACTCTCTTATGCTGAGAGGGAAGGTCAACAGCTAATAAACTCAGTTAACAAGGCAATCTGAACTACACTTCAGTCTAACATTGAACCGAAGTATAGTCATCACAGTCAAGGGTCATTAAAAGGCAACCTGAATGACAGTTCAAAAATTAGGTAAAAAAATAAGCACAACTGTTTATTTAAATGGTATTGTCCAGCGGTATTGTACCGTTGTATTTGCAGTATGTCAGTTACTAATCTTATATATCAATCATTTGTTCCCATTTTCTGTATAATGTATGTCATCTGCTCATCCTTGTAGCAGAAGGCCAAGCTACTTTCTGTTCACTTATATTATCCATTGGCTCATGCTATGTTTCGACTTGTTAGAGCTCTTGTGAGAGCGAGGCTATCTTGGACTGTCAATACTATACGTTTTGTTTATCAGAAAAATGAAGTAGCACTCGCCATCCAGGGTTACTTCTTACTTTATTTCACAGATGGACATCGGGTTTACACAGCGGGGGTTGCGGGTGGGAACATGGGGGGTTCCAAATACGACAGCTGTTTCGCACCGCCTTGTGGCACTTCAATGGGTTACAATCCACTTTTTTTCTCTCTTGTTACTTAGCATCCTGTGCATAAGATCAGAAACAACTTAAATACTAAGTATAAAAAAAACTGTGAAAAAAAGTAAGAAGTAACCCCGGATGGTGAGTGCTACTTCATTTTTCTGATATACAAACTGGAAGTCACATGCTCTAACCAGAAGTGTGTATTGGGCGGTGGATCAGCGCGGACGAAGGCAGCACGTTCCTGTCCATAGGGTGAAATAATTGCTTAACAGATAATCAATTTCAAAGGTACATCATCCTGTGTAAACAGGTTTCATACTGTAGAGACCTAGAGATCATTCACTTTGCATCATTTGTATTTGTTTGATTGTGTAAATAATAATTCTAACAACCTCCAATCAGTAAAAGTTGTCCAATTGGTGGTTGTATTGTGCTACTGGTTGGTCCATGTAAACAGACCTTAACTAACTAGTAGTCAGTGAGATGGTGAGATCCCAGCAAGCTGTTTAGCTTCTATCAACTATTTAATGCATAATATTGGGTCAGAACAAAGTTTCTGGAGTGTTTTTGTGAGATTTAGTGGTTTTGACTAAAGGAGCAAAGTCTCCATCATTAAATCAACAATTACCCTTCAGTAACACTATAACATCAGTTGCTAATACAGCTATAACTGATGCAGGCAGTGCTTATTCAGTCTAAACTATGAGATTCCACAATAACACTCAAAATCTTGCTTTCTGACACTACTTGATGACATGGAGCATTGTGTGATGCCACATGCAGGGATGCCATAATCAAGAGGCTAGGAATTAACACCTGCTGGAACATTTCAGACGTTGAGTATGGCTACTTTTAAGAATTTTTTAACAGTTTTTAAAAAGAGTTTAGTGTACAGTATGATATTTTTTTAAAGTGCAGTCTAAGGTCAATAAAGGTTTTTCCTGAAACTAGATTTTTTTTTACTTTCTGAAGTTATCTTGAAACTGGTAGGCTCATGTATATCAGAACAGTGGGGTAGGTGGGTGGGGGGTGAGTCTGAATCCTGAAACCCCAACCGATCAACTGATTCAATGGGTTGCAGAGCTTTAATCAGCTGTAATTCATGAAGGTGTTATTCTTTCAGACTTGATATTAATGGCAACAGGTTACAGCATCATTAATAGCTGTAGAAAACAACTTTAATGCTTTAGTACAAAATGACTTACAGTACAAGTATGACCTTGGGTGGTTTAGCTTGCCGCATAAAGACATTCATGTATGTCATCAGGTGGTGAGCGCCAGTGACATCTTCAGCAGAAGCCAGCTGTGGTATATGATTTAACTCCCACTGAATCTCTATCTGTTACCCCAAAATCCCCCAAAAAGAGTAGGGTGCCGTTAAGTGCTATGGAAACCGTAGGCCTCACAAAGACTTTACATTCTTGTTAAAACCTAACAGACGTTGAAAATAAAATACGTGTTGTCAGTAATACAATCCACTAAATGTACAGTATCTTGGACTCCTTTTAAACAGACCACCTGGCGACAAGGTAGGATCGCCCACCAATACATTTTTACAGATTGAAGGTCATTTAAATGCAGGTTTACACAGATAAACCCCAAAATAAATGATGTGCACTAACTGATGTATATTAGATCATTTAGTGTATATATACTGCCATGGTCCTCGACAGTTTAAATAGGATGGTGCCCTGCAGAAAATAATAATTTTCACTCCATGAATGTGTAGGTGTCTTATTTATTGTTAGACCGGCAGTCTATTTACATGGCAAGATAATCGTAAAACAAGTATTTTTAACAACACTTATTTAAAGAATATCTTTGGAGTGTTAATGCAGCTTTAGTAATCAAAAGTTCACATGTAGGACTAGTAAATGTTGTAAAAAATAGTGTTTAAATGCCGTATATACTCGTGTATAAGCCGATACCATGTATAAGCCGACCCCCCTACTTTTGCCCCCAAAAACTGGGAAAACTTATTGACTCGCGTATAAGCCGAGGGTGGACTCCAGCACAGGTATACAACCCCCAGCAGTGAGGTATACAGCAGCCTCCCCAGTGGTAGTATACAGCAGCAGCCCCAGTGGTAGTATACAGCAGCCCCAGAGGTATATACAGCCCCAGAGGTATATGCAGCCCCAGAGGTATATGCAGCCCCATATGCAGCCCCAGAGGTATATGCAGCCCCATATGCAGCCCCAGAGGTATATGCAGCCCCAGAGGTATATACAGCCCCAGAGGTATATGCAGCCCCAGAGGTATATGCAGCCCCAGAGGTATATACAGCCCCAGAGGTATATACAGCCCCAGAGGTATATGCAGCCCCAGAGGTATATGCAGCCCCAGAGGTATATGCAGCCCCAGAGGTATATGCAGCCCCATATGTATATGCAGCCCCAGAGGTATATACAGCAGCTGCAGCCCCAGAGGTATATACAGCAGCTGCAGCCCCAGAGGTATATACAGCAGCCGCAGCCCCAGGGCTGTATACAGCCACAGCCCCAGGGCTGTATACAGCCGCAGCCCCGGAGGTATACAGGCCCCCCCATCAAGTTCCAGGGCCCCCCCCCCCTTGCGCGCCAGCCTGTAAAGGAAAATCATACTTGCCAGTGTCCAGTCGCGCCGTCCGCAGCTGCCGACACGCGATCCCGGGCTCCATTCAGCGTCTTCCGGCTTCCGACTTCCTGTGGTCGCGGGCAATGACGTCATTGCCCACGACTACAGGAAATGCGGAAGACGCTGAATGGAGCCCGGGATCGCATGTCGGCAGCTGCAGACGGCGCGACTGGACACTGGCAAGTATGATTTTCCTTTACAGGCTGGCGCGCAAGGGGGGGGGGCCCTGGAACTTGATGGGGGGCCTGTATACCTCCGGGGCTGCTGCGGTATTTTTTTTATTTTTTTATATACTCGCGTATAAGCCGAGGGGGGACTTTTCAGCCCAAATTTTGGGCTGAAAAACTCGGCTTATACGCGAGTATATACGGTAAGTAGAAAAAAACAAGAAAGTTTTCCCAATAAAAAGACACCCATTTAGTACTGCCATAGCCATCCTGGAAATACTTGGAAAAAATAAAAATGATAAGTGCTGTTTTTGCTCATCTCATCTCCCTAAAAATTGAATAAAAAGTCATATTTATCCCCAAATGTTGCCAATGAAAACATCAGATAGTCATGCAAAAGACAAGCCTTTACATTGGCAAAATATATAGAATGCTATCGCTCATAAAATGTGAATATCTAGAACATTTTTTAAATGATTTTTTCATGGAAAACCAGTAAAACATTAAAAATAAATACAAATTTGGTATTGTTATTGTCATTTTATCAACCTGCAGAAGTTAACATGTCAAATACTCTAAATGGTAAATGATGTTTATAAAAAAATCTGTAAGTGGCGTTTGTTTTTTATTTTGCCTCACTAAAAAGTATTAAAAAATTATCAAAAAGTCATGTGTACGGCTAACTCGTACCAATGAAAACTACACCTTGTTACTCAAAAGTAAGACCCTTTATAGCTCTGTAGACAATAGGAAAACTAAAACTTATGGCTCTAAAAATAGGGGTTACATAGACTTTTTTTTCAACTTGTGAATTTATGTTTTATTAAAACATTAAAGTACTGTATTTTGTGGAGTATAAAACGCACCTCAAATTTAGAAGAGAGAGAGAGTCCCACTGACCATGGAAGATTATATACAAGAGGAGAGGAGCCCACTGACCATAAGAGCTTACACTCTACATAAGAGAGTGGGTCACCCTAATCATAAGAGCTTACACTCTTCAGGAGAGAGAGTACCCCACTGACCATAAAAGCTTATACACTACAGAAGAGGGTGGACCCTGACCTTAAAAGTTTATACTGTACATGAAAGAGAGACTTATCCTGTGACTCAATATATGTTAAACAACTTTTCTGTGTAAACCAAGCTTATAGTCTATGAGAGAAAGAGAACCACCCTGACCATAAAAGCTTACAGACCAGAGAGTACCTCATTGACCATATGAGCTTACACAAAACAAAGAGAGAAAACCACACTGAACATAAGAGCTTCCACACTACAGAGAGAGAGGACCCCACTGACCATGAGAGCTTACACACTACAGAGAGAGAGAACCCCACTGACCATAAGAGCTTACACACTACAGAGAGAGGACCCTACTGACCATGAGAGCTTACACACTACAGAGAGAGAGAACCCCACTGACCATAAGAGCTTACACACTACAGAGAGAGGACCCCACTGACCATGAGAGCTTACACACTACAGAGAGAGAGAACCCCCCTGCCAATAAGAGCTTACACACTACAGAGAGGGGACCCCACTGACCATGAGAGCATACACACAACAGAAGTGAGATACTTATCCTGTGATTTTGTAGATTTTAAACAAGTCTGTCGTACAAACCAAGCATACTCTCCATAGGACAAAGTGGAAAACACTGACCATAAAAGCTTACAGACCACAGAGTAAGTGACAGGACACTGCTGAACACAAGAGCTTACACTCTAAAGAAGAGGACTTACCGAGTAAGCCTAGAGATGGAAAACAACCGATCCCTGATAACCCAGGTACTGACCATCACTGTACAAGTTATGATATTCAGTAAGATGTCATAGCTACAGGGCATGATGAGAAAACCTGTGCGACCAAGCAAAATAAACTAATCCCACTCTCAGGTACTTTGGCAGTAGGTATATGGTGGCAGGCAAGTTTTTTCTTTGCGTTTATAAAATCTCACAATGTTTGCATCTGTGTGCAGGAAATATATCTTTATTCTGTTAGCCAGTTAGAAAAATATGTTAGAACAATATTAACATTTGAGAGTCTCAGCGCTTGATACCTTTTAATGGCTAACTGAAGACTTGGTCTACCATGAATCAACCCACTTTAGCTATAACAGGCGCTCTGTCTTGCAGGATGAGGCTAAATTTCCAGCTGCAGCAATGCTGTACGATTTGGAAACCATATTAAGGGTATGTGCACACAGTGCATTTTTTTAAGCGTTTTTGCAGCGCTTTTGGGTCACCTTTCGTCACAAACCTGCATGCCTATCCGAACCCAGCAAAGTCTATGAAAATTCTGAAGTGTTGTACCCACAATTGCTTATTTTTTCCATGTAGTTTAGGTACAGATTGTGGTCAAGACAAAAAAATGAGCATGTCAATTGTTTGATGCACTTTGTAGCGCTCCCAGCCATAGACTATACTAAAAAAAATGCAAGGCAACAATCTGGACTAAAAAGCAGCACCAAAACACATACCGTTCGTTTTTTGGTGCATTTTCCTGCCAGAGGGTGCAGTTTTGCTGCAGAAAATGTCTGCACCAAATACTCACCATCACCGTCGGCACATACCCTAAAGGTACCTTTACACGCCTCCACTGTGCCTAGCAACAAGTATCCACCGCACGTGCACGCGCACGTTTTTAACGGTGGATACCGATTGCCGAGGCCGCATATACATGCCGCCATTGCGTTGTCAACTGAAGGTATCTTTGTTCCCCGGAAGTGCAGACAGATCCTGTGGCTTACTTCCTGTTGAATACCTTCGCTGCTTCACACGCCGCTACCACAAAGGAATATGGGCGTACATATTTCACGTCGCAAGTACATAGGCGTGACAGAGTTGGGTATTCCGTGACGCTAATACGCTGATTTGACAACGCAATAGCGTCTTGACCAGCCTGCGCAGGAAGGCTGGCTAATACATGATGCCATTGCAATTGTGTAGTGTGAATGGTCAGCTCTTTAAATATGGCGCCCTGTGAAGGGACAGCCAATGGTTACACAGTAGCCCCCACCAATGATTGCTGATGGGGCGTGGTATCCATGACGCTGTGGCACGCCCCTGGGAGTTCACTAGGCGACGCAACATCCATGCCTGTGCCCCATTTAGACGCCACTACCATGGCAATTGTGCCTTTGTGTTGCCTTTGAATTTTGAGCACGGCTCAGTAACAGGTATCTGAGTCAACTGCAGGACACCGGGAGGAATTTCCCTATTTACACGCCACCATTTCAGAGCAATTTCATGGCAACAGGCACAAATATCCCCAATGCCAGGCAGTTGCTACCTTGCAGTGGTGGCGTGTAAAGGGGCCCATAGGCAGCCAATCAACCAACTATTTAATACAATGAAAGCTCTTTTTTTCACTACTCCAGCAAAATATGAAACCATTATAAAAAATGATTTATTTCAAAATGCTTATTGGCGGAGATAAACTGTAATACTAAAATGTTTAAAAGCTGTCAAAGGTGAACATAAGATACAGCATGTGACCACAAAACAATCAATATTCTGTATACTCCTTTTATCAATGCTCTTGGCTTGTAATTTTCAGAGCATTGCATTGTAGTTTGATGGATGATAGTAACTATTCTGGTACGTATTGCTAACGTTATCTATTGACTATGACATGTTGTATATTATATGTACAGGACTGCTCTTAACATCAGTTCTATCATTGTATGGATTTGCAATCTGACCTCACAAAAGCATCCAATGATGCTGATTTATGGTGTCAGGACACTGTGGTTAGACTTCCCATGACCACTGTGATTCACATTGATTTATTATTCAGTGCTGGTTCACTGGGCTTATTAAAAGTTAACGGTCTGGCCTGCTAGCGATATGATAAGCAGAGCAATGAGCTAGAAGGATTTCTGTCTTCTTGGCTTTTGCACCCTACTGAGATTATTAAATAGATTTATGTGCAAAAAGACTGACTAATTTCTATTCTTTTGGTGTTGCAATAAAAATGACATACTTTTGATTCTGTTGCCAGAAGATGACAAAAATATAGCTATGCAGATTTTTTTTGCTATAATTACACATGTTTTTTTATATATAAAACCTCTTTAAAGTTATTAAATAGTAAAAATATAAGCATGAATAATATATTTTTAATACAATTTAAAATCTGAAGACACTGCTTTAAAGGGAACCTGTCACCCCAAATCACCCTTGTAAGCTGTAAATACATGTCCCTGAAGCATTACACTACATTCCTACACATCCCTTTGTGGTGTTTTAGTTCAATATGAAAGTGCACTTTAGTCGTTTGCAAACTTACTAAATCCATGCCAGTGGGGCGTTCCCAAGCCTCCTTGTCTGCGAGGCGGTTCCCCTGTGTGCCGCTGTATTACGCCCTAATGGGCGTTTTTTCAAACTTTCTAGCGCGGGCACGATTCATAATCTCGTGCCCGCATCGTCACGGTCATGTGATGCCGTGACGCGTCATTTCCGGGCGGCTGGGTCGCTGCTGTCTGACGCGCACTGGCAAACTTCAGCACATGCGCAGATCGCTTGCTGAAGTCGGCCGGTGCGCGTCAGACAGCAGCGACCCAGCCGCCCGGAAATGACGCGTCACGGCATCACATGACCGTGACGATGCGGGCACGAGATTATGAATCGTGCCCGCGCTAGAAAGTTTGAAAAAACGCCCATTAGGGCGTAATACAGCGGCACACAGGGGAACCGCCTCGCAGACAAGGAGGCTTGGGAACGCCCCACTGGCATGGATTTAGTAAGTTTGCAAACGACTAAAGTGCACTTTCATATTGAACTAAAACACCACAAAGGGATGTGTAGGAATGTAGTGTAATGCTTCAGGGACATGTATTTACAGCTTACAAGGGTGATTTGGGGTGACAGGTTCCCTTTAATATTCTCAGGTTTTAAAGATGTACTTACACCATTTTTTATTTCCTATACCTGTGTAAATTTATAGGTAGTACAGAGTAGTAAGTTTGATAATATACTCATGTATTGCCATTTAATCCTAAATCATATGACAATACTTGTCAAAGGGTCAGTCTTGACTTTTAGCATTGCTACTTACAATAGCTGGCATTAGAGTTCATCTTCTTCGTCTCTGAAGAAACATTTTGCTTTTTTATTTTCCCAGAGTAGCATTGCAGCTTTTAAGGCTGCCTTCACATTTGCAGATGCCTCCGCAGCGTTCTGCGACATGTTGCGTCCCTGGTGCGGGCGAGAGTGTGTGATTTGTGCGCAGGCATTCGCCTGCGCACAGATCACTCATGGTGGGCAATGGGAGCGCACGGCGGTCTGCAAGCATCTGCAGACACCGTGCACTCCATTATAAAGATAGGGGCTGCGGTCTGCATGCAGAGGCTTGCAGATGCCTCCGCAGAACGCTGCGGAGGCATCTGCAAATGTGAAGGCAGCCTGAGTCTCCTCATACTCGCATGCCAGATCTGGTTTGTCAATCTCTTCATAAAGAGGAATATTATTTATCCCTTAGCTCCCTACTATTTTCCTAGAAATGTTATTTGATTGAGAAAGAAAGAAAGAAAGAAAGAAAGAAAGAAAGAAAGAAAGAAAAGAAAAGAAAGAAAGAAAGAAAGAAAGAAAGAAAGAAAGAAAGAAAGAAAGAGAAAAAGTTAGTTATTTATTTAGCTCAAGTATATATCAACATAAAGTACAGAAAAGGATAAAGAAATAAAAAAATCCTCCAAATATTTTAATATTTGTTTCACATCTGGAAGGTCTAATTAATCAAATCCACTGTCATACCAGGTCAGTAAGCACTACTGAGCAGAAAGCTAAGACTGGCAGTGTTCTGGGATAAACTGCTGTCAGTATTCCAGATTTTCCAGCCTGCCGTTTGACAATATTGCCCTCAGTCAACATGGAGATCATTATTTTGTTTGCCCTTCTTCCTGTCTCGTTTGCATAAAGACCTGGCTCAGGTGATCATTAATTGCTTGAGTATACTGGTTCCTGGTCTGCTCCTGCTCAGCTGCTCTCCTTGGTCCACTTACTTCCCTGGAGCTCTGTGGGATTTTATGTCTTCCTACAGCTTCCTGCAGTGTGCTCCCTGTAGTGCCGCTGCTATCATCAGGCTCGAACGTCTTAAGTGTGTGTAAGCAACTTCCCGGTTATTACTTTATGTACTGTTTGCTCTCTGGAACTTGTGTTTACATTTCCTTCTCGGGACTGTGTTTTGAACTCCTCACCCGGTCATCCGGGTGTGGGGACCTTTTTGCCACAGACTATATTCATCCGGTCGTTCCAGTACAAGGACTTGTGCTATGGACAACATTCATCCGGATCTACATATTTTGGACTATTTGTTTATCGGACTGTTTTCGTAAGGACTGTGCTTGGCAGTATATTTTGGGGTCGTATTATTTTTGTATGTTTATTTGCTGTGTACTAAGTTCACATTGTTTGCTGTGTGTGTATAAATACTTTGCACCCAAGTACCCGTCTCTGCTCTTCATTGCCCTTAAGCGATCAAAATCCTCAAACCTATACAATAGTATTACAACTGCTCAGCTAAGTAGCTGGGCAAACACAGGGAACACCTGCAGAAACCCAGCACATCGCAATATAGGATTAGCCTACTGAGCTATCATTTAAAAACACAATGGCTCAGCATGTCCCAGCTCCAGGTTGAATTACTGAACTGTTACTCATTCAACTGACAGCTTAGCACTCCCTGATGACAGAGGGGAGGAATCATCACAGTTGAGTAGGTTTTTTTTTTAATAAAAAAATATACCTTCCTCTCCTCAGCCCATACCATATCTGTCACACAACCAACTGGTCTTTTAATTGGCTCCTACTTGGCCTTCTTATGGGTCTAGCCCCTTTTAGTCAGATCTTCGTCTTATGGCTCTGTACTAGTTTACTTGGCAAAATTGCTATAGAGAATGTCACTGCTATTACTGATGTAATGATTTGCATTGTGCCCCAAAGGGTTGAAGAGGAGCTGATCACAGATCTGAGATGGTGGTGGGATGTGGTCGTGATGTCTGTATTAACTATATGCACTAAATTATTGCACTGAAATGATAATCAATTTAAATCCTATTAGCGCTATCCCATAGTACTACCTCTACCCCAAAGCTCTCAAAATTAAAAATAAATATTTTTATAATAAATGAACGTCCATACATGTGTTATTGAAAGACCTAATTCCAGAACACCTAGCCTATTATTCACACTTAGGCATTTAATTATTGAACCCGTATAAACCTCATGTGGTGTTCCTAAATGCTATTAGTTAAGCGCCCCTAGGTTCCATCATCTGGGGATGCACACATATTGGACATTTGGGCGCACATGAGGTTGAGTAGCATCCATTCTATGGAATACATATTGCATTCCATAGTGCCTAACTTGCATCTCAACATGCACATTAAAAGACATGTCTCACCGCTCTATCCTGTCTGTGGAACGCATACTATGTTCTACAGTGCTTAACTGATGTTATATACGGACCTACACACTTCGATAGATGCAGTCACCTCTACTTGTGGAATGCAGGAGCATTCCACCAAAATTAAGGGGGTCATATCCATACATGCGCACTGTATGCACCTGGACGACGCTCTGTCATGGTGCAAAACCACCTGCATATATGGTGCTGAGTAACAATAGTATTTCACAAGTCCATACAGTGGCATGCTGGTCCTGCAGTGTGAATCTAAGCACTGTGTCCTATTTTGTCAATCCCATAGTGGGGATGCCCCTCATGAGCCCCCTGGGCAAAGAAAAAGGGGGGACGCATCATGCTGTAGGGTCACTGAGCTAAGTATTTTTGCTGCTATACATTACGATCTGCGCGCGATATCATGCTAAATATCTTTGGCATATAGAGCCACTAAATTATAGGTTATATTTTCTGACATATCCGACCTAATGTAATGCAAGTTTTTGGAGGATTTTAATGGGGGACTTTGGTGCATTTCTTTATCACCTATGTGTGTTATGCATATTGTCATGTTACATAACCTACAACCATCAGAGACTCAAATATACAGGTTGTTTTTGGTGCTGTAACTCTGTATAACACATATAGATTAAATACAGGTGTACACTCTTCCTCATCGATACACAGATCCAAGGGTGGCACCCCCAATGACAAATATACTGTAGACAAAGGAACAGCACTCCATTAGTCGTCTTCTTATTCTTTTGTTTATGTCACATAATGTACAGTGATCATAACCATAAGACGTGTTTTGGCTTCCACTCCAGACATTCTCGATCAGTGTATATACTGATAGAGAAATGCTCGAGTGGAAACTAGAACATGTCTACTGATTATGATCACTGTGCATTATGTGATATAAAAGAATAAGAAGGCAACAAATCGAGTGCTGATTCTTTGTCTATATCTGTATAACATATGTGACTATTTATGGTAATCAGCCATATGTAAGTGCTGATTAGGTTATTTTTGCTTGGTGTCTACAGTCCGAAATAGGCTAGAGTAGGGATACAGAGGGATAGCTGCTGAGGAGCAGGGGTGCCACATAGAAATTTAATATGCGCCATCCTCTGCAGTTAGGTAGGGGATGATCTTAGTGTTCAGAGCCCATTCCCCGTAACTGCATTTCTGGTGTATTTTCAAATCATTTGAGAACCATGCATACAATGCACATCTAGGTTCAGAGGTGGATTCAGTTCACCCGGAAGGAATCAGCATGCCCGATCACGGCATCCTGATAATGCCCAGCATTCAGTGGAGAAAGTAGAAGAGTGGTCCGGCTTCTGATAATAATTCAAAGCAATTTATTCAATGAGGTCAGTATTCCAATACAGGGTACAAGGCAGGCATAAAGAAGAACGGCACTGGCCAAAGCACGTGCTGCCAAAGGCAACGCGTTTCGAATGGAGACTCTGTCCTTTGTGAAACCTTGACAAAGGACAGAGTCTCTGTCTGAAAAGTGTTGCCTTTGGCAGCACGTGCATTCGCCAGTGCCGTTCTTCTTTATGCCTGCCTTGTACCCTGTATTGGAATACTGACCTCACTGAATAAATTGCTTTTGAAGCTGGACCACTCTTCTACTTTCTCCATACAATCTACATCTATGTTTATATGTGTATACATATTTTTAATATATAAACTATTAAAAGATATGATTTTAAGGATTTATGTTTCGTTTTACAATTGGTGAGATTACCCATTAAAAACCCAGCGATCACTTTTAATATAAGGAAGTGCCAGGAGGCACGAAAGCGTAGAGGCAATAAAGGAGTTACTTGAAGTTCCATCTTCATGTGCATTACTTTGAGTGAATGATTTGCAGACGGACGGATACACCATTTTTTCCTAAGCGATCACTTTTAAGCTATTAGTTACAATGTAAACAAAATATACAATAAGTATTTAAATGCAAGAAGAAATAAATATTTTCTAAATATGGAATTAGATAGAACGGGCTTGCTATCATGTGAGAGTAAGCCCATTCCCAGTTGCACAATTTCATTCATTCTGTTTTTTCCCAATTTGTTGTGAATTCTTGTCTATTTATTTAACAGTGATGTATTTGAAATGTTTTTCCTCCAGAGAAAACATAGCTGGATTTGTATTCTTGTGATTTATGTTTACTGACCAGGCTTGTGCCCCTCGTAGCTGATAAAGCCCCTAGTCTAGTTAATGAATCAGAGATACACTACACTTGTCTGCGAGAGAGAAATTGTATGTGAATGTTCCTTTGCCCCGCAGCTTTGGTCAAGAGTGCTGTGTTTAAAGGTTATAGTGATTAAGCACCATGATTAATTAAGTCTCGAAAGAATCAATTCCACTCAACCACAAATCTAATTTGCATTGCAGTTCAGCCTTTACTTAATCTTGGTTTTACACAGTCTACGGCTCCAAACGAATCTTTCTTCGCAATGGCCATTTTGGGATCGTAGCATTATTAAGAGTCATTTTGCAAAAGCTAATGGGAAAAATCTATCTATATGGCAGCATTAACTTGAAGTAGCTTCTTCCTCTCATGTCAATTAGTTTTCTATTGCATTTCCCCAATGCTGCATTAAATTGCAATGAACAACAGTAAGTTTTGAAAACAGCGCTTCCATTTAACAAACGGATACAATATAATATACCCTAATTGTACAGGCAGTACACATAGACTGCTGGATTATAATGGAGAAGGCCAGATTGTCCTATTTAAATGAGAACAAGCAAGATTATTGCATTTACAATACTGGATTTTGTCCTAAATGATACTAAGGGTTCATTATAAGATTTGAAACCAATACATTGATCTCTTTAATATTTCTATGCCTACTAGTGAGGAAAACGTAAATGTACTAAAGAACATATTGGGGAAAGGGATATTTTTCCTGTGAAATATGTCTATAAATTTCCTGGTTCGGACATTTGCTTGCAGCAAATTGAATATTGACTCCATATTGAATAAAAAATCAGACATCTCTGGTTAGACTGAGCATATATTACAAAGAAATATAATATTTATTTATATTACAACAATGAGGCTAGGGTCACACTTGTGTCAGCTCATACTGTGTTAACGCTATGCGCTGCCTGACAATGCAGCCCCATAGAAACCCTCTGTTTACCATAGCAGTGGCTACACTGGACGTGCGCTTTAGCTGAGTGCACAGGAAAACGCTGCAGACAGCGTTTCCTGTGCGCTCAGCTAAAGCGCACATCCTGTGTGGCCGCTGCTAAGGTAAACATAGGGTTTCTATGGGGCTGCATTGTCAGTCAGCGCATAGCGTTAACACTGTGTGCTGCAGTGAAAATTTCTAAGTTTTTATCGCTTGCGTCAGTCGTATGTGCTGATGCAAGTGTGACCCTAGCCTTAGGCAGAGTTATGTGAGAATATTTACATCACGCATTAACAGAGCGTGTGTCATGGGGACTCTCCATCTAGGTTTCTTTTCTATCCACTGCCTATCTACTTCAGCTAAAAACCATACTGGACAAGCTTCAGGATGTTATGCTCCAGTTATATGCGTGTGTCTGTGTGTGCGTGCATGCATGCGTAGGTGTGTGTGCGTGCCGGTGTGCGTGTTCATCAAAAGTTACATCTTGTCTCCCAACTCTTTGCAGAACCGAAATGACCAAAGTTCTTAGGTTGAACTGGAAACAAGATGAATGAAAGGCTGCAGAGCGGAAAAGATATTGTGAATTAAAGTTTTTGGCATCTAATTAGTTAACATACACTTGAACTTAACAAATATTATCAGACTTTTTTTTGGAATTAATACTTCTCCTCCCTGTAAAAATTGCCCAATCATATTCTGGTAACAACACAGCAGAAAAAGAACAAAACCCCATAGAAGCTTAGATTTCTATGGTGCATGTGAGATGCAGTGATACAGTATTGATCTCCTGGTTCAACCTTCTCCCCTCCTGTTATGGAACTGTAAACTGTCAACAGCAGTACTGGCCTTCATCTACATTGCTGGTTCAGGGTTGTGTCAGGAATTACACTTATGTGTGTTGTTCCCTAAAGTTGCTTGGAGATCTAGAAAAATAAGTGTGACTCATCTCTGGACAGGCAGTGTGGGGGAGGGGTGTGTCAGTATATCATAGCTTAGAGGAGAAGAGCTAATAGAAAGATTTGTAATGTTACACAACTAAACTCTGCTGTGCTGCCCCTACCCTCAAAGGGATCATATCTGAAAGATGGTTATGCTGCAATGTTTGTATGTTGTAACCATACAGGGAGTTAAGCCTGGGTTACACGCTTCAATGGTCGAACAATCCGAACAACAATCCGACTTGACCTAGATCGCTTGAACATCGTTCAATGATCGCTAGTGAGGTGTCACACATACAGATATCTTTAACGATGCAGCAACAATTCCATGACAAGCAAACAATACTTGCGGTTGTTTGATCGCCTACATCCTTCAGTTCAGAATAGGCGACATCGTTAACGACATCATTATCGAGGTGTCACCAACACTATGCTGCAGGTTGGACGAACGATCATCGCCTGGTTTAAGGTCCGATTCAAAAACCTCCGATGAACGATCACCCGACTAATCGTTGATCATTTCTACTTGTCTCATGCAACGACATCGTTACGACATCGTTGCTCCACCCAAAAAAGCCGTGACGTACAAACGATATTGTTAACAATATCGTAGCGTGTAACGGGCACTTTAGACTGGTAGATCAGAGCTGTAGCTTTACATCATGCACGCTAAGATACCTCAGCTATTTTTGGAGCATGTTCTTTTTTGCTGTTTCGTTGTTTGCTTTTGATCAGTCAGCACTCAGTATTATACAGGGAGAAGAAGTAAACTCCACAGTGAAAAATGATAACATTCATCTGCGCTTAACAAAATAAGTGACAGTTTTTAATTTAATTTAATGATCTTAAGTTCAGAGTGGGGGTAAATTTTCTGCTAAGCATTGCCCATAACCTACACAGAGAATAGGTGATCCTGCTCCCCAATCCATTATAGCAGTTTAGCTACAAATCCAGCATTGGGGTAGATAGAACCTCCTAGACACAGCCATAGCCTATGTTTAATTTTGTCTGCGTCTCCCTTTAGCAGCTCCCTCCTCTTCCTACCCCACTTTTTTATGCTGATCATCATGTAGCATGATTTCTCAGCAAGCTAAAAGTCCATCTTGTCTTCCAACATGGATTTTAACTGTATGTTTGAGTGAAGGATGACTTCAGGGGCAAGGGACTAATTCACAGCTCATACAAGTGGAAAAAAACTATTTTTTAGGAAGATTAATTATACATTTTTTTTCTATATATTCTGACACACTATAGAAAAAGTCATTCAAAGTAAGCTAATAATTAGTGTGTTCATATAGTGTTGGAGGAAACGATTATCTACCACAGAAGAGGAGTTTCTTTGGTGGGATTTGAACAACAGATCCTAGTGTTAAAACTAATAATCTGCATGATGCAATCATCATTACTGCTATAATTGTAGCATGTTGTACGTAATTAGTAGGGAACCCCATTCTGGATAATAACAGGGCATACAATGTAGAAACAATGGCTGAAAGTTAGCAGGGTGTGACCAGCTTAAGTAGTAGTTTAGGCATAGTTTGACATTGGAGGGAATAACCGGTGTTTCTTGAAGGAATAAATATTATTTTTTAAGTCTACATGGTCATGGAGTTGTTTATTATAAAAGTGGGAGTCAATTATAGTGCGCAAATGGCCACACCCACCAACTAAGCCGGTCACACCCACTAGTTTGCTCTAAGTATGCAAGGGAGAAGCTTCATCCCCACCTTGGGGTCTTACCCTTATACCCCAGCTTCTATTGAACAATTCTATGACAACATGGACTTAAAAATTAATATTTATTTCTTCCGCTAAAGGAAACACCAGACCACACCTACTACCTAAGCTTGTCATGCCCACAAACTTCTCCGTCCTTCGTATCTACATGTATGCTAATAATGGTAACTATATTTCCAGTGATCATGTGAGTAAAGGTATTAATATAGAATAGATTATTTGCAATGTTTGATGTAACTAGCATATATTAATACTGTATACTTTATGCATAGTATTATGTTTGTACAAAATTGTATGTGTGCATATCATTTTAATATTCATTAAAATGTACTATATATATGTTTAAGAACATGTTTTTGCCCACAACAGTACCTAAAGGTATGTGCTCACCGTCTGGAGGATCTGTGTGTTGGATGCAGCTCCTCTGGACTTGAGTGAACCCGTGGGTGGCCGCAGGGGGACCACAGCTGCCCTGTACTCACCATGTGCGGCGGGTGCGGGGCGGCTTCTTCCTCCATGCACTTGATGGGAGCCGCTTCCAACTCCGCAGCATGAAATGAACATGCCGCGGAGAAGCGGAATGCCGGCAATCCGCACCACAGCTGAAAAGGCGCTGCAGTCGGGTTATATATAGTGGGCATAAGATTTCTTGAAATCCCAGCAACTATGCTTCTACTGTACTGCGCAGCATTTTGGACGCAGCGGCAAGACGCTCCTGCGTCCAAAACACTGCGTACACTGATCGTGTGCATACACCCTCAGAAAGTTTGTGTAAAAACAAGCTCCATTCAAGCACTTAGCTCAACACTGAGCTATTCTAAAACATTTAGAAACTTGTTGTCTTTTTGTTGATTCATTTTCTTGTTCCTCCTGTAGTTGGTGTGAAAGAGAACACGGCAAAGCAATTACTCTAAACATGAACAAAAATCAGCATAAAATTACAGTCATTTCACATTTGCGCCTCTGCCTGTGAGTGAAACAAAGGGACTTTTTAATTTCCAGCTGGGTTTTTATATTTCTTTCTCTCTACTAAACAGACCTAGGGTACGAAATCAGTCCCATACTGTGACCTGTGGGCTCCAATCTTGAGTCTAAACTTAAATACAAGACCCGCTGAAAATGTCACACATATTTAATCAGCAGCACTTGGAGTGATTCACTTTCATTGCAATGTGTTCCTTCACACTAGAAAACTATTGAATAATACATACAGCAAAGCCATTGAATACGAGAACCTTCTCTATATCTTGATCTTATCCGTTTTATTTTCCAAGTGCCACAGCATTGTGTTTTGTCAGTGTACCAGCAAGGTATAGTCTAAAATATTTAGCTGAACTTGATCTTTTTAAATGTAACCACTAGGCCAGGGCAGGATAACACCATTCACTCGGCAAACAATTGTTCCCTTAGGAAAGCAGGAAGATGCCATTGAAGCGGACACATACATATACACACATACACACACAGAGTGATGGAGGAAAGCAGCTGTCACAGTTGCCAGAAGTGACAGATTCATTTTGTCAAGGCTCACTTCCACATCAACATCTAGGCTGGCAATCAATCCAAAATCTATGCCATGTCTAAAATGACAGCTACTCTTATTCCTTCACCAACCAAAGTGACTAGGTGACCTTTTCAGCCCAAGAACGCATCATGTATCAATATTCAATCACAAAATAGACCGATTCCTTGGGGTGAGTTTCTAAGGAACCATTCAGAATATTAAAATCTGTTTAATTCTTATATTATTAACTTGTTATATTGTACATAATATATGAAAGTAATAATATTAACTTAACATTATCAAAATATCTTTGTGGGTGATTTATAACCTTTTAGAAATATGTAATTTTATGCCTAAGTTTATTTGCTACTTAATTCTATAAAAAAAAACTTTATAGCATATGGAGGTCAAATTTTCTAGTACCGTATTTTCCGGCGTATAAGACGACTGGGCGTATAAGACGACCCCCAACTTTTCCACTTAAAATATGGAGTTTGGGATATACTCGCCGTATAAGACTACCCCTCTTCTACGGCATGATTCCCACTATGACCCCCACACAATATAATGGACCCACATATAGAATAATGACCCCTACATCTCTTCACACTGTATTATGGCCACCACACAGCCCTAAAATAGCCCTGCATAAAGTATAGAGGCTCCCTCATACCCCTTCAAGTATTATCATGCTCCCACAGAGCCCTCTAAGTATTATAATGGCTTCCATATAGTATAATTGTCTCCATAAATTATAATGCATCATCAAAGTCCTCAATATATTATAATGCACCCCGTAGTCCTCCATATAGTGTAATGCACGCCATAGTCCCCTAGATAATATAATGCACCCCATAGTGCTCCATATAGTGTAATGCACCCCCGTAGTCCTCCATATAGTGCAATGCACGCCATAGTCCTCTAGATAATATAATGTACCCCATTGTGCTCCATATAGTGTAATGCACCCCCGTAGTCCTCCATATATTATAGTATTACAGTAATGGTGGGGGAGTACAGCCTCCATCAACCCCAATATTCCTCTGCAGTCAGACACACACAGTCACACACACACACACAGTTAGACACAGACACACACACAGTAAGACACACACACAGCCAGACACAGACACACACAGTCACACACAGACAGTCAGACACACACTCAGTAAGACACACACACAATCAGACACAGACACACACAGTCACACACACACACAGTCAGACAGTCACACAACACGCACACAGTCAGACACAGACACACACAGTCACACACACACAGTCAGACACACACACACAGTCAGACACACACAGTCACACACTGTGCCACTGCTGTGCCACCGGACCCTGCCGGAGCTTACCACCGCCACCGCCACTGCCGCTGTACGTAGCCGGGCACCGTAGCTGTACGATAATAAGCCATCAGCCAATCAGGCAGCTGCTGGCGTCTGATTGGCCCTGGCATTACCGTACATACACACTGAGCGGCGCAGTTACCTCCGTTCAGGAGATGTACGGTAATGCCTCAGCCAATCAGACACCAGCAGCCTCCTGATCGTACATCTATGGCGCCCGGCGGCTATGTACACAGCGGTGGTGGCAGCGGGAAGCTCCGGAAGACATGGACGGCAGAGGCAGGTGAGTATCATTTTTTTTTCTTGCCTGCCACCTGCCGCCGCTCATTTTCGGGGGGGGGGGGGGGCCCTTATATTATGCACGGCGGACCGATGCCGGCATTTTTTTCCTCAGTACCCCGCCTGACCCGGCGTATAAGACGACCCCCGACTTGGGAGGAGAATTTTAGGGGTTAAAAGCTCGTCTTATACGCCGGCAAATACGGTACATAGATGTTAATTACCATTCTGGTTGCCTGCAGCCACCACTGGAGGGAGCTAGTGGTTATTGCATACATTGTAATTATAGAGCTCTATGTATTACCTTGAAGCTCACTTACTCCCTCTAGTGGAGGTTTCAGGTAGTCAAAGAGTAAACTTAAATCTACAGTCAGCTGAAAGTGTTGGCACCCTTGAAATTGTTCTAGAAAATCAAGCATTTATCCCCCAAAAATTGTTGTAATTACACATTTTACTATACAAATGATTTTTCCTTTGTGTGTGTTAGAAGAACACTGGAAAAAGAGGGAAAAAAAGAAGCAAATTGGGCATAGTTTAACACTAGTAATGAGCAAGTGTAATTGTTACTATTCGCTACTTGCAAAGATAGTACATTATTCATGATACTCGTTACTCGGTGAGTAACACTGGTGCACATGAGTAATGTGTTGATCGTGAATGATCTGACACAGATTCCCAGCTCCCTTCAGTACATAAAATGAACTGGCACCATACAGAGAGCAGACTGAATGTTATGCTCTCTCTGGGGGGCACAGCAAGGTGTTTTATGCTGTAGAAATACAAAACAGACGATCCTACTGCCTGCCCTGGAAATGGTCATTTTATGGCCGGATGTGTGTGGGTGGAGCCAATCACTAATTGACTAACATTGGACTCACTAGTTGGATGAATATGCAAGTATTACAAAGTACTTGTTACGAGTATAGTGATTAAGATTATTTCGCTACCTGATCATCACTATTTAATACAGAACCACAAAAATGGTTCGGATAAAATTGTTGGCACCCTAAGCTTAATATTTTGTTGCATACCCTTTGGAATAAATGAGTGCATCATTCACTACCTATAACCATCAACGAGCTTCTTACACCTCTCATCTGGAATTTTGGACCACTCTTGTGTTGCGGACTGCTCCAGTTCTCTCATATTTGAACCGTGACTTCTCCCAACAGCAATTTGAAGATCTCTCCACAGGGGTTCAATGGGAATTTGAACTTGGCTCATTGCTGGCAACTTTGGAACTCTCCAGTTCTTTGTTTCCATCTATTTCTTGGTGGTGATTCTTAAAGTATGTTTGGGGTCAATGTCGTGCTGGAAGACCCATGACCCGAAATTGAAACCCAACCTTCTGACACTGGGCACTAGATTGTGACCCAAAATCCTTTGTGTGCAAGACATCATGAAATCTGAAGATTACCAGTCAAGGTAAACAGGGCCAGAGGCAGCAGAACAACCCCAAAAAATCTTTGAACCCCCACCATATTTAACTGTAGGTACTGTGTTCTTTTCTTTGCAGGCCTCATTCTGTTTACAGTAAATGTTCTATCTTGGTTTCATCTGTCCACAAAACTCTTTCCCAGAAGGACTCTGGCTTAGGGTGCTTTCACATCAGCGTTTTCGTAATTCGCGGCAGATGCTGTGAAAAAACCGCATCTGCCGCGTTTGCCGCATAACCGTTCCACTTGCGGCACGGTTGCGGTTTTTTCCATAGGAAGTATAGGGGGACTTGCGGCAGATGCGGCAAGTGCGGTATTGCACTTGCGGCAGGTGCGGCAGAGAAAAAAACCGCACCTTAGTCGTGAATATTTTGGAAAAATGCAGTCCAGCTTTTTTGTCTCTGTGTCACTAGTGGGGTTTTACTGGGTCTCTTACCATAGCATTTAGTTGCATTCAAATGTCGATGGACAGTTCACACTGACACTGATGCACTTCGTGCCTGCATGACAGCTTGAATTTCCTTGAAACTTGATTAAGGCTGTTTATCCACTATCTGGACTATTCTGCTTTGCAAACCTTTAATCAATTTTTCTCTGCTGTCCACATCCATGGGGATTAGTCCATGAGTTATAAACTTCTTGATTATTTTGTGCACCGTGAACAAAGGAACTTTAAAATCTCTGGAGATGGACTTGTATCCTTGAGATTGATTACATTTTTCAACAATTTTGGTTCTCAAATTCTCAGTTTGTTTCTCTTCTACCTGTTCTCAATTCTAAGTGTGGCACACACAGGCACAATGCAAAGATTGAGTCAACTTCTCCCTTTTTATCTGGTTTCAGGTGTAATTTTCATGTTGCCCACACCTCTTACTTGCAGGTGAGTTTGAATTATTGCACTTACATGCTTGAAACAAATTATTTTTCCCACAATTTTGGAAAGGTATCAACCATTTTGTATGGCCCAGTTTTGAGGTTTTGTGTGAAATTATGTCCAATTTGCCTTTTTTTCACTTGTTCTTTGTGTTGTTCCAATATACACAAATGAAATAAACATGTGTATGACAAAACATGTGTAAGTGCAATAATTTTCTGGGAGAAATGCTTCATTTTCTGGAGCAATTTCAAGGGCGCCAACACTTTTGCCCATGACTGCATATCTGTTTAGGTAATGTTGCATCACTTAAATATTGCAAACACCATGAAAAAGAAATCTTTTACATTGAACCCCCACCAAAACACATTACCTTTCAGTAGCATTTATTGTAAATAGTGTACTAGGATTATTTAATATTATTAAAATTGACAATGGATTTATGGAATGAGGATTAGATGTTTTTCACCTACTATGAAAATGAGTATTAAAATATTACTAATGTGCCTTTGATCCATCTTTAACCCTGCATCCTAGGCTATAGCTAGTAGCTGTGGTAACCACAAACATCTTCCAAAGATATTCTCCACTTTTCTCAACTCCTATCTTAGGACATGCACAGCTGGATAGCACATGTTCCGGGGTAAGGCTTAAGAGGAGTTGAAAGCATAGTTTTGCGAATGTTGGTGACAGGTTCCTTTATACAACAAAAATTAAAATCACAAAGCAGTTTGTGTTTAATGGCGCACATTCAAATAAAGCTAAATAACAAAACTTTTGGCCAAAGCTTCATTTAGCTGACATCTTTCACTGCATCTAGTTCCTCTATACATAAGAACACTCAAGTCAGCCTAGCGCAACTATGTTCCCTATGATAAGCCGCTGCCAGTCTCTTGTGGCTCCTATGGCATGGCAGTAGCTTACTGCAAGGAAGAACAACAATATCAGCTTTTTGAATTCCTACTCACCCCCAATATAGTCTGTCTACACTGTGTGCAGAATTATAAGGCAAATGAGTATTTTGATCACATGATACTTTTTGTACATGTTGTCCTACTCCAAGCTGTATAGGCTTGAGAGCCAACTACCAATTAAGTAAATCAGGTGATGTGCATCTCTGTAATGAGGAGGGGTGTGGTCTAATGACATCAACACCCTATATAAGATGTGCTTAATTATTATGCAAATGCCTTTCCTTAGGCAAAATGGGTCAGAAGAGAGATTTGACAGGCTCTGAAAAGTCCAACATTGTGAGATGTCTTGCAGAGGGATGCAGCAGTCTTGAAATTGCCAAACATTTGAAGTGTGATCACCAAACAATAAAGTGTTTCATGGCAATTAACCAACAGGGTCACAAGAAGCGTGTTGGGCAAGAAAGGCGCAAACTGCCCATGAATTGAGGAAAATCAAGCGTGAAGCTGCCAAGATGCCAATTGCCACCAGTTTTGCCATATTTCAGAGCTGCAACATTAATGGAGTATCAAAAAGCACAAGGTGTGCTATACTCAGGGACATGGCCAAGGTAAGGAAGGCTGAAAAATAACCACCTTTGAACAAGAAGCATAAAATAAAATGTCAAGACTGGGCCAAGAAATATCTTAAGACTGATTTTTCAAAGGTTTTATGGACTGATGAAATGAGAGTGACTCTTGATGGGCCAGATGGATGGGCCAGAGGCTGGATTAGTAAAGGGCAGAGAGCTCCACTCCGACTCAGACGCCAGCAAGGTGGAGGTGGGGTACTGGTATGGGCTGGTATCATCAAAGATGAACTTGTGGTACCTTTTGGGTTGAGGATGGAGTGAAGCTCATCTCCTGGACCTACTGCCAGTTTTGGGAAGACAACTTCTTCAAGCAGTGGTACAGGAAGAAGTCGGTATCGTTCAAGAAATTTTTTCATGCAGGACAATGCTCCATCACATGCATCCAACTACTCCACAGTGTGGCTGGCTAGTAAAGGTCTAAAAGAAGAAAAAATAATGACATGGCCCCCTTGTTCACCTGATCTGAACCCCATAGAGAACCTGTGTCCCTCCTAAAATGTGAGATCTACAGGGAGGGAAAACAATACACCTCTCGGAACAGTGTCTGGGAGGCTGTGGTGGCTGCTGCACACAATGCTGATCATAAACAGATCAAGCAACTGACAGTTTCTATGGATGGAAGGCTGTTGAGTGTCATCATAAAGAAAGGTGGCTATTTTGGTCACTAATTTGTTTGTGTTTTGTTTTTGCATGTCAGAAAATTTTTTTTCCTAAATTGTGTGCAGTTATATTGGTTTACCTGGTGAAAATAAACAAGTGAGATGAGAATATATTTGGTTTTTATTAAGTTGCCTAATAATTCTGCACAGTAATAGTTACCTGCACAAACAGATATCATCCTAAGATAGCCAAATCGGGAAAAAACCTACTCCAACTTCCAAAAATATTAAGCTTTGATATTTATGAGTCTTTTGGGTTGATTGAGAATACAGTTATTGATCAATAATAAAAATAATCCTGCAAGATACAACATGCCTAATAATTCTGCACACAGTGTAGGTGAGTCAGGAGTTCTTATACATTTTAGACTGTCTGCTGCTCCAGTTCATATTGGTGGGTTTGGTTGACATTACTCTAACTGTGTCTCTAATTGCAAATATGTAGCATAACAACTGTCTAATAACATATACAGTAGTACAGTACATTACATACTATTCAATAAATATGAAGGCATTTATAGTATACCGGAATGAGAAAAATGCAAATCTTCTACAGATAGTTAAATGTAGGAAAAAAGGAAATGCATGGACGTCCTTTATTTTTACTACATGTTCATATATAATGTCCTTTACCATTATATTTAGGCCCAGTCTATACATAGTATTTAAAAAATAAATAAAACTACCTACCAGGCTTGAAGAAATGAGAGGCCCACTGTAACCAGGTAGGGAACACCTTGAGAATGCTTTCAAGAATGTAAGGTGTGAATTACAGCAGTTCACCTCCTACATAGAGAGCAGAAGCTCAGATAACAACTAAATGTAACCTTCTTAGTATTATTAGATCTGTGAAAGCTCCAGTTGAGGAACAGCCAAACAATGCGTTTCTTGTAAGGACTCTCTAGCCTTTATTGAATTGCCATTTTTAACTTGTCTGTTACTAGTTCTACAGCCGCCAAAATTAATTGTTTAACAGGAGATACATTGTTTTTGCTATGTATTCTGTTTTTATCATTGACCAAGGTTACTAAATATTGCAAATCTATGTGCCTTTTAATTGTTAATTGTGGCTATTTCTGAGAAAGAAGTGTTAACATACTTGACTCCCGGGAACACCAATGCACTTTCTTAGACCGATCACTGCCGACCCAGCAGCGATAACTACAATATTGCAGTTGACCTTGCCTGTCAGCAGAATTCTGTCTACCACTATACTTAAACTGGTCTTTGCAGGGTATGGACCAGTGTGAAAATGGTAGATACTAAAGCTGTAGATAGGCAGGGAAAAGTCTTTTAACAAAGTAGGTGTATGGACCCGGGAAGAGCGTGCTTCCAGTCTCTCTGCATGTGCATGCATATTAGAAGAATGCATGGTGAAGAGGAATTAGTGAAAAGCCATGCCATCCACAAAATAGAGGCATACATGTACTGAAAAACAGATGCAATAAAAAAAGGTCCTGTTCACATCTAAGGGGGTTTGCGTTTCCGTTCCTATAATGCAACGAAAATGCATGCGATTTTGCAAAAGCAGCCCAAAACATTGCATGCATGCTTTTCCATAAACGCATTCATTTTGTGTTTTCTGAAAATGCCATGCGTTTTGATTGCAGTTTGGATTGAAACCAATGGGCGCGTTAACTCATGCTGTCAAAAGCTCATTGCAACCCAAACGCAAAAGAAATGCAGATGTGAAAAGGCCCAAAGACTTTTAGGTAGGTACTGACTTTCAAAGCCGTTAGTATCTATCTAAAATAATTAATATATACATATAATTTTATTTTGTAAAAAAAACTATTTTTGGTGATAGGTCCTCTATAAGATTGTCTGTACAGAAAATTACCTAAATGGTTGTGATTCCAAGTAATCAAAATTCTGGCAACTTGTGGCATAACTTGAAGCTCTTGGGCCCATACAGTCTTTAATAGTATTAGTCTTCTAGTAAGGGCCAAAGTGGCATTTATTTTAGGTCCATCTAGACTTCAGGGGCTTTTGTGCAACTGTAATCCCGCAACTACTACATTTACACTCCGTTGACATCAATCTGTAAAACATTTTAATAGAAACATGCAGTAAACGGTAGAGTTTTACTAACACCTATTAACTAGAGATAAGTGAAACTGATGGTATTTAACAAATTGCGCAACTTTTACTAGAAACTTTACAGCAAATTTATTCTCCACTCAATCAATGTACTTGAGGTCTACAATACACTCATGTGCACAAAGCTCGTTTGGCCTGATCTAAATACCTGTGCACACTGACACTGCAGGAACCTAGCAGGTGTACTCTCATCCCTCTCTTCTGTCTTCAGCTGCTGATGGCTACACAGATACACAGATAAGTGTAGTCAGTGACCGCTGCAGAAAGGAGAGAAGGATAAGAGTACATCCACACTGGGACATATCCATCATGCAATGCATTCACAGAGTCGTCTGAATGCTTTCAATTTGTTCTGCATAGGAGAACGAAGCCAAACATAGAGCAAATGTCATTATGTACTATCATCATGGAACAATCCACTGATCTCAGGAGACCAGTCAAAGAAAACACCGGGCAACGCAAAGCGCTCAAACACAGTGAAATCCATAGTTGCATTTCCCTGAGAAATATGATATGCAAATAGAGTCTGTGAGCCTTGTTTAGGAGTCTCAAATATGGACGAGTCAGATATCCCTCCAGGGAATCCACCTATCCTGCGAGTCCCGTGTTTGAGACTCCTAAACGAGGCTTCACAGATTCTATTTGCACATTATTACTATCAGCAACGGCATAGAAGAACATAGAGTCCTCGAAGGAAAGATATGTACCCCATAGAGCCTGATCTCAACACCATTGAGTTTGTGCGGGTTTTTCTTGAAGAAGAAAAGATTTACACAGCCCACATGCACATCAGATCTGAAGTTAACCCTACTTGACATTTGGAATAACGTCCATGCAAACATATGTAAATAAACACACACACAATATATATACATATATATATATATATACATGTATAATATTAAATCACATGCATGCACACATGCACATATATATATTATATATATATATATAGTATATATGTTATATATTATCACACATCATCTCTGATTAAGGCTTCATATGTGTATCACACAACACATGTGTGTGATGTGTGACACTCTAGCTTCTGGGTAGTATGTGACATATCTGGAATAAGAAGCTGCTGCCTCATCTACCGGAAAGAGTTATCTAGTAGTAACAGTAAGGTAGTTCTCAGACAAAGATAACTTCATATCATAGGGGAAATCTATCAAAGACTTTGTACCATCTGTACAAGGAGAAAAAACAACAGCTGGTGCAAGAAATAGCAAGATGTTGGACCTTCAAGTGACAAGATGGGAAATGACAGGAAACAGCTTTTTACTCTGCAAAGAGCAGAGGAAACCTACATCCCAAAATCACATGTTTGAAAACCTCCAGATGCCATCCTGTTCTCACATTTCCATACCTTTGTTCATGGCATATCTGAAAGCTTTCTCTACACCATGAAAATACAAAGAATATCTCGCTTTATCCCCGCAAAGAGCTTTAAGATGAATTTTAATAATGAGTATGCAAAGACTGGATAAGAACCTAGAGGCGGACTTCAGTAATACTAATATATTACTTGCTTAATTAATCAAATAAATTGATCTTAATCAACATCTTAACTGATTTCATACGACATTTATGCATTTTATGCAGTATTTGTTGGTCGCTTCATAAACATTAAAACTGTTAGTACAAAATGAGTGTTTAAAAAAATCAAACCCTACACTTGTCAATAAGATATAATATTTATCTCCTCCTACAACAGCATTCCGCATTAAAGGGAATTTATTACCCAGTTCCTTCTGTGACATTTGAAAGAGACCATGGCTCAAATGATGTGTCACTTTCAGGGATGTTTTCTGTGTTTTTGATAAAATCACTATTTTATCATCTGGAGATTATCACTACAAGTATACCTCCTGCCATGTAGCCCTCCATGTTCATAAGCTCCACCCCCACCATGATTGTCAGCTTTTTGCCTATGCACAGTGTACACAGATAGCTGCCAATAGGTAGTGAGGACTGGTCTCAGCATTTCGAGACTTTGTAGATCTGAAGCAGATAAAACAGTGATTTTTTCAAAGCTGCAACAAGTATCCAAGTACCATATTTTTCTCTGATAAGATGATAAGACGTACTCCAAATTTGGTGAAGGAAAGTGAAAAAAATAATTTTTAATGTTAAATAGGGTTCATCTTCTAATGCAGTGTCTGACTTACAAACACTATATATGTCCCTCATCCTGGAACATGACCCCCTTATCCTGGTATATATGTTCCCCTTCCTGGTATATAGCCCCCATCCTGGCATATAGCCACTTCATCCTGGATATGGCTATCCATGCTAGCACATGTCTCCATGTGATGGCTCATGTCCTCCTGTGATGCACACAGCACCTGTGAGGGCACACAACACCCTGTGATGGCACACTTCCCCCTGTGATGGCGCATAGCCCTGTCATGGCACACTTCTCCTGTGCTGGCACACGACCCCTTGTGATGACACACATCCCCCTGTGCTGGCACACATCCACCTGCGATGGTATACAACCCTCCTGTGATGGCATACATCCTCCTCTGATGGCACATGTCCCCCTGTGCTGTCACACAGTCCCCTGTGCTGAATATCCCACCCCTTCCTGGATATGGCCCACATAACTGTGTATGCCCCCTATGTTGCTGCCATGCTAAAATAACAAACGCTTTCAACTTACCTCTCCAGCGTTTGCCTCTGTCTCTCCCTATTTGCTGCACTTCCTGGGTCCTGTGGCAGCCGTTCATGTGATCGGCACAGCAGAGTGATGTCATCAGTGCACACCCCGATCACATGACCGACTTCCATGGACCAGGATGTGCTGTAAGCAGGGAGAGAGGGAGGCAAGCGTCAAAGATGTAAGTTGAAAGTGTTTGTTATTTTAGTGTGGGCAGCAGCATAGGGGAACAGACAGGCCATATCCAGATGGGAGGACTGCAGGCGTATGTGATATGCATGCTCCCTGTCCATATCTCGGTGGTTTTAACACCGAGGTCATGGACAGCGGGCACAGTGCATATTACATGAGGCTAATGAGCAGGACCCTGTGACTCCTGCTTCCTCTGTAGCCCACTCCTGCTCCCAGACACCGCTCAAGAGCTGCCTCCCCTACAGCACAGAAACTGTAGAATCGGATTATAAGACGCACCCCCAACTTTCCCAAAATTTGGGGAACAATATCCGAAATATATGGTAAGTGAAACATTGCTAGAATCAGGGTCTCTGTCCCTACATGTTACTGCTTTCAAATTAGGTAAATTCAGTTTATGAATGGACATACAGAATGTGAACAAATAATTCAGTCAGCTCCATTACCTTGACACTAATTTACAGAGCACTGAGGAAATATACCGTCATACAGTAGAGTCTCTTTTAGATAAAATGAAGAACCTCTAAGAAAAACCATCCTCCCTTTGGTTTGCTTGATCTGGCAATTTAACAATACATTTCCTTGGTTGTGGTGTTTGTACTCGCTACTGTATAAGATATAAATACAAAAGGTGAATATATATGTTCTGTCATTATTTTCTGGTATGTAAAGAGTATTTTCACTGCTTGATTGCTTACAGGATCCAACAGACCATGTAGACATTGCTATAATAATATCCTCACATCTCCAACAAATTGGACTTTTCACAATGATACCTGATATGATAAATAACTCAATAAATAAGAGTATAAATAAACCTTTGTAAAAGTTAACATACAGCCACTTTTAGGGAACATTACATAATTTTATGCTGACTACATTCTCTTATCGCTTTAATTAGGTTACTTAGTTTAGAAGTGACTAAATTGGAGACCATCCACCTTCCACACCTTTACTTCTCTTGGGTCTATTTAGTATGGGATGGTGAGTGGACAATGCTGTAACGTCTTATTACAAGACCACTTTTTTATACATCCTATTACTAAATCCCTAATGAAGGCTAATCTTTGTAATAGCCAAAACGCGTTGAATGCAAATTTTGTTTGTATCTATCAATATAAAATTTTCATACATGCTATTTTTTGGATTTTTTTTGGATCCCTCATTGGGAGCTTTGCCTTTTCTTCCTCCTATTGCCAGTTTTCAGTCTCTGAGGGTCCGCTGGAGGAGATCTTTGCAGCAGAATTTGGTGAGCAGCAGACCGTCGATCAGATTACTTGGACCAGTGCAACCTATTGCCACATGCTTGTAAGCATAGTCACCAGCTGAGTGCATATAGAGATACTCTATTTATTTATTTCTAACATATTATTCTTAGATTGGCACCCCTTTGCTCTTCAATCCCTTCTCTTTTCCAGACACCCAGTATTTCCTAAATTGGAGATTGGAAACCTAAACAAAAACAGTACTCTGTACCTACTGCTTGGGTAGCCTTATTTGTATTAATGGTTAGAAGTAAAGATATGTTGAAAAGAAATGTATAAATGGAACCCCTAATTGAAAATGTAAAGAAATTTAAGTATAAGGCTATGTTCACACAGTCCGTTTTTGTTAAATTTTCAGCAGCAAAACTGGATAGATTTTTTTAAAAGACATGAAAAACACATTGAGTTTTTTATGCATTTTTGATCCATTTTTTTGTGCTATATATCACAGATAGTGATCCATTTTCCATACAAAAAACGGATCATAAAAGAGATCAAAACAGTGTGAACATAGCCTTAAAGAGAAATAAATGTTTATAAAAAATGACATTAAACTTGATTAACTACTGCAGATTACATTATCTTGCGCAAGCATTAAATTAAAAAGAAATCACTCAATGTATCTACATGACTGTAATAACTAGAAGTATTACTATACCAAGTCATTTAGTGTGACGCACAAGACAAAAATATTTTTGTAAACCTTTGATGCAAAAAGGAAAATATGTAGTACATTACATTCTACGTACACCCAAACCTGCCTAAAACAATGAATTTCTTTGTTCATAAAAACTAGGCCTCCATGAGCATGAGCTCACTCTTTGCAACTTATTAATGCTGCATGGTTAGAGATAATATTTGGTCTTCCAATTATCAATCATATTTAAACTTGGAAAAGAGCTAGTACTTGCATGGACTTTAAAAAATGTGGCTTCCTTTATTTCAGCGTTTGTTTATAAAATTACATGCATGGCTCCATATTGCATCTCTAACCCATTTCCGGTGTAACACACCCTTAGTTGTAGACATATCTATTCTTTCCTTGTAACCTGTTTAAAAACACTAAAGGTACCATCACAAGAGGCGACGGTACCACCAATTTATTAGGCGATGCAGGGGCGTGGCCTATCGGCACAGATATCGCCCCTGCATCGCCTAATGTGAATGGCTGAGGGCGACGCCATTTACTGGTCGTCAGGTTTCAGAGCAGTGCTCTGAAACTAGGTGGCCGATCTGGGGCGATGTGCACACATTACCCCATGTAAATGGCCGCCAGCGACCTGACAGGCGATGGGAGCCATAGTCTCCCAGTGTCCTGCATCACCACTGGGGTTTTGAGACACCCCAGCAGTGATGACACCTGTCAGATCACCGGCACGGCACTGTAGGTGTTGCCCCATGTAAATGGGGGACGGCGACGCTGGCGGGGTGCCAAAAAACGTGCACGCTCCCGCCAGTCGCTGCCGTCATCTCCAGCCCCGTCGCCTCGTGTGATGGTACCTTTATAGGTTACAATCATGCGAGAGCTGAAAACTCCCATACAATTGTACTATACAAATTTTTTTTTATATAATAGTGTTTAATACAAATACATGAGCCACAGAGGGAGAACAAAGCACAAATAGGGTCTTACCCAATTGATAAATATAATATGTGGTCAGGGAGCCACTGATCTGGGCTGGTTGTGAGTCACAACCACTGTAAGCGTGAGATCGGTATGCTGCACAAACACCCTCAGTTGTGGATATCCAAATCAATAGAGAGACATTAGTGGTAGAAGAAGCACTGCTGATCTGTGTTAAGGTCTAGTAGAAGAATCCAGTAATGGAAACATCAGGGTTTATCGGTCTGGTCTATGCCTTTCGTGGGCATCTGCCCACTTCCACATGACACATGCATCGTCCTCAGGGCTGTGGGTTACGCGGGACCGGTCCCTGCTGTCTGTTCACGGGGGGTTGTCACGGTAGTGGCCTTGGACCGGTTCCGTGGCCCTGGAGGGACTGCAAATAAAAAGGGGAAAAATAAATAAAAATGAATGTCACTGTGACGCCACCTGTGGTATGCGGTCAGATGTGACCGCCGCTGCTTGCTGCAGCTCTAGGGGATGATTATGGGATGCAGCAAAGTGATAAGTCCTCCACAGGTAGGGCTAGGATGATCCCTCGGCTGGTGGTAAAAGTTGTTACTGGTGAAGTTGTTGTGAGGTGATGATGGGGATGCACGATATACTGACCGGTGTCTTTTAGATCTCCCAGGCTCGACCTCTCCTCAGATGCTGTTTTCCAGCAGCTGGTCTGGTTCACCAAAGCACCTCCTTTCTTTAGCCTTTCCGGGTCTCTCTCCTCAGGACCACTCACTACCTCAGGGCCAGCAGTCGCGGACTTCTCAAGGGGGTCCTCTCTCTAACCCCCAAGTCCTATGTGAGGCTTTTCCTAGATGTGACGGTCTTTTCAGTTCCTGGCTTAGAGACCCTTTACCTCACCGGTTAATCTGTGGCCGGGGCTTGAAGCTGCCAACCACTTTTACAGGGCTGGCACCCTGTCCATCGACCCACTTACTCGGTGTCTCCATAAAGCCAGTCTTCCACCTTGGACTCCTTCTCAACTACACCGAGTCAGTAGTCTCGGACCAGTACAGCCATAAGATGACACCGGTTGCCAGGTCCCGGTGTTTTTCCTCCCTGTTTACAGTCTCTTTTCTGCTGTCACTCTGTTCAGTCCTGAGCCCTCCTTCAACTCCAACCTCCGTCTGACTGTCACTCTCACTCTGAGGTAAACTACTGTAGCTCCTCCCCCTCCCACAGGTGCCACCTAAGCTCCACCCACCACTCTGCTTTTCCCCACTTCTCCCTTGCCTGGCATAAATTCCTAGGTTCGGGGATGTGTTGGGTGCTTATGGGTTGGGGCGGAATGCTTACCATTCCAGCTGCTGCACTTCTCTGTGGCTACCAGGGGTGCCACACACACAATCTATTTACACAAAAGATTGTCCTAAGGAAGTGGGAAGCCGCCTACGAAATGCATGGACCAGACCAATAAACCCTGTTGTTTCTATTACTGGATTCTTCTACTGGACCTTAACACCAATTGGCAGCACACATTCGACCACACATTACTCTCTATTGATTTGGATAATATAAATATATGGTATAATTTCTATAGTTTAACCCCATAGTGATTTATGATGTGCTCTGCATGTCATAAATCGTCTCCCTCTCTTTAAATTATTCGGCCTTTATCCACTTCTAACAGCAGCAGGTGTTAACCTGTTAAATGTCAACCTCTGACAGTGGCATTTAATGCACCTCAGCAGGGGGTGTGATCTTCTGACCCCTTATTGCCATGGCTGCATCGCAATTGCGGAACATTGATGCGTTGTCATGACAGCCATGGGTCTGCTAAAGACCCATGTGTCTGTTATCACAGTACTCGTGTTTCAAAATCAGCCCATGGCTGGTGTTCATAGGAGACTGTGATTCCTTCTACAGTGTTGGCCAAAAGTATTGACACCCCTGCAATTCTGTCAGATAATACTGAGTTTCTTCCTGAAAATGATTTCAATCACAAATTCTTTGGTATTAATATCTTCATTTAATTTGTCTTCAATGAAAAAACACAAAAGAGAATGAAGCAAAACATTGATCATTTCACACAAATCTCCAAAAATGGGCTTGACAAAAGTATTGATAATACTAATACTTGATTGCACAACCTTTAGCCAAAATAACTGCGATCAACCGCTTCCGGTAACCATCAATGAGTTTCTTACAATGCTCTGCTGGAATTTTAGACCATTCTTCTTTGGCAAACTGCTCCAGGTCCCTGATATTTGAAGGGTGCCTTCTCCAAACTGCCATTTTTAGATCTCTCCACAGGTGTTCTATGGGATTCAGGTCTGAACTCATTGCTGGCCACCTGCCCATGACTTTTGAGGGAGACCCAGCTTTCTCACACTGGGCCCTACATTATGCTGCAAAATTTGTTGATAGTCTTCAGACTTCATAATTCCATGCACACGGTCAAGCAGTCCAGTGCCAGAGGCAGCAAAGCAACCCTAAAACATCAGGGAACCTCCGCCATGTCTGACTGTAGGGACCGTGTTCTTTTCTTTGAATGCCTCTTTTTTCTCTTGTAAACTCTATGTTGATGCCTTTGCCCAAAAAGAGAGAACATTCTTCCAAAACGTTTTAGGCTTTCTCAGGTAAGTTTTGGCAAACTCCAGCCTGGCTTTTTTAAGTCTTGGGGTAAGAAGTGGGGTCTTCCTGGGTATCCTACCATACAGTCCCTTTTCATTCAGACGCCGACAGATAGTACGGGTTGACACTGTTGTACCCTCGGACTGCAGGGCAGCTTGAACTTGTTTGGATGTTAGTCAAGGTTCTTTATCCACCATCCGCACAATCTTGCGTTGAAATCTCTCGTCAATTTTTCTTTTCCGTCCATATCTAGGGAGATTACCACAGTGCATGGGCTTTAAACTTCTTGATGACACTGTGCACGGTAGACACAGGAACATTCAGGTCTTTGAAGATGGACTTGTAGCCTTGAGATTGCTCATGCTTCCTCACAATTTGGTTTCTCAAGTCCTCAGACAGTTCTTTGGTCTTCTTTCTTTTCTCCATGCTCAATGTGGTACACACAAGGACACAGGACAGAGGTTGAGCCAACTTTAATCCATGTCAACTGGCTGCAAGTGTGATTTAGTTATTGCCAACACCTTTTAGGTGCTACAGGTAAGTTACAGGTGCTGTTAATTACACAAATTAGAGAAGCATCACATGATTTTTCTAACAGTGCCAATACTTTTGTCCACCCCTTTTTATGTTTGGTGTGGAATTTTATCCAATATGGCTTTTAGGACAATTCTTTTTGTGTTTTTTTGATTGCAGACTAATTAAATGAAGATAATAATACCAAAGAATTTGTGATTGCAATCATTTTCAGGAAGAAACTGAGTATTATCTGACAGAATTGCAGGGGTGTCAATACTTTTGGCCAACACTGTATATACAACAATTCTGAGGTGATGCTGTATATACTCGTAGGACAAGTGATCTCACCCTTGCAGGATCAAGCTATTGTAAAAAGTAAGAAAAAAATGTTTAAAAAACATAAATCTTAAAATCACCAACCTTTTACCACATTAAAAATTAAAAATAAAAAATCATCAGCTCGTGGTGTAAAAAACAAGCTTTCACACACCTTGATTTCCCAAAAGAATGGAAATGTAACATCTCCACGACACAAGCAAGATTTTTTTCTCAACTTTTCAGAATTTTTTTTCACCATTTAAATAAAACAAAAAATTGATATGTTTTATATCTATGTAACCATCTATGTAATCCATGACCACAGTGTGTTTTATCAGATTTTTTGATAACAAGATTTTTATTATTTTTCATGGACTGAATGGTATTGAAGTGTGAAAGGGATAAGTTTCTTTGTTGTCTGTTTTTACATTTTTCATGCAATGCCTTGAGACTTCTTTTAACAACAATTTATAAATTGCCTAATGTGGGATTACACGATTTTAATGGGTAACATGTAGTGTCATAATGTAATGGCAAAAGAGGACCAATCCATTAAAACATGGCACATAATTTAGAAATGAAACAAAAGCTAGCACTCAACATTTGACTGCTGTTAAGCCAGGATCCCCTGTGTAAACAGATAATGGAACTCATACATTTGCCATAAAACAGACAAAATGTCTGAGATCTGGGCATACAGAGTTTGAGAAGTGACAATTCTGTTACATCAATAGATAACTCTTCCAAGCATCAAAAGACTGACAGTAGACTGACTGGAGCCAAAGCCAAGTTATGAATTTTGTTTTTTTTTTGTGGAAAACATAGATCCTACTGTTATGGGAGTCACATTTTCATCATTGTGATTCCAAGTGGGATAACGTGTATTCTTACATAACTGTGCAGCCTGAGCATCAGCCTCAAATTCTTATTGGCCCAATGAATTGGCTTGCATATGTCATATTTTCTATCTATGGATAGCTAAAACAATGATAGGAAATATGATATTAAATCTTCCATCTGGGACATCCAGGGGTGATTTTCATGACACAGGTTTAGTACTTTTTTTTTAATATTTTTATTTTATGTAAATGTATATACTATTTTTTGTCCCCACTTGCAATATCTTTTGTAAATGTTTTAAAAAAACTGCCTACTTTTCAGATTTCTCTTGATCTATAAACCTCATCCCTCAAGCCTTATGAGGCCAAACATGACCAGCATTGGGTGTCCAATCGGACAGTATAAACAATTATTTGTGTCAGCTAGTTTTTGTTGGATTTTTGTGAAGCTTGACAGTGACAGTGAAGCATATAAAATATGTAATTGGTTGGGTATATACTATATGTTCATTGTGAAAATGCCCAACAATCGGCACAGTAGCAAAAACCACCATCTCCTCATCAATCAATCGTCAGTTGTACATTGTCCTGATGATTGGAGGCAGCAGAGTGCTGCTTGTCACCGGTAGGATTTGCAGTTTTGAACTGTATCAAATCAATATCTGTCGTATGATTGTTAATGCTTTTCTTTTCTAAATCATTAAGCGCAACAAAAGCATTTTGTTCATAGAACAATAAATTGTTAAATTGGGCTCACAGTCTAAAAATATGTGTACACATACCCAGCTATCAGTACATATTTTCACAAAATAAAGAACACCGGTGGTGGGCTGTCTGTTTCTGATATGCCAGAGGTAGAAGTAAGCCCCTCTCTCACCTTTTATCCTCCCCCATAACCCTGCCCCCTTTCTCCCTTCTCCAATGCAGAACCGTGCACATCCATCTCAACTGACCTACATCTGACCCTTTATAATCTTTAACCTGATCAATCCCCACTCACTCTATATCGTCATGTGGCCTGTACACTTAATTTGTGTGCTCCGTGTCCTTTCTTCATCATTAATGAAAACATCACTAATATCACCAACATCATCAAAATCACTGATTTTTTTTCCCTTACCTTTACAGTAAACACTCATGCAAAAGGATTTACACTCAGTATTGTTTGAAAAAGATTGAAGTCCTGATTAGGGACATAATTGAGGCCCCTGGCCAGGACTAGAGATGAATGAACCCATGGAGGTTTAGGTATGGTGGTTGTATGTTTGGGACCCAAACATGACCCCATACATCAGGGGTCTCAAACTCCAGGCCTCGAGGGCCACACACAGTGCAGGTTTTCAGGATTTCCTTGAAATTTGACAGTTGGTCATTTGATCACCAACTGTCCAATGCTATGGAAATCCTGAAAACCAGCACTGTGTGCGGCCCTCGAGGCCTGGAGTTTGAGACCCCTGCCATACATCATCACTAGCCAGTGATTGACTGGTTGGCTCTCTGCCCATATACAGCCAGCCATTAGCATAACACTTCTGGGAATAGGAGGGTGGGGATTTCATTTTATTTTTTATTTAGACATTATTGATGATTGCTCAGCCTTTAGGGCCGTAGACAATGCATGGGGCTCGCCACAAGTGCGGCCGTTAGGTGACAGATGCGACAGATGTGGTAAATCAACCACAATCAACGAAATACGCTGATGTCAAAGGGGCCTTAGTGATGAGCAAATGCTTTGAAGTTCAGGTTCGGCTGGTGCATGCAGATTTTTTGCCGCACTGTCCGTGACTTCGAACTTGAACAGAACCTCAGTGAAAGTCATTATAATCCCACCTCTGCTGATTATGTGCTTGAAGAAAACTGTTCTTAAATGGACAAGAATTAGAAGTTTAATAATAATAATAATAATAATAATAATATAATAATAATATTTATTCATTTATATAGCGCTATTAATTCCATAGCACTTTACATGCATGAGTAATGCTGTCCCTATTGAGGCTCACAATCTAATAGAGCTCCCTGTGACCAGTGTAAAAATTGCAAATTTGGTTTTAATACAAAAAAGTAAACATTGCCAAACATTAAAAAAAATAAAAATACACGTAATACAAGAATCCAATACAATTAATGTGTCATTTTCTCATGACACATTATTTTTAAACATAAGAGGCTGAGCAGCAATAACACACAGGAGTAGCTCTATTCTTGACAAAAATCAGGAGACATTCTTTTTACTCCAGAAAATCTTCTTTCATGGTGAACAGCCTCACCTCACCATGACTCTTCATCAGGTAATTCATTAGCCTTGTAACAAATGTAGACCACCTATCATGTATTGTTACTGCTGACACTGGTGACAACATAAGGCAGCAATAAAAAAAAGTATTCTTTAAAAGGCCATAATGCTTTATAACTGGATATGACATTATTTCTTATCTGCACTGATTTGCATTGCTTCATTATTCATATTCATCTATGTGTTTTCATGACTCATTAAATATGTAAAAGAAATTAAATCCTTAATGAATTTAAATTGTTATTCTAATTATACATCTTGAGAGAATTTGTAAAATTATATTTCGATACCCTGGGCCATATTGTTGGGCAATTTGTACATATAGTTAGTAACTATACAGTAAAGTAGTCTTTATACTTTGTTGTAGATTGTAAGCTCTTTTGAGCAGGGTCACCTTCATTTCTTGCTTTATTTATTGTATTTTTTTTTTCACATTGACTCTATGCCTATTGTTTTGTATCCAATTATTGTACTTTATTTGTTCTCTACTGTAATTACTTACTGTATATTTTCTGTACTCTAACCCTACATTGTAAAGCGCTGCGGAATATGTTGGCGCTATATAAATAAAGCTTTATTATTATTATTATTATATATATATATATAATTTTAAAGGTGAGTTAAATTTAACACAGAGAGATAGGCCTTGTCCACACACCTGCGCTGTCAGTATTTAGTGCTTCTGCGCTAAATACTTAGATTTTGTGAGAGAAGCGCAGGTGCGTGTGTGCGGGTGCTTTCTGCAGACGCTCTCCCTGGTTACCCGATGTGTATCGTGGTAACCAGTTCATACAGCAGGCTGCGTAGTGTGCGTTTTTCCCGAGCGCACAGGGAAACGCTGCTAGCAGCGTTTCCCTGTGCACTCGGGATAAGCGGAAACTAGGCAGCCTGCTGTATGAACTGGTTATCACGATACACATCGGGTAACCAGGGAGAGCGTCTGCAGAAAGCACCCGCACACACGCACCTGCGCTTCTGATTTCTTGTCTGCAACATTGTTGCAGTGTACAAATGGCAGAAAAATTACTGGACACTGCAGCTCTCACCCTATATGCCTGTGTGTGACCTCATACATATACAGGTGCCAGTGTTGAAGGTCCGGAATAGCGGTGCACGCTTAATAAAGTGAGAACAAATTCTTTAAGAAAAAATGAGCCGCACTCACCATATTGAAATCTTCTATCTTTTATTTGCCAGGGTGTAGGCACGACATGGCTGCTGTAGGGGAGGGAGTGTGGAGGAGTGACAAAAAAAGACTCCGCGTCCTCCCTCCCCGCCATGGAGATAATTGAAAGATCACCTGGACCTTCTGATTCAATATCAGGTTCTGAATCCATAGCTGAAACTGACAAAAACAGTTCACACAGCAAGAGCCACTGCGTGCTCACAGCATGAAAAAACTAGTTCAAGTCTTCAAATGGCAGAAAAATTACTGGGCACTGCAGCTCTCACCCTAGGGAGGGAGGACGCGGAGTCTTTTTTTGTCTCTCCTCCACACTCCCTCCCCTACAGCAGCCATGTTGTGCCTACACAGTGGCAAATAAAAGATAGAAGATTTCAACATGGTGAGTGCCACTAATTTTTTCTTAAAGAAATTGTTGCAGTGTACGCCACATCTACAATCATTTTTGTAGCAATTCTAACGTTTACAATTATCTATCGCAATGTTTTAACTAGCCTACAGTAAACATAATACAACTGTGACGTATAACCTAAAGTCATTTTTTGCAGAATGTTTAGAGAAAAAAAGGGCTCTGTCAATATAACTCATAAACAAAATGGAGGGGAAAATGGAGGTGCGCTTTATAATCCGGATACATCTTAGCAGGGGGCCCGGAGGAGCGGGGTCTCTGGAGTCAGGGCCACCACTGCTAAAGTTGACATCGACGACACATGTGGAGCAATGTGGCCGGCCCGAGGATAGGAGGAAGGGGTATTGCAATGACGTAATTCTGGCAATGTTTAAGTCTGGTTAGTGTACTTGATGTACATGAAGAAAATGGCTGCAAAGTTCTCAATCTAAACTTGCACTGCTTCCAACACAATGAACTTCAGGAAAATGGCTGTGCCTGCACAGACTCAGAACTCGTCTCTCTGAGATATATATCTACATATGCCCTGTATCCACACAATTTTCCTAATGCCCATCAAGTACACTGACCGAACATCAATGGCTTCTGGATCTTGTAACATCAACACCACCTCCTCCTTTTCTCGCACCCTCAGCTTTGCTGCCGCCGGCGACCCTGACTCCAGTGACCCTGCTACCACTGCACCCTCTGGTAAGATATAGGCAGAAGCAGATTGTAAATTGCACTCCAGGATTATAAAACAGACCCCCTTTTTTAACAAGTAAAACTATTTATTTCCAATTTTATTTTTAAATTTTAGGCTTGTTTGATAATCCGGTGTATTTTAGAATCCACAAAAAATGCTAAATAAATAGTCAGAGAGGGATTATTATTATTATTAATTTATTTATTCTTACTTATACCCACATGTCCTAAGCCTACTCCTTTCCTATCTTGTTACAGCCGCTCCCTGCCCGGATACTTGGATTTTGCTTTGGATATCTTTCCTTTAGTCATAAGTCTTTACTTTATTGACACGGGTTGCAACCTGCTTGACTGCATGAGACACTGTCAATGCAGAAAACCCCAAAGAGAAGACCAAAATTGGAGGCCAGAGTGAGATCTGATACTGGAGGACCGAGTGGGGAGCTGCAGCAGCATGATTAAGCTCAGTACAAGAGGATCCTACGCGGGTTCAGTCACCACTCAGTATATAGTAAGCGGCAGTTGTGAATGCACTCATGGAACTGATTCCTAATACTGAGACAGCTGTTAGTCAGTGACGGGAGCTTGGTTATGGGCGCCTCTCATTATACACTAAGCAGCGACTGAACCAGGCATCACTCCTATAACTGAAAGCCGAAAACTATCGAGGAATAAAGTTCAATTCCTCCTGGCAGTGGCTCACTAAGTGCAGGCATTGGACAAGCTCATAAGGCTATTAACCTGCAGATTAACTCCATATCTGCAGGGTAATAGCATTTTTTTCACCTGACTGGTTCCCTTCAAGCTGTGTAGATAAGTCTTTCTATCTGAATTATGTTAAATTGAAAATAAAGATACCAGCAAAGTTCAGACTATAATAAGGCAAGAAATAATCACCATAAATTATAAAGGAAAATAAATATGTTTACGGTTCCCATCAAAGAAAGGTCACCTTATCATGGTTGATGGGCTCACATAAATTGGTCAATTACCTTCAGTTTTTTTAATGTATATTCCATATAGCAGTAATGCAGTTTTAATTTCCTATACGCTAGGTTTGCTTATATCTTAGAGCATACAGAGTGCTGCTGTATTCTTATCTTTGTGTAAATATGTATGTAGTCATCTCTTAAAAATCCACAAAAGCCCCATCTCTACCTATCCAGTAAACTGACATTTCAGTAAAGCTTAAATTCTGAATGGCTAGTTTTCTATTTGTCATACCATAATTATTTTTCTCCTGTATATGTTTACATCAAAATGATTTTTAAAAAATAAAACCACCTATAATAATTTCCTCATTATTTTGGTCATGATGGGAATTTTAAAGTCACAAATCTCTTCTAAAAGTAGCATGTGTGATGTGTTTACACGCCCTGCTTAGCAATACCACCCCTGAAAATCATTTTCTATATTTGGCGACTAATAGTTCTAAAACTCATCAAATACAGCAACAAACCATTTAACAGTCAGACTGTAGGGGAGTGGGACAACTTTATTAGACATGTTTAATTACAGACTAAATTTTAAAAAATTATTATTATTAATTCCTGACATTTATTTCGGCTTTGGAGTTGGATGTCATTATAATGTAGCGAATGGAAATACAGTATGTAATCACACAAGGATGTTTTGCCAAATTTTGGAAATTAAACAAGAAGCACTTGTTTTCTCTCCAGAGGAGAAGCATGTGATGTGTTGTTAGTGACTCTGAAGGACGCCCACAGTCCTGACATCGTGCCAGCTTATGATAGGTACACCAATATTTGGAATTCCTATAACAGAGAGCTTATTGAAGCATAAGTGCCAGCTCTAACATTCAGTGGGTTAGAAGTCACAAATGCTATGGGAACAATCCATACAAAGGGCTAGCAAGAAAAAAATCATGTTTATTCTCTATTCACAAAGGAGACGGATCTCATATGCCAAAGCTAAATACTTGCAATGTTTGTTCATTGTCAGAATGCTCTCAATAGGTGTGTGCTACGTATAGTACTCACAAGGAATCATCAAATGAATAATGCAACAGATAAAAAACATTCATAATGATGTATGAGTTCACTTTTTCAACTGAATTGAATAAATGTCTAATTTTCATCTTCTGATATGTGTTCTACACTGTGAATACATATGTCTCTGAGACTTCCAAATCATTGCATTGCTGTTTTCTTTACATTTTACACTATGTATATCTATAGGTATATATGTGTACAGGACATGTGCATTGCACACTGTGTTTTTGTATATATATATATATATATATATATATATATATATATATATACATAGATATACATATATGTATATTATATATATATACTACATGGTGGCATGATTCTAATGCTTCGGGTATTCTAGAATATATAGAGATAGGCCTGATGCTATTGCACAGGAGGGCAGTCTCTGTGCCTGTGTCCTCTTGTGAGCTCTCTCCTCTCTGTGCTGTCTCTTCCCCTGTGTGCCCTGTCTTACTTGTGCCTTTCTCTTCACTCTATGTGCTCTCAGCCCCTGTGTGCGCTGTCTCTCCCTGTGTGCGCTGTCTCTCCCTATGACTCTGCCTCCCCCTTTGCCTCTGTCTCCCCTGTGCCTTCTCACTCCCCTGTGCCCCTTCCTCCTCTGTGCCTTCTGCCTCCCATGTGTCTGCCTCCCATCACTGAGCCACCATACAATGCTCACATCTGAGCCTCCATACAGTGCTAACCACTGAGCCAGCATACAGTGCTAACCACTGAGCCACCATACAATGCTCACGTCTGAGCCTCCATACAGTGCTAACCACTGAGCCAGCATACAGTGCTAACCACTGAGTCACCATACAGTGCTAAACACTGAGTCACCATACAGTGCTGTCCACTGAGCCACCATACAGTGCTAATCACGGAGCTGAGCCAGCTTTAAATATCCCGCCAATACCACGCCACGTATATTAATTCCTGCTTCGCTGATCGTCGCCGCGGCTGGCGGCAACCAATCAGCGAAGCGGGATTTAAATCACGCACCAAGTCTGCTGATTGGTCGCCGTGCTCAGCAAAGCGCAATTTAAATCCCGCGTCAAGAGCGCTGATTGGTTGCCACGCTCAGCAGCGATCAATCAGCGATCTTGTCACATGTTTTAAATCCCGCTGATTGGTCACCGCGGCCAATATAACATAGGACAACACAATGCAAAATTGTAAAATTTTGATCACTGGTATATACTGTATATATATATACAGTACAGACCAAAAGTTTGGACACACCTTCTGATTCAAAGTGTTTTCTTTATTTTCATGACTATGAAAATTGTAGATTCACACTGAAGGAATCAAATCTATGAATTAACACATGTGGAATTAAATACTTAACAAAAAAGTGTGAAACAACCTTTTGCTGCTTTGATTACTGCTTTGCACACTCTTGGCATTCTCTTGATGAGCTTCAAGAGGTAGTCACCGGAAATGGTTTTCACGTCACAGGTGTGTCCCTTCAGGTTTAATAAGTGGGATTTCTTGCCTTATAAATGGGGTTGGGACCATCAGTTGTGTTGTGCAGAAGTCTGGTGGAGACACAGCTAAGAGTCCTACAGAATAGACTGTTAGCTGCTTTTTTCTTGCCATAATACAAATTCTAAGTAAAGAAAAACGAGTGGCCATCATTACTTTAAGTAATGAAGGTCAGTCAGTTTGAAAAATTGGGAAAACTTTGAAAGTGTCCCCAAGTGCAGTTGCAAAAACCATCAAGCGCTACAAAGAAACTGGCTCACATGAGGACCGCCCCAGGAAAGGAAGACCCATAGTCACCTCTGCTGCGGAGTATAAGTTCATCTGAGTCACCAGCCTCAGAAATCGCAGGTTAACAGCAGCTCAGATTAGAGACCAGGTCAATGCCACACAGAGTTCAAACACTAGACACATCTCTACAACAACTCTTAAGAGGAGACTTTGTGTAGCAGGCATTCATGGTAAAATAGCTGCTAGATACCACTGCTAAGGACAGGCAACAAGCAGAAGAGACTTGTTTTGGCTAAAGAACACAAGGAATGGACATTAGACCAGTGGAAATCTGTGCTTTGCTCTGATGAGTCCAAATTTGAGATCTTTGGTTCCAACCATTGTATTTTTGTGTGACGCAGAAAAGGTGAACGGATGGACTCTACATGACTGTTTCCCACCGTAAAGCATGGAGGAAGAGGTGTGATAGTGTGGGGGTGCTTTGCTGGTGACACTGTTTGGGATTTATTCAAAATTGAAGGCATACTGAACCATCATGGCTACCACAGCATCTATTCCATCTGGTTTGTGTTTAGTTGGACCATCATTTATTTTTCAACAGAACAATGACCCCAAACACACCTCCAGGCTGTGTAAGGACTATTTGACCAAGAAGGAGAGTGATGGGATGCAATGCCAGATGACCTGTCCTCCACAGTCACCAGACCTAAACCAAATTGAGATGGTTTGGGGTGAGCTGGACGGCAGAGTGAAGGCAAAAGGGCCAAAAAGTGCTAAGCATCTCTGGGAACTCCTTCAAGACTGTTGGAAGACCATTTTCAGTGACTACCTCTTGAAGCTCATCAAGAGAATGCCAAGAGTGTGCAGAGCAGTAATCAAAGCAAAAGGTGGCTACTTTGAAGAACCTAGAATATAAGACATATTTTCAGTTGTTTCAGTTGCTTCACACTTTTTTGTTAAGTATTTAATTCTACATGTGTTAATTCATAGTTTTGATGTCTTCAGTGTGATTCTACAATTTTCATACTCATGAAAATAAAGAAAACTCTTTGAATGAGAAGGTGTGTCCAAACGTTTGGTCTGTACTGTATATATATATATTTAGAGAGAGATATAGATATATACATATGTATATATATATATATATATATATATACAGGTTGAAACATTTATATGGATGCGCCTAAATAAAACGGGAATGGTTGGTGATATCAACTTCCTGTTTGTGGCACATTAGTATATGGGAGGCCATTTTGGATCCAACCTTATTTTTTTCAATGGGAAGGGGGACACATCAAACATATTGTGAATTTCATAAGAAAAGCAATCGTGTGCTTGGTTTTAATGTAACTTTATTCTTTCATGAGTTATTTACAAGTTTATGACCACTTATAAAATGTGCTCAGAGTGCTGCCCATTGTGTTGGATTGTCAATGCAACCCTCTTCTCCCACTCTTGACAAACTGATAGCAACACCACAGAAGAAATGCTAGCACAGGCTTCCAGTATCCGTTGTTTCAGATGCTGCATATCTTGTATCTTCACAGCATAGACAATTGCCTTCAGATGAGTGATGAGGCAAACATTTTTGTGTGTATACACAGCTACACACGCTCACACACATGCTCACACACACACACACATACACACATGGAGTACCCATACAACACAGGAATCATATTGTGGAGAGTGGGATGTTTGTAATATGGGATAAAATCACAAAGTGAATTATCGTGGAGCCCTTAAGTACGCCAGTTTGGGAATGCTGGTTAACATCTAGCTCCAGTGCTACCTTTTGGGGGAAAAAAAGCATCAAATATAGTAGTTTTGAGGGGGTTCCCAAAATAAACTAGAATTCACTGATAAAAAAGTGTATTTCATTGTATAGTTGAAGTTGAAACTCCAGTTTCCTTCTAATTACTCTTCATTGACAGCAAGGTGATTGACTTTCTGGTTGGGGTGAGTAAGCATAAATTTTGCTGCTACTCTTTTTGTTTTTTATTCCTCAGCTAAAATGAGCTGACAAGAACTCCATGAAATCCCAGTCAATCCATGAGTTCATCATTTGTCCAACGGCGATTTTCCAGTATAGCTTGAAAAAGTTTAATCACAATTTTATTAGTTTGAGCTGTAATAACAAATGCTTTAACAATGAAGAAATAAAGTAAGCAAAAAATTGAATAACTTCTTGAAAAAAGTACCTTGAGCCATAAGTAACCTTCCACATAAACAGTGGCTGGTAAACTAACTCAGTAAGGTTCTACAAGCATTCATCTAGCTACAGAAGACTGTACTAGAAGTTTCTCACACTCCAGATGATGATTTCTATTTTTCCTGAAACACATATTTCCTGCCAACAAAACTACTTTTCACAATCAATTACTTAAGGTACATGTCACTTTCATGGCACATTATGACTTTAGCCATCTACTATATAAAGACTATCCAGTCTATCCCTCTGTGTCTGTGAGTTTGTCCTGAAAACAGTGCCACCTATAACACATTGTGTAAATTACAGTTAAGCTGGAAAATTACAGTTAAACTGGAATGTGAAGAAGCCCATGATCAGTCAAGTCAGAAGCACTTAATCAGTCAAGTTTGCTTGATCAAAGAATAGCACCACTTGTAGGACATCTGGGGTGAGGCCACATTTTGTCTGAGACAATGGCCACAGCACAGGCATTGATTATCACCTGGCTCTGCTCCGTTATACTCTTCAGGTGGAACCATAATGCTGCTGCATTTACTCCCATTTGCATTTTAGTCTGGAACACAGGCTGGCACTGCAGCTCCTTAGCATACAAGGAAAAAGAGATGTTGAGCAAGGGCGAGTGAGACAGTGCACAATAGGGAGACAGAGAGCACACAGGGTGAGACACAGCACAAGGGGAGAGAGAGTGCAGGGGGAAAGACAGCACAAGGGGGGAGAGTGCACAGGGGGAGTGAGACAGCACAAGGGAAGAGCGAGCACACAGGTGGAAGAGAAAGAACAGAGAAGAGATACAGCAAAGAGGAGAGAGAGCACACGGGGAAAGGCAACACAAGGGGAGAGACAGTGCACAGGGAGAGGCAACACTAGGAGAGAGACAGCACAAGGAGAGAGAGTGCGCACGGAGGGAGAGAGAGCACAAGGGCAGAGAGAGCACATGGGGAGAGAAAGAACAAGGAGAGAGAGAGTACACAGGGGGAAAGTGACAGCACAAGGGGAGAGAGAGCTCACAGGGGAAGAGAGAGTACACAGTGGGGAGAGTAAGCACAAGGGGAGAGAGGGCACACAAAGAGGAGACACAGCATAAGGGGAGAGAGAGTGAACAGAGGAAAGAGAGAGCATACAGGAGGGAGAGACAGAATGAGCAGAGAGAACACAGGGGTGAGAGACAGCAGAAAGGGAAAGAGAGCACACAGGGAGATGATGAGCAGTAGCCCCAAGCCATGGCCACCCCATGCAGAAGTGGGCTCCCCAGCCCTCCTCCATGATGCTTCAATTAGTAGTGGGAGTAGTTGGACTAATATATAATCGCACACATTCTAGAATCGCCCCTGTCAGATGTATACAAACTGAAAATTGTCTATAGCCCACTACAGAAAGAAAAGGTGTAAATTCAAATAGGATACTAAGCCCAAATATGCCCAAATAACAATTGTCCTTAATGTGTTACATGTTTTGTGAGCTAGTTTGTAAATCTGCATTCTATAAATAATACAAAACCTTGAACTCTGGTAACTTTGTTTTTCTTTTAAGTTTGAATACTTGGAAAGCTACATAAAATGTTTATTTTAAAAGAAGACCACACATGTTGAGCTCTATAGATGAGAGTTGGGAGTTCAAATAAGTGGAAAGAGTTTCAACAAGCTTGAAGTATAACACAAATAAGCTTCCTCTTAAATTCACTCCAGAACTAGTTTATCCCACACACATAATGTAAATCCTTTCAATGAAGACAAAATAGCAACTACAAAGCTTCACACAAAGTGGATTTGTGATCCACATGCCTACCTTATAAGATTAAGTTTAAATATTGGAGTCATATCTGGAGCAAACTGTCGACAACAAATCAACCACTTTTTAATCCATTTGGCACCAATATTTTTGGAATTCACATTTCTGAATTGAAAACAATATGCAATTTACTTTGCACAATTCACCTAAAAGGCCACCATAAAGGCCTATATAAAGGGAGCAGCAGTATCTTGCACTGACAAGGGTCTAACAACCTGAAAAGCCATGTCTGCAAGTTGAGTTGAGAATATCATTTGTCTTATATCATAGTTTTTGTTCGTTGTCATATGATAAGGCTTGTTAAAGGGTTCATATTGACTTTTAGAATTGTTACTTAAAATAAGAGTCCATAGAGTTCAATTCCTCCTTAAAGGAAACCTGTCACCTAATCTAGCCCTCCTAACCTATGAATACCTGTCCCTGCAGCCTCAAACAACTTTATCAACCATCCCTGTCTGACCTTTTATAGGGATCTACAAGTACAATAAAGCATTTTGTAAACTTACTGAATCCATGTCGGATGGGTGTTCCCACAGGGGTTTTTGATGAGTAGGCAGGGTCTCCTGGGCCACGCTCCCCCTGCCTCCGTGCTGAAATTACTCCCCGATGGGTGGCATTCTGCTTTCCGGAGCTCATGCACTATTCAAACTACCTGCCCATTTTGTCATCGCTATGACGCGGTGACGTGATGCCGGCCCTGTGTCACTTCCGCCCGTCATTTTGCTGGGTGTACTAGATGCACAGGCCGCCTTCAGCATTCCATCTGCGCATGCTTTGAAGGTGGCCTGTGCACTTATTAGTACACCCAGCTATACGACGGGCGGAAGTGACGCTGGGCCGGCATCACGTGACCGCGTCATAGCGATGACAAAATGGGCGGGTTAGTTTGAATAGTGCCCGAGCTCTAGAAAGCAGAATGCCGCCCAACGGGGAGTAATTTCAGCAGCGAGGCGGGGGAAGACCCTGCCTTCTCATCAAAAACCCCTGTAGGAACGTCCATCCGACATGGATTCAGTAAGTGGATTCAGTAAGTTTACAAAATGCTTTATTGCACTTGTAGATCCCTATAAAAGGTCAGACAGGGATGGTTGATAAAGTTGTTTGAGGCTGCAGGGACAGGTATTCATAGGTTAGGAGGGCTAGATTAGGTGACAGGTTCCCTTTAAAGTGGCAATTTGCAAATAAATTTCACACAGAATCATGCAAGGCGGTTAAGTCTTCTCATATTGTCATGCCAGACATGGCTTTTCACTCTCCATAAGTAGAAATGTTATACCTTAGTTACCCTTATTTCTTCTAAATACTTTCTAAATATTCTAGATATGGGTTGTCCAGTTTAGAGTGACCAATGTGCAGTCACTCTGTGTGAGAGAATTGGAATGGTGGTCATGTAACTGCAATTATGCAATATGCATACTCCCATACAGAACCTGACTAGTAGTCATGACCTTGCTCAATACAAGTGTATAAAGTGAGGTCGCACTCCGTCCAGTGGGCACAACCATCTAGTGGGCACAATTATCTTGTGAGCATGGCCACACTCAATACACTCATATAATTGCGGCCATGAGACCACCATTCCCAACTCAGAAACTGGTGAATCCTCAGAGCGCACAGTGCCAGCACTGGTATGATTAACAAGTCTCCAGTCACCCAGACTGACATGCAGACTTCTCATTGAAGACCCAACAATCCCTTTAAGGGTAAAAAAGGGAGATAATTAAATGTATGAGAAATATATGAATTCTAATTCTACAGCTACTTAAGATCAAACAAGCAAGGTTCATTATGAAAACCTAAGAAATGATGAAGAACTATTGAGAATAACACAACTGTTGTGCCAATAAAAAAAGGCCCGAATAAGGCATTAACTAGGTATTAGCTTAGTGACACAGTAGCAGGATTGTCTAAATGTAGTCCAAAAACTTTAATTGGCAAATTACAATTTTTGCTATTCCATCTTATTTTAGAGTAATATCAAATGATATATTTCTTTGTGACAAGTATGTGCCCAAGCCGCTTGACTGTCAACACTACATGGTTAACGCACCACTCCAGCATTTCTTTTTATTTCAGTGCTGGAGTGGTGCTTTACAGGGATCCTGTCACCTCCAGAACGCCTCCTAAGCTACTAAAACATGTCCGTGCAGCATCCCATCACTAATCTCACACTCCTTTTGTCTCCTAAAAGCATCCTGTGAAAGTGCATAAAAATGTTTTAATACTCACTCATTAGGGATTATAATTACCGGGGGCTATATTCTTTAGCCCTTAGGGCATGTTATTTTGCAGCCTGAATGATCCAGCCTCTCTCTGTCTGTTTGCTTTGCTTGTGCAGGCTTTGCCCTCCCCCTCTCTGTCACTCACAGAATGCAAATCATTAGTCCTGCCTTCAGCTCCACATAACAACAGCACAGACAGAGAGAGGGTGGATCCTGGAGCCTGAAAAACAACATGCCCTGGTGACTAAAGAATATAGCCCCTGCTAATTATAATCACTAATGAGTAAGTATTAAAACGTTTTTATGCACTTTCACAGGATGCTTTTAGGAGACAAAAGGAGTGTGAGATTAGTGATAGGATGGTGCAGGGACATGTTTTGGTAGCTTAGGAGGCGTTTTGGAGGTGACAGGATCCCTTTAAATGTAACTCCCCTGCTCCTAGTCTTATACTCACCTTCTATTGTATTCCTCTGTTTCCAGCACTTTATAGTCCTTAAACCAGCTAGTTGGTTCCCTTTAATGTTCAGTTATTCTCTGTTTACTAGCTTGAGAGCACCATTTTAATGAAGATGCAATACATTTTGGAATTTTAAAGACATTAACATCCCATTTTTTTAAATCTATAGAAAGGGTCTCAGTGATTTGTTCCAAATCCTGTACTCCATTCTATTTGTAATATTATTATTTTATTGATATTTTATATGCACAAGTTTTTCTTGGAGCAGTTTTGCCAATAGACATCCTTTACTTTTTTCTTACTCTTCCCAGCTGTCGCTCTTCTTCCAAAGACTTATAGAATATATCCTTCTGCTTTGAGGTCATCTCCTTCATGAAAACTACACTGTCATTTATGTTTAGTGCTAACTCGACAGCTAATAAGACATTGCTTACTTTGAAAACTGCTGATTGTGCCTCTTAACATATGCGTCATCTGTTGATTTTATCATATACAGGATAGTACTTAGATTCAGTCATGTATTTCATACACATTCTACAACAAAAATACTATTCATAAAAGAAATAGAACTAGAGAAAAATAATGTTATAAAATAAATATCAGAAGTATATCTGACAATAACGTAAAATAAAAAGACGACCAAATTTTTTGACATTTAAATTCATTTTTTGCACTGAATCTTTCCCATAAATGTGACTTGCAATGAACTCTGATGATAAAAACTTTACATTTTTTACCAGATTTGTTTTTTTACCTTGAGAAAGGCACCGGTCCAGTGGAAAAATACAATGAAGTGAATAAATGTGATAATCTCCGCTTTATCAAACTGCTATCTGGATGATATTTACTTCCAGTTACGGGGCTGCAGCTTTGGCATATCAGGCTTCCATGAGTTGTGTCATCACACAAGCCCTACAGGTGAGTGCTAACATAGGGTGATGTTAGCACTCACCTGTAGGGGTTGTGTGAGGACACAACTCGTGGAAGCCTGATATGCCATAGCTGCAGCCCCGTTACTGGAACAGATAGCAGTTTGATAAAGTGGAGATTATCCCATTTATTCACTTCATTGAGGCTAGGGTCAGATTAGCGCTATTTGCTGCACTCAGGAGGGTCCCATTAAAAACATAGAATTTGGGAGCCTTGACGCAGTGTTAATGCCATGGAAACGCTGCGTCAGTGCTGCCAATTCATCCCTATGGTGATGGAGCCCTGAGCGCAGCTCAAACGCCAGCATCTGAGTGCTGGTGTTTGAAATCTTGCGCTTTTTCCTAGCGCATCACATGATGCGCTCTGAAGCGTCTTGACCCTACCCTAATCTGACCCTAGCCTAAGCCTTGCCTCCATTTTGTTCTTTGCGATACTGCCCTATCTGTGTGCCATTATCCCATCTAGATTTTGTGTGATGATAAAAACTGACATACTGACCAAAAACTGCTGAAAATCTAATCCAAAAGATGTGAAATTTTGTTCATGTTTTCTACATACAAGAAAAATTATTGACTTCTGTATGAGGCCTTAGTAATGTACAAGTCACCTCAACATAAATGGATATGAAGAAACAGATGGTAACTGTCGCTCACTGCTGTGCTGTGATTTTATGTGCAGATTTTCCTTATAGACTTGCATTAGATCAGGCGTTGGGAACTCCAGGCTTCGAGAGCCACCAACAGGTTATGTTTTCAAGATTACCTTAGCATTACACAGGGGTTGGAATCATCACCTGTGTAGGTGGTTAAATGACCACCTGTGCTATACTAAGGAAATCCTGTAAACGTGACCTGTTGGCGGCTGTCGAGGCCTGGAGTTCCCCACCACTGGCTTAGGAGAACCCATGGCTGCATTAGATGTAGAAAAAAAATGCAGGTAGAACATAAACATGAGTTTTTATAGCATTTACACTGTGGGAATGCAACGAAAATGCATGATATAAGTATATCAATAATGTGTTGTCAAAGCAAATATCTGGAAGTATGAGAAGCAAAGCAGCTTTATTTAAAATATGACATACCGTACTAATAAGAGACAAAAAACACAACATCAAAAATGTGATAAAAATGCAGGTAAAATACACAAGTAACCTAATTTACATAAGGTGTGTAAAAGCCTGCAACATCTAAACTTATCAAAGGCACATTGTGGGTACATAGCCTAAGGCTGGTAGGAAGCCTAGAGGACTCATGTTCCAAAAAAGAGACACTTGTTTCAATGTCTATTCCTTGATGTGTGGGGAGATTTAAAGGGTGACGATTACATTTAGCAATGTGCTATTTTATTACCTCTACCATATGTCTAACTAAATGTTCTTGTTTTAGGCAATATCTTCCTGACTGAGGTTTCCCGTGTTTTTATACATGGTTTCAGTTCTCGTCATTTTAAATATATATGATTCTCGTCAATAAATGATCTGAGAGTACGTTTACACCATAGGTTAAAAACCTATGCTTGACCTACTACTTGGTGGGAGTCGGCTACACTAGACACTAAAGCAGCATGAATCTCTCACTTACCCCGGTTTACTAGAATGTCTGAACCTTAAACCCGGTGCGTGTAACTCATAGAGGATTGCCTAAGGTGTATAAAGCTTTAGCTAATCTTCATGGCTTTGAGACGTATTAGTATAAACAGGATTTCAGAATGTTTACATACAATGACAGCAAGCAGAGATCTTCAAAATGGTGAAAATATATATGACAAGGTTGCCGAACTCTATTATATAGTGATTAAAGGGAACCAACCACCCCCAATGACCCCCCGGACTATTAATATTGGGCCCTACACACAGCACATACATGTGCTGCAATGATTTTTGCTAAAAAAACCGGTTTTTAAAACTTGAGATAATGCTTTTTAAAGTTTAAAACGAAGGGACGGATGGGCGGTACTTATCTGTTTGAAAAGCCGGGTTGCATCTGTCAGTCATCCCCCCCGTGTCCCGCAGCAGCAGTAACGTCCAGCCCTTTGCAGCGTCACAGCCCTGTGCACGGGCTCGCATGCCCGTGCACACGTCATCATCTACAGCCGGGAAGCGAGCGCGCGCTCTGACTTCCTGCGCTCGGCTGTGGAAGTCAGAGCGCGCGCTCGCTTCCCGGCTGTAGATGATGACGTGTGCACGGGCATGCGAGCCCGTGCACAGGGCTGTGACGCTGCAAAGGGCTGGACGTTACTGCTGCTGCGGGACACGGGGGGGATGACTGACAGATGCAACCCGGCTTTTCAAACAGATAAGTACCGCCCAACCATCCCTTCGTTTTAAACTTTAAAAAGCATTATCTCAAGTTTTAAAAACCGGTTTTTTTAGCAAAAATCATTGCAGCACATGTATGTGCTGTGTGTAGGGCCCAATATTAATAGTCCGGGGGGGTCATTGGGGGTGGTTGGTTCCCTTTAAACTTTCTATATCTTCTTGTAATGCCAATGTCTATACTATACCACTGTGTCAGAGTTGAGTCGGTGCCCGGAGGTCCTTTGAGCCAAACACTACACTGAGGTTGTGCAGAGGCGCACAACCATCACAGGTGGGAGGCGACCCCTCATTCACCCTTTAATTTGCCCCACTAGACCACCAGGTTCTCTCTATGGGAGCGCTTTTATCTTTTGTATAATGTCTATACCATAGATACTACACATTAGTGCTGTATATATAAAGTTATTAATATTATTATTATATTGCGCCTTAAAGTTATTACAGTCAATTAACCAATAATAGGTCAGGTTTTACTTTTTTTTATTCCTGTTGCTCACATTTCTGAGGAAGTAAACCACAAAACTCAGCTCATTAATCTTTTACAGTTTTTGTAACCAACTGTAAACAAATCCACGTCTTCAATTATTAACAAGCATTTCTAGACCCTTACACTGCAAGAAGCCAAGAAAGGACACAGGCTTGAAAACCAACACCCTATTATCAAGATTAATGTAGCATTTTGTCTGTCACATACCCAGATTGTAAATCGATAATTTTCTATTTGGCTGCTCGGATATCAAAAAAGAAATACCGTTTATATTGTATCCTGTAGTTTTTGTGGCATGAACCCAATATCCTCATTGCATTTAGAGTGTGCACTTGAGAGGAAAGAGATAGCCACATATAAATCTGCTTCAAGCATCTCTTGCCCTCTCAAACACAACAAATTCCTTCAAGGCTCAGGAAAGTGTCATCACAGTTCATTGCTCAAGGACATGTAAGTGGCAGTCTGCCTGAGTTTACAGCAGCAACATTCAGTCCACTGTTGGCAGCCTCAATGGGAAAATGCTGGATAGAGAAAGATGCAAGCGTTCTCTACATGCTAATGTGTAAAGATTTCTACACTGAAAAATCATTATATCATTTCTTAAACTTTAATGTATTTTAATATCCTTATTAGTGCATCAAGGTGCAATATGGATAATGTGTGGCATAATATAATAACCTTGATGGATAGATACATAGAAAGATAAATGATCGAAAGACAGACAGAGACAGAGACAGATAGGTAGACAGATAGATACATAGTTAGATTAGATAGATAGATAGATAAATAGATAGATAGATACCGTAGATAGATAGATAGATAGATAGATAGAGATACTAGTGCATCTCAATTTATTTCAGTAATTCAATACATAAAGTGAAACACATATATAGAGTCATTACAGAGTGATCTATTTCAAGTGGTTTTTCTGTTAATGTTGATGAGTATGGCTTACAGCCAATGAAAACCCAGAGGTCAATATTTCAGAAAATTAAAGTAGGGAGGACGAAGGGTTAAAAAACCGCCCTGCAGTATTCAACGAGATATCAATGGGTGACTATAATATTGATTTATTAGTCAACACGTTTCAGGGCTCCAGAAACGCCCTGAAACATGGCAATATTACATTGATTTTTAGTAATATTCTAATTCTTTGAGATGCACTAGTAGATAGATAGATGTTAAATACACTTTTTTGGATTTTATTTGTCATATTAACACAAAAAGCAAGTGTTTGGAAAGTGTAAAGGAAATGATATAAGGTTTTCTAATTGTTTTTGTAAAATATCAATCAAAATTTATGGCGTGCATTTATTTTCAGCCCACTGTAGTCTGATACCCTTAAATAAAATCCTGAGTGGACAATTGCCTCCAGAAGTCACTTAATTAGTACATTGACTACACCTGTGTGTAATTAATCCTCAGTACAACTACATTAATGTGTGTAGCAAAATGCTTGAAATGTTCTACCAATCTATTGTGGCGAGTGCAATCTTTGCTGCAATAATATGCTGGGGTAGTAGTGTGCGCACAGCTGACGCTAATAAGCTGAATAAACTTATCAAGAAGGCTAGTGGGTCTACAACTTAGGACTTTCGAGGAGGTATTAGAGGATAGAATTAATAAGAAATGCAAGGCTATAATGAGCAACAATACACACCCGCTCTCTGAACTGTTTGCGAAGCAGAAGGGCACATTCAGCAAGCGTCTAATCCAACTAATGTGTAAAAAGGAAAGATACAGAAAATCGTTTGTTTCGACAGCTGTGGGGATGTTTAACATATGTATAAGTGTAAAGCGTCCCAAGACTATGTGAAGTTCTGTGTATGGGGGGAATAGGTAAGGTACATGTACCAGTCTACCCGCATCTGCTGTCCATATAGACTTATTTTGTAAAGTGTGATCTTTGTTCTGCTGCTGTAATACTGTAATTTCCTCCGGGATCAATAAAGTTTATCTTATCTTATCTTATCTGTTCTGTGAAGGCATTATAGGTTTGTTTGAGAACAATAGGGATCAATTTCATCAAAACTAGGGAACATAATAGAACAGGTCAAGGATAAAGTTGTAGAGAAGAAAAAAAACAAGGTTAGGTTATAAAAAAAATAACCCACGCACTAAACATGTCACTGACAACTGTGCAATCCATCATCCAAAAACAGAAGACGTATGACACAGCTGCAAACCTACCAAAACATAGTTGTCCACTTAAATTGACGTTCCGAGCAAGGAGAATTCTGCTTAGAGACTCAGCCAAGAGGCCTGTGGTCATTCTGGAGGAGATCCAAAGTTCAGCTGGGAGGAGACGATCACAGGACAACTATAAGGCCGAGGTCAGATGGCCATGTTACACGGAATAACGTTCACATTGTAAAGCACGGAGCTGCAGCACACATCTAAGCATGACAGCTTCATGAATTACTATAAAGCTGTCATGGTCAGGTGCTTTACAATGCGAGCGTCATCCGTGTTATATGGCGGTGTGTTCCAGGCCTTAGTTATAAACACAACAAATCTATCCTTTATGGAGGAGTGGCAAGAAAAAAGCAACTTTTCAAAGCAAGCCATAAGAAGCCCTATTTGGAGTTTGCAAAAAGCCATACAGGGGAAACAACTAGCATGTGGAATAAGAAACATTTTTGGACTAAAGGCAAAATGCTATGTGTGAGGGAACTACACACTGAAAACACCATACCCACATCACACAAGGTGGTGGCAGCATCAAGCTGTGGAGTTGTTTTTCTTCAGCAGGGACATGGGAGCTGGTCAAAGTTGATGGGAAGGTAATCAGAGCTAATGTATGGCAATCCTGGAGAAGTCCTGCTAGAGGCAGAAAAGACTTAAAGCGAACCTGTCACCCCCCCCCCCGGGCATCAAAAGCTAAAATAGCCACCTTCTGCAGCACTAAGGCTGCATTCTGAGAAGGTGGCTATAGGCTTTTGATGCCCTTTATACTATGAAATATGTAGTTAGGTAAATGCTCACAATTGTGAAGACCAAAGACCGGGAGGCGGGGTTTCACGCTCCTCTGACCCACCCCTCTTGTCAGTCATGGTGCTCGCCTGCTGCTGCCTCCCCTCACTGTGTGAAATGAACGCGCGTCTTCGTTCTCCTGTATGGAGCCGCGCATGCGCTGTGCGCCCGGTGTCCAGGAAGTCGCCGGTAGCGCGCACAGCGCATGTGCGGCTCCATACAGGAGAACGGAGACGCGCGTTCATTTTATACTGTGAGGGGAGGCAGCAGCAGGCGAGCACCATGACTGACAAGAGGGGGCGGGTCAGAGGAGCGTGAAACCCCGCCTCCCGGTCTTTGGTCTTCACAAGTGTGAGCATTTACCTAACTACATATTTCATAGTATAAAGGGCATCAAAAGCCTATAGCCACCTTCTCAGAATGCAGCCTTAGTGCTGCAGAAGGTGGCTATTATAGCTTTTGATGCCCGGGGGGGTTGACAGGTTCGTTTTAATTCTGGGTGATAGGTTCATCTTCTAGCAGGTCAATGACCCTAAACATTCTGCCAGAGCTACAATGGAATTGTTTAGATTGAAGCATATTAAAGCATATTCATGTGTTTGAATGGCCCAATCAAAGTCGAGACCTTAATTAGTGATGGGCGAATCCTAAATTACTCGGAATCGCTTGACTCTAGCGAGTCCGAGCACAGGACTCGCTACTCGTTGCGAGTCTAGCGAGTCCAATGTTAATGAAGGGGGAAGCAAGTAATAGCGAGTAGTGTGAGATTTACAAATCGCAGATGTGTCTCGGAAGCTTCAGCCTGAAGCAATCCTAGTTTTGTCATTTATTTGCATTGCTCGTTTACTTTGTAAGTAATCGCTGACTCGCACAGATAAGAGTCCTGTCTCCTCTGTGCTGGCTGCCAGCTCCAGGGTCCTAGAGCCTGCCTGCTGCCTGATGTAGTAGTGCTGAGATTGTTCTCAGTCTGCTCATTCCCTGTGTACAGACATCTATATTTATGCACAGGGGATGTAGCAGAGAGGACATCGCGTTTTGGACTGCGTCGGACGGAAGAGGATTTTTTTAATTAAAGATGGAGTCCCTAATGGCTTTTTTTTTTATTTCTAATAAAAAATTTTCTTTGTGTTGTGTTTTTTTTTAAAACAATTTAATAGAAATTCATGGCGGTCATGTCTAATATTGGCGTGACCGCCATAAATTTCGGGCTTAGGGCCAGCTGATAATACAAAGCTGGCCCTAACCTCTTTATTACCCAGCGTGCCATCGCTACCAGGGCCGCTGGAAGAGCGGGGTTCAGCGCCAGAGGATGGCGCTTCAATGAACGCGCCATCTTCTGGGGCGGCTGCGGGCTGCAATTTGCAGCGGGGGGTGCCCAGAAAGCTTGGGCATCCCTGCGCTGCGGATTCCAGCCCCCAGCTGCTTAGCTGTACCTGGCTAGACATAGATATTGCGCGGAGCCCCACGCATTTTTTTTTAATTATTTCATGAAATTCTGAGATTCTGACTCTGAAATTCATGAAATAATTAAAAAAAAATGCGTTGGGCTCCGCGCAATTTCTATGTCTAGCCAGGTACAGCTAAGCAGCTGGGGGCTGGAATCCGCAGTGCAGGGATGCCCAAGCTTTCTGGGCACCCCCCGCTGCAAATTGCAGCCCGCAGCCGCCCCAGAAGATGGCGCGTTCATTGAAGCGCCATCCTCTGGCGCTGAACCCCGCTCTTCCAGCGGCCCTGGTAGCGGTGGCACGCTGGGTAATAAAGAGGTTAGGGCCAGCTTTGTATTATCAGCTGGCCCTAAGCCCGAAATTTATGGCGGTCACGCCAATATTAGACATGACCGCCATGAATTTCTATTAAATTGTTTTAAAAAAAAAACACAACACAAGGAAAATTTTTTATTAGAAATAAAAAAAAAAGCCATTAGGGACTCCATCTTTAATTAAAAAAATCCTCTTCCGTCCGACGCAGTCCAAAACGCGATGTCCTCTCTGCTACATCCCCTGTGCATAAATATAGATGTCTATGCACAGGGAATAAGCAGACTGAGAACAATCTCAGCTCTGCTACATCATCTCTGTGCACAGACATTCATGTCTGTACACAGGGAATGAGCAGACTGAGAACAATCTCAGCTCTGCTACATCATCTCTGTGCACAGACATTCATGTCTGTACACAGGGAATGAGCAGACTGAGAACAATCTCAGCTCTGCTACATCATCTCTGTGCACAGACATTCATGTCTGTACACAGGGAATGAGCAGACTGAGAACAATCTCAGCACTGCTACATCATCTCTGTGCACAGACATTCATGTCTGTACACAGGGAATGAGCAGACTGAGAACAATCTCAGCACTGCTACATCATCTCTGTGCACAGACATTCATGTCTGTACACAGGGAATGAGCAGACTGAGAACAATCTCAGCACTGCTACATCATGTCTGTGAGCAGGCGGGCTCTAGGACCTGGAGCTGCACAGAGAAGACAGCTGGACTCGGCTCGCAAAGAAACAGCAGTTATCTGCGAGTTTCCCTGCTATCACTGGCACAGTAGCCAGTGATTACTCGCACGAGTCTAATGCAAACAATGGCAATCCTAGTTTTGTCAGCGTTTCTGACAAAACTAGGATTGATATTGATTTGCATTGGACTCGTGCGAGTAATCACTGGGAGACTCGCAGAGTACCGAGTCCTGCGAGTCCCTTACTACTCGCCGAGTAACGAGTCCTAGCGAGTAGATTCGCCCATCCCTAACCTTAATGCCATTGGTAATTGATGGCCAATGACTTTAAAACTGCAAAATTTCTGCCTCTAGATGTGCATTGTTGGTAAAGACATACCACAAAAGTCTTGCAGCAGTAATTATAGCGAATGGTGGTCCTTTAAAGTATTGACTCTGACTATAAATGACCATTACAGTTTTCAGATTTATATTTTTAAAGTACTTTGAAACCATATATCATTCTCTCTACACTTTACAAACCCTCAAAAAATGCATTTTTGTTTGTGGGTGTAACGTGAAATTTTGGGAAAAGCTCACGGTGTATGAATACGTTTTCAGGGCCCTGTATATTATTTTCAGATATGGATTTGGCCGAGCACTCCTTCCATCATCCTAAGACTGTTCATAATTAGTGCTGAATACGTCTCTTTACATTTTGCAGGCTTTTAGTCTGGGACACCTGATGAAGGTGGCCATTACCGCCAAAACGTGTTGTGATTAAGTGACCCTAAGAACCACCATCTTCTCTGGCTTCTTCTCTGGCACCCGGACATACTAATATCATAATCTTCAGCTGCTATTTGTCCTTCACGAGAAATTAGTGATGGTGCTATGGGAGAGAGACCACTGGGATAGCTAACCTTGAGGACCTTGGTGTACAGGACCTGCGGTGACATCACCGTCACATGATCCACAGCTACCCGGAAGTGCTGGGGCCCTCTCGGTGTGCGGCAAACAACACAGGCTGCAGAACCTGGTTGTACAAGCGGTACAGTCAGCACAGGTTAGTTTAATATCCTAACTTCCCGCTAGACCACTGGGAAATATCCTTAGGCGCGCCCCTCCTGTTTCTTATTTTTCTCATGTTAGCCTGGGACAGGCATGTTTGATACATATTAGGTTTAGGGTTGCATTGAGGAAAGGTGTGCCTTATTTTGGCTAGTGGGCTCTCATGAATTGGTCAATTTATGTGCTAAGTACCTTCGTTTTACACATTGTGCAGGAATGCAGTCCAAATTTCATACATTCAATCCGAGCATATACCATAACTATTGTATTCTGTTTTGTATAGATTATGCAATCTAAGCTGCTTATACCTGTTCACCCTTGTTTTAGTCTGTTGAAAGTTGATGTTTTTTTTTTGTAGTATACTATAGGTAATGGTGAGAGCCTTCATTTCAGGCTGAGCACTCCTCCCATCAGAAGAAGGCTGTTTTTAATTACAGCTGAATTCTACCTGCTCTTTTAATTTGTCTAGGAAAGGTTTGCTTGATGAATATAAGGTTTAAAGTCCCATCAAAGAAAGGTATGTCTTGGTTGGCATGCTCATGTAGCTTAATCTAAGAACCATTCGGGTTTAATACATAGTCAGTTAGTTATATAGTTTATATACGGTCATTATAAGATATGATGCCTTGAGCCATGAAGGTCCTTTTCACATCACATTCAGGTGATTAGTATTGTTAAGGTACCGTCACACGCGGCAATATTGATTGGAATTTCACTGGCCATTTGCTGGTTGCAGTGAAATCATGGACACATTGCTCCATGTGTACACAGCAACAAAATAGAACAATGTGTCCGTGATTTCACTGCAACCAGTAAATTGCCAGTGAAATTCCGAGCAATATTGCCGCGTGTGACGGTACCTTAAGAGAAAGTTTCCTTCCAAGACTGAATCTTTTTTTGATTACAAAGAAGTATAAGACAGAAGATCTCCTGACTGTGATAGGAAAGGGGCAGAAGTGATTGGAATAGACACGCTCAGCCATGTACTGTATCCTGTATGATAGATAGACTCAAATCTGAAGTTTCCAGTCAGATGGAAAAGAAATTCTCAAGCAGTCAGATGTCATTAAATTACTCTTTCCATCAGCAAGGATTTTTCATGAGGTCAATATATTAACAAGTAGTTACCATAATAAGTGTGAAATTGGTGTAATGCATTTAAAGGTATAATGATAATTGCTTTTGAATTTTATATACCTAGTGAAAATGTTGGAGAACATCAAGGTCTTTCACATGAAGAACTTAACTGAATATCCCTACAATATCTGATGAGTATGAAGGAAACATGTTAATTTTCATTAGATAAGACTAGGTGGGCAGGTAAAAGACCTTTGTTTCCCAACTAATTTATAGAGCATTTATTGCTTATCCTGGAACCCTACATGTATATTAGTTTATAACAAATTCTATGGGAGTTTTCACATCTAAGCTTGGTGTGTGTTTTGCTTAATTTGCGTTTCTAGGCGTTTCTACCGCTAAAAACGCATTAAAACGCTAGCGTTTTTGTCCTCATTGATTTTAATAAAAACGCATGTAAAAACGCATGCAAAAACCCATGTGTATTTTCAAAAACGCAAAACGCATGCGTTTTTGCAAACGCTGCGCTATACGCATGTCCCGACGTTTTGTTCAGCATTGGCAAAAACGCATGCGCTTTGCATTTTTGAAAACACACATGTGTTTTTGCATGCGTATTTACATGCGTTACCATTAAAATCAACGGGGACAAAAACGCTAGTGTTTGCATGCGTTTTTAGCGGTAAAAACGCTTAGAAACATAAATTAAGCAAAACGCACACCAACCTTAGATGTGAAACAGGCCTATATCATTACTATGAAAAGCATGTAACTACAAGTGAACTAATATATTCCAGTGATTTTCAACTTTCTACGTGAATACAGAAAAATGGCAACCAGCTAAAACTGCCATTTTGCTGAGCCATAGAGGACTAGATAAATGGTTAAAAAATAATAATAATCATCACCTCATCTAGGTTTATGTATTATAAAGCCCTCTCATGCAAGTTTGACACCTGTGTTCTGTATGCCTACATTCACACACAGCATTTTTGCTGCGTTTTTGAGTATCTGTTTTGTGCAGTGTACTGCAGTGGTCCTGAGCATCCCTGCAAAGTCAATGGGTTTTCCAGATTTGTCATTCAGACACAGCAATTTGTGAGGATCCGTTTTATTGGCTCAAAAACGGATCCTGACTTAGAATGAGCATGTCAATGTGTGTAGTGTTTGTCTGATCCACTTTTTCCATTGAATCCATTGTCTATGGATTTACTAGTGTGCTGCTATTGTTTTGATATATATGTAATCCAGGGTATAGAATTGCACCTGGGCCGAAAGGTTAAAGGAAGTGTTGTCTGGCTTTTTTTCTTCATTTAATGTGTGTGGAGTACTTGCACTCCTGCCTCCCTACAGGGGCCATCTGATGTGGTATGTATCCTGCTGTTGCCCATTGTAACAGAGACCCCTAGTGTACAAGAGAGGTTTTAAGTGTAAGTACGGTATTAAAACGTTTTTCTGCACTTTCACAGGATGCTTTTAGGAGACAAAAGAAGTGTGAGATTAGCGATAGGATGCTGCAGGGACATGTTTTGGTAGCTTAGGAGGTGTTTTGGAGGTGACAGGATCCCTTTAAGTGCAGTTGGAGACAAAATAATTTTTATGATTCAACTTGATTTTTTATTGATATGTGCAATATTTTGTTAATGTTTATTGTGAAATTGAATGACATTTTTCTAATGACGTTTTTAGTAGTTTTTATTGCAAATAATGTGTAATAGTTTTATGTGATGTTTGTGATCATGTGACGGGTTGCCTACCTCATTTCCTGGGGAGGGTTGTATATAACAAGTGTGATGTGTGACATTAGTGTAACTTTAACTCCTGAGGAAGTGTACAGTGTGTACACGAAACGCGTAGAGTTTACAGTGCAATAAAGAGTTGCTCGGAGTCCATGGGTACGATGATTTATTATCTTTGAGGACAGCGCGATCGTGTAGACGTTTTTTTCTTTCTCCTTTCATATTTGATCTGCTATACCGGTGGATTGCTGCAGTTCTGTGGATGCTGTGGATTTTACCCGGAGGTGCATATGGTTGTTGTGTCCCACACAACTAAACCAGATGAGAGGATCCATATAGAAAATTGACTATATACAATTGAGATAAGACCCTATAGTGCACTTTCTTCCCCTCTATTATAGTTGCAATTGATGAATGAGAACTAACTTTCTTTATTAAAAAACACATTGTTTTTCTTAACTATCTTTTGGACAACTGTTTAGTACAAATTAGATCTACTATTGGTTGAATTCTTTTTAATTAGAATTTTGTAGTCTAAACTTTAGATTTGCTCTGAAGGCTTTCATTGGGGTGTACTCATCTTTACAACATTGTTTTGAATGATTTTGTAAAAAATGTTTTTATCATTATGCAAAATAACAAATCTCATTTGCAATTAATGGCCTGCATTTGAGGGAATATTTTATAGTATGGTATGCCATCGAAAATTTAGATTCTAAAAGGGAACTGTAGGTTTGCTGAAAAATCTGTCAGGGTTTACTCATTGATGTTGAACACTGCCTCTGTGATGACCAATGTGTTAAAACCTTTACTATGATGTAAAAAGCTAAAATGTAAGAAGAGTATTATGTTAAAAAAAGTAAGAAAATCTGCTAATGTGATTGTAGAAACAAGAAGTCATATCTATGAAAACAAGAACCTGCTGAGGTCAGCATGGGAGTGGTCAGCAGTAGAAGAATAAATTATCCAGTGGTGGTCGCATTCTAAATATTTGGATAGTGACTGATGTCTAACAAATATGTCCTCCTTATCTGAACATGAGTCTAATGATACTGGATTAGTTAAAAAAAAACATTGCTTGACCTGTCGTTGATCTCCCATTATAGTTGCCAAAGATATAGGTCAACATTGTACGGCATGCTGGGAACATCCCACAAGACCTGCAACTTTGAAGATGCTCTGATGTTACCCAGCCAATCAATTTGTGATGCTTTACAATTTTTCCTGCTGATAACACATCAATCTCAATATCTGACAGTTCAATTGCTGCTTAATATATCTTATCTCAGTACAGATATATTTACTTTACCTGTCAGTGTTTTTGTTACAAGTTATCAGTGTATAAATGCATCCAATACTCCAGTGTTCATGTTGAGTTCTACCAGCTAAGCAGAAGTTACAAAGTGCTGTCAAATCCGGAGGACATGTAATAAGAAGCAAGAAGTGTGAAGCCTCTTGATTAGAACTATATGGAAGATCTCAATGAAGTCATGCGTGGCATTGCATTCTTTTCAGTATACTTTGTATTCTTTTGCATAATCTTATTAATTCCATGCTATGTTCAAAGAATATTCCAAATTAAGATTTTTACAATAGTTGATAAAATGTCTATATCTCTAATTTAATGATATTAGTTCATGTTTTAGCAAAATGAATGCAATGTTTTAATATTTATAAATATACAAGGCTTAAACTCTAACACCTGTACCCACAATGTAAGCTATGGGCCTAGAGAAATCTGAACAACATGTAGAAAACCTGGCATCCCCAGAGTCTTATGTGCCTATGACATGTTGTCAATATTGTTAGATTTATGAGTGGTATGTTACTCTGCATATTGTGAGCAATGAGTGGCATTGCTAATACCAAAGGCATAGAGATGGACTAGTCAGTTCAAGGGCAGGAAACTATATTTGTGGTGGCACGTGACTCAGTGGTTAGCACAGAAGTCTTGCCGTGCTGGGGTCCTGGATTCAAATTCCACCAAGGGCAACTAGATCACTCGCCAGGGCATGGGACACTTGGAATCGGGCCTTCAGTTCTCTTGGGGATGTCACGGTGTCACCCTGCTCCGTGGCCATGGCGGTGCCAATAAAATGGGGGAACAGTTTATATGGGTAGAGTTGATGTTATCAATGTACTGCAGGGCAGGTGGTGCAGTAATAATTTGAGGACACAGTAGGGTGCAGACTTTACATTTTATTCACAGTTTTCACAGTTTCCAGGATCTCATCAACCAGCCAGGTGCTGTGTCCTCTGGGACAGGGATCCAGCCAACTCTTGGGTAACCTAGGTGCACTTTAACGGGACCCCCTTCTGGTGTTCCTTCCTGGGTCATCTCACTGTGCTGGCTCTTGCCCTCCTGCCCTGCACATCACACTCAGTGTCCCAAGCCAACAGCTGCGGATCCTGTCGGACAATGTCCTCTCAGTCCCCTTGACCCTATGTGCCTTCCTTTTCAGCGATTAAGTGTGGCTTTGGCTGCTGCACTTGAAGATACCACAGCCTTCGGATAGCTAGCTGAGTCCTACAGTTTCTCCACTAGTCTGGTGCTGGTCTCCTTCTGCGGCCTAGTCCCTCCACCCAATTATGATTACGGTTGACATGGATACAGGCGCCAGAGGTGGATTCCTCACTTCCCATGCCCCTGAGACCCCTCCAGTGTCTCTAGAGCCCTTCACTGGCCCATGTGTCTGTCTTCTTTGTCCTGGAACAAGCTCCAACAAGCTCCAGTTCAAAGGATGGCTCTCTCTGTCCTTCCACTCCTGACTCCTGTCACCAACCGTCTGACTAACTGTCTTCTTCTAGATTTTTCTTCATGTTTGTCTGACATCAGTCACTTCATCTACATCCTCTACATTGTTACTCTAAACTTCACTACTTCCTCCGCCCACACACTCTACCTAGTTCCCCTTCAGCCTGAGATGGGGCCCTCCCTCAATAGGGTCCGCCAAGATCCTCTGGCCTGGAGTGGTGTTGGATGCTAGTGTTTGGGTACCGGGTAGTGTCCCCCTCCTTACCCGAGAGTAGGGTACCACACCTCTGGCTGAGGTGCATTACCTCTGTGTTGACTGGACCCTCAGGGGCATCACACAACATCTGCAAAGAACTTGTATGTTCTCCCCTTGTTTGTATGGGTTTTCTCAGGTTCTCTGTTTTTTCTCACTCTCCAAAGACATACTAATAGAATATTTAGATTGTGAGTCCCAATGGGGACAGTATTGCAAATGTACGTAAAGTGCTATGGTAATTTTAATACATATTGTTTATTACAAGGATTGGAAGGTTGGGCTTGTTTAGCTTAGAAAAAAGATGTCTCAGAGGAGACATTTATATGTATAAATATATGTATGGGCAATACAAAGGACTGGCACATGACTTAGTTCTTCAAAATACAATACTAAGGACAAGGGCGCACTCACTGCAGGTGGAAGAAAAGCAGATTCAAATTGTTGGCATCTTGGGTTATAGATTTAGTGACAAAGAATGAGAAAACAGTGAAGAAAGGTTGAATTTCATGTACTTAAGTTTTATTTCCACCTTTGACTAAGCTGAGATTGAAGCTTATGTGAGCACAATAGTTTTGAAGGTTGACAACATTTTTTTGAAATATTGCTGCCCTTATCATCATCAAAGTTCATCATCAAAGTTCACAATTTAGCAATTAGTTTTATTCAATGTAGAACAACTCAACAAAGAGTAACATATATACTATGGTTAGGAAGATGTACTTTTATGTAGATCTCAACATTTTATATACATGTTCAGGTAAATATCCAAATTACAGATATAAGTATATACTATTCTAACAGTAGTCCTAACCTGCTATGGGTATTGCCTTTAAAATGTTTCTTACAGATTTATATGGTATCTCTCGTGCATGAGCCCTCAAAGATTGGTTATTAAAAGGAAATTAGTTGATTAGTTGATACATGCTGCCCAAATTTAAGGGACACCTGTCAGATGATATACACTGCCCAAACCATGAGCAGCATGTATCAACCACTGGCTGTATTATTCCAGCAGTACATTATTGGCTGAAATGCTGTGGCATTTCACAGAAAACATACTTAATAGCAGGGGACCAAGCCACATTGTAGTCTAATGCTTCTCCCCACCTGCTGCCCTGAAATGACAGGTGTATACCTATATACATATAGGTAGAGACCTGCCAGTCATGACAGTGGGAAGGAAGAGGCTGGCGGGAAACCCACTTGTCCTACTAGTCTATAGTGCGGCTGGTACCTGGCCGGCTATTTAATGATGCTTTTCTCTAAAATGCCATAGTATTTAGGAGTCAAACAACCTGGCTGGCACCATACAGTCAGTGCTGATACATGTTGCCCTCAGTTTGGGCATCATATATCACCTGTCAGGTTCTCTTTAAGCTCTGACCTCAATAGTGATTGGAAAGGTTTACCTTGATACACAACATGTCTAATGTGAGTTTTGGGGGTTACTGTGTACTTGCCTTTAAAGCTATGTCTATGAACCAAAATCAAAGTTTACAAGTATATATTTGTTAGAGAACAGCATTGTATTTATAACCATGACTAGTAGATAACGAGACCGCTACATATCTGTATATTCAATAAGGATTTAGAAAATCTTCAAAAACATGTGATTTTCTCGTTAATATTCTTAAGTATAAAAAGAATGCAGAATGTTCACTATAAGGATTTTACTTTCAAAACATCAAAGTTTCCAAAAAAATACAAACAGTGGTTTTCATGCAATGTGATTTAATTAAATGTAAGTGAATATATTTCAGGATTATAAGGGATGATAACCAGATATGATTATCATTGTCTACAATTATTTAATGCCTCCATTAGAGATACAGTATATCAATTAATAATATAACTTAAGGATGTATTGAATTATTTATTTTTCACTATCCAATAGCTGTTATAATCAAAGTTGCACAAGGGAATCTCCAAGGGAATAAAATGACCTCTGCAGTAATCCTGAAGGCTTGCCACATTGCCAAATACTACCATAAAATCCTTGTCTACTACTACTAATATAGGTTAAGTGGTACATACATGGCAAACACACTGTAACTATTATCTCTAAAGCCTACACTAGATTGTTATTTCATATGCAGATGAAGGAGAAATACAAATCTGTAATTATTGCTTTATCCTCCAGAGGAAAGAACATGGAACAATGTAAAACCAAAGATAACAAATCAAAATATGGCAAAATAAGAAATCATATTGAATTTCTACATGATTGACTTATTACTGTCGAACGTATCCAAATACTATAACCTGTCACTCTAACAAAGCACCTGATGATTGCCCAATCAGAAGTCATAGCCAAAACCATGATAACAGGAACTAATTGATGGCTTACCTTTTCTGCATACTTGAACTTGACATAAAACCAGCTGGACTTAATCATGGTCACCCAAAAGTATCTTTAACGGGTTCAGAATAGCGATCTACTAAATGATTAATAAGGGTTTATCCTTTTATGTGGTTAACACAAACAAGGGGACGTAGCCTTCAGATTCCTCCGAGCTGCCCACTAAGCCCTGCTGCGGTCCCACTCCATCCAGTGTGAATGTTCTGCGCTGTGTTTCTCCGTCTGCTTGGCTGCCTGACAGCAGAATTCCTCAAATGGACTTCAGCAGCATTCATCACAAATGGCACATGTCAGTAAGCCAGGAGGAGGCTGGCTTCAGACCTGGCAGCATCCCATGAGAACAACCTCCCTCCATTTAGATGAATAATGAATTCCTGCACTTCCCTCCAGACACAGATTAACACCTGGCTAAACATTATTCTGACAACATGCTGCCCAGTCAGGGATCGCAGCGAGAAAAGATTAACTCTTATAAACCTTAATAGTATTCTACTGTGCTACTCTGTCCACCTTTGAAAAATGAGACTCGTGAAGAAAATCAGATAATGTATAAATCCTTTTTTTTCAGCTAAAAATATATTTGGTTATAACGTCCAGAATACCTTAAATGAAAGAACAACTTTTAGGTAAACTTAACGAGAAAATGAGAAAAGTAATGTTCACAAAAAGCTTATACTAACCAAAAACATTGTCAACCAAAGTACTAGACATAACAATATTTTTGATTTTTGAACCTGCTAAGATTATTCACCAATGGCACTTTAAGGACTAAAATACCTGAGGAGAATATTAAAGGGGATCCCGGATTAATATTTAAAGAAAAGTGGCAAGCATAACAGACATGTAGCTGCCACCTACCTGCCTGTTGTGCCAGGCACCAGTCACCTCTGTTCGCTCCCGGCACAGAGCAGTCACAGACCACTCCTGCCGGGGACAGCATGGCGGGATAAACACAGAGCAGAGGCCGATTTTCTGCTCTGCTCTGTGGAAGTGGGCAGGACAGCCAACTTCACGATACCTGATTGGGTAAGTCAGCTGTCAATCAGTGTGACATCCACTCTGACGCTCATTGACAAAGGGGAAGAATCTTCCCCTCTGCAGTCATGACATCATTAGAAGCTGCAAAATCACTGACAGGAGTGGTCTGCGAATGGCACTGAGTACAACAGGCAGCTAGATGTCATCTACCTGTCTTATAGTGCTTAGGCACAATTTTTTTTTTTTTTAGAAATCCCAGATAACCCTTTTAACTACAATGACTCTGTATCAGCAAGTAAATGATGTGACTGGTTCCCTTTAAAGGGTTTTCCCAATGTTTTAAGTGGTTTCCAGCTTGTTTTTGAAAGGTGTGCATCTTATTTATTCATAGTTTTGACAAGTAACATTGTTGTGTTATGTCCGGAACTATGCACTAAGGAATGCTGCTATATGAGACAGCTTCCCCTGCAGCATCCATAGGGGCATCATCAGTGGCGTAACTAGAGTCTGATGCGAAATGTAGACCTTGCCACGCACCCCCGCGCACATGTAGGTTAGGTGTTATGAACACCGTGTATCGTTCTAAATCCTATACTCACAAATTGACCCCTCTCCCCCTTCATATGTATTAATGTACCTCATCCTGCTATATATGGTCATGCTAAAACTACTAAAAAAAGGCAGCATCAGAAAAACTTGCCATCAGCAGCCAAAAACAAAAAAACAACACTGCACTTACAGGATGCAGTCAGATCACATTATGAAGAGCAAGCCCAGGTGCAAGCAAATAAAATCACCTCTACCTACAAAGACATGTGGGAGGTGACTTGTCATGCACATAATGGGCTTTCAAAGGACGCCATTCACACTGATACACATGATGCAGAGTGTCTGATAGCCACCCACCAGTTCTGCCACCTGTCCAAATGGGCCGCCCAGTACGATGTCTCCGCACCACCAGATGAATTGCGCCCCATATGGCCCAGCCGCACCCTTCAAAAATTATAAAAAAAAGTGCAAAAAACCTTTTATATGGGGTATTGGTTCATGTATTAGCCAAGACACTTCAGATCATAATCCACGTCACGGATCCCCATGCTTGACAGCCCCAAGCATGAGCTTAAGTGTCTATACTCCATATAGTATAATACAGCCTCATAGCCTCTCAATATAGTGCAGCCTCATAGTCTCTCCATATAGTGCAGCCTCATAACTCTCCATTTAGTATAATGCATCCCCCTCCTCCCCCCATAATACACTGGCCATAGTGTTCCCACTTATTAAAAAAATAAATCTGTACTCACCTCTCCCGATTCCCTTGCTGCTCTGGTTTCCTTGTAAAGACTGAAGACTCAGGAAGAGGCGGTGCTAGTATGTGTTCTACTGTTTAATGCATAAAGTAGGAAGTACTGCCTACTGGAGTGGAGGTGGTGGAACCAGTCTAATATATGTGTTCCAGAGTGAAACGCAGGTGGAAAAACCAGCCATCTGGTAAGAGGAAGTGAGGGGCGAGCTGGGGATGACATCAGCATGAAGCAGGAGGCTGCCCTTTCCAACACACTAGCCCTAAAGTGGCGTGTGCTGCTGCGCAGTCACATGAATGTGCGTCCTCGGGGATGCGCATCCATGTGAAGCAGGAGCTGGGATCTGGGGGCGCAGGGGTGTCAGGCGACATGGGCCCCTGTACATCCAGGCACAGTCGCAACTGCGACCCCTGCGACCATAGTTGTTACACCCCTGGGTATTGAGGTTGGCCTCTTCAAGAGCTAACAGTGCACTACAGTTTCAGAGCACTTCTTAGCTTACCTTGTCTATTAGAAAGAGCTTGAATGCAATGTGCATTGTACATCTTTACAAACCACAGCAGTGGTCAGTTCCCTAGGCAACGAGTTGTAAACAAAAAAAACTAAAAATGTAATTATAAGGGGGAGTAGGTGGAATTTGATAACCAGTAAAGTGTAATATTGCTTGTTGTGTAGAAGAGAATAAGCTGCCCCTCAATGAACATGGAAAAAAACACTTACCAAAACCTCCAATCACCCAATGTGGCATACAGGAGGCTCCTAACTGGCAAATTTGTCCGACAGTAGCTTCCTCTCTTTTTCACACTAAAAACACATATCACCAATGAAGAACAGCACTTAAGTTATGAAGTAAAGTGATTTTACATTTACTCAGATAGTCTTGAAATGTATGGAAAGACAGATAGAAAGACCAGTAGACATAATACAGATGTATTATTTTTTTCTTTCTGAAATTGAATTTATCAGCAGGTTTTTGCTCTCTAATCTGAGAGCAGCATCACATAGTAACAGAGACCCTGACTCCTGTGATGTATCACTTATTGGGCTGATAAGTGTAGTTTTTTTTGTTTATAAAATCATTGTTTTAAACAGAATTATCACTTAATACTTGGTCTGCTGCCTGGTAATCTAACCATACTCCCACCACTGATTGGCAGATATCTGCCTATGCACAGTGTACACAGAATAATGCCAATCAGTAGTATGGGCACAGTTATACAGAGCTCAGCTTTCAGAGAACTAGTAAATTTACCATTTTTAATCAAAACTACTGCCAACAACCCAGTAAGTTAAACATCACTGGAATCAGGGTCTCTGTCCCTTAATCATGCTACTTACAGATGAGGTAGCAAAAACCTGACGATAGATTCCGTATACACTCGTGTATAAGCCGAGTTTTTCAGCACAAAAAATGTGCTGAAAAGTCCCCCCTCAGCTTATACACGAGTCATATACTCGGTATACAGCCCCCCCCATCAGTGGTGTATACAGGGCCCTCCCCCTTGCTGCCAGCCACCTGTAAAGGAATAGATTATTATACTTATCCGTGTCCTGTCGCCGCCGCTGCTTTCTGACACCGCGCACTCCTCCGGCTTCATCCGGCTTCTTCCTGCAGTGACCGGCGGACACAGGCAATGACGTCATTGTCTGTGCGCCGGAGGAGGAAGCAGGAAGAAGCCGGATGAAGCCGGAGGAGCGAGCGGTGTCAGAAAGCAGCGGCGGCGACAGGACACGGATAAGTATAATAATCTATTCCTTTACAGGTGGCTGGCAGCAAGGGGGGGGGCCTGTATACACCACTGATGGGGGGGCTGTATACCGAGTATATGACTCGTGTATAAGCTGAGGGGGGGACTTTTCAGCACATTTATTGTCTCGAGCCTCCCTTTCCATCATAAATCCCGCCTTTCCGAGTGAACCACTCCAGTGAGCAAGGAAGCCAACCTCGCAACAGTAATCTTCGCTAACATTCTCATTGAGGAGAGAGATCGGACAGTAACTTGCACATTGGGTTGGGTCTTTGATTTAAGGTTAACAGAGATGTGAGCTCTAAGGGAGTCTATGTGGGGTTGATGTCCATTTTTCATATAATTGAAGAACCCCAGTAAATGGTAGATTCCCTTTTCTATGATGTAATTTGTTAGAAATCTTGCAACAAATTGATATACTTTGCTTTTGATAAAGATTCCCTTAGAACATTATTTAAAGAAACATTTAAAAATGGGAGTAATATCACTTTAGAGTTATAATTTTAGAGTACTTTTGCTTATATGAAGACATATTCTAGGCTGAACATATAAACGATAAGGTAATTTAAAACAAAGAGAGCAGTACTCACTGGTTATTTCTTTGTGGAATTTATTCCATGTTGGAGTTTGCTTAATTTAGTCCATGTTGGAGTCCGTACTCACTTATCTCTATTTCATACATTATTTCTTTTTCTGATGACTGGCTGCCATATTATCTAATCAAGTATTAAATGTCATCACTGAAGTCAAGTAAAGAAATGTCTAAGGGTGGCCTCACAATTGTGGTGTGTCCAGATCAGGATGAAACTGGGAGCATTTGCATCTGGAAACACATGCCGCCGCAGCAGACGGATGCCTGATCCAGACCTCAGAATGAGAGAAAGAGAGAGATCGGAATGCTATAGATTCATTAGGAGGGCACAAAACTATGTTTGAGTATGCTCAATGTGGTTCAACGGATCCGATTGGATGGATCCGCCCATTTCCGGATCTGGATTCAGTAGAATTACATTATATTACTTATCACTAGTGATGAGCGGGCATGCTCGGCACCGAGTACCGCCGAGATGCTCGGACTCGTCACTAATAAATATCGATCTGACACAATTACACAGGTCCCTTCAGTGCACACAGTGAGCTGGCACCTCAAAGAGAGCAGATTTACTATTAGGGTCCCTCTGGGGGCCACAGCAAGGTGTTATATGCTGTGACGATTTGAAAAAGCCCACCCTCCTGCCCTTTCCCAGAATTACTCGTTTTATAGCCGGAAGTCTGTGGGCGGAGCCTGTCACTCATTGACTTACACTGGGCTCGGTGCTCTGGCCGAGTACACGAGTATCTTGAGATGCTCGGCCAGAGCACCGAGCACCAGAGCATTTTAGTGCTCGCTCATCACTGCTTGTCACATTGGTACACATCCAGATGCATTCAGATATTTTAGGATCCACAAAATCGCAACAAAGTGTGGTCGGGGAGGAGGTCAAAAGGACACGGTGGTGCAGATTCGCCAAAAAAACGATACCAACGCATGTACTTGCGGCCCCATTTTAAGTATAGGGACACATGCCTGATCAGGATGCTTTAGGATTTGGATGGATTACAACGCAAGACAAAAAAATGCAAGTGTGAAACCACCCTAACAGAGGGTCACAGCGGCAAAGAAATGGCAGAAAACTTTACTGGAAGGTATGTAGGTATTTTTTAGTTATTAGGATTTTTCTTTAGCAAGTATATTCTAACTAATGACATTACTCAACCACTATAAAAATCCAGCATTAATGACTAATAAATTATCACACAGTACATACAAAAAGTACACGATTCTAAGGGAGAAATATTTATTAAGAAAATGATTGAAAATATGATTACTTTTATTATTCAGAAAACCAATCCACTGGAAGTGCATGAAATATCTAATTAACATGTACAAGGTGTATATGTAAACTTCAGTGATTAATGAGGTGGTAGAGATGATTCACTCAATTCTATATTTTTTAAATTATTATCGTGAGCAATCTGTTGAAAAATAAGGTTTTTCTATGTAATTCCTTCTGGACTAGTAATAAAATCCTAATGAGCAATTAATAATAGTGTAATATCAAGAAACAGATGTTTCATATTGTCAGAATCATTACAAATATGGATATTGTTTAATATAATTAGTCAACTATGCAGTAGCGCCTTTCCAGTTCTATCATGGAAAACAGCTATAGCTATCCATCATTCTATCTTACCTATCATGTAAATGTGTTATTTTTTTTAAGTAGCGTTACATAAGTTTGCTTTGATTTCCTCGTATAGCATGAACAAAAAGAGATTAAGGCATTTTTACTTATTGCATTTTAACTAAGGGTGGCTTCACACTGCAGTCAGGGGTGACTGCCCCGGACTGTACTTTGGCCCCATAGTATCCTATGGCGGGATGTAGCCGGATGGCAGCTATCTGCCATCCGGTTTCCATCTCGCTGGAAGAATCCGGGAGAAGTGGGATTTTTCTCCCGGATGCAACGTTTTTGTGTCCAGGGAGACCAATCTCCTCATAATTGGTGTCTCCCGGATTCCACCGGATTTCCCCGGATCCTCCCAGATTCCCCTGGATCCTTGCAGGGCAATCCAGCGCTCTCTTAACATGGAAGCCTATGGGGCCGAGAGGATCCGGGAACCGGACACCTGCGGCTGCACACCGCTGTTATAATTCAGGACCGTGGCTAGCTCCCTGTAAGCCACGGACCTGAATAATCAGTAGCGGCAGCTGCGGCAGGCTGCACACCGGACAGGAGGGCATATTAGCCCTCCGGTTCTGTGTGCTGATCCGGTCCAGGGCTGTCAGGTTCACCCTTGACAGCCCCGGACCGGATCGGACCGCAGTGTGAACCCACCCTGAGTATTCCTCTCATCAGTATATCTTCCCAACCGCAGGGGCTGACCCCTGAGGCCTCAAACAATCCTGAGAACCATAGCTTTGAGAATCCCCATGTGAATCTGAATGATCCATTTTACATACTGCCACTCCATACATTCTAAATGGCACCTCTGGAGAATGGCGAGCTTTTCGCTCAACATCTTTCATTGGTATTGCCACTAAAATGAATGAATCAACCATCATTCCATTCAGGGGGGAATGTATAGAGCTGCAGTTCTCTAGATCGTTGGGAACCCCAAGTCTTGAATACACAACAATCAGTAAGTTATCCCCTATTCAATGGATAGGAGACAACTTTCAAACTTGAAACTACCCCTTTAATAATCACATACTTCTAATGTAGAAAAGCTTCAACAAATACTTTTGTTATTTGCTTTATGTGGCAGTAACCTCAGTATTGCAGAGCTGAAAGCAGGTTTTATCAACTCCTTACAATAACACCTTCATAGCCATCACCTGATGTCTGCTCTTGAAACAAAAGTAATCTTATCCTTGAGCTACGTGATTGATAAAATGATGACTTAGCATGGCTGCATACAGTGAAAATCAATGTCCCCTTAAAAACCCGGTCTTTTCATAGAAGCTCTGCTTTAAAAAGCATGGAGGTCTTCAGTAGCCCCCAGCTGTCAAAGCAACCCATTGGCGATCTGCAATCACGTCACAGGTATGTTGATGAGTGCTTAGAATAGCACGTCCCTATGGTGTGCTAAATATCACTGTCAGAGTTTGAAAGCAGGAAGTAGTGGCTGTAATATATAACCATTACTACCCTGTGAGCCCACTTCATACACCCATTTCCAACTTGGCCCATATCTATATATATTAATGATTTTTCTGATATTTGCATAACCACCGCACAGTCACGTGGTCTACCCCTTCATCTGTACCACCAGAGAATACTTCTAGGTATATATAATCCTGCTATTGTGATATTTTTAAGAAGCTCACTGTTTGCTGATAATTATATGTCTTCCGCCCTTTTCTTATTTATGGAATTGTTTATGGAATAAAACTTGTTGTCAGGTATTCCTAAAATAAAAGTTGTGAAATATTTACATCCGCCTTTGTGTCTTTCGGGACTTTTTGATTATATATTGTATCCAGGTTGGATATTGTATGAGATATTGATATATTGTGTCATACATGTACGGTGCATGTTGTGTAAGGGATAAAATAAGTTTTACCACAAAGTAGTATTTCAATGTATAGCGGTGATTTATTTCCTGTCTAACATTGAAGCTTTTGCGTTAGACAGCCATATCTTCTATCTGGGTAGTCAGCGTTCAACGATGTTATAGTAAGGTAATCCCCCATGGTTGTTGTTGTTATTCTGTGACCATTCCATTATTAGTGACTGGTTATTGTATAAATAGTGTGTCATTGTGCCTATCCAGACTATTGTTTACTAGACAGCCTTAATCAACAGTGATTAACCACTACTGCATATAAATAGCTCTAGATTTGACACTATTGGAGATGTTTATATTTGAAACTTTCCATAGGTTGGTGATTACTCCCTATATGGTATGTAACTAGTTGGTGTATACTAACTATGAGTGTGAGATGTCCAAACTATCCTATATTTTTTTATATTAATATCTATACTGAATAATATACCAGACATTTGGTGTACGTTTGTGGGAATTTTATACCTTGATATAATTAACCATATTACATATAGCTTTGGGTCTTGTATTTGCAAAAGAGTCCTATGGTGTATATTTTGCACTACCCAGTTTATTATGCTGTCTCTCCATAGTTAATTGTCTTTTATCATTCACCCCATGGTGGGCTGTAAAACAGGAAAAAAATCCAAGTGTAGTGAAATTGTGGGGAAAAAATGGGAATTTTGTTGTTTTTTTGGAAACTGTTTTACAACATACACCAAAAATTACCTGAAATTAGGATTTTTCTCATCAGTATGATAACGGCGACACCAAACTTGTCCATTTTTTTTTAAATTATTTAAGTGTTGAAAAGAATCAGAAGTTCAGGAAAATAAATTTTTGGGTTGTGTCACCATTTTCCAAGACTCATAAGGCTAGGGTCACATTAACGTTAGCTAGGGCTTGCATTAAAATTTTTTTTTACTTTTGACAGCATAAACGCAGTGCTAATGCCAGGGTAGCGTCGTGTTAACGCTGCCAATGTTACCCTATGGAGACATGGTCCGTAGCGCGGCTTAGGAAATAACTCGAGAATTCAATCAGATGGCTGCGTTGGAGCCATGCTTTGGACAGTGTCTCTATAGGGTAACATTGGCAGCATTAACGTGGCACTACCCTGGCATTAGCTCTGCGTTTATGTATCTAAATTCTAAGTTTTTAACACAAGCCCTGATTAACGTTAATCTGACCCTAGCCTAAGAGTTTAATTTTTTGGTTGACGAAAGTAAGTGAATTGCCAGATGATGTTTTTACTGATATCCTTTTGGGATAGATATGTAATTTTGATGGCTTTGTTACAGCATTTAATTAACCCTAATTTTGGTGTTTTTAATTTTTATTTCTTTTTTCAGTGTTTACTAAATGGATTAACTGGTCAACAGCATTTTTGGTGCCAAAGATATTTCATTGAATTTAGGGTAACTTTGGGGTGCTGATTCTGAATATGTCATCAGTTTTGCCAGATTGGCTCAAGTTTTTGAGATTTTTCGTAAAATGTGTAAAAAAAAAAGACGTTTTTTGCTACACGCGCATTAACTTTATTGATATTGTCATGAATACAATAAATTTAACAAAGTAAATGTTGATTTTAGTTTATTTTAACTAGTTTTAGAAAGTAATCTTCAAAAATGAACAAGACATGAAAGATAGACATTTAATCGCTGGAAAAGCGCTTTTTATATGATTTCCTTCTATGTGAGCTATTGGGGCAGTCACGCTGTAGATTCCAGCAGTAATCAGCCATCATATGTCTGTCCCATCTGCCTTGGTACCTTTCCTCCATCACCATAATATCCTGATGAAATCTCTCCCCTTGTTCTTCGCTAAAATCTCCAAGGTTTTCTGGAAATCTGTCCAAGTGACTGTGAAGATAATGCAATTTAATGCTCTTGTGTACACCCAGATTTCTAAATCTCAATAGCATGTTTTGTACCAGTTCTTCATAATTGTCTGCCTTTTGATTTCCCAAGAAGTTCTTCACTACCAACACAAAACTACACCATGCAGCAGCTTCAATGTCATTCATTTCCTTAGGAAAATTTGAATCTTTAATGAGTTTCCGAATTTGAGGACCATCAAAGATTCCTGCCTTCAGTTTTTCGCTACTAAGACCAGGGAAAGATCTGCAGATGTACATGAAGCAATTACCATCTTTGTCTAATGCCTTGACGAACTGCTTCATTAATCCTAACTTTATGTGAAGTGGTGGTAGAATGATTTTTTCCCTGTCCACCAAAGGTTCGTTCACTATGTTTGATGCTCCTACTGTCAAGGTGTCCCTTGGAGGCCAATTCAGTTTCTCCCAGTGCTGATGTTTTGCTCTACTATCCCACATGCAGATGAAGCAAGGATACTTTGTGTATCCACTTTGCTGTCCAAGTAAAAAGTTGACCATTTTTAAATCAACACATATCAGCCACGAATGTTCATGGTAGCACAGTTTCTCCAAGACCATTTTGACATTTTGGCATTGTTCTGCAAGTTTAGTTGAGTGAGCTACTGGAAGAGATGCACACTGATTGCCATTGTTCAACAAAACACATTTCAAACTCCTTTTAGAACTATCTATGAAAAGCCTCCAGTCTACAGGACGATATACTTGTAAACCCATTTGCAGCATCAGGCCAGGAATATCCTTACAATATACAAGTAGGTCATCTTCACAGAAAAATGGAAGAAGTGCTTCTTCTCTGGTCCTGTAAGATGTAATTTTAGTTCCAGGCGTCAGACAATTTTTTTCACTTAGCCTTGAAGCTAAAAGTTCGGATGCACTTTTTGAGAGGTTGAGGTCTCTTATTAGATCGTTGAGCTCTCCTTGGGTAAATTGCGTAGGTGTTCTGAAACTTCCTTCATATTCTAGTTCACTTCCAGAACTAATGCTTAGCTCTATACCCTGCATTTCATCATCATCATCAGGTGGGGGAAGGTCAGGTAACATGGTAAACACAGGTACAGGCACATCTTCACAATGAGGGACAGGCCTTCTTGCAGATTCCATGTTAGGATACTCCCATTTTCGTTTCTTATGCTTATTGAATCCTTGTACTTGCACTGCACAGAAATAACAGTCATCATGATGATTTTTTTGCTCTCTCCACACCATTGGAACACCAAATTTGAAGCTTGTTCTTTGTCCTTTGCTCCATTTTCGTAATAATTCGATACATGCTTTGCACACTATGTGTGGTGCCCAAAACTTGTCTTGGTCCCCAAGCATAACCCCAAAATAGGCAAAATACACTTTTTTAACGAAGTCTGTTATGTTTCTTCTATGTTTTGGCAGTGTATATTCACCACAAATGTAACAGAATGAGTCTGGATCGTTAAGACAACTTCTTCTTGATGAGTTCATGCTTTTCACTGGAAAACAGACAACAACATAAAGTTAGTGCAAAAATCAAGCTATGAACAAACTTTTAGAACACTAATTAACACAAAACTATATTGAGAACTGCTCAGTTCAAGTACTAATCCAAAGAAATTAATGAGATGATGCGTCGCATTTACCAACAAGTGCTATAAATAAGATACCAAAAATCTCAAAAACTTGAGCCAATCTGGCAAAACTGATAGCATATTCAGAATCAGCACCCCAAAAATACCCCAAATTCATTAAAATATTTTGGGCACCAGAAAAAAAAAAATTTTTTTGTTGACCTGTGTTATTTTTATATTTTATTAGATCTGACTTTTCTGAACATGGTGACACTACTGTAGTATGGCCTTGTTCACATCTGTGCGCTGATGCGTTTGTCAGCATTGTGCTGGCGCAGGTGGTAGCGCTGCGGTAGCACAGCCAAGCGCAGGCCAGCGAATTGGCGCACAGATGCAGCGCATTGCGCTAGCGCCCCCATTACATTGTATTAACGAGCGCAGGAGAATGGAACTTGGAAGCGCAAGTGTGAATGGGCCTGTGTCACAGCGCATTCGCTAGTCCGGACGAACCAGGAACGCGTAATGTGACGTTTCCAGTGTGTCCAGAATAAGCGCATGCACTTTGACACAGGCTCTGTCACACTTGCGCTTCCGGGATGCGGTGCAGTGCACTCGGCCATAGAAGGTAATGGCAGCACTAGCGCAATGCTCTGCATCTGTGCGCCGATGCACTGCACCTGTGCTTGCACTTGCGCTAGTGCAGTGCTAGCAAACGCATTGGGCAATAGATGTGAAACAGCCCTATTTTTTTTTTTTTACTATGTTTATTTTTATTGGGGAAAAAGTGGGGTGATTTAAACATTTTTTTTCATATTTACTTTTTTTTTACTGCATTTGTTAGTCCCCTTAGGGGACATCAACCTGTATTGTCTGATTGCTTGTGCTATATACAGCAATGCCACAGATTAACTGTGTATAGGAAAAATCATTGTCTCCTTTGAAGCTGGACCAAAACCTATGTTTCAAGGGAGCTCTGTAATTACAAAAATGGAGGGGTTCAGCAGACCACTGGCTGTCATAGCAACCCATTGCCCTGCAATCAAGGGCACGCTGTTGGACACATAGAATAATGTGACCCCATGCCGGCGCTCTGTTAATGCTGCTGTAGGATTTTAATATTGGCATTAAATAGGTAAACAATCACAGGTGGTGCTCTGTTTCAGCCGTCATTGTTAAAGGTAGATACTGGTTGTAACACATAGCCATTACCTAACATGTATGGGGCGAGCAAACTCCGTGAGCCTACTTCAAACACCCACTACTGGTTTGCAACGTACATGTATGGAGGATGTCGGTCAGTGGTTAAAAGTTGTCTGGGGAATGTTCTTCCTTGATGATTACACTAAGGCAGAGGTCCCCAAATCCAGGCCTCAAGGGCCACCAACAGTGCATGTTTTCAGGATCTCCTTAGTATTGCACAGGGCTTGGAATCATTAACTGTGCAGATGATCACATTATCACCTGTGCAATACTAAGGAAATCCTGAAAACCTGCACTGTTGGCGGCCCTTGAGGCCTGGAGTTGGGGACCTCTGCACTAAGGTATGCAAATAATCAAGACCTACTGATAGCATTTCTCTTTTCATTATGTGCATATCATTAAGGGGAATCAAGCACCAGGTTTTAGCTCACTCATCTGCGAACAACATGTTATAGGGACAGAGCCCTTGAGTCCAGCAATGTGTTAAATACTGATCGATGTGCTGTATTTTTCTTTTAAAAAATCACTGTTCTATCTGATGTAGATCTACCAGTGCTATGTACACTGATCATTACTTATCCCCTCCTATACCACTGACTGTCAGCTTTCTGGAAACACTGTGCATAGGCAGAAAGCCAGTAATCATTGGTAGAAGGGATGTTATACAGAGCTATTGATAATGGAGCATGTATCCCAGTAAGTGACACATTGCTGGAATCGGAATCTCATAGTTTGAGTAGCAAAATCTGGTGACTGATACCATTTTACATGTCTATTGATCTTGTGATTTCCATAATTGCACAAGTTTTCATTCTTGGTGCTTGAATTTTAATGGTGTGGTGTTTATATTAATGCAGACATTCAGTGAAAAATAAAACCTTACCAGTGTTTTTACATTTTTTCCAGCCACACTTATCTGGTTAAGCTCTCAACATCCAAGCTAAACTTGTTCGTAGACTTTCATTTCCATATGAAGGCCAAAAGAATGTGTTTTTAACCTTCATCTGTAATGGCCCCTTTACACGCGGCTACATTTCTAGGGTGTCAACAGGTAACTTACTGGCTGCAGTGAAATCATGGAGACAAGGTTCTATCTTGTTGCTGTGTACAAATGGAATAATCTCTCCATGATTTCACTGCAGCCAGTAAGTTACCTGTTGACACCCTAGAAATGTAGCCGCGTGTAAAGGGGCCATTAGGTATACTTTACAATACTGAAAAAAAGTCTGAAATCCTAATAGAATACACTATTTTTTTTATAAAACTCTTTCAAATAAAGAATGTTTGTCCCAACCTCGATTCATTGTATACAATGAGAGATTTTCCTTTGTATACATCAAGTAGATGCCATTAAAAGTAAGACAAGAAAGTTAAAGTAAAAAAGTTACATGAACAGGCTTTATCAGATACAGTTGAGCTGCAACCATTTATAGTCATTTTTTGAAGGCTAGGGCCATATTTGTGTCTGTTTTTTGCTTTGCAGGATCCGGCATAGAGCAGCATGACGACAGCATTACCGCAACATTACCGTATTGTACGCTGTGTTAATGCTGCCTTAGAGTAATATGGATGATGAAAGTCGAAGCGCTTGGGAACATAGGCACAAAAGTGCATTTGTCTTAAATCTCGAGTTATATTGTAGCGTACATCTGAATGCCGCTTGTTGCATTCTGCTGTCTGCTACAAAATAACGTGAGAGTACAAAAGAAGGCACTTTTCTGCCCGCATTTGCAGGCGCTTCAACTTCCGTCATCCATATTACTCTATGACAGCATTAACATAGCGTACAATACGGTAACGCTGTAGTTACGCTGCTCTATGCCGGATCCGGCAAGGCAAAAAACAGACACAAATGTGTCCCTAGCCTGAGGTTGCTAGCTGAATTTTTCCTTGGTACATTTCAACCCACTTGCACAGTAGCGAATACCTTCCTGAACCGGTGTAGATGTTCCTGTTATCACAGACAGAACCTAATAAGTTAGTTTATTCTAAACACATACAAACAGAAAAACCAACAAAACATGTAAATAGGCAGATCAAAATATAGGGAACGTAGAACAATATTTATATCACAAGCAGAGAAAAATAATTGCAGATGTAAGTATCAAATGCCAGAAAGTTAGAAAGTGCTAAACATAAAGTCCTAAATTTCTCCATTACACTTGATACACGTTTTGCCAAAGACTTTGTTTGTAACCTTGCCCACCCATGCAGTCTGCTTTCACAGTTACTATCTTAAGTGTCTTTCACACTCAGGAATAGTGTCTTTGTTATCTAAGCGTCCTGCGGAGGGGATCCGCAAGCTGAACGCAGGCACCACAAGTCCCTATGTTTAACATGGGGATGCAGATGCCTGCGCTCTGATGCAGATTGGCGAGCGCACCGCGTGCGCACCTATTTACAGCAATGTATGATTTGTACGCAGGCGGATGCCTGCACACAAATCACACACTCTCGTCCGCACCCTGAAAGCGACATCTCGTGTTCCTGGTGCGGACAAGACTGTGTGATTTGTGCGCAAGCATGCGCACAAATCACATATTGCAGTGAATGTGTGTGCACGGTCATCTTCACCCGAGCGCAGGCACTTGCGTCCCCATGTTAAACATAGGGACGCGTGGTGCCTGTGCTCAGCTTGCGCTTCCCCGCCGCAATACGCTGCAGCCGGGAGCGCAAGTCTGAAACCAGATTAGATGTGGAAAACATCTTCCATTAAACATTGGCGTCGACTCCTTGTGTGACTGCCATCTCACCCCTTGGCAATGGCTAGATTTTGATAGCAGGTACACTTTTTACTCACAGAAAAAAGCTACTCTACTGCCTTGGTGATAGCAATTCTAGTCCTCATTTTCCATAATAGTGGTATTGTCATGCAGAAGAAACTATACATACTGCAAATGAACTATGAGCACTTTATGTGGTCCTCTATTGCCTTATCTAAGCGCTTGAGATATTGCACATCTCTAATCAGCACTGGACAATAGAGAAGAGTAAAATGATTTGATGAAAATCACATTTTTGTTGAATATTTATGAATTCACTGAATCCTGTGAGTTTGCAGAATTTGCCATTTGCTTAGCATGAATTGAGATACCACCATTTTACACATTGCAGAAAGTTGCATAAATAAGAGTCTCATGTGCAACCGAGAGTGATTCTCTATTATGCTTTTGCAGAACTATTAAAGCCTGTATAAAATCAAAGATAGGGAATGCAGCACACATTTTCTGATAAATCTTGATAGTGAGAATATGTTCCAAGTCCAATTTAGCTATACAGATAGGGAGAGAGAGCTATAAAATAGTGAACATTTCTACTCAGATGGCGTGTTGCAAAACAATGTATTGGGTGTGAAGAATAATAGAATAACAAAGAGATTCAGCTGATAGATGGACAGATTATAGAGCTGGCAGTGATTGATCACAATGGATAAAATATCACAATGTGTATGTCACAAAGAATTCTCACAGAACAATTTAATGACTCATATAGTGCACATTTCTGTCAGATTGTCAGCACCTGCCTTAGGGCCGCTTTACACACACAGATATCTGTGACCAACTTCTGAACAGATCTCTCGGTTGCAGTGAAATGTAACAATGTGTCCATGATTTCTCTGCAACTAGAGATCTGTTCAGAAGTTGGTCACAGATATCTGTGTGTGTAAAGCGGCCCTTAGTACAATTAAAGGGTGCTCATGGGTTGCTATTACAACCAGAGGTCCTCTGAGTCTGGGATAAACTGTAGCCTAACAGATCGATAGTATACCTGTCAGGTAATCACTGATGGCCACTTTACACGTCCCAACATCGTTTCGATATTGGATACAACGGCACGGGAGCGCACACTTTTTTGGCTGAAATCCAAGATCGCATAGGAGATGTTACACAGGTCGATATCGGCAGGCAACACAACTGCGATGTCTATGCCCCCTTGTACGAGCGACCCAGGAACGACCATTTAACATGGGAGTGAAAAGGGGAAGTTGCTCTCCAAGTCGGTGTTGGGCTGTCACACAGAATGATCCTGCCAGATCGTCCATACAATATCGGGCAGTTGGAGAGCCTGCACAATTCTTCCCCGATATCGGTTTGGCATCGTTCTTGCGTCGCATTGCACATTTACACCATACAACACACGAACAATATCGGGGCCAACGCACGAACCACGTGACTTTTTGTCGAAGTTGGACGACGATATCGGGATGTGTAAAGTGGACATAACAGGCTAGTTAATGAATTGCATTACACAAGAAGTGCAGTGTGTTACCTATGCAATCATGAGAACACATGTTCAAATCCCCTTGGGGAACTAATAAAGATAATCAAAAAAATTGTAATGAAATGTCTTAAAAAACTGCCCTGCCAGTCTTTCCAGTAAAATACATTTATAAATAAGTTTTTAATAATTACTTTTATTTTAAATTACTGCTACTACCATAACGGAACACTATATAACTATAAATAAGTAATTGATAATTGCATTTATCCAGCAATAGTACCAATAAAAGCTATAGTTCATGAAAATAAAAAAGTTATAGCGCTCATTATATAATGTAAAAGAAAGACATTTTTCCATCAACAAGTTATTTTTTTTCTGCAGAAATAGCTTAACCTAAAATTGATATAATTCGGGTATTACTGCACCAGTATCAACTTGTACTATAAAAGTATATCATTATTTACCCCGTGCGGTGAACACTGTAAGAAAAAAATACATAAAAGAAATACCAAAATTGCTGGTTTGGAAAAAAGAAAGCACACAATGCAATAGGGTCTTGTCCACATAGATTAGTAGAGGGGAAATCAGAGAAGCAATCACCTGATGGTGTTGTGTGTAACATAATCACTGTCAAACCAAAGTATCAGCCGCTGCAATATCCACGAGTGTATAGCAATGTGATAATGTGATCAAGGGAAGCAGATTCTATTTGCACTGCTTATTCCCAACGAAGATCCAAAATAAAAAGTTGAAGAAAGTGGTTGTCAACGCATTTAAAAAAAAAGTCTCTCAGACTCCCACCTCTGGACAAGCACATAAAAAACCACATAAGTGGTTTCCTGAGGACGGAGTCTGAGCTATTTAATAAAGGTATGCTTTGGACACTGGATTCAAAATGGGAAATAAGATACTAATTACCATATATACTCGTGTATAAGCCGAGTTTTCGAGCGGAAAAGTTCCCCCCTCGGCTTATACACGAGTCACTCGTATGCTGTGGTGGGGGGGGGCTGCACCGGTGGCTGGAGGAGGCAGAAGGGGGCCGCGGTGACCGCAGGCGGTCACGTGGGGCCGCCTCATTAGTGCAATGAATATGCACGGCATCCCCCCGTCCATCAGCGGCGGGGGGATGCCGTGCATATTGCACTACACAGGCCCCCACCAGTAACACACAGCCCCCCCTCCTTAGTATGTCCCCCCCAGGCTGCGGCACCTGTTAAAATAACAAATTTTAATACATCACCTTCCGGCGCCTCCTCCGCTCCTCCGGTCCCGGCTTCTTCTTGCTTCCGGTGTCATGTGACCGGGCGCAGGAGATGACGTCATTTCCTGCACGCGGTCACAGAAGCCGGCACAAGAAGGAAGAAGAAGCCGGGAGCGGAGGAGCGGAGGAGCTGCGCCGGAAGGTGATGTATTAAAGTTTGTTATTTTAACAGGTGCCGCAGCCTGGGGGGGGGACATACTAAGGAGGTGGGGACATACTAAGGAGGGGGGGCTGTGTGTTACTGGTGGGGGTCAGTATACCACCACTGGGGGGCCTGTATACTACCACTGGGGCTGTATATACCTCTGGGGCTGCTGTATACTACCACTGGGGCTGTATATACCTCTGGGGCTGCTGTATACTACCACTGGGGCTGTATATACCACTGGGGCTGCTGTATACTACCACTGGGGCTGTATATACCTCTGGGGCTGCTGTATACTACCACTGGGGCTGTATATACCTCTGGGGCTACTGTATACTACCACTGGGGCTGTATATACCTCTGGGGCTGCTGTATACTACCACTGGGGCTGTATATACCTCTGGGGCTGCTGGATACTACCACTGGGGCTGTATATACCTCTGGGGCTGCTGTATACTACCACTGGGGCTGTATATACCTCTGGGGCTGCTGTATACTACCACTGGGGCTGTATACTACCTCTGGGGCTGCTGTATACTACCTCTGGGGTTGCTGTATACTACCACTGGGGCTGCTGTATATACCTTTGGGGCTGCTGTATACTACCTCTGGGGCTGCTGTATACTACCTCTGGGGATGCTGTATACTACCACTTGTGCTGCTGTATATACCTCTGGGGCTGCTGTATACTAACTACTGGAGCTGCTGCTGTATATACCACTGGGGCTGCTGCTGTATACTACCACTGGGGCTGCTGTATATAGCTCTGGGGCTGCTGTATACCCCACTGCTGGGGGCTGTATACCTGTGCTGGAGTCCACCCTCGGCTTATACACGAGTCAATAGGTTTTCCCAGGTTTTGGGGGCAAAAGTAGGGGAGTCGGCTTATACACGGGTCGGCTTATACACGAGTATATACGGTATATTCTCTAAGGAAGGAGGACAACGTAGATTTACATACACCTCATGATTGTATTGCTCTGATGCAACAAGAAAAGGCAGGATTTGAACATGTCTCAGATGATGAATTCTTTTCTATAACTGGAACAAGATACTAATTGCCAGTAGATTTTGCATTGGATATATTGTGGTTACAAAGCATGAGGTAATAAAATCTTAACCACGCCTTCTCCTATTGCCATGAATATGAAGTCTCAATCACTGAAATGTGTAGATCAGCAAAGGGTAAGATGACCAAATATTTATGTAGGTAGCCGATCTTTCGTAATGTCACATGAGAAACATATATGAGCCGCCGAAAGCATAGGGAGCCTCTGAATGGAGGCTCTCCTCTGTTATCAGATAAGCCTGGCATAGTGAAGATAAAGCTCATAGCTGAGCTGAAACTGATGAAACCAGAGGAAAATGCTTGCACAGATGTAGCAGACAATGAAACACCAAAGAGGATCAGAGGTGAGAGTCTGGTAACAATGCAGATCACGATTTCAGTGGGACCTCACACTCCTCACTCCTGATGTTCTTAAATCCCTACAGAAACAAGTGGTTCAACAGACAAAGGAGACTGAAATGCAGGGAGCCAAGAAGACTGAGGAAGGTGTGTGAAAAAAGGTCAGTAAGCTTTTTCTGACATCAGCCCTCTTCTTAATGATGACCCAGGAAACCCATGGATTAACACATCTGTCAAAGACAGTTATAAGAGTGTGCTGTGGTGGACAAGGTATGGATTGCATGAGGGTTTAGTACCCAGAAGGCCAAATACAATTAGTCTTATATGACATGTGCCTTATACAATGAATGAAAAACTGTAAAGACCCTGAAAAACACAACCCTCATCTGCTCTACCATTCCAGAGATTGCAGATAGATTATATACAGCTACCACAAGTAGATGTAGTTTGTGCTTGTTGTATTGACTTCTTTGCAGGTTTGGTCTTATGAATCTGATGCAAAAAATATGTTACTGTTGGAAAACCCATGAAGGAGGTGGCATGAAAAACTGTGGTTCCTGAAGTGGTAAAAGGTTTAGTACCATGTTAGCCAGTTGAGAAAATGTTGATTGCTCTCAGTGTGAGAAACAAGATAAAAATCTTGTGGTTGTGATACCTTTTAGTGGCTAACAAAAGTAAAATAAATGATGTCATAAGGCGAGCTTTCGAGACGACTCAGGTCTCTTCATCAGGCATGGTATGACAAGATATTAAATGAAACTCAAAATATATGCATGCACAACTAAAATGATTGGACATTTGACTGAATAAACATTACAAGGACTGGACATTTGGCAAAATAAACAAAGCAGCCTTGGAGAGGATCTTCAATCAGGCAGGCCTAGTGGTCATAAAGTCTTTAGGACACTAATTTATAAAGAAAACCTGGTGTCTAAGATTTCCATGTCTTTGAACAACATTGTTTAGACGTGGTAATGAGCCATAAAACCATCAGAGATGTTCAGTCAGTTCTGTATACAATTGAAACTTCTAATTAGCTTGGATTCACAGACTCTTCGATGTTTTTGGGATTTGAAATTACCTCTCAATATTAAAACCTTCATCAATGTTGTGTCCCTGGCCAGAAAAATGCTCCACTACAGGAAAATGGATTTTTTCGTGTGTAATTGTGTAACGATGAGACCTCATCCTTGCTCTTAGACGTTGCCCAGTCTCACCAACATAAAACATTATTCCCAACGAAGATCCAAAATAAAAAGTTGAAGAAAGTGGTTTATTGTCAACGCATTTGAAAAAAAAGTGAAGTGAAGTGGTAAAGGTACATATGATGTAGGAGAGGTCATTATGGGCATGCAACACTCTCTGGGCTTTCCACACACTTTATCATCCACATAGAGTGGGAGGTTGGAAAGGTTAAATTGGATATTAAAGTTAAAATCCAGAAGGTAAGGGTGAAGACTGGCAATTAATGGACCAAATGCTTGGTTTTCTTTTTTTCTTTAAATAATAATAATAATAATAATAATAATAATAATATGTCTTCATATAAGATATTTTTTGGCTTAGAACCTACAGCTGGATTATATTTCCCGTACATACTTCAGACACAGTATGATAGCCTGACCAGTAATGTACAAGCGTTATATAAATGACTATTTAGTGTAATAAACTGGTGTATTCTTCAAATTCAGATCCTAAATCAGTGTCAGAAGGCTGGGTGGGCAGACTGTAGGCTGGGTGATCACAAAAAGACTAGCAAGAAAGAGCTGCAAACCAAGATTAGATAGGCCAATTCAGCTTCTCCTAACTACAGTGACTTCATTGGAGAGATTGAGCGAAAATCCATCAGGATATGGCAGCAGCTGTAGAGAGTGACATCACTAGCAAGCTGATGGTCTCAGCTAATTGTATTCACTGACCAATTCTCCATAGTGATAAACAATCTCACATATTGACCTTATAGAAAATCTCCAGGTTAGGGGCTGATATGCAGAAAATAGATGAAATAAGGGAGAAATGTTACAGGAACACAATGCAAACAAGGTCTCAATGTGGGAGAAACATTCTTTTTCCTGAACCAGACAATTTAATTGGGTGACTTTCAGGGATAAAACTCACTTGTATGCAACTGATATTGTTGTCTTTGTTGGTATACTCAGCTGTAAAAGTGCTAATCTGTGTTATACAACAGGTAAACTGGTTGTGATACAATAATGAGTGTCCAGGTAGGGAACTGAAGTGAAGCAGGTAAGAAAGTTCAGAGGATGCAGGTAGTGCACTCTGTATACTTTTTGATATACCCATAATTGGTCACCCAAGGGAGAAATGTGAGACCACAAAATCCATTTTTTACTGTAGTATCCATTTTGTCCTATACATTATGATGTCATGGGGATCATGTGACACTGATGGGCAGGGAATTTTCATATTTCTGTTAAAACCCTTAGGCTATGTGCGCACTGTGCATTTCTGCTGCATTTTTATGCTGCGTTTTCTGCACCAAAAACGCATGACCCACAGTTTTATAATGAAAGTCAATGTGATTTTCAAAAAACTGTGCCCACTATGTGCGTTTTTTGGTGTTGCCAAAAACACATGAGTTTTTAAAAGTCCCTGTCAATTATTGTGTGCTTTTTTTGGCTGCATTTTCCATTGTCAGCCACTGTAATAAGCTGAAAAACAGCCTCTTACAAAAACGCAGCAGAAAAGCACAATGGGCACATAGCAGAATAGCATGCAGTTTTTTTGAAACCGCTTCAAACTGCTGGAAAAAAGAAGCCTAAACTAATATGCACAGTGAGCATTTAGTCTTACTGTTCTATTGGTACATAGATCAGAGGGACTTTGTCGTTTGTCTGTGATCCTTTTTAAACCAATTATGTGCTAATAAAGGAGAAGTCTCTGAGTACTCCTTACACAATAGGTTGTTACGTCACACAAGGCTTTGCTCCCAATCAGCACTGGCTACACTGTACCCGCCTTTGGAGGGATAAGTAATCAACAGGAAGTGATCAGCTCAGCCGCAGCTCTGACTTCCACTTGATTACTTATTTGTCTGAGGACAGTGTACCCAGTTTCTGATTGGGAGTGGGCCTTGTGTGACGATAACAACCTCACGTGAGCCCTGGGAGAGTGAGTGCTGACACCGCTGGAACAGCATCAATACGAGAGTGAGTATAAGCTTTTTTTATTTTAATGGGACAAACTGGGGAATTAGAAGGGGTTTTCAAAGTATTGTACAATGTCTTTAACCCCTTCACGACCCATGACGTAAGGCTATGTCATAGATCGTGTTGGTTCCTTTGATGTGAGCTCCTGCACTGAGCTCAGCTCATTTCCCCGACATCTCAGCTGATCTCCTCAGTTGAGATGTTGGGCTTACAGCACTGATTGGATCTGTGATCTAATCAGTGTGGTTAACCTTTTGGATCACGCTGTCATTCACTGACGGCACTATCCAAAGGTTGCCACAGCAGGGATTGCACCGTTCCCCGCCTTCATTTGAGACCCTGTGAAAGATTGTGGGATCTCCATGCATCACATGATAGTGTAAGGTCCTGCTGTGACCCTGGATGCTATCACGGATCTCTTCCTGTGAGTGGTTGGCAAGCGCTGCCAATCACTCACAGTGATCATTTGTGCCTTGTCCCTATGTGCTGCAGCTCATCAGGACATGTCACAAGCAATCGTCTACTGAAGCACTGTGGCGCCCTGTAGGGCAGTGTAAAATAAAGAATAAATAAAAAATAAAGTTTTTAAAATATGAAAAAAAACACAAAAGTACAAATAACTCCCCTTTTACCCCATTCCAAATAAAGTATTAAGAAAATTAAAAAAAATGTAGTTTAGTATTACCCGATCTATCAAAATATAAAATCAATTATTCAGAGCTGTAAATTGCGCGACATAAAAAAGGATCCAAACAACAAATTATGTTATTTTGGTCGTCGCAACATTGAAATAAAATGCAATAATGGTTTGATCAAAACAGAACATCCACCCAAAAATGGTGTCATTAGAAATGTCAGCTCAAGCCACATAAAATAAGCCATCACACAACCCCAGATCCCGAAAAATGAGAGCGCTACGGGTCGCAGAACATGGCGCAAAAAGTGCATTTTTTTTCAAACTTCTGAATTTTTTTCACCATTTAGATAACAGTAAAAGTATATGTTTGGTATCTACGAACTCGTACTGACCTGACATCACATCGTCATGTCAGTTTTACCATATAGTGATCATGGCGAATAAAAAACCCACAAAACAAACATGTAATAGCACTTTTTTTGCAATTTCTCGCACTTGGAATTTTGTTTCATTTTCTCTGTACCTTATATGGTAAAATAAATGATTGCATCTGAAAGTACAACTCTCCCGCAAAAAACAAGCCATCTTATGTCTATATTGACGGAAAAATATAATAAGTTATGGACCTTGGAAGCAGGGGAGCAAAAAAACTAAAATGAAAAACGAAAAATCGCCGTGTGGTGAACGGGTTAAAGTTTTCTATTTGTGGTATGATTTAATTTTGTCTAAAATTATTACTAGTCATCTCACATGCAAACTACGCTTAATTGAAAGCTGTGTCAATAACAAAAAGCTTACCTTTTAACAGTAGGAATTACATTTTAATGTAAATGTCTCCATTTTGTCCTGATAAAGTTTACTTTTTTTTGGGAAATAATTTCTAAAGCTTATTTTTAATTACATAAATTTTCCTCTTAAAATGAGGTTGCAATATTTAATATTCTCTGACAAGTATCTAGCTTCCCACACATCTAATTACTGTCTCTATTCTGCCTTTGTGCATCAATTATGGTAATGGCTAGTGAATAACATTTGCATTCTGGGAATTGTCTAGCTGCTGAATGCATTAAATCTATGCCCCTGTAAAATTGTTTTAAATCTCTGTATCAGATGTCTCCATCTACAAGACTGCAATTACCGATGTTGTAATTCATTCAGGAAGAATATCGTAAGTAGGAAAAATAACTATAAGCTTCATGTTTTCATTGTACAAGTATATTACATTTTGAAGACAGTGGTTCTGCAGTTTAACCAGTGGTGTAATATAAAGGATTGCTCTCATGTTCTTACTACATAAAACAACAGGTGACACCATATCTTGGACAGGGCATGCACCAGTTTGTTTTACAGCACACACCTTAATGTTGTAAAATCTTACAATGATAATAAGTAAACCAAATATGTTGTAGTATTCTAGTTCTAATACAAATGTTTATTTTGTTTCTATAAGACAACATTGTTAAAAAGGTTGGCCACTACTCTTTTATTGATGGTCTATCAATTGGAATGATCAGTGGTGGGAAACAAGTCATGTTTTCAGGATTTCCTTAGCATTGCACATGGGTTGGAATTATCACCAGTGCAGGTGATTATATTATCACCTCTGCAATACAAAGGGCAAATCATGAAAACATGACCTGTTCGTGGCCCTTGAGGCCTGGAGTGCCCACCCCTGGAATAGACCATCAATATCTGATTGGTGAGTATACGACACCAAGCACCCCGCCAATCAATTGTTACCAGTAACAGACGGAAGTTCTCAGATATTGGTGAAATCAGAAATGCAGGAAGGTAAAGTATAGATTTTATTGAGGTTAAATTACTGTTCTGTACAATTTTGGGCTCATGCGTAATCATAGTACTTCCTGAAGGGTAGCTGCAACTATCTGCCTGTTGTTGCCAACACCAGATCCTGCCGGGGAGTCCGGGGACAGCATGGCAAGTAAACACAAAGCAAAGCGGCTTTTCTGCTATGCTCTGTGGAAGTGGCTGTGACAGCCGACGTCATGCTCATTGCTGCCGGCTCCTTGCTACTTATTTGGGGGAACCAGCTATCAATCAGCACGATGCCCTTGATACTCTAACAAGGGGATTCCTCCTCACTGTAGCTGGCACATAGCGGATGATGAAAAATAGCTGACAGGAGTGGTCTAAGACCACTCCGGTCAGCGGTAAACGGTGCCGGACACAACAGGCAGGTAGGTGCCAACTACCTGCCTGTTAGTGCATAGGCAATTTTTTTTTCATATATATACAGTATATATCCTAGATATTCTCTTTAAGCTTTTTTCCTTGTTTAAAATGATACCCAGATCTGGCATGCAGGTAAGGAGGAGACTTAAAGCCACAAAGCTCCTCTGGGGAAAAAAATATTCAAATAGTCTCTTAAGAGAAGTAGACTGGCACTCTAACATCACCTATTGGAGGTAGCAATTCTAAAAGTCAACAGCGACCCTTTAATGAGCCTTAAATATGACTTTGATTATTCCAGCTCAGAATGCCAATTTGCAGACATGGTGATTCGAGGCAGAACAACCTTATCATTTTATTGGGCAATACTCATCCACATGTTAAATGAAGCCTATTGACTAGGCTTTATACAACATTATGACATCCTGGTGTACAGTATGCGACAGAAGGCTCTAAACATGGCAGGTGTTGAAGGAGCTGTAGAGCCTTTGAAGAGACATACCTCACTAGTGATTTGACAGAAGAGAATGAGGGCTATGTGAATATAATTTTCTTTATTTGATTTTGGGTCTGGAGATAACTCTGAGCATTAGGCCAAGGTTTCCCCTTGCAAGAGCGATATGAGAGACTCACACATGTCTCGCATCGCTTCCCTGCCTTTGCCGTCAGTCCTCCGTACAGGAACATGCAGTATATGTATTTCTATTCAGCACCACGCTCCTGTCCAGATAGCGGATGTCCTTCCCTGGAGCGATATCTGGCTAGTCCTGTGTTGAGACTCCTAATCAAGGCTCCACAGACTCTGATGATGTAATGTGAGACACACGCGAGTCTCTCGCATCGCTCTTGCAAGTGGAAGCCGACCTAATTATGAACAACTGATTTCATTGTATACATTTCATGGTAATCAAATTACCAGGACCAATTCAAGAAAATCTTTCAAATATGAATACTGTCAGATTTAATCATCCTTTGTTGCATTAATAATAGATAAAGAAGTTAACAAGTGAAAAACTAATTATGGTTAAAAAGTGGGACTAAAAATACAAGGTAAAATAAAATGATGTCTATTGTATACAATAAAACAACAACTGTTTAAAATATCAGTACAGAAAATATTTAAGGGCATAGAAGTTACTCTTTTCAGAAGATATGATCTTTTTTTTTAACAAAAAGTAATGTTATATTTGTTTTTCAAAAATATTGCATTCTTTTAATGTGTTTTCTTGGATTCTGCCAGACAAAAAACCACATAGTTATTCAAGTATAAATTCAATATATCAGAAGGCAACTTCAGGTAGCCATTTAGCTCTCAGAGCCAATATACTTCAGTCACTCATGCTTCTAGGCATGGCCTGTTTGCAATTTTCCACTCACCCACCACATTTGAAATGCAAACATCCTATGAACGCATCCTTGACTTCCTTCTCACTGCTTGTAGTGGTTTCTTTAATCTTTTAAGCTTCTGGGTCTTATCCAACAGCTGCCATTATGAGTACTTATGCAATTGAAAGAGGAAAGGGAAATATAAAATAGAGTATCTCAAGAGAAATGTTGCATCTCCTGAACTGAAAGAGCTTTCATTGATGGGTAAGCTGACATCATATCTTTACAGTAGAAAAAGAAATTGCTCTCCTTTAAAGTACTCTATGGTTATAATACTTAGTTTCATCATCGACAGAAAAAACAGATAAACGAGGACATTTTAACTCTCTTCTAAATAATATTCCAATGTTTTATAAATAAAATCTGAGTTCCTTACTCTATATTACCTATTTCAGAAATTTAACCATCCTTATATAGAAGTTCGAGAACAGAACTTTAACCCCTTCACCCCCGGGCCATTTTCCGTTTTCGGTTTTTCCCTCCCCTTCTTCCAAGAGCCATACATTTTTTTATTTTTCCGTCAATGTAGACATAGGAGGGCTTGTTTTTTTTTGCGGAACAAGTAGTACTTTTGAATGAAGTAATTTATTTTACCATATAGTGTACTGGGAAACGGGAAAAAAAAAATGCGGTGAAATTGGCAAAAAAAAAAGTGCTATTACACATTTTTTGTTTTTTTTTATCCACCATGTTCACTATGGCTAGGGACACACTTGCGTTAATTTTTTTAAATCCTGATTCGGTTTTGAACTTTTAAAAAGCTCAAAACCGCATCAGGAAACGCTCCTCATAGGAGCCCATTATGGTAACCGGATTGTTTTACAAGCAATCCAGTTACCGGCTTCAGATCTGCAGCCTGCATGAAAAATCATGCAGGCTGCAGATTACGGAGCGGTTCTAGCCTCCGCAATGCCGCAGTCATGTAATCCTGAGCAATGCTGTTACCGTACAGTTTGCTCATCCTTGCTGCCGCAGGGATGAGCAAACTATTAATAGAGTAAAAAAAGATTAAATATTAATAATAATTGTGAGCAACATGTCTCTAGGAGGTGCCCACCCCCCTAGAGACATGCTGACCACTCAGGACAGCATGTAATGAGTTAATAACTCCTGTACAGTAAGCCAGCTATTGGCGGCTCTGCACATTTTTCTCAATGAAGCCGCATCTCCTCTGACAGCTGCGCACATACTATACGTAATGTACGTATAGTATGTGCCGCTGTCCGAGGTCCTGTAGGCATTTACAGTAGATCTATGGGCAGCGCACGGCCATAGATCTACTGTAAATGCCTACAAGACCCTGAACAGAGACACATAATATACTACACATACTATAATAATCCATTACACAGTACACAGCAGGGACACATATATAAGATTATCTCAGCACGGGAGATGTGGTATGATCAGATCATGTCCCTGTACAGTTAGACACATTCATTACACAGTACACAGCAGGGACACATATATAAGATTATTTCAGCACAGGAACATTTTTTTAAAACATTAGATTGTAAAATGTACTATTATTCCAAGGTTTATTTATTTAAAATGAACTTTAAAATGAAATGTTTTCATGGAAAACTACTTTAAGGTTAGGTAGGTAATATAAAAATTGTTATGGGTCATTCCATGTCAAGTGAACCAATGATTATTACCTCTATATTTTTCATTCTTTTGAGATTTTGTTATTTGATAATAGCATGTCAGACAATGCAAAATGTGAAGAGAAAAATTTAAAAAAAAATTTTTTTTTTTTTTAAATGATTTTCAAAGTTCGGAAAAAGTGTGAATTTCGCTGTTGCCTGCCTTTACGTTTCTCCTCATAACTCAGGCTAGGAATAAGATAGAGAGACAAAATAAACACCATTCTACTCAGAACTATACAGGCTTTCACCAGATATGTCACAAGAGGATCTTTGTTAATATTTTACCCATGTGATCGCAAGCGCAAAACTTTAAAACGTATTTCCGAAAAATCGGCGCGCTTTAAATATTTCAAAAACTGCCCATGTGTCTGCTTTGCTCTTAGCCACATCTCTACCAAATTTCAAGTTGGGATCGCAATGGGATCATATTTTAACATATTTTACTATTAATAGCGTCAATGGGTCATTCCATATCAAGTGATCTAAATATGAATATTTTTTTTTACCTGACGTCTTTAGATTTTTTATTTTTTTTCCTTTATGAAGTACTACTTTAGTTAATTACAAATTAAAAGTTTGGAATTTTTTCCTTTATCAGTTAATTTTTTACAGATTTTTAAAGTTTAAAAAAAGGGTGAATTTTGGCCTGGCATGACTTTACATTTTTTTATCTCGGGCTAGAAATAAGATAGAGAAACAAAATAAACACCATTCTACTCAGAACTGTCCAGGCTTTCACCAGATATGTCACAAGAGTATATTTGTTAATTTTAATTTTTTACCCATGCGAATGCAAACGCAACATTTTGAAACGCATTTCCGAAAAAACATTTTAATAAAAATGTGTCTTTTATGCTCTTAGCCACATCTGTACCAAATTTCAAGTTGGGATTGTGATGGGATCATATTTTAAAATATTTAACTATGGTTAATCTCATTTTTATTAAATTTTGAAAAAACATATGAAAGACATACATTCAATCTTTTAACAAAATCTTGAGACATATAAAATATACAAAAAGAGAATTCACAAAGTTATTAGTAACTTTAAGATAAGCTGCAAATTTACTTTTGCGCTTATCTCTGGTGCAATATATACTACAATCTAAATATAATTCCAAACACTCAAGTATACAACCTTTCTCAGGGTTTTGAGATGTTCTGATGTCAAGGGGACAAGCAGCCCCAGCAGAATGATTTTTATCACTTGGCCCCTTCTAACAGGTTGACCACGTAAGTGGGTCATTACCCGTTGACGCCTAGTTGGAATAGTCTATCGACTGGTGTACCGGAAAGGAAGGCCGAAATATTAATGATCTACTCACAGCTCAGAGTTTCCGATACCTGTCTAATGTTCACTAGAATTCTGAAGGTATAGGTATAGAAAGGAAATACCTAGACTGAATGTATCAGATGGGAAGAAAAGAGAGATAGAAAAGAAGAGAGAGAGAAGAGAAACAAAAACCATTAGAAAAAGTTATACTGGGAAAGAAAAGCCACGTAAGAAAAAAAGAAAAAAAGGAGGGGGGGGACGGGTGAGGTATGGGAAGGAGAAAGGGTACTCATCCCACTGGCTCCCCATCAGCCAGAGGTCGAGCCATATTATCTGTGCTGGAAAAGATACTCCTAAATTCTGCAGAGTCGTGAAAAAGAATCCATTCAACCCAAATCCCTAAGAATTTGTTCCGAGATCCCGACGCATCAGCTGCGAGCTCCTCCATTCGATATATGTCCATCAATTCTTTGAACCAATCAAGTAGAGATGGAGCCCGGCTTGATTTCCAGAACCTCGGGATCACAGCACGAGCAGCCGAGATGCAAAAGCGGAGAATATCCCTCTTCTGTAGCCCAATAGGACCTGGAAAAATGGATAACATTGCCGATTCTGGGCAGCATTCGGCTTGTTTACCTGTTATCCGGGCGTATGCATTGAAAACCTCAGACCAGAACCGCCGGATTTTCCCACAACTCCACCAAATGTGTATCATTGTACCCTTCTCTTCCCCACAGCGCCAGCAGGTATCAGGGGTTCCAGGGAACATGTTCCGGAGTGTTGTCGGGCACAAGTACCATCCAGTGAGCAGCTTATAGCTTCTTTCTTGTGCAGAACAAGCGCTAGCTAGTGAGTGAGTAAATATAAAGCATTTCTGCCAATTAGCTTCTGAAATGCTACACCCCAATTCCCTCTCCCAAGCACGTTGGAAGTAAAGGGTGCCCTGCTCTCTCATGGACCCTAAGGCCTGGTATAGAACTGATATTTTGCGCCTCGGTGGAGCCTCCAGTTGGAATAACCTCTCCAATACGTTGGGCGTCAATCTTACCCTGCAAGAGTGGTCAGCTGAATATAAGTATGCTCTGTATTGGAGAAATTCGAATCACTTAAGAGGTCTCGTAGGTTCTTTGAGTTGTAGCTCTGCCATCGGGGGCAAACCACCACTGGACAGAGTCTGTCCTACTCGGGTGTCATCCACAATCCGCCAACATAAAAATCTCTGCCTGTCAAATCTGGGTGGGAAAGATGGGTTGGAAAAAAGGGGAGTCAAAGGGCTAAGTCTGTCGTTTAAGCGGAGGGTTTTCGTCACTAGGTGCCATACCTTCAAGGTGTTTCTGGTCATGTCTGTCAAAGGTACTAGGTCTGTGGAGTCTTTAGGGGAAATCCAAAGCAGGTGTTTCAGCGGAATCCCCAAACCCTCTTGCTCCACCCCTACCCATTTCTTGGAGGACGCATGATAATGCCAATCTAGAGCTCTAACAAGAGAGGAAGCCACAAAGTACGCTCGTATGTTGGGTAGTCCAACCCCTCCTCTGGTCTTGGGCAAGGATAGGATATTCATTCGCAATCTGGACCTCTTGCCCCCCCAGACAAATCTAAGCATCATAAATTGCATTTTGGAGAGGAAGCCTCTATCCAATAGAACAGGAACTGTCTGAAAAGTATATAAGAGTCGGGGCAAGACATCCATCTTGACTACGTTTATTCTCCCGAACCAGGATAGCTTTAATTGTCTATAGGAGGTAAATGTCGATTCCGCGTTAGTCAAAAGGGGTTGATAATTTAAATTGAATATTTGTTTAAGATCTTTTGGTATAAGGACTCCCAAGTACTTAATGGCTTCTACTTTCCATTTAAATGGGAACTGTTTAGATAGATGAGAAACCAATTCTCCAGGCAAAGAAATATTGAGTGCCTCGGTTTTGGAGCAATTCACTTTAAAGTTGCTCAATTGTCCGGACCGTTCAAACTCCATTAAGACCGAAGGGATGGAGACCAGGTGCTGGGAGATGTAAAGTAGCAGGTCATCTGCAAATAAGGCTAATTTGTGATGACTCTGTCCCAGCTTGACCCCATGGACGCATTCATTGGACCTAAGTGCAAAATATTTAACTATTATAGTGTCAATTCAAAAATCACCAAGAACACAATCAGTCATTTTTTAACAATTGCCCGTCAAAAGTTTGAATTTGATACAAAGAAACATAGTCTTGTAACATCTCAAATGAAAGCTGTTACCGTTCTGAGTAAAATGATGCCTCTCCCACTTCATTATCTTATTTCTAGCCTGAGATAAAAAAATGTAAAGTCATACCAGGCCAAAATTCACCCTTTTTTTAAACTTTAAAAATCTGTAAAAAATTAACTGATGAAGAAAAAAATTCTAAACTTTTAATTTGTAATTAACTAAAGTAGTACTTCATAAAGGAAAAAAAAAAAAAAAATCTAAAGACGTCAGGTAAAAAAAAATATTCATATTTAGATCACTTGATATGGAATGACCCATTGACGCTATTACTAGTAAAATATGGTAAAATATGATCCCATTGCGATCCCAACTTGAAATTTGGTACAGATGTGGCTAAGAGCAAAGCAGACACATGGGCAGTTTTTGAAATATTTAAAGCGCGCCGATTTTTCAGAAATGCGTTTTAAAGTTTTGCGCTTGCGATCACATGGGTAAAATATTAACAAAGATCCTCTTGTGACATATCTGATGAAAGCCTGGACAGTTCTGAGTAGATTGGTGTTTATTTTGTTTCTCTATCTTATTTCTAGCTCGAGATATGATAGAAAATTTAAAGCCATACCAGGCCAAAATTCGCACTTTTTTAAAACTTTAAAAATCTGTAAAAAATTAACTGATAAAGAAAAAAATTCAAAACTTTTTTTTGTAATTAACTAAAGTTGTTCTTCATATAGAAAAAAAATTTAAAAAATCCGAGGACGTCAGGGAAAAAAAATATTCATTTTTGGATCACTTGACATGGAATGACCCTTATGTTAGAATTTTTGTAATCGCTAATTGACTTTTCTTCCTATATCATGAAAACTTTACCTCGATTATTAAAAAAGACTATCACATACTTGAAAGGTTCAGCCTAAAATATAACCATTTAAAGGGGCTTTCCTTTCCAAAAAGGAAAGGTCTGAAGTTACTCTATTTTAGAAAGGCTAGATGAGACCAGTCGCTATGTGACTGTAAGTATGGAAATTGACCACTCAGCCGGAAGGGGCAAACAGGGGAGACATGACTGTGTGCTCATGTTTTTTAAAACCTATATCGCTTCAATGGTAGCTACTTTGCTGATTTACATAACCTAGCTGCTGCATTAAAGCGTGACTTCAGAGAGAACATGTAAATGAATCTATTTATGTGTATATTTTTTCAATCTGTCTAACACCTCTGTACAGTTAGCCAAAAATACAGTGTCATTATGCTTTACATACTGGAACATACTGGAATGCAGAAATGCAGCTTTTGTTTCATCAAAAGACACCACTTGCTATTGCACCTGTTTTCTTCCATGTTATTCAGATGCTGATTGGAATGAAAATTGTTACATCTGCACACATCAGCTATGAAATGATCTAAACATTCCAAATTTGCTAAAGTTTGAGACTAATCATTTCACATTTACATATATTTGGCGAAGTGTTCTGCTCAGATGTGATTCAAGACTAGCAAGTGATTTTAGTAATACAATATCTTAGTGTTTGCTTGCAAATGGTAAATACGCTGTTCTTGAAAATAATAATACTGAAGAAAAAAATTAAAGAGATTAGTTTAGCTAAAATAACTAAATAGTAAAACTTTGATGGCCGCTTTACACGTCGCGATATCGCAACGCAACATCGATAAAAAGTCACATGGTGTGGCTGTTGCAGTTGATATCGCTCGTGCGTTGTGTCGTGTAAATGGGCAATGCGACACGAAAACAACCTAACTACGATATTGCAAGATATTGTATAGGCGATGTGGCAGGATCGTGCTGTGTGGCAGCGCACCTACGATTTGGAGTGCAACGTCCCCTATTCACTCCAATGTTAAATGCTCGTTCCCTGGGTTGCTCATACACAGCGTGGAAAAGGGGTGTACACCATCGTAGTTGCGTTGCCTGCCAATATGTCCCTGTGGGACATCTACTATGCGATCTTGGACAAGTGCCAAAAATGTGCGCGCTCTCGTGAAATCGTATGCAATATCAGAACGATATTGCGACGTGTAAAGCGGCCCTGAAAGGCGGAAGAAATTTAGATTTATTAGTTATAACAAAGATATCATTACTATCATGTATTTTGTCATTATAACTCATTATGAGTGAGAATATTTATTGAAATTGCAACACCAAGAAGGAAAAGTACTGCAAATATAAAATATAAAAAAAATAGCAATTTATTATTGATCAAGTAAGAACCCAACATAATAATAATAATAATAATAATAATAATAATAATAATAATAATACTAGATGCTTTGGAAGTGCCCTACCAGTGATTATCACAAAATCAGGCATAGAGATCTTATTTGCTGTGTGTAACTGTTGTATATGTATAATAATAATAATAATAACAATAATAATAATAATCTTTATTCATATACCGCCAACACATTCTGTAGCACTTTACAATGCAGAAACACGCATAAATATGCCCTTGTGTGCCATATATGAGGTTATTCAGGGTTTTCTGAGGAATTTTTTGCTATGCTGAAGACACTTTTACATTCAAATCATCAAGATCCACTGTTTGTAGCTAATCTTGCAGTTACTGACAAGTGAGGTCCCAGTTGTGCTCGTTGGGAGACAAGTCCAGAGATTCTGCAGGCAATGGTAGCATGTTTAGGCACACTACATAATCAGAGAAGCACAGGCAACATGCAACTAGGCTCTATTGTGTTGAAAAGTGCCTCCTGGCATGCTTTGGAGAATTGGCTGTACTATTGGTCCAAACAAGAAAATCAATGTAACGGTAAGCTGTTTATGTACCTGAAATAAAAAGAGGAGCTATCTAGCTAGTGCATATTATGCCAATCCATACTATAATCCTTAAAGTAGGACCACTGTGATATTCCCTCTTGACGGACTCATCATGGCATTGCCCATGTGTTCTCGTCAGATTCAAGGAATGGCAAATAATGATCCATTCTGTACTGAAAGAGAAATTAGACATCACATATGTAGCCTAAGTTATTAAACAATTTCTACACAGTCAAAAGCATTTTTGACGTCACACCACTTCTCTTCTCAAAGACTATCAGGGTGCATAGAAAGACATCAATGGAGGCTAGAATGAAAGATTATCTTCTTTAGGAATGAGTCCAGCTTTTGTCTAGGGTGCAATAGCCAGAGAATGATCTAGAGACCACGTGGGCAACTCCATAAAGAATCCTTCATGAGGGATTGTGAATGTGTCCCAGAAGCCATTTTAAACTAGAGATAGCCAGGCTATATGTTGCTTGTGCTACTGTGAATAGCCTGTATAACTTAAATGTGCTATCATATACTGAAGTGTCTATAGACTTGTAATCAAGCACATCTAGAGAATCATTGGTCAGGAATAGTGAAGAGTGAGTGTATTCGTTACTATTTGCTATTCGCATGAATAGTACAGTATTCGAAATACTCGTTACTCAACGAGTATTGCTGGTGCTTGTGAGTGAACATTATCGATCTCACATAAATTGAAAGCTCCCTTCAGTAAACAATAGGAGCTGCCACCTCAGGGAGAGCAGATAGAATGCTAGGTTTTCTGGGGGAACTGCAAGTTGTTTTATGCTGTGAAAATTCGAAAAAGCCCACCGTCCCATTCTTCCCCGGAAAGCCTCGTTTTATAGATGTGTGTGGGCGGAGCCTATCACTCATTGACTTACATTGGACTCGCTATTCGTATGACTACTCGTTACGAGTATAGCGAGTGCGAATATTACGGTACTCATTCATCACTAGTCGGCAATTGTAAAGGGAACTGACAGAGGCGGATCTTGACAATTTGCGTGACCAAGTACATTTACAGAGGCACAACATTCCTCAAGCACTAATAAATTTAATGACAGCATGTCAAAGTGGTTAAGTGTGCATATCTCTATGATGATATTGCTTGTGTTTCAATTTTTTAATTTTTACAACCTACTGCTTTGCAGATTATTTGTTTTGTACAATGTAAAATTTTATCAATACACATAGGCACATATACAAGCAAAACTATATTGTAGAGTGATACACAAAATTGTGAAAACTACATTTATAAAATAAAATAAACAAAAAATGCAATTCCAGGATCACTCTTAATAATGATATGCAAACACTTTTAGAATTTGTGTAAAAGCCTAAAGGGTTATACTGAATCCTTCTGCTGTCTGATCATTCTTCAATTATATAAGCATTTGATGCATTGTGAAATATGAAGGTAGCACCAGACTTTGCTGTCAACAACTTTTATATCAGTGTAAATTTAGACTGTGGAAAATCTGCATGCATTAATGTGTTGTGACACTGATGGGCTTTTAGCTTTTGCAAACAAAACAAAACTATCCTTATGACAAGTATGTCTACGTTTGTAACATACTGAAAATGATATAGTATAGATGGAACTTTCCATTGATTTAAGAATAAAGAGAGTGGCAATAAGTGTTATAGTCAAAGAGTTTGGTCTAAGAATGTAAGGGTGCGTGCACACGATCAGTGTACGCAGCATTTTGGACGCAGCGTCTTGCCGCTGCGTCCAAAACGCAGCATAGTACAGTCCTAGCGTAGTGGATGGGATTTCAAGAAATCCCATCTTCATTATGCGTAACCCACCCGCAGCGTGTTTGGAGCTGTGGTGCTAGTTGCCGGGAGTCCGCTCCTCCTCCGCATGTTCATTTCATGCTGCGGAGTCGGAAGCGGCTCCCATCGGGTGACTGCAGGGAGAAGCTGCCCTGCACCCACCGCACATGGTGAGTACAAGGCAGCTGCGGTCTCTCTGCAGCCACCCGTGGCTTTACTCAGGTCCGGAGGAGCTGCGTCCAACACGCAGCTCCTCCGGACCGTGTGCATGCACCCTAAGATTTCCTTTATCTATAGAATAGGTGATAACTAGAGGTGAACGAATCTTATGAAATTAAAATTTGACAGTTTGAAAAGGATTCAAGATATTATTAAATCCCACAAACTAAATTTTTTTCTCCCACAAAATATAATGCAAATGTATAAATTTCCACGTTCTTTACTTTTCTGGAAAACTGGTCATATTTATCAAACCCTTAACCAGGATACGCATTTTCAATACTCATTACACTTGTAGAAGTGGAATAGAGAGTTAAATATAGAGATCTCTACTGAAATGTTTGAAAAAATCCTTGACACTGTTTATGCTAGCGTTCCTTGTTCTTCTCTATTGGAAACACAATTTAAAGTATACACACGCTGGTACTTTACACCTTCCAGACTACATAAAATACAATCTTCTAACTCCCCCTTATGTTGGAGAAATTGCTTATATGTTGGGAATTTGATTCATATTTTTTGGAGTTGTGAGGTTCTCAGACCCTTCTGGGAGGATGTTGAATCCTTATTTAATTCCCTGACAGGATTAAATTGAAAACTTTCTCCTGAGCTGGTACTCCTCCTAATAGGTCTTGAAACTATACCAAATAAATTCAGACCCATACTTGCTCATATTTTGTTGACGGCTAAATCTCTTATTGCTTCAGATAGTTGTAGTTGACAAGCTAGCATCTCATAACATTTATGAATATTCATATGCACTTAGAAATAATTTGCAAAAAAAATATTCCAGGAAGTGGGAAGTTTGGAACATTATTATGAATCCTGAACCTTTATAGGGGAATCTTTGCGTTGTTCAAGATAAAAGTTAAAGTTATGTAATATCTTCTGAAATGTTAATTACTTTGACTAGTACAATTTGATATATTTAATATCAATTGTACATAGTGGGTTAATTCTGATTACCTTGTTCTTATCTACATTTACCCTTCCTTTTCTCCTCCCCCTCTACTTCTTGTGTTTTTTTTTTGTTTTTTGTTTTTTTTCTTAAATGCATTATATTTGACTCAATTTGTTTCCTTACATTTTGTTTATAATTGTATTCACAATTACATTTATTCTTTTTGCTACTGAATCTATTTTATTTATTGAAATATTTCTCTATTTTGTAGGTACATGTAATTTTACATCAATGTTTTTTCTTGACTTTAATGTTATAAGATGTTTTTCATAAAATGTATATTGCCTTCCCAGCAATTTTATATTGTCTATTGTACCTCTGTTTACCTGATTTGATTTGGTTTCAATAAAAAATACTTGAACATAAAATTTGACAGTTTTACCCACAAAACTGATTTGCAGTAAATAAATTAGCCATAAATCTCAATACTGTGAAGCCTGTAGTTGCCCAGAAAATATGAGCATAAAACTCTGTTAGTGGACAAGTGGCCCCAATCTATCAGAGAAGCAGAAGATGGATGGAAAACAGTAGTAATCAACAGCATATTTAACAACACTCTGCTGTATCAGACTTATTAAGCTACAGAAATTATATTAATAGTTCAAAAATTATCTCCTTTTGGGACAAGTACCTGCTTTTCTGGTCTTTATACATAAGTGCTGCAAAAGTGAGCAGTCATGGCTTTTTCTCATGGAGTGTTTCATCCATTTCGGAAGACCCAAGAGCTCTGTTCTTTGCTAAAGGAAGAAACAATAGCTTTCTCACAAACCGACCCAAAAATTATCCCTTTTAGTTATTAAGCAGGAACAGGTCAGCTGTTTTGAAAGTGAAAGTACTAGCTTTTCTACTAGAAGTGAAAAAATGTTCCTATTGGGATCTGAACATGTTTGCTATTCTCTTTTAACAATTACAAATGGTTTTTATCAATCAGTCCCAAAATTATCCATTTTTTAGTGAGCAGCCTAGATGTTTTCCAAGTAAAAAAAGCAATGGCTTGTCAACAAGCCATTGAAAAATCGGCAATCGTTTGAGAGTTGTTTTATGTATGTGTACCCTTAGAAGAGTATGCATTTTAGCAGCAGTACAATATAGCTAAACAATGCATAGGACAAGCAGGATATGTGAGAGCATGTTTAGAGGCAGTGACAGAAGCAGAAGTAAAGTATAGCATTATAAAGCACAACAATAGGTAGACCAGAGATGTGTGACTGATGTAGAAGCTGCACAGTAAAAAAATGACATAACAGGCCCAGAGATTTCTGCACTATAGTGCCAGCGCGGCATCTATGGCAGCAGCAGTATAATATAGCACTATAAAATCCAGCGGGCAGCCAGGTGATGTGTAGCATAGTTGTGCACTGACATTGGCAGCAGTAGAAGCCACACAGTTGGAAAATAGAACACGGCAGGCAAGGAGATATCTTGCATTGGAAGGTAGCCCCTGCAATTTCAGTTCTACAGTAAAGATAACATAACAGACATAGATGGAAGTAGATGCCTTGTTTAGTGAGTGACCTCAACACTGGCAGCAGCAAAAATATGTAGACAATAGGTAAAGGACAGGCAAGCAGATGACAAATGTAACATTTTCTATGCTTTCAACAGTTAATAAAATCTGCTTGTGTGTGACAAAACCACTAGCTGTGCTGCACTCTCTCTAAAGGGCCCTTTACACGCCCCGACGGCAGGCTGGATACATCCCGCTACTTCACGTGCACGAGCACGCTCAAACGGTTACAAACGGTCAACGCACCCTCTTTACACGCCGCCACAAGGTGCGCTACGCCATGCTACATCTATAGCTAGCTACATCGCCGGGTGTCTCAAGTAGCCAGCTGTAGCTCATTTACACACCGCTATAACCAGCTACTATGGGCGGACCTGGTGCAGCAGGGACAGCACATAGGCGTGCCACAATTGTGGATTACGAGCCGTCCGTACGCTGATAGGACGAAGCAATAACATCCTGATTGGGCAGGCATCGCAGGAGGCTGAGTAATACAGCACGCTCGAGCGATTGTGTAGTGTGACTCGTCAGCTCCTTAAATATGCCTCCCTATGCAGCGACTACCAATCGTCATGCAGCAGCTTCCACCAATGATCGCACATGGGGCGCGGTAACATGGAGCCAGGGTCACGCCTTTGCTACATTGCAGCTACATCGCAGGCTGTCCCGAGTTCCCTTCCGTTGCCTCTTTACACGCCGATACAGCTCGCTACCATCGGCGATGTAGCCATCAGTTTTCGAGCAGAGCTAGGAAACAGATGTATCTGTTGCCGGCTGTAGCGTCACGTCTTCAGACGCTGCTACGACGGGCTACATTGGCGCTACAAGCTACATTTGTAGCCTGTAGCGGGATGTATCCAGCCTGCCGTCGCGGCGTGTAAAGGTACCATAAGGCTAAGGTCACATTTGGAGGGGGCGTCCTTTGCAAAGAAGCGTTTAAGGCTAGGGTCACCCTTGGCATGTGTTTTTTTTAGGCACCCATGAGTATCTGCATGCTTTTTTCCATTTCTGCATGAGTTTTTTAAGGTGTTTGATGACACCCTGCGTTTTTGCATGCGTTTTTTATAAACGCAGGTCTCTAAAAACGCATGGAAAATCTGTAAGTGTGACCCTAGTCTAAGTCAGCATTTTTTTCTCCCTTGCCATTTTCATGGCTTTTTTTTCCAATTTAGTGCTAGCGTTAACGCATGTGTTAACCCATGGTATATATGTACCATACTTTAATGCATGCATTTCCCACAGGCTCCCATGTTAAAAAAAGAATGTTCCTTACCGCGTTTTTGAGCGCTTTAGCAGAAACGGCTAGCGTCAAAAGTGTTGCATTTTGACCATGCATTTTTTGCTTGGGAGCCTATGGGGCTTTAACGCTACCGGTTTTAACAATATGCACTAGTGAAAAACACTAGCTTTTAGCGCTTCCAAGCAGGAGCGGACTGGCACTTCTGGGAGACAGATTGTCCTCACCATGGTGCCGCCACAACGCCTGCTGTGTGGTTAGCAGAGACAGACCGGCCCATTTGTGTAGGGAGGTGGCCATGGAAGACGCCAGCCTGGGCCAGTCCACCCCTGCTTCCAAGGCTCAAGTGTAACCCTAACCTAACAATACACTGGATGCTGCGCATGACAGTAGGGACCATGTAGACTGTTTGAGATTTTGCTACTGGTCCAATATGCAGAGATAGAAATCCATAGACAAGGGCTCAGAATATCTGCTTAAGAAAGGACAAAGTCTACTTATGATTGAACTTGGCTGATCAGCCGCTGCATCTTTGTTTGCTGAACTGTGTCAGATAAAATATTTGCTCCATTATGTCAAATATACTCTAACTTTTGCCGCTGTATCGGCTACTATGGTAGCCCTAATGCTGGCACGGGTGGGAGAGCATTGGGTCTGGGGGGGGTGAAAAGAGGGGTCTTTAGTAAATTGTGCATCCTACACCCATCCACTTGGTGAAAGCTTCACAGAGCAGTTAAAATAGGTTATCAATTTGGACTCTCATATGCTAAAGAAAAGCTCCCTCATTTTGTTTTTAAAGCGAGAGGCTAATAGTCATACTTCTGTTTGATGGCCACAATACATCTGTCATCTCGCAAGCATTCCATCATACAACAAAAGTTGCAAAAAATAGTCCGATAAAGCCAATTTTTGATTCAGACAAATTCATGAATCGTGTAATCCAATAGATGAATTTAACAACAAAAATGGCAACTAATACCACAAGACAAAAAGGAAGGTGACATAAAAAATTAAAATTATGATTTGGTGACAAAATGTGTTTTTTATAGGGCAAGTATCCAAACAAGGAAATCTTTGAAATTAATAAATGAATATAAAACCACAAGAGTCACTTCCGTCACTTTGCACACACTTCCGTCACTTTGTCCCAAGGTACACCCATTCAGGGTGGACCAAGATGGCCACCCTAAGCGGGAGTACCCTGGCGACCCACACTACTCGGCACTCACCCCCCAACCCACGCCACCTCCACACACACGTTCACCCCTGACACAACACTATCGTACCCCTCCCCCCCCACACACACTCACACACACACTCATACCCACACACATGTACACACCTGGCGCAACACTATCGTACCATTCCCCACCCCACACACACACACTCATACTCTCATGCAGACTACCAGTCTCCAGTATACTTACCCGACCGCCATCCCGCTGCCCCGCTCCCGCTTGGCTCCACCCACCTCGCGGGGCTTCTGCCAAGCTCCGCCCACCTCGCGCGGATCCCGCCAAACTCTGCCCACCTCCCGGGGCTCCTGCCAAGCTCCGCCCACCTCGCGGGCTCCCGCCAAGCTCCGTCTACATTGCAGCGATCCCGCCAGGCTCTGACCACCTTTCCCCGCTCCTGCCTGCCTCCGCCCACCTCGCAGGGCTCCCGCCAAGCTCCGCCCACCTCGTGGGGCTCCCGCCAAGCTCCGCCCACCTCCCGGGGCTCCTGCCAAGGTCCGCCTACCTCACGGCGATCCCGCCAGGCTCCGCCCACCTTTCCCCGCTCCCGCCTGCCTCCGCCCACCTCGCCTGCGCTGACAACCAAGCCTCCATCCTGGCTTCACCACCGAGCCTCCATCCTGGCCTGACCACCGAGCCTCCGTCCTGGGCTGACCACCGAGCCTCCATCCTGCCCTGACCACCGAGCCTCCGTCATCTGCTGACCACCGACCTTCCATCCTCTGCTGACCACAGAGCCGCCGTCCTGCCTTGACTACCAACCCTCCATCCTGCCCTGACCACCGACCCTCCGTCCTGGGCTGACCACTGAGCCTCTGTCCTGCGCTGACCACTCTGCCTCCATCCAGTGCTCACCACTCTGCCTCCATCCAGTGCTCACCACTCTGCCTCCATCCAGTGCTCACCACTCTGCCTCCTTCCTGCGCTGACCACTCTGCCACCTTCCTGCGCTGACCACTCTGCCTCCTTCCTGCGCTGACCACTCTGCCTCCATCCTGCGCTGACCACTGAGCCTCCATCCTGCGCTCACCACTGAGCCTCCATCCTGTGCTGACCACTGAGCCTCCATCCTGCGCTGACCACTGAGCCTCCATCCTGCGCTGACCACTGAGCCTCCATCCTGCACTCACAACTCTTCCTCCATCCTGCGCTCACCACTCTGCCTCCATCCTGCGCTGCCCACTCTGCCTCCATCCCTCGCTGACTACTGAGCCTCCATCCTGCGCTGACCACTCTCCCTCCATCCTGCGCTCACTACTCTGCCTCCATCCTGCGCTGCCCACTCTGCCTCCATCCCGCACTGACCACTGAGCCTCCATCCTGCACTGACCACTGAGCCTCCATCCTGTGCTGACCACTGAGCCTCCATCCTGTGCTGACCACTGAGCCTCCATCCTGCGCTGACCACTCCATCCTGTGCTGACCACTGAGCCTCCATCCTGTGCTGACCACTGAGCCTCCATCCTCTGCTGACCACTCCATCCTGTGCTGACCACTCAGCCTTCATCCTGCACTGACCACTCTGCCTCCATCCAGCGCTGACCACTGAGCCTCCATCCTGCGCTGACCATTCATCCTCCATCCTGCGCTCACCACTCTGCCTCCATCCTGCGCTGCCCACTCTGCCTCCATCCCACGCTGACCACTGAGCCTCCATCCTGCGCTGATCACTCACCCTCCATCCTGCGCTGACCACTCACCCTCCATCCTGCGCTGACCACTCAGCCTCCATCCTGCGCTGACCACTCCATCCTGTGCTGACTACTGAGCCTCCATCCAGTGTTGACCACTAAGCCGCCATCCTGTGCTCACCACTGAGCCTCCATCCTGTGCTGACCACTGAGCCTCCATCCTGCGCTGATCACTCCATCCTGTCCTGACCACTTAGCCTCCATCCTGCACTGACCACTGAGCCTCCATCCTGCGCTGACCACTGAGCCTCCATCCTGTGCTGACCACTGAGCCTCCATCCTGTGCTGACCACTGAGCCTCCATCCTGCCCTAACCATTGAGCCTCCATCCTGCCCTGACCACTCTGCCTCCATCCTGCGCTGACCACTGAGCCTCCATCCTGCGCTGACCACTCTGCCTCCCTCCTGCGTTGACCACTCTGCCTCCATCCTGCGCTAACCACTCTGCCTCCATCCTGCGCTGACCACTCTGTCTCCATCCTGTGCTGACCACTCTGTCTCCATCCTGCACTGACCACTGAGCCTCCATCCTGTGCTGTCCACTGAGCCTCCATCCTGTGCTGACCACTGAGCCTCCATCCTGCGCTGACCACTCCATCCTGTGCTGACCACTGAGCCTCCATCCTGTGCTTACCACTGAGCCTCCATCCTCTGCTGACCATTCAGCCTCCATCCTGTGCTGACCACTCAATCCTGTGCTCACCACTCCATCCTGTGCTGACCACTGAGCCTCCATCCTGCGCTGACCACTGACCCTCCATCCTGCGCTGACCACTGACCCTCCATCCTGCGCTGACCACTGAGCCTCCATCCTGTGCTGACCACTCAGCCTCCATCCTGTGCTGACCACTAAGCCTCCATCCTGTGCTGACCACTCAGCCTCCATCCTGTGCTGACCACTCAGCCTCCATCCTGCGCTGACCACTGAGCCTCCATCCTGCACTCACAACTCTTCCTCCATCCTGCGCTCACCACTCTGCCTCCATCCTGCGCTGCCCACTCTGCCTCCATCCCTCGCTGACTACTGAGCCTCCATCCTGGGCTGACCACTCTCCCTCCATCCTGCGCTCACTACTCAGCCTCCATCCTGCGCTGCCCACTCTGCCTCCATCCCGCACTGACCACTGAGCCTCCATCCTGCACTGACCACTGAGCCTCCATCCTGTGCTGACCACTGAGCCTCCATCCTGTGCTGACCACTGAGCCTCCATCCTGCGCTGACCACTCCATCCTGTGCTGACCACTGAGCCTCCATCCTGTGCTGACCACTGAGCCTCCATCCTCTGCTGACCACTCCATCCTGTGCTGACCACTCAGCCTTCATCCTGCACTGACCACTCTGCCTCCATCCAGCGCTGACCACTGAGCCTCCATCCTGCGCTGACCATTCATCCTCCATCCTGCGCTCACCACTCTGCCTCCATCCTGCGCTGCCCACTCTGCCTCCATCCCACGCTGACCACTGAGCCTCCATCCTGCGCTGATCACTCACCCTCCATCCTGCGCTGACCACTCACCCTCCATCCTGCGCTGACCACTCAGCCTCCATCCTGCGCTGACCACTCCATCCTGTGCTGACTACTGAGCCTCCATCCAGTGTTGACCACTAAGCCTCCATCCTGTGCTCACCACTGAGCCTCCATCCTGTGCTGACCACTGAGCCTCCATCCTGCGCTGATCACTCCATCCTGTCCTGACCACTTAGCCTCCATCCTGCACTGACCACTGAGCCTCCATCCTGCGCTGACCACTGAGCCTCCATCCTGTGCTGACCACTGAGCCTCCATCCTGTGCTGACCACTGAGCCTCCATCCTGCCCTAACCATTGAGCCTCCATCCTGCCCTGACCACTCTGCCTCCATCCTGCGCTGACCACTGAGCCTCCATCCTGCGCTGACCACTCTGCCTCCCTCCTGCGTTGACCACTCTGCCTCCATCCTGCGCTAACCACTGAGCCTCCATCCTGCGCTGACCACTCTGTCTCCATCCTGTGCTGACCACTCTGTCTCCATCCTGCACTGACCACTGAGCCTCCATCCTGTGCTGTCCACTGAGCCTCCATCCTGTGCTGACCACTGAGCCTCCATCCTGCGCTGACCACTCCATCCTGTGCTGACCACTGAGCCTCCATCCTGTGCTTACCACTGAGCCTCCATCCTCTGCTGACCATTCAGCCTCCATCCTGTGCTGACCACTCAATCCTGTGCTCACCACTCCATCCTGTGCTGACCACTGAGCCTCCATCCTGCGCTGACCACTGACCCTCCATCCTGCGCTGACCACTGACCCTCCATCCTGCGCTGACCACTGAGCCTCCATCCTGTGCTGACCACTCAGCCTCCATCCTGTGCTGACCACTAAGCCTCCATCCTGTGCTGACCACTCAGCCTCCATCCTGTGCTGACCACTCAGCCTCCATCCTGTGCTGACCACTCAATCCTGTGCTGACCACTCCATCCTGTGCTGACCACTGAGCCACCATATACAGTGCTAATCACTGAGCCACCGTACAGTGCTAACCTCTGAGCCATCATACAGTGCTAACCACTGAGCCACCATACAGTGCTAACCACTGAGCCACCATACAATGCTAACCACTGAGCCACCATACAGTCCTAACCACTGAGCCACCATACAGTGCTAACCACTAAGCCACCGTACAGTACTAACCACTGAGCTACCATACAGTGCTAAATACTGAGCCACCATACAGTGCTAACCACTGAGCCACCGTATACTCTGCTACCCACTGAGCCACCTGTATACACACAATTAATTTCACCGCACTCCCCTTACTGTTACTAAATAAACTATATATCGATTCTAGACTACCCGATTCTTTAGAATCGGGCCGCCATCTAGTAAATGAATAAAATTATATGTTAATTTACAGACACATTTGTACACCTGTATTATGGAGAAACGTCCCGGACAAAGAGTCTAATAATCCAAAAGACCTTTATATTGCTGTTATGTTGGGTCATTATCTAGAGGGTTGAGAATGCGCAATAGGGTCTTATCTCTTTAGACAGATTTAATGGTGTAAAATCAGAATTGCTCACCTGATAAGGTTGTGTCACACACAACCAGCTTGATCGCTCAGAAAATGCAGCTGCTGCAGGGACCGTACTTCAACAGTTTACTGTGGTTCTTAATCAATCTTCTGGACAAAGTACCTCAAAGTCTGCACTGCTGCCAAATGCATACAGAAACCAAAAACAATGCCTGGATCAAAGTGATGAGTTGGTTTATTTTCCGATGCGTTTCAGAGCCACATACCGAGCTCCTTCCCTGAGGATGTTCCCTGAGGAAGGAGCTCGATATGTGACTCTGAAACGCGTCGGAAAATAAACCAACTCATCACTTTGATCCAGGCATTCCGTTGTTTCTGGTTTCTGTATCCATTTGGCAGCAGCGCGGACTTTGAGGTACTTTGTCCAGAAGATTGATGTTGGGTCATTAGACCAGTTGTTAGAACTTGTGTCCTATATTTTGAAAAGTCCATAACTAAACTGCTGAACTAGTACGTTTTATATACAGTACTTGAACAGGCTGGGCAGTGGCAGTGGTAAAGTTTTCTACAAATGTTTTTATCATAGTAAATTAACAATAAATGTAGTAACTCACCTGTTGAATGAGGATAAGTAACATCCTACATCACCTACTTACTCATATTACAAAATTATCAGCCATGAAAACACTTTCAACCTTGGTTAAGTTTATCCAGAAATATTTCAAAAGAAAATGTATGAGTTCAACTAATATAATATAAATTAGGAATATATAAATGAATGTGAGCAAATACACTGGCTTATTAAATGATTTGTAAAAGTCCTTGGGCAGAAACATTAAACGAGTTTTTGAAGTTGCAATAAAAAGATGAAAGGCTGCCTTTAAAAAAAAACATCTCAATGTCTTGCCAGCAGTCACACAGTGCCACATTAATCGTACAATCATGTACAATTTCATTTACTTTAATAGTGAGTTACAGTCGCTGAAAAATACTGTATAATCAGAGGCAAACGCTGTATGGTTAAGTTTGGCCCACTAGTAGCCAGGTTCTTACATGCTCATAAGATCTTGAGACAACTAGACCCAGGAGGACTAGTAGAAGATAGAAAGTTGAATATGGTGCACATGCTGCCAAGGTCACATTTGTAGGGTAATTTACAAACATGTTGTTAGAAATTATTATAGAACATATAGCAAACTGTTTAATACATTTACATATTTTTCTATCCTGTATAGCTAATAGTGAAATATATAAGAACAAGGGCAGAAAGAGACAAAGAATCAATCCCACTTCCTTTAAATCATCTTTGTGTCTACTTTTAACCAGGCAATAAACATAAAGTTAGACAAAATGGGGAAACATATGCCAGTTCCATCAAGAGTGACATTTTGAATGCCAGCCTTATTGAAATGTTCACTAGAATAAAATGCACCAAATTCATTAGGAGGAATCAAGCTCATAATGAATTTGGTGCAGTGATGTCTGTTTGAGGCTACAATCACAATAAGGCTATCTCAGACAGACTAGGCACAAGCTGCTCCATTAGACAGAGCCCCAAGAAATCCCAACACCCCTTAACCCCTATACAGGGATCTGAACTTACAACAGGGTCCAGGAGATTGCTGCCTATGAAAGCGCTGCAGTCCAGAGATAGGAAAGTCACCATGCAGGATCAAAGCTGGGAGGTCAGGAAAAGGAGAAAGTCAGGATCTGTTAGTCAGGGAGTAGTCAGGGAGCTGGAGCAAAACAAAGATGGCAGCAAGGTACAAGATCATGAGGCAAAAGAAGGGTCCAAAAACAGGTCAGGGTAAAACAGAAAAAAACATCAATACATGAAAGGATACTAGTCAGAGAAACCAAAAGCTATTTCTGGCAGCTTCCAGCACAAAGCTGAAGGTATTAGTAGGTGTGGTGCTTTCCAATAGGCTGAAGCTAGTAGTTAATGACTTCAAACGGACAGCACAAACACACATACAGTACCTCTACTCAGATTGTAAAGTGGAGTAGGTCCTAGTAACTCTAACCTTAGTGGATGGGTGGAACCTGCGCTCACCAGAGTTTCTGGCTCTGACGTCTCCTCTAGCACCAGCACCACACACAGGTTGAATATAGCGGTGCCTGGTGACAGGAGCAGATGTCAATGGGGCAGACTCTGTTGGGGATGTGTCAGGTTCTTTGGTAATATATCTCAGTCCACTTTTGTGGTGTACACCCATGCTTCATGCAATTTTCTGTAATATAAAACAAAGGACCCAAGGGATTGCACTAGACATAATCAGTTATGAGGTACAACTCAAAATACATATCCAAAACACGAGAACTGAGTTTTTATGTAACCCTTAAAGTTATTATTATTATTATTATTATTTATTTATATAGCGCCATTGGTTCCATGGCGCTTTACATAAGAAGTAGGGGTAACAAGGACAGGTACAGTACATATGAGTAGTCAAGGCTTGCTGATACACGACGGGAGAGGATCCTGTCCACGAGGGCTCACAGTCTACAGGGGTGGGGGAGGACACGATAGGGGGGGGGGAAGCTCCAAGCGTTTGGTGGAGCGGCGCTGGGTCTCATCATAGGTTGTAGGCTTGTTGGAATAGATGAGTTTTCAGGTTCTTTTTGAAGCTCTTGAGGGTAGGCGAGTGTCTGACATGCTGGGGGGGGAGTTCCAGAATCTAGGGGAGGCACGGGAGAAGTCTTGTATGCGGTTGTGGGAGGATGAGATGAGGGGGAGGAGAGGAGGAGTTCTTGTGAGGAGCGTAGGTTGCGTGCAGGTTGGTACTGGGAGACCATGTCGGAGATGTAAGGAGGGGACAAGTTGTGGATGGCTTTGTAAGTCAGGGTTAGGATTTTAAATTTAGATCTTTGGGGGTTGGGGAGCCAGTGAAGTGCCATGCGGAGAGGGGAGCTAGGGGAGTAGCGAGGAGACAGGTGGATTAGACGGGCAGCTGAGTTCAGGATAGAGTGGAGAGTTGCCAGCAAAAATAAAGGAGATCAAAAGATGGATGAATTTCAAGTGTGATGGTTTATTAGTATTCCATCAATTGAAAAGTGAACACTGGTCGAACATTTAGAAAAAGTAATAACAAGAACAATGGTACTTCATGAGGATAGACACAGATCTACTAACACCAAATACATAATAGAGATGGGTCTACATGACAAATAAAGAGGATAATTTCCCCACAATAGTAGATGGTATCCTGTGGCACAAATAATGTTACATGATAAGGTGCAGTATCTATGGATAGAACCCATATATAAGTATGAAACATGCAACGTAATGTAAATGTCACAGGAAAGTCCTTTAAAGTGCAAGGGGGCCAAAAAATCCCATAAGATCACTCACCATCTCTATAAGGTGCAAGTACTTGTGACAGAAGAGCCGTGTCTGGGCACAGACCCCAAAGAAAGTCTGAGATGGGCTCTTAATCAAGTCATGAGTGATACCGACCTTCTACTTGCTACCGAAAATTCATAAAAACGCAACTGTATTCCCGGATCGTCCCATTGTCACTGGCATTGCAGGGCTCTGAGATCCAGTTTGTAAATTTGTTGAGCACTATCTGCACCCATTAGTGGAGATGCTGCCCTATGTCAGGAACACATCGAACGTCCTGAGGAGGTTGGACAGATTAACAGTGGGGGAGGTATCACTGGTGACAATAGACGTCGAGTCTGTATATACTAACATAAGACATTCTGATGAATTAAGAGTGGTTAAGCACTATCTCAAGATGAGTAATTGTGATGAGTACATTTGGAGACTGATCTTGGAGTTTGTCTTGACCCACAATTTTTCTCATTTTTTGCGACCAGTTCTACCTCCAGCAACATGGCACTACTATTGGGGTGGTGTGCGCAGCCTCGTAAGTGAATCTTTTCCTGCATTACTGGGAATGGGAGGTTTTTGGCGAGGGCGTGTGCGTCTCCTGCCGTGCGCAGTGCTAGCTTCGTTATAGTGATGATATTTTTGTTGTGTGGGGTGGAAACGGCGCTGAGCCTAAGACTTTTGTGTCTCATCTCAACTCCAACGACTACAATGTCCATCTGAACTACAAGTCTAGGAGTCAGGACATTGACTTCTTGGATCTCAAGATCTTCGTCCAATCAGATGGGAGAATTGAGACAGATATTTTTCAAAAGGAGACATCATTAAACTCTCTCCTGCATGTCACCTCCTCACATTTACTAAGAATAATTAGAGCTATCCCCACGGGACAATTTTGCGCCTGTGGAGGATATGCTCCCAGGATAGTTACTTTGAATATCAGGCAGTGGACATGCTGGAGAGATTTTTGACACATGGATACAGCAGATGCTGCATCAAAATGGGCTACATTTGGGCAAGACACACTCCTCATTCCCAACTCTTTGAGGCAAAACCTAGACAGGACGCGACCGCAATACCCCAGGTGAGGTTTATTTTCTTTTTTAATAATCAGTGGAATAAGATACGTTCCATCCTCACCTGCCATTAGGCTGTAATAACGATAGATCCTACTTTATGTGACGTCCTTCTGGACCAGCCGCTGATGACAGTTAGACGAGGCAGGAGCCTCAGGAATACTCTTGTCAACAGCTATTACATACCAAATGCTGTCTACTCTTTTAGTATGGAAACTCCAAAGTTGGGCTGTTTTCCCTGTCGCTCTTGTCTGGCTTGCCAAAAAAGTGAAAGTACCACTGAATACAGTGTCGGACTTACAAATGGGACAGTGTGCAGAGTGATTTACAAGTTTCTCATTCCTCACTGTTCACAGGGTCCTCTCCACCCCCTGCCTCTCTGTTCCGCCTCCTGCCTCTCCATGCCGCCTCCTGCCTATGTGGGTCGGGTCCCAGCTGCTGGAATGGCGCATGCGCAGGAATGTCAGCGCCAGAGCCCGCCCTGCAAAAGATATGATGTATCTTTATGACGTTCCAGTGCATGCGGCATTCCAGCAGTCAGGACCTGACCCATATAGGCAGGAGGCGACACAGAGAGGCAGCAAGCAGAACAAACAGAGAGGCAGGGGCCGGGGAGGACCCTGTGAACAGCAAGGAATGAGAAATTTGTAAGCCCTTCCGGACTTCTTATCTTAAAACTTTCAAAAGTGTTCTTTACAGATTACAAGTGGAGTAGAGAAACGGGAGACCCCTTCCCTGAATGCAGCATATACGCTGCATTCAGTGGTACATTCCCTTTGGAAAGCACCAGGGGGGTGACAGGTCCTGTTTAAGTCTGCTGACAGCCTGAAGTTATTCACGATTAGAAAGTACATCTCTTGCAGCTCAAGGGGGGTGATTTATTATGCCACCTGCGGTTGCAACCTTGTTTATGTCAGGTTGACCTCCAGGGAGATCAGAACACGTGTGAGGGAACATGTTTGGGAAATCATGTGGTCTAAAACTGTTGAATATGTGTCCTGTTTGAGAACTATTCCCAGGCACTATAAGCAGTAGTACGACTGCAACCTTAAGTGTTTTCGGGTCCCTTATATTGAAATGATAAACCTGGGGAGTAGAGGTGGTGATCTGAAAAATACACTAGCCCATTTAGAGTGCCAGTGGATAGTTAGACTGGGCACCATGAGCCCGCATGGTCTCAACAAGAAACTTAGTTTCTCATCCTTCTTATGAAATTGTTCTAGTCCTTTGTGGCCATGAGGCTTATTGTTGATAAATACGCAGGTGAAGGGGGCATTTTCGTGCTGCCAATATATTCTATATTATGCCTTTTTGAGCCAATATGGATACTTTGATTTTAAAATGAGTGTTTTATTTTTTCACTTATGTTCACAGCCACATTAGTGTTTATTAGACCATTAACCACGTCAAATCCATGGGATACAAATGCTGCAGCTCTTAGGGACCATGTATAGAACACCTACAGAACCACACAATGCTGACGTCTTGTGGACTAGTGTATACTACTGTTGCCTATGTATGGAATGATGTTTTGTTATAATACTGTCCCTACTGACTCACTGATGGCATATGGGAGTAGCCATCAATTTACCATATAGTGGTCTCAAGTTGCAAATATTGAAGGAAAGATGAATGCAGCAGCTCATCAGCAAATGCTGGAAACAAATTTACATTCATCAGTCAGGAAGCTAAGCAGGGCACGTACTTGGACGTTCCAACATAATAACGATCCAAAACACAAGACCAAGTTAACCTGTCCTTGGCTAAAGCAGAACAAAATGAAAGTTCTGGAGTGGCCATCTCAGTCTCCTGACCTCAATATCATTGAGCCACTCTGAGATGAACTCAAGCGCACAGTTCATGCAAGAAAGCCCAGGAATTTACAGGAACTGGATACTTTCTGCCAAGAAGAATGAGCAGCTTTACCATCTGAGAGAATAAAGAGCCTCCTCCGCAACTACCACAAAAGACTTCAAGCTGTCATTGATGTTAGAGGGGGCAATACACGTTATTAAGAACTGGGGCATGTGAACTGTTGATCAGGGTCATTTGGATGTTTGTAGTTGTCATTATGATTTAAATAGAGAGAAAGCAGTAGTTTGACTATAATTGGCTTCACCCAACCATTAACCATGAGTGGAAAAATGTTTTTGTCTTATCATTCATATTCTCTGAAAAAAGGCCAAGAAAGCAAAAAATCTGCCGGGGAAGGTAAACTTTTGAGCACAACTGTATATCAACAATAAAATACATGGGATTTATGTGTAAATACTCCCCACAGTGGTTCATATATGGGGAGTACTATATGTATTAACAATCCTGATGGCAGAATAAAGTAGTCTACTATAATATATTATGTAATCCATAATAGTACATACTGTAGGTTACATGTCTATATGCTTTTTTGCTGAAGTACAGAGAGTTTCCCTCTTTTAACAGATGTTGAAGCATAATTTGGCTAATCATGTTGAGTTTGTGTTAGTTTAAATTGCAAACAGGTGAAAGGGTATTTAGGAAAATATAAAAAAGAATATTGTCTAGCCCCATGTGGCAGGAGATTAAGTGAATAGCCATTAGGCATCACATCTGCATACAAGAATTTTTTCAACTCTTAATAAGCATAACATATACTTAAGGCTATGGTAATGATGGTCTTTTCATCTCTGATACACAAACATATCTTGTTAAGGCAGAGAATGCTTCAAGTCAAGGTTGTTTGAATTTAAATTTGTATGGTAGCTGGTTGTTTGCAGTCTTATTTTTATTTAAACCACATACTTTTTTTTAAATGAGGCTACATGGAAATTCTTGAGCTAACTATATATATACATACATATATATACATATATATATATATATATATATATATATATATATATATATATATATTATATGTACAGTATAATTATATATACCGTATATACTCGCGTATAAGCCGAGTTTTTCAGCCCAAAAATTGGGCTGAAAAGTTACCCCCTCTGCTTATACGCGAGTCACTATACGGGCCCCCCCCCCCCAGAGGTATACAGGCCCCCCATCAGTATATAATATATATTTATTCATTTATATAGCGCTATTAATTCCATAGCACTTTACATACATCAGTAATGCTGTCTCTCTTGGAGCTCACAATCTAAACATCCTATCAGTATGTCTTTTCAATGTGGGAGGAAAACCGGAGTGCCTGGAGGAAACCCACGCAAACACGGGGAGAACATACAAACTCCTTGCAGATGTTCTCCTTATTGTCCTTGGTGGGAACTGAACCCAGGACCTCAGGACCTCAGTGCTGCAAGGGCTGCAGTGCTAACCACTTGAGCCACCGTGCCGTATCAGTATACAGGCCCCCCCCATGGTCCATAAACCTGTAAAGGAAGATGATTATACTTATCGCTGTCCCGGTGCCGTCCCCACTCTGCTTCGCGATCCTCCATCTGCATCGCGCTCCTCCATCTTCCGGCTTCCTGTCGGCGCCGACAATGACGTCATTCGGCGCAGAACACAGGAAGTCGGAAGCCGGTGAATGAAGATGGAGGATCGCGATGCAGATGGAGGATCGCGATGCAGAGCGGGGACGGCAGCGGGACAGCGATAAGTATAATCATCTTCTTTTACAGGTTTACGGACCATGGGGGGGCCTGTATACTGATGGGGGGCCTGTATACCTCGGGCTGCTGTATATATCCTGGGGCTGCTGCTGTATGTACCCTGGGGCTGCTGCTGTATGTACCCTGGGGCTGCAGCTGTATGTACCATGGGGCTGCTGCTGTATATACCCTGGGGCTGCTGTATATACCCTGGGGCTGCTGCTGTATATACCATGGGGCTGCTGCTGTATATACCATGGGGCTGCTGCTGTATATACCATGGGGCTGCTGCTGTATATACCATGGGGCTGCTGCTGTATGTACCATGGGGCTGCTGCTGTATATACCCTGGGGCTGTTGCTGTATATACCATGGGGCTGCTGCTGTATATACCATGGGGCTGCTGCTGTATATACCCTGGGGCTGCTGCTGTATATACCCTGGGGCTGCTGCTGTATATACCCTGGGAAGGCTGCTGTAACACTGCTGGGGCCTGTATATACCACTGGGGAGGCTGCTGTATACAACACTGCTGGGGGCTGTATACTACCACTGGGGAGGCCTGTATACCATCGGGGGGGCCTGTATACCACACTGCTGGGGGCTGTATACCTGTGCTGGGGTCCACCCTCGGCTTATACACGAGTCAATAGTTTTTCCCAGATTTTGGGGGCAAAAGTAGGGGGTCGGCTTATACACGGTCGGCTTATACACGAGTATATACGGTATATATATATATATATATATATATATATATATATATACATATATAAATATATATATAATATATATAGAAATATATATATGACCTGTACATATAGACTGTATATATACAGTATATGTAAGTATATATATTTACATATATATATATATATACATGTATATAGTTAAATGAATTAATTCATACTAATTCATTACAATAGCTCATAAATACACTTTATTTAAATAGTAGCAATATCAGACTATATTCTAAATGATTATTTACGCCTTCAGTGAAGATTTATAATTTACTATTCAATGAAAATTGTAAATCCCCAAAGTCATGACTCCAATATGTTATTGGCAAACTCCCATAGCGCATGCATAAAATGCTATGGTTGATGGTTGTAAGGATATCAATGTAAATCTGTAAACTATTATTATTTTCAATAAAACATTTATACTGAATTTCCATGTGGTGTAGCTTTTGTAATGTACTGACAAAACTAAATTCAAAAAATGCCAAAAATCAAAGTGACTATGCCACTCACATGTCAGTTCATTAAGAAATGTTATTCTGGATAGTAGACTATCTTAGAAATTAACAATTCAATCAAAAGTGTCTTTTACTGTCTTGAAAGAAAAGTGAAACATCCAGTATAAAAAGAAGCCCAAAAGAAAAGCCAAATAATACGAGTGCATGTTTAAAGCAGGAGTTGGGAACTCAAGAGCCGCCAAGAGGTCAGGTTTTCAGGATTACCTTAGCATTACACAGGGGTTGGAATCATCACCAGTGCAGGTGGTTATATTATTATCACCTGTGCAATACTAAGGAAATTCAGAAAACAAGACCTGTTGGCAGCTCTCGAGGCCTGGAGTTCCCTACCCTTGGTTTAAAGGGATTTTCTGATTTCAAAAATGTTTTGTTTAATCCAGCACTGAATCTCTCTCACTGCCCCAGTGTCTGTTATTGTCTGTAATGCTGATGTGACATCACCAGTGCTGCAGCCAATCAGAGAGTTTAGTGACTTGTGCCTTCTACTCAGGCAGAGCCACTGATCTCAATGATTGGCTGCAGCACTGTGAAGTGACATCAGCATTACAGACAATAACAGACACCGGGGCAATGATGAAGACACAGCACGGGTCCTGTTTTTTTTAAATGGATTGACCAGACATGGGTTTTCTGAAACTGTAAAGCCAATTCAACTCAATTTTTTATGTTAAAACATATTTTTTTCAATTTGTTATATTTTACATAGTACTATATATTAAAACCAATTTTCCAAATTTTATCCTGACATCTAAATCTCATAAAAGGCTTATACTTCTTGTTTTTTAGAGATGACCTCTCAGCAATCTTATTGTCACTATAGGCAGGATTACAAGTGAGATTAAATGCAGGTTAAGACCACAAATAAAGGATAACCAAGTTGACAATGCACAGATTACAGTAGAAAAAGGGAATCTTCCTCAGTATCTGGTTATGATTGGCATAGATGTATTAGCTGGCCAGACGAGGGTTGCCACTATACATAAAACATAAAAACATATTGTGCCAAAGGTAGTTTATATTATTTGCTTAGCATGACCATTTCTCATAGAGTTTACATGAGTGCCGTCCTACACAAATAGCTGTTGTGCAGATACTACATCTGTTAAAAAAAATCTAGATAAAATGTCGCCTTTAATAATGAACACCAAAAAAATCTTTCATGAACTAGTTTGGATCAAAGAGTTGAACATATTTGAGGTGTACAGGATATTAGACTTGATAAAGAAGTTTTTGTAGGACATAAAAATATATGATTTGCTTTAGTTCTTTGGATGTGAGAGGCTATGAAATATGGAACCAGAAAGTTTCCCACTCTTATTATCTCCACACCTCTATCTTATGTAGAACTAGCAGTAGAGCCTAGCATTACCCGGGTTTAATGCCCATATATGGTAGTAATGCCCAGATATGGTAATGCCCGTACATGGTTGTAATGCATATATATGGTAATAATGCACATATATTCTAATATCGCCCATATATGGTTATGTATGTATATATCATAGCTCTGCCCCCTCCTGGTAGCTTCGCCCCTTTATAGCTTTGCCCCTACACATAACTTCACCCTTCCACATAATCCTGTTGCCCAGGCATGGTAACTAACTGTGCTTAGTTATCACAAAATAGAATGATTATTTTGCACATAAAATAATTTCACATCATATATTCAACACTACAGATTTGCAACACAAATGAACTAAATAGAGGTGGGGTTATAAAGGACCATAGCTATGAAGGGGTGAGACCATGTGAAGGGGTAGAGCTGCAAAGGGGGTAGGGCTATGTGGAGAGTGGAGACTTGGAGGGGTGGCTCTGTGGAAGGTTGTGGCTATGTGAAGGGGTGGGCCCATGTGAAGGGGGCAGGGCTATGTGAAGGGGGCAGGGCTATGACACATACACACATACATACACTCAGCTTTATATATTAGATTTCATGTCATACATTTCAAAAGTATACAGAGTATTAGAACTCAATGTAGAAACAAAAGTCATTAGAGTATGTCTAAGGATATCCAATGTATCCCAAACTCCAATAAAACCCAAACACTAACTACTCTGCTTACACTATTAACATATTCAAATATTCTACAAAATGTAAATATTAAAGCTCACCTTAAAAAAAACATCTTTCTTGCCTATAAAAATTTTAAAATTAAAACTGAAGTGCTTTAAATCTTACTGAGTAGACATGAGCACCCTCGCTTGAGGCAAAGTGATGAGGGCCAAAGAGGACTGTGTTCACCAGAATGAGAGCAGCCCAAAAAGCAGTAGACTAGACAGTTTGCTGCAGTGATGGCAGGTCAGGTGAACAGCTAGGTATTTCATTTTCTTTTTTTTTTTTACACCCAGATTCCATAGTATAAATAAAGAACATTCAATTTGCAAAGAATAACTATGAGAAGAAACTAATCTCCTGCCGAATTCAAGCAATCTGCCAAATTCATATCTCGGATGATTCCCTAATTTCAGTTACTAACCAAGATATAGAAGGTTAGCAGTAAGTATGATAATATGAATTTGTAGGTTTGTTTGAAGCCTATTACCATTGAAACATGGTTTATACAGCAGCTGTAGACACAATTGAATAAAGATTTTCAGTTATTATAAATGATTACACAATTAGGGATCGGACATATTGCATGACAACACCTGATCCTTTTGTTCTGCAAGAGGCAAACCGCGATCAAGTCATAACAGGATAACATTAAATGCTATGTAAGGTCTTTAATGAGTACTTTAAGAGAATAACTTGCTCCTCAAACTAACATAGGGTTTAAACATACCCAACTAAGGAAGTAATCTTTGATCAATAGGACATGATTAAAGCTTGAAGTATGTAATTAGGAATATGTTTTCCTCTGTGATTAATCATTCTACTGAAAAGATACCATTTACAAATTCCTCCATTTCTGAGATATGGTCACACTGCACTAAGTTTGTAATATTACAATTATTAAGAGAATGGATGAACAGATTAGATGCATTAAAGCATACAAGATAATAGCAAATAACCAGCTTCTGGTTGGTATACCTAGATCGTCCCGATTAAGCTCTAGAGTTGTGTGAGATTAAATACAATATGAATCATGACAAAAATTAAGTTACTTTAGGTTTTAAAAAATAAAATAAAATAAAATATTATCACGGTTTCAGCTATACGCAGTGATTTTATTCCTATGACATTTCAACATTATGCTCAAGTTTATAGGAGGAATCTCATGAATTTGAAATATATTTACACCAATTGTTAAGAAAAAGTCCCCTAAAAGACTAGAATCATAAATACATGTAAACATTAAATTACCGCAAAGGAGAAGACCAGAACAATAATAGTAGGTGTCATATGATGTACAGTGGGTACGGAAAGTATTGAGACCCCTTTAAATTTTTCACTCTTTGCTTCATTGCAGCTGTTTGGTAATTCAAAAAAGTTCATTTTTTTCTCATTTTCATCTCTGCACCCCATCTTCACTAAGAAAAAAACAGAAATGTTACATTTTTGCAAATTTATTAAACAAGAAAAACTGAAATATCACATACTCATAAGTATTCAGCCCCTTTGGTCAGTATTGAGCACCTTTTGAGCTAGTACAGCAACAAGTCTTCTTGGGAATGATGCAATAAGTTTTTTTACACCTGAATTTGGAGATCTTCTGCCATTCTTCCTTGCAGATTCTCTCCAGTTCCGTCAAGTTGGATGGTGAACGTTGGTGGACAGCCATTTTCAGGTCTCTCCAGAGATGCTCAATTGGGTTTAGGTCAGGGCTCTGGCCGGGCCAGTCAAGAATGGTTACAGAGTTGTTCTGAATCCACTCCGTTGTGATTTTAGCTGTGTATTTAGGGTCAATGTCTTGTTGGAAGGTGAACCTTCGGCCAAGTCTGAGGTCCAGAGCACTCTGGAAGAGGTTTTCATCCAGGATATCTCTGTACTTGGCTGCATTCATGTTGGCTGCAACCAGTCATCCTGGCCCTGCAGCTGAAAATCACCCCCATAACATGATGCTGCCACCACCATGTTTCAGTGTTGGGATTGTATTAAGCAGGTGATAAGCAGTGCCTGCTTTTCTCCACACATACCGCTTACAATTATTGCCAAAAAGTTTTTTCTTCATCTCATCAGACCAGAGAATCTTACTTCTCATAGTCTGGGAGTCCTTCATGTATTTTTTTTGCAAACTCTTTGCAGACTTTCATATGTTTTGCATTGAGGAGAGGCTTCTGTCAGGCCACTCTGTCATAAAGGCCCAACTGTTAGAGAGCTGCAGTGATAGTTGAATTTGTGGACCTTTCTCCTATCTCTCTACTGGATCTCTGGAACTCAGCCACAGTGATCTTGGGGTTCTTCTTTATCTCTATCATCAAGGCTCTTCTCCCAGAATTGCTCAGTTTGGCTGGACGGCTAGGTCTAGGAAGAATTAAGGTGGTCCCAAACTTCTTCCATTTAAGGATTATGGAGGCCACTGTGCTCTTAGGAACCTGGAGTACTGCAGACATTCTTTTGTAACCTTGGCCAGATTTGTGCCTTTCCCTAATTCTGTCTCTGAGCTTCTTGGGCATTTCCTTTGACCTCATGATTCTCATTTGGTCTGACATGCACGGTAAGCTGTGCGTTCTTATATAGACAAGTGTGTGCCTTTCCAAATCAAGTCCTATCAGTTTAATTAAACACAGCTAGGCTCCATTGAAGTAGTAAAACCATCTTATGGAGGATCACAAGGAAATGGACAGCATGTGACTTAAATATGAGTGTCTGAGCAAAGGGTCTGAATACTTATGACCATGTGATATTTCAGTTTTTCCTTTTTAATAAATTTGCAAAAATGGCTACTTTTGTTTTTTTCAGTCAACATGGAATGCAAGTGTAAATTAACAAATGAACTTTTTTGAATTTACCAAATGGCTGCAATGAAACAAAGAGTGAAAATTTAAAGGGGTCTGAAAACATTCCTTACTTACTGTAGTATCCAAGTACCTACTGAAGATGCCACACCTATCTGACTTGTAGTAGTGCCTTGCTACCTTCATTGGGGTTTACCTGATGAAGGTACAGTGCTGTGCAAATTAATTGGGACAAAGTATTTTTGTAAGTAAAAGAGTAAGTTGGGGTTACCAGTCAGTGATTCAAACCAGTTTTAACTGCTTTAAACAGATGTGAGTGTAAAACCTTGAGTAACGAAATGTGGTTTGACTGGTTTTAGTCAGAAAATAACAGCTAGCTGCCCCCTCAGCTTCAGTTGAGAGCTTGTTTCTGTGAGGAATGGTTTAGTGTACTTTTACTCGCAGTGTGATTCGTGCCTGTAAAAATGGATGTTACTCCACGGAAGAGGTCTAAAATTAGTACTCTGAATGAACATACAAGTCTGACTGTAAGAGAAATCGCTTCCACCATTGGTATTGGAAAATCTACCTTTTCAAGAATAATTCGCACACACAATGAAACTGGATACTTTTCTCCAAAACGAAAAGGGAAATGTGGAAGAAAAAGGAAAACAACATCAATAACTGATAAAACACTTATCAGCAATAGTAAAACTAATGCAAGAAAAACAAGTAAAGACTTGCTTTTTCCCAATTAATTTGCACATCACTGTAGCAAGCCACTACCGGAACGTGTTGTGGAGCAAAAGGTTTTAACAAAGGTCTGTCACCTTACAATTTGCCTAATACTATTCCATGCCCTAGCGCTCCTTAGACCGCTGTATTCTTCCTTCCATATCTACATCCCGTCCGAGGGTACGTGGCATTAGAAGCTCTGGGCCCGTTCTCCATCTCCCACATCAAAGCACAGGGCTTGTGATGACGTATTTTTGGCTATGCCTCCATCGGTCTCGTGACACGAACCAGGAAGAGCCGCGCAGAGCAGCGGTGACAGCATCCTCGCCTTCACGCTATCATCTGCGGTTGTGCAGAGGTGCACAACCCTAAGAGGTGAGTGACCCCTTGCCCCCTCTCCCCATAATATAGTCCAATGGTACATCAGGTGCTTCTTATGTTTTGTTCCCTCTCTCCTTTTTATTTTTCATAAACCACAAGATGAACTTCATGTTTCACATTCATCACTTAGCAAATGGGCTGGTGTGCTTTCAAAGGGAAGGAATTAATTTTAGTCTAAATTTGGATGGTATACCGTGTGGTTAGTATACAGATACATGGCGAAAAAAAAACTATGCTGGTGTGTAGGCCGTAGAAATAGTACAGACAGTGATACAGCTTCATATGTTTATAATCTTTATAAGATCATATCCATCCTGTTCTGAAATTCAAGGGATTCATTTAGTGAAATCCTAAGTGTCCATATTGGGCACTATAAAAAAGAAACTTACAACAACCTTGATAGAATTTTTCGGCCAGAAACATCCCTAATGGCCACTTCATTTTTTATTGAATTTTCTCCTTTGAGTCTACTTTTTGCAGCTTTATTTTCTCTAACTTTATGAAATGCACAGTATTCCCTTATAAATCTCTCCATTTTGTCACTATTCAGAATAATTATGTAGGCTTTGTGCTAGAAAAGACTGTTACATAGCAGCGCAAAGGTCATATAAATCTTAAATATTGCTTACAGCTGTGAAGATAGAATCCACATAAAAACACGATATCTTAAAAAGACTAAGACCATACCATTAAATTTCAGAATTTTGGCAATGGTGTAAGCTGCTTTTTATTGTAAGCAAACATAATATTAAACCAAAAGACTGATTCATTGTCCAGTACATACACTAATTTAACTCATGTCATGTGCTTAGCAGATAGTTTGCACAGAGAAACCCCAAGTTTCTTCTTTATGATATGCCAGGACTTCATAATGTGCACCATAATCTTATTACACAAACTGTAGACCAGGTCTTACAGCTGAGACAAGGCTGGAATTCAGCATATTACGGCAGTAAGATGAGGCACTGAGGACCATACAACAGTGAGAAGCCAAGGAGAGCAGTGAGATGACTATTAGTTTTTTTTATATTGTATACTTATTATGCTTAAGGTATCTCTAGCCCTTAGGGCATAATAAATGACATTCAATTTGCAAAGACAAATTTGCTGCATATCAAATTTCCTGGTAAAATCCATGTGATTTGGTGAACTCGAAGCTCATCAGATCCACTCATATTTAGTCATATGTAAAAACTTAAGGAGACTTCGGAAGATAAACATTTGTACTGTCATTCACATGAAGTTGAGTGTCCACCAGTTCTAAGATCTAAATTACTCAATCAATAATTAGTATGTCCCCGCTTGCCCTCCTATGGAGCCACTATCATAGACAGTGTAAGCTTGTCTGCAAAAGAAAGGGTTGAGGGAGTGATGTGTTGAATTGAGCTGTCCACCGCAGTTCTAAGATCTTTAAATTACTTTAAAATCAATAAATTAGTATCTGCTCCTCAGCCTTCGCCCCTTCCATATGGAGCCACATGTCATAGAGCAGTGTAAGCTTTGTGCTGCAACAGAGAACAGGGATGTGTGGTAGGGGAGTGGATGCTGGTTTGAATGCTCACTACATTCCAGCTTCTGACATACTTCCTTCGATTTACTGTACAAAGAGGGGGCATGGCGGGGACATGGTCGCCAGCCCCATGCTCCACTTACATGCCAGCCCCGATATCTTCCATCTAATCTAAGAACAGGGGTGTGTTCTCTTCTAATAGCAATCATATCACAGCGTGTATTTCTATCTTCTTGGGGACATGATTGCTACTAGAACAGAGCACATCCTGTTCTTACATTATATAGAAGAATGTATGTTGGAGCTGCGATATGGTGAGAGCATGGGGCCAGCGGCCACGCCCTCGCAACGATCCTGTTTTCCTACATCAGATAGACGGAAGTATATCAGGAGCTGGAATGTAGGATGAGCATTAGAGCTGGCAGCCATGACCTCGCCACCCCCCCTCCCTGTTCTTGGTTGCAGCACAGAGTTTACATGCTCTGTGATGTTTTGTCCCTTAGAGAGGTGAGGGTTGAGGAGCTCAGTTTCTTTGTGTATGAGGACAGGGACAATGCAACAATTTTTTATCTCCCTGGATTTCCCCTTTAAAGATGACCTTACATATTTCTTATATGGTTGCTGTAATAAATAATTGTATTTTCAATGTAAAAAATAATTAGAACAGTTTTTGTTCGATTTTTCTGTTATGCAGCTCCTCCACTATTCCTCCTGGGTGTTGCCAGCAGGGGTGTGGAAAGTGTGATATTGGGTTACTATTCCAATGTGTTTCCAGTGTCAATGATTAAGAAGAACATGTCCCAGTGACAAGCGGAATAACATAGTGACAGAGGAATGGTACAGTGACAGAGCTTTTTGGAAAGATGCTTTAGAATTGTTTTTATATGGGAAATTCAAGTATGACAAAAAATTTATCAGGACTCAAAAAGTCTCTGCTTTAGTAAATACTGTACTTGTTCTCCACGTGAACTAACAATGCTGGACAACCTTTGTTTAAAACTATTCCCATATGAATAATTATGCATTAATTGACAACAGTGTGTGCTAATCATTTTGACAATGTCAGCACTGAGTGTGTAAGGACATACCTCCAAGTGGTAACAACCAGTTGTCTAATTACTCAAACATTTCTATGAGGAATAATAGGAATGGCAGACCATAGATCAAATGTATCACAGCTATAATTTATGAATTTTTTATACTGAATATTCAAAGGCGTGCAGAAAAGAATTTCCCTTGTTTCCTGTTCATGGTTAGGTTGAGGCCTTTTTTTCTGTTGATGTCAATATATTTGCAAATAGTAGCATATGCTTTCATTAACCAGGTTCACAATTTTTCAGACTTGAAATAAATTAATTTTTAAAGCACCACTCCAGTGGGATTTTTTTCAGTGCAGTAGTAGTGCTTTAAACAGTAATGCTGGATATTTGTTGAATGATCCAACTGCAAGTCAGCAAGTGCATTATGCTAGTCACATTTTGCGCTAGCCATCACGTTACTGTGCACACTTAAGGGCTGGGGTACTTTTTGCGGCCTTCCATTCCTGGAAAGTGAGGACTTTGGCAAAGTCCTTCCCAGGTGGCAATTAGCGCAGTGGCTGTTGACCGGACACACAGGCCACAGTCAGATCACACACATCAGTAAACCAAAAGCAGCAGTGCAGTACAAAACTCAATGAGGAAAACCAGCGACAAGGCCAAGACCAGAAGCCAGACCTAATAACCCACCTGAGAAGCACACCAAACTACTAACCTCTACCAACCAAACACAACTGAAATAATTAGCCCTACACAGAGGATATTGCAGGTTTATATCTGCCTCTTAGAGATCACCTGACATCGCTAAGGCAACGCCCAAACGGCACAATCGCTGGTAGCGATTGTATCCCGATTCCCAGCAATAACCAGAAATCTCCCAGAGCATAATACACGGCCAGAGTGAGTACCTGCACCAGCTCCGCTCCAGAGGCGACACCCCACCACTCATGACCAGTGAAGGGCAACCGGAGACCTGATGGAGAGCTGGACTATGTTGAGAAGTGTGAGGTGCCTGCTCGAGTACAGATCCACCAAACCTGACCGTACCCCCTCACAAGGAGAACTATGCATGTTCATCCACATCAAACACCAACCATATCTCTATGAACCTTGCTTTGTTCTCGTATCCTTTGCCAAACTCAATCCATCCACCTGCCAGATAGAGATTTGTGATTTTTCTCTCCAGAAAATACTTTTACAGTACTCCACATTGGTAGCATGCTTTCCACCGCTCCATATAACACTAGGTATTGTGTTGATGTGGTGTTTGTATGCATCTGCTGGATCATGGAAACCAAAGCCATGACGATCCACAAATTTTGAGCTGACATTTATATTACTCTGCCGTTATTGAATTCGCATAGCATTCACGACTTTTATGCGCTAACTTTACATGGTCCGCAACTTTGTGAATGATTTGCTATAGTTACTAAATGCTTCCACTTCCTAATAATACCCCTCACCTTTTAATGATTGATCGATGAATCGTAACATAGTATATTAGAAACTACTCATTTACTAAAGGTACCGTCACACGCGGCAATTTTGCTAGCAATTTCACTGGCAATTTGCTGGTTGCAGTGAAATCATGGACACATTGTTCCATTTGTACACGGCAACAAGATAGAACAATGTGTCCATGATTTCACTGCAACCAGCAAATTGCCAGTGAAATTGCTTGCAAAATTGCCGTGTGTGAAGGTACCTTAAGTTTTTTTATAAAAGATAAAATAAAATGTAAAACCTATTACGAATGTAGCGACATTGTGTCTGTACCTGTGCTTACATAGCGTATCTTTACTCCATATTGATTTTTTCTTCGCTGACATAATCAAATCTCTTGAGTGCATTTTATTATGCTTTATTGAAGTCTTATATAAACTGAGAGAGATCACATAAAGCAGAATTTGCAAAAATAATGTATTGGGATCAAAGATTCAGAAAAAGTCATCCAATGGATACCCCTGCCTTTATATGGAGATGGTATGACAGCATAAAAGTAGACTCTGTTACTTATTTATTTTATGGGATCTTATAAGAGGTAAAATACTCGTTCCTGTTCTCATCTGAAAATTAAGAATAGCATTTCAATATCTTGCTTTATTATTTTTTTTTGTTAAATTTTCTTACTGTAAATATTATATTTGCAAAGTTTCACTATATTCCGACTTTGCTGCTGAAAATGTGCTTAGTTCTCTTTTTCTGCAAACATTTGCAATGAATGAAGTTCTTGGCATCTGGCTTATCTGTGTGCAGTCATGTTTACATACCACTATGTGGAGTGCTATCCACACTGTGGATGTGACTGCGGAATCCAAACCTTTTACGGGAAACTAGTATTGTTCAACTTTTCCATTTCAACGGCAGAGGGCGCCAAAGCCTTTCTATCCAAAGCATGAAAAGATGTGTTATTTGTTCAATTTGGAGAACTGTCACATATCTTTACTTCAGTTTCACTGACACAGAATAATGACATTACAATGACAAGCAAAGAAAAAGAAATCTATTAGCAGGCAGAAAAACCAACATTGATTTATGAAATCTTCAGTCTATTGTGTTATATAGGAACTGATATTATACAGTAAAGACACATCTATTTAAAGGGAATCTGTCTCCAGGTTTTTGCCACCTAATCTGACAGCAGCATAATGTAAGTACAGAGTCACTGATTACAGCAATGTGTCACTTACTGGCTGATTAGTGTATTTCTGATAAAATCACTGTTATTTCAGCAGGAGATTATCATTAAAGGAATGGTAATAATAAAAAACAATTTTTATTTATATAGTGCCAACATATGTTGCAGCACTTTACAATTCAGAGGGGACATGTACAGACAATATGAGGCAATATACAAAACACTCAACAGATACCAAAAGGAGTAAGGGCCCTGTAGATAACACGAGCAAAGAGGGCCCTGCAGATTCCAAGAGGAGTGAGGGCCTTGCAGATACCACGAGGAGGGTCCTGCAGATACCAAGAGGAGTGAGGGACTTGCAGATACCACGAGGAGGGCTCTGCAGATACTAAGAGGAGTGACAGCCCTGGAGATACCAAGAGGAGTGAGGGCCCTTCAGGTACCAAGAGGAGTGAGTACCCTGCAGATACCAAGAGGATTGAGAGTCCTGCAGATACCAAGAGGAGTGAGGGTCCTGCAGATACCAAGAGGAGTGAGGGCCTTGCAGATACCAAGAGGAGTGAGTGCCTTGCAGATACCAAGAGGAGTGAGTACCCTGCAGATACCAAGGGGAGTGAGGATCCTGCAGATACCAAGAGGAGTGAGGGCCTTGCAGATACCATGAAGAGTAAGGGCCTTGCAAATACCAAGAGGAGTAAGGGCTCTGCAGATACCAAGAAGAGTGAGGACAATGCAGACACCAAGAGGAGTGAAGACTCTGCAGAGACCAAGAATAGTGAGGGCCGTGCAGATACCAAGAAGAGTAAGGGCAATGCCGATACTAGGAGGCAGTACAAAATAAACAGTCTGTTTAGGAGCGCTGGGAAAGAAAGATAATGGAGGATTATTGATCCAAATCCTTTATTACGTCTGTCAGTTAACACACAACGCGTTTCAACGGTCATGTAGCCGTCTTCATCAGGTGTACACCTGATGAAGACGTCTACCTGACCGTTGAAACGCGTTGTGTGTTGACTGAGGGACGTAATAAAGGATTTGGATCAATAATCCTCCACTATCTTTCTTTCCCAGTGCTCCTAAACAGATTCTTTATTTTGTATTATCTCTTGTTCCCCCTGGAGGGAAAAACAGCAGGAGCGGCAGAGAGAGGGAGGAGTGGAGGAAGGCAAACAGATCATGTTGAAAGCACTTGTGGTCACTAGGAAACTAGAGAAACAGTGCAGGGGCCCTGGTGACGTGTGCACTGTCACGTGGAGTTCCCCGTCGGAGGAGTCAGTCTAGCAGCAGCTGGTGAAAGCCGACAAGGGAGGAGGACGCCGGAGCTTTACACCGTGGTTGTGAGAGGGCTCACAAAACCCCCAGGTGAGGGTGGAAGATAAAAAAAAGCCCAGTAAAACATATTTCCCTAAACAGACTTTCACATTGCGCCCCCCTTTCTTTTTTCTTGCAGGATACTAGGAGGCAGGGCTGCCACTAGGGGTTAGAGGTCTGCCTGGAGTTAGGGGCCCCATGCCTGGCTGCAGGGGGCAAGGCCATTGGGTCAGGGGCAGGGGGGCTCGGCGATGACACAGGAGGCGTGGTCTTTTGGAGCAGGGCCCTATCCCCTCATGTCATGTACGGGCCCAGGGGCGCAACTATCATGAGCCTGGAAACCTATGCTGAGGCGGCGGTGCCAGTAGAGGGCAGTACTGGTCCCACCTGCAGATGGCACTTCCGCTCCTATGGTCACAGCAGCATTCTTCTCTAGCTGCAGAGCTGCACACCACATTCATGGCTGCTCTGTGCTTACAGGACTTGTGATGATGTCGCTTGGAGTGAAGGAGTCAGGGATCACATGATGAGCTCCTCAGTGTATGCAGGACTCTGCTGTGCTGGTTGTCATGATGCTGGATGAAGGGAAATTTATGTTGGGGTCAGGACGTATTTAGTGATGATGTAGCAGAGCCGAGTGTGTACGAGGTGTATGGAGCATAGCTGTGTGTGCGAGGTGTACAGAGCGGAGCCAAGTGTGTACAGAGCCGAGTGTGTACGTGGTGTATGGAGCCAAGTGTGTACGAGGTGTACAGAGCGGAGCCATGTGTGCGAGGTGTATGGAGAGGAGCTGTGTGTACAAAGTGTACGGAGAGGAGCCAAGGGTGTACGAGGTGTACGGAGTAGAGCCTTGTGTGTATGGGGTGTATCGAGTGGAGCCGTGTGTGAAGGAAATGTACGGAGCAGAGCCGTGTGTGTACGAGGTGTACGGAGTGGAGCCATGTATGTACGAGCTGTACGGAGAAGAGCCGTGTGTGTACAAGGTGTACAGAGCAGAGCCTTGTGTGTACGAGGTGTGTGGAGCCATGTGTGTACGAGGTGTACGGAGCGGAGCCGTGTGTCTACAAGGTGTATGGAGCAGAGCCATGTGTGCGAGATGTACGTAGTGGAGCCAAGTGTGTATGAGGTGTACAGAGCGGAGCCGAGTGTGAGGTGTACGCAGTGGAGCCTTGTGTGTGAGGTGTACAGAGAGGAGCTGTGTGTAGAAGATGTACGAAGAGGAGCCAAGGGTGTACAAGGTGTACGGAGCAAAGCCGTGTGGGTACGAGGTTTATGGAGTGGAGCCATGTGTGTATGAGGTGTATAGAGCAGAGCCAGTGTACAAAGTGTACAGAGCGGAGCCGAGTGTGTACGAGGTGTACGGAGCACAGCCACATGTGTATGAAGTGGACGAAGCGAAGATGAGTGTGTACAAGGTGTATGGAGTGGACCAGGTTTACGAGGTGTACAGAGCAGAGCCTCATGTGTATGAGGTGTACAGAGCAGAGCCGAGTGTGTATAAGGTGTATGGAGCAGAATGGGTGTACGAGGTGTACAGAGTGGAGCCGCGTGTGTACAAGGTATATGGAGCGGACCGGTTATACAAGGTGTACAGAGCGGAGCCTTGTGTGTACAAGGTGTACGGAGTGAAGCCAAGAGTGTACGAGGTGTACAGAGCGGAGCCGAGTGTGTAGAAGGTGTACGGAGCAGAACCGAGTGTGTACGAGGTGTATGGAGTGGAGTCGAGTGTGTACGAGGTGTACAGAGTGGACCATGAGTGTACAAGGTGTACGGAGCGGAGCCGCGAGTGTATGAGGTGTATGGAGAGGAGCCGCGTATGTACGGGGTGTATGGAGCGGAGCCGCATGTGTACAAGGTGTACGGAGCAGAGCCGCGTGTGTACGAGGTGTGTGTTCCAGTGGTAGCCACCCGCGGATGCCGCTCCTATAGTCCCGGCTGCCTCTGCTGGCTACATTCTTCTTCAGAGTCCTGGCCGTCGTTGTCTACCATCTGCAACTCAGCAGATGCTGAGGAGACCGGAGCAGCGAGAAGAGAGGCAAGTATTTACTTTTTTTTAATCAGTGACTACACTGGTGGGAAACTATGAAAACCTTAGTTTTTGGAATTAAACGTGTAATTTATGAACATTACCTATAGACTACATTATATATTGAAGCTTGGTGTCATTTGCAAAAATATAAACAACACTATTAATCACACCTTCTGTATCATTAATAAATTAGTTGAATTATATTGGTCCCAGCAGTTAATCTTGGGATATGCTACTTCTAAGGCTACTACCTTATTTTACTCATTAGGTGGGGACATTGTTTAAGCCCTGAAACAAGTCCAAAAACACTAAATCCAATCCACTAAATCTAAATTACTATTCATCTCTACACTAAGAAACATCAGGTTGATAAATTCAATTTATAGTAGTCTAAGGTTGCACTGTATGGCTATATATGGACAATATGAGAATTATTTATAATATGTGCAACAGGAAGAAGGAATTAACTGATATATCCAGACATAATAAAAATAATTCCTTGAAAAATGTATTCCATATCTTTAAAAGGGTAACAGAGTGATCTGAAAGTTGTTAGACACAGCTTTCTGACGCATTTTTGATGCTAACAGCGTCCTTAGACCATAACTCTGATTTTAATATTAGAGAGTGTAGGGCCATCCCAATTGTGGCACAACTTGTCATGGTGGGATGGATTTTACACTTTTTTTTAATGAAAAACAGTGTGCACTAAATAGAGATGAGCAAACCATTCAAAGTCTGGTTTGGGTCGACAAAATTCACGGTGTTGAGCAAACCTGTTCGGTTTCGGAGTTTGGGTGCTTTAGGTTTGCAAAGCACTAGAGTGTCCATCGCAGTGGTCGGGTAAAGTTGCTGCTTGGCCCAGTGCGAGCCATGTGCAGTATTTGATTGATTCGCACTGGGCTTAAAAGAACAATTTTTGGGTGTAGTGTTTATCCAAAATTAAATTTGAGGGGAAAAACTAAAAAAACACCCAAATTGTTCATTTTAGGGTGGAATCACACTTAATATTATTATTTATTATTATAGCGCCATTTTTTACATGGCGCTTTACATGTGAAAAAGGGGCATATGTAGACAGGTACAACAAGCATGAGCAATACAAGGCACACACAAGTACAGAAGGAGAGAGGACGCTGCCCGCGAGGGCTCCCAGTCTACAAGGGATGGGTGAGGATACACTAGGAGAGGGTAGAACTTGACCCTAAAAATCACCCCCTATCCTTTCAATACATGTCCCTGCACCTTAATTATCCTACTCTACATATCCCTTTTTATTAAAATTGTGTTAAGTGAAACTTTCAAAAAGTGCTTTTATTACCTTATCATTTGCGGCTTCTGGGCTCTTGAGAAGTCACACAGGGAGTTCCCTGGTTGTGCGGCGGTTTGGTGGACTGAGACTCACTGCAGGTTGTAGGCTTGTTAGAAGAGGTTGGTATTGAGGTTCCTTTTGAAGGTTTCCATGGTGGGCGAGAGTCTGATATGTTGGGGCAAAGATGTCCAGAGTATGGGGGAATGCAAGTATCTCCCATCGCGCATGACTCACCAGGAACATCCCCTGCCTCTCTGAATCAGAACACGTCAGGTGCTTGCGTTTCTATACAGCTCCACGCTCCTGTCCAAAGAGGCAGGGGCCATTTGGGATGAGTCATGCGTGATACACGCGAGATACTCCCATGCATCTCGCATAAGTGTGTTTCCACCCTTAAAGGGAACCTGACCCCTAAAAATCACCCCCTATTCTTTCAATATATGTCCCTGCACCTTAGTTATCCTATTCTACCTATCCCTTTTTGTTAAAATTGTGTTTAGTGAAACTTTAAAAAAGTGCTTTTATTACCTTCTCATCTGCGGCTTCTGTGCTCTTGAGAAATTACACAGGGCGTTCCCTGTGGCTTCTTGCTGCCACCTGTAGTGTAATTATTCATGCCCCGATTGCGGTGATAATTCTTTTGCATATTCCTCGGCCTCCTCCATTGCCGGATAAGCTGGTATGACGCTATTCGCGTCATATTGGGTTATCATGACGTCGTTACATCATTGGGTGTATGGAGGGACTCGTGATGTGCATTGCGCATGCGCGAGCATACTTTACGGCAGCTCATCACAGCGAAGTAACCTTGATACACCCAATGGGTGTACCGACGTCATGATAGCCGGATATGACACGATTAGTGTCATACTGGCTTATCCGGCAATGGTGGAGGCTGAGGAGTATGCAAAAGGATTATCACCCCATTGGGGCTTGAATAATTACACTACAGGCGGTGGCAAGAAGCACAGGGAACGCTCTGTGTGACTTCTCAAGAGCCCAAAAGTCGCAAATGATAAGGTAATAAAAGCACTTTTTATAAGTTTCACTAAACACAACTTTAATAAAAAGGGATAGGTAGAGTAGGATAATTAAGGTGCAGGGACGTATTGAAAGGATAGGGGGTGATTTTTAGGGGTCAGGTTCCCTTTAAATGTAGTGTATGAATAAAAATCACATGAAAGCATCACTTCACCCAAATTGTAATGCAAACTCTCTAATCACAACATCATTACTTTTAGGTAATTAGATCAATCATCAGTAGGTTGATATAGATACAATAAAAATGATAGTTTTACATTTTCTGATTATATAGTCCATTTAAACTCGAGATGGAGCTTTACTCCCTTGCGGAGCAACGTGAAGCTGACATTAGCCATTTTAATAACTGAGTCATCATTTGACTCTTTAGCGCTAAACAACATCCACAGCATGTCTGGCCAATCTAAATGTGCTGCAGAAACAATAATCAATTAGACCACTGATTACTACAGCAGAGAGTCACGGGAGAAAAATGCTTTTCGCACAGCAATACATGAAATAGTAACATTGCCAGATGGTTTAGCACTGAGTAGAATTAATTTCACAGGAGAAATGTTTTTAAGGCATTACAATTTCACACCGTTTAGCTAAAAGTATTTGTTTCTCAGACAAAGCCTGGAAAATCCTTGCTCTTGACCCTCTTTCATCACATATATTTTAGATCTGATAAGGCCGCTGGTTATTTGGAAATTTAATTACAGCTGAGCAAAAGTCCATAAGCAATCTTTGGTAATTATAACCTGGCCACAGTTACTCCACATTACATCAAGCTGTATAATACCAGGGTTTCTAATTCAATATTTTGAAATGTTGTTAAGCCTGGTCATTAAAATGACAGGCAATTATATTACAAGATGATATGCATAATTTTGCTGTTTCTATAGGAACCATGTTTTATAAAAGCAGGTGTTTGCGTAAAATATCAAGCGCCGTGAACTGCATGATTTCATAAGTACTTTTTCTACATTAGTCAGTAAAAATATAAGCAAGTCACCAAAAATACTAAATTCCAAAGATAAATGTCCATTCTGAAAGGGAACCTTTCAGCTACTTTATGCCCCCAAACCTATTACCAGTCCCTGCAGCTTCCTAGTACATCCATAAGCATCCCTGTCTGACCTAATACTGTGAAGTAATCATTGAGAAAAATCATTTTATGACTTACATATTTGTACGTTAGTAAGGATGGTGTCTTCGGAGTGTAGACACTCTGGGTTTCCTATAAGGGTGCATGTCTCCCCTCATTGCATGGGTATCATGCCCCGGTGGGCGTGATAACCTAATTTCCAAGCACCGTCCCAGCGTTTGAAATCTATGGGCTGCTTCCTGATATGATACGCCGGCCACATAATTTCCGATCCTGCCCAGTGTAGGTGAGTAATTGGGTGTACTTGCTGGCTTCAGAAAGTGCAGTGCACATGCTCTAAAGCTGGCCAGTACACCAAATATACCCCCACAATGCACAGGACCGGAAATGACGCAGGCGGCGCGTCATACCAGGAAGGAGCCCATGGATTTCAAATGCCGGGACTGTGCTTATAAATTAGGTTATCATGCCTACCAGGACTTGATAACCATGCATTGTGGGGAGACATGAAGCCTGTGCCCAGAGTGACTACACTCCGAAGACACCATCAGTATTTGCATATGAACATTAAAGTTATTAAATTATTTTTCTCAACGATTAAAGCACAGCATTAGCTCAGACAAGGATGCTTAGGAATGTACTAGGAAACTGCAGGGACACGTAGTGATACGTTTGGGGCATAAAGCAGCTGACAAGTTCCCTTTAAAGGGGGTTTTAGAGTTGTCAAAAAATGTGGGTAAGTATTGGTAAAATGTGATAAAATAATAATAGAAGCATTATTCACCTTTTGGATCTTCTACATTTCCAGCCCTACTGTTTCAGGTCTCCATGCCAATCTCTGTGTACTTTGCTGCAGTGATTATGTGGTGGCCCACATGGTCAGGCATCACACCGGGGTATTGCACTTATAAAAGTGGTGTAATTTTCCCCAACTGCAAGTGGATGCTGGGCTGGTGGGTGGGACCCATTCCTGCACTCCCACACTAGAGTAGTGGTGGGAGGTTACTCCTGGGAGGGAGATATAGTGACCTCTAGGGGGAGTAGAAGTCAGAACAGAGTTGGAGAGCAGTCAGGGAAGAGTGTGGAGCGAGGCGGAAGGTCTAATAGGACAGCTCCAGGCTGATCCTGAGGGAAGATGAAAGGGGAACCTGAGGGGATCCTGAGATAGGGTGCCTGACGCGTGAGTCTGGGCTTAAGAGAGAAAGGGGGAACCCCAGCGTGGAGCAACCATACTGCAGGGAATTCCCCATTCTTCCACAGGAACCCCGGACCCGAGGAATCCACCTCTGAAGTCGTCACCCGGCTGCTGTGGTCTTTTCACCACCTGCGGCACCCTGCCAGATGGAGCGGTCTGCTTGCTTCTTCACTTCAACAGAGGGGAGCACCAAGACTACCTTCAAGGAGTAATTGGGTATAGACTCATCCTAGGCTGGGAAGAAAGGACAAGGGTTTGTCAACTATGGTGTACCACGGGTACCACCATACCACCTGGCATCCACTTGCAGCCTGTTTCTTTAACAACTTTTGCTGAACTGTGGACTTGTATGCTGATGACTGTTTACAGTAAAGTACCCGGGAGAGTGACTTTGCCTCCATGTCTTTGTGCCGACAAATTCAACCTCTTTGCTTACAGTTACCCTGCCCCGAAGGACCATCGCCCTCCGGAGGACTGTGGCGGCGCTGGTGACCCATCACCAGGTACTACAGGTGGCGTCACGTGACAATAACTCTTATCCCCTGTACATAACCCCTCTATTGAAGTGTCACCCAGGCCACAGGCTCAGGCACCGCCACCTGTGACATCCACGCGAACCCCTATGAGCCTTATATCTGAGTACCCCACGGCCTGGGGCTCGAATATTACATGCCACATGTTACATGTGACTTCCACAAGTAAGTAGCTGCCTGAGCAATAAATGACATGAGGCCACAGAATCAGTGATTGGCTACAGATGTCATGTGTGTTATGCAGTATACCAGGGGTCTCCAACCTGTAGCTCGAGAGCCACATGTGATATGCAAGACTGTGATGTGCAGCTCGGAGGCCTGTCCACCTGCTTGGTGCATTAGCACCACGTCTACGAAACAGCTATGAAGAGCCAGTCTCCAGATGGTGACTTTTTTGAGTAGCCCTATATAGTAGGGCAGATCTGAATGGGGTAAGGAAGGAATCCTTGTATCTTGGTATACTGCCTATGTAAGAAATCTGTGGACAAATTTTGGCTGTCATTATACCAGTAATAGGGGCACTAGGTGTCACTACTATGAGGGGGTTGAATCTGGATGAGGCTCGCAGGCCTGTAATGTGTGGCTCATGGCTGTATTCCAGCTGACTGCATAAGCACAAGGTCTAGAAAACAGCTATGAAGAGCAGGTGTCCAGATGGTGAATTATGTGAGTAGCCCAACACATCTGAATAGGTTTAAAGTTGGAACCCCTAGATCTTGGTATACTGCCTTTGTGAGATTTCAGTTTTGGCTGTTATTATACAAGTAATGGGGGCTCTGGGTGTCACTACTGTTCACGCACCTCTCCTATTGCTGAATATGGCTCACGGCCCTCTACTAGAGATGATTGTGGCTCGCAACCCTCTCCCAGAGCTGATTGTGGCTCTCAAGGTCAGAAAGATTATGGACTACTGCAGTATACCATCACTTTTATCATTATTCCACAGGAAGCACCAAAAGGCTGCACTGAAACTTTAGTTGTATTATTTTATCATACTCTTCCTTATTCCTTTATTATTTCTTTAACAACATGGGAAACACTTTCAACTATATTTTGCTTTATATCAAAATGTTTAAGATCCTGTACTGCGCTAATTAATTTCTTAAAATATTTTTATATTTTTGAGTTTGTTCTTTAAATTCCTAAATAAAGTTAAGCCATACTATTACTTATATTATTATATATTAAACCATAATATTACTAATATTATTATATATGCCTCACCAATGAGCGCACTGCATGCTCATATATTAAAATAAATATACATTAAGCTCCATGTAGAGGGTTTTCCTTGAGAACATTGATCTCAATATAACTGAGCTTTATGCACAACATGTACAAAAATGTATATGTATGATGAATTCCTCAAGGAATTTTATCTGTAGCCGACAGATGGGATATTTGTTTATGTTCTCTATCCATGGTCTCTATGAATGTGATTCCCCTCACATACAGTTCGATTCGCTATAAGATTGCACTCACTTTCTAGTTTGTAGTTTAAATGGATAGTTGGTGGCCACATTATCTTCACTGTTTCATATATATTTTACAGAGATAAGCGGACTCAGTCGGACTTTATGAAAAGTTCTGTTCTTGACTCAAACTTGACCCAAACCTCACTTGAAGGAACTGATTGAGCAATTCAGCTCTACGCCCACATACACCCAGCCATAAAAAAAGCCCTTTTGTGGGGAGGGAGGGTAGGGTTTAATAATTTTTGTGGGGTAAACATTACATCTGATAACTCCAATTTTACCACAGTGCAACCTATTCAAACACTGAAAGTGGCTCCCACCGAGCGTACCCAAGCACAGCCAGGCTTGCTCCAATAACTTGCATATGTAAAGACCCCAAACTCTGAACCCGAACACTAACATTTTTTGTAAAGGATACGTTATATGTGAATTACCCTAACATATTTGTATATTTAAAACCCATTTTACATACAAAAAAAACTTATGTATATATCTGAGCAAGGTTTTAAAAACTTCATGTTATTCACCTTGCATTAAAGGGACCTGTCAAGTCCTTTTTTGTTATTACTCAACCCTCAGTTTATTTTGATCATGTAGTGATCATGAATAGCCTTTTTTTTTCTAACAAAAACGAAAAACAATTTGTTGTATTGATCCCACAAAAACATTTTAACAACTTACATATTTTCATTAGCTAGCTGGGCAACAAGTCGAACATTTATCTGGCAGGTTAATAGTCAACAGTTCAGCCAAATTTTGGAAAATGCTGACAGGACCTGTGTCATGCCACAACTGACGCACCCCCAGGCCTATGGGGTACTAGGGAACTGGGCCGGCGCTGTCTCTATGGGGAATCACGGTAGTCATAACTGAGATCAGTGCAAAAAGGAGTTATTTACAAGGGATTTGTCATGACGCCACACGGGGTATGTGGTTAATAGAACCACCACTGCTGTATTCCTGCTGGGGACGGTGACTTGGAGCAGCGTGGATGGTAAGCCCTCCTCAGGTAGGGCTGAGGGTCCCCAGGGCAGGAGTGAATGTGATGGATGGGCCTGGTGAGGGATTGCATTCAGTGTAGTTCACTTACTTTGCTGCTGCAGCGCTTCCAGCCAGTGTGCCGGGATGACAGTCTGTGGCTTCTTAGGCGGGACTTTACTGCGATTCTGGAAGCAAACAGTCTCAGGCAGGGATGAGCTTACTGGGTACTTTACTAGGTCTTTCACAGCAGGTTACAACAGTTTACAGCTCTTTCTGTACAGTTCACACAATTTACACTGCTCCGGACAACTCAAACTGTGCAGCTCAGGTGGCGTTTCTGGGTTGTTCTCTCAAAGTTCTTCCAGACCTCTCAATCTCAACGTAGTATCTCACCCACGGGTTCAGTCTGGTCGTTGCGGACTCACGGGTGAATGTTTCGCTCACAGTCAGGGTCACCAGTCCTAGTATGACAACTGTGTTCTTAGACCATGGTGGAAAGTTAGGCTGCAGGTCATAAAGCACCTGCCCCACACCGGTGTCTCTCATGATTAGGGTCTGGATTATCCCTGGTCACCTCTTCAGAGCCGGTTCTCTGGTCGTGGCCTAGCCTCCAGTGTCCCAGGTTCAGATATTTAGGCACACCAGGCTCCTTCTCACTCTCACTGTTGCTAAGGGTGCCTCCGGACAGCTAAGATGTGTGCGGCTGCTGGCCCTTGTCCTCCCACTTTCCTTCAGCTGTGGGTTTGTTTCAGTCTTTCTCCTTCCCGTCACCTCCAGGCTATGGAGTGGGCTACTCTCTCCTCGCGGCTATGCCTCACGGGATTCTGTGCCTCCAGTGAACCCAAAACCTCCTGAGAATACTCTCTCTACTTCTCAATGTCCTTCTTCTTCCTACCTCGTCTGCTCTAACTGTGTGTTCCTGAGTTTTTATTGTGTTGGTCTCTCTACCCACTTTGTCAATGCTATTCTATGCTCTACCCACTTCTCTTAACACCTGGCACCCCTTGCCCAACCTAGAGTCCTAGGTGTAGGGTCGGTGTGTGCTGCGGTGTGGGTGTGTTGCCAACTGTCTTGCCTTACCTGGCTGCACTTCCCTTTGTGGCCACCTGGTCGCAGGGGCGCCACACAAGCATGTGACTATAATAGGCAGAGTTAACCTATTTTGCTTGCTTAGCTCCACCTATTATGGTCACATGGTCATTATATCCCATAGGTTCTTTATACTGTGTGCAGAATTATTAGACAAATTAGTATTTTGATCACATGATACTTTTTATACATGTTGTCCTACTACAAGCTGTATAGGCTTGAGAGCCAACTACCAATTAAGTAAATCAGGTGATGTGCATCTCTGTAATGAGGAGGGGTGTGGTGTAATGACATCAACACCCTATATAAGGTGTGCTTAATTATTAGGCAAATGCCTTTCCTTAGGCAAAATGGGTCAGAAGAGAGATTTGACGGTCTCTGAATAGTCCAAAATGGTGAGATGTCTTGCAGAGGGATGCAGCAGTCTTGAAATTGCAAAATTTTTGAAGTGTGATCACCGAACAATAACAACATTTTGGGAAGCAAGGTGTGTAACAGTCCGCGCTGCTGAGTCCACAGGAAACACAAGGAATGCAAGATATATCTCGCAGCAGTATTCTTCTTTACTTCCTACGCGTTTCGGTGCAGTTCCATGCACCTTCCTCAGGGATCCCTGAGGAAGGTGCATGGAACTGCACCGAAACGCATAGGAAATAAAGAAGAATACTGCTACAAGATATATCTTGCATTCCTTGTGTTTCCTGTGGACTCAGCAGCGCGGACTGTTACACACCTTGCTTCCCAAAATTTTGTGACGGTTTTTCCATGTGCGAGTGGTCGTGGAGGTCCTGCAGCAACTGATATTACTTTCATGCCTTCAAACCAGTTGTGGGTTACACAACTGGAATAGGTGAGTGGAATCTATAAACACTACCCATACTGTCAGTGTCACTTTTGATAGGGCACTATTGCGCCTCTTGTTCCCCCATTTTTTATTGACACTGAACAATAAAGCATTTCATGGCAAATAGCCAAAAGGCTCGCAAGAAGCGTGTTGGGCAAAAAAGGCGTAAAATAACTGCCCATGAATTGAGGAAAATCAAGCGTGAAGCTGCCAAGATGCCATTTGCCACCAGTTTTGCCATATTTCAGAGCTGCAACGTTACTGGAGTATCAAAAAGCACAAGGTGTGCTATTCTCAGGGACATGGCCAAGGCAAGGAAGGCTGAAAAAGAACCACCTTTAAACAAGAAACATAAGATAAAACGTTAAGACTGGGTCAATAAATATCTTCAGACTGATTTTTCAAAGGTTTTATAGACTGATGAAATAAGAGTGACTCTTGATGGGCCAGATGGATGGGCTAGAGGCTGGATCAGTAAAGGGCAGAGAGCTCCACTCCGACTCAGACGTTTGCAAGGTCGAGGTGGGGTACTGGTATGTACCCTTTTTGGGATGAGGATGGAGTGAAGCTCAACTCCCAGACCTACTTCCAGTTTCTGGAAGACAACTTCTTCAAGCAGTGGTACAGGAATAAGTCGGTATCGTTCAAGAAAAACATGATTTTCATGTAGAACAATGCTCCATCACATGCATCAAACTATTCCACAGCGTGGCTGGCCAGTAAAGGTCTAAAAGAAGAAAAAATAATAACATGGCCCCCTTGTTCACCTGATCTGAACCCATAGAAAGCCTGTGGTCCCTCATAAAATGTGAGATCTACAAGGAGGGAAAACAGTACACCTCTCGGAACAGTGTCTGGGAGGCTGTGGTGGCTGCTGCACTCAATGTTGATCGTAAACAGATCAAGCAACTGCCAGAATTTATGGATGGAAGGCTGTTGAGTGTCATCATAAAGAAAGGTGGCTATATTGGTCACTAATTTATTTTGGGTTTTGTCTTTGCATGTCAGAAATGTTTTTTTTTTCTAAATTTTGTGCAGTTATATTAGTTTATCTGGTGAAAATAAACAAGTGAGATGGGAATATATTTGGTCTTTATTAAGTTGCCTAATAATTCTGCACAGTAATAGTTACCTGCACAAACAGATATCCTCCTAAGATAGCCAAGTCTAAAAAAAAAACACTCCAACTTCCAAAAATATTAAGCTTTGATATTTATGAGTCTTTTGGGTTGATTGAGAACATAGTTGATCAATAATAAAAATATTCCTCTAAAATACAACTTGCCTAATAATTCTGCACACACCGTATACAGAGAAGTTGCCATTGAGTTAAAGGGAACTTGTCAGATCATTTATGCCTCTCAAGCTGACTAATCACTGCCTCACTTACCTATGAAAATGTACCACATTTTTCTCTTTATAAGATTCACCGCATTATAAGATGCACCCCACACTTGGTAATGGAAAAGAGAAAAACATTTTGTAATTTTAAATGGGGTCCATCTTGGGGTCCTTCTTATAATGCCAGTGTCCATCTTACAATCAGTATATATGGCTCCCATCCTGGTATTTATGGCCCCATCCTAGTATATATGCCCCCCAATCTGGTATAAATGGCCCCCATCCTGGTACATTTGTCCCCATTCTGGTATATATGGTCCCCATCCTGGTATATATGACCCCCATCCTGATATCAATGTACCGGAGGTTTAGGGTAAAGCCAGGAGCTGTGGGATTTGCGGTAGCGTTTGGTGGGTGTTGCGATTATTATTTCCCAGCATGCATTGCCGTTGCTGACCTGCAATAGATGCTGGTGTCAAGACTTACAGAAAATGGCTGCAGATTGGGGTCTGTGCATGCACTGCCTCTGCAGTCATTTTATGTAAGTCTGGACATTTGAGCAAAAAAAGCAGCTTAACGAAGGCAATGCATTCTGGGAAATAATAATGGCAGCGCCCACCAAACTCTACCGCAAGCCCACCGCAGCTTCTGGCTTTGCCCCAAACCTCAGTGGACCGTGAAAACCGCATCATGCACCCTGGAATACCCCTTTGGTAAGATCTTTTTTTTTTTTTTTAGATAAAGGTTTTAAGACGCACTCCTGTTTTCCCACCAATTTGGGGGAAACAAAACTGCGTCTTATACTCCAAAAAATATGGTAAGATTATAAATGCTTTTTTTAAACTTTAAAGAGGACCTGTCACCAAAGCAGGCATGGTGATCTAATGACAGCACTGGGCACAGCATGTCTGCAGCATGCAGGCAAGGGGTCACCCAGCACTTGAGCAGCCCTGTACCCCGAGATAATACAGTTAGAAAACTTACATGTTACAGCCACTAAGGAGGTGGCTAGGGGCTGCAGCCAAGGGCAGATTCACACACCCTGCATGTGTAATCTGCCCACCACTGCCAATCATTCTCTCCCTGTCTCCAGCATTTAAACACAGTTTTTTTTTCTCTCCGTGTAGCTCCGCCCCTCAGGGGGCTGTATCCAGTGCTGTCATTAGATCACCATGCCTGCTTTGGTTACAGGTCCTCTTTAACATTACACTATTCGCTAAGACAGGGATGCTTAGAATAAGACTATGAAGCTGCAGGTACAAATAGTGATAGCTTGGATGGCATAAACAATCTGACAGGTTCCTTTTAAAGTTATGTTTTGGTCTGTGCTATAGCTTGTAGTGGAATTCACAATGCTACTAATTATTACTAGTCAACAGTAAACTTGTTCACGAAAGAAGAAGCCAATTGCTGGGCAAAAGTGCTGGGAATATGAAGTGAAAATGAAGCTTTAACCTTCATAGTAAAACTTCACAGAGGGGTAGGAAGTGGAGCTGACACGTTTCGAGCATATAAAACAGGCTATCACATGGGCAATAATGGTATTATTACTTTGTAGAGTAAACTTGTTCACTGAAATGGCCACAATGAGTTCATATTATTCAGTGACACAGTGGCATTTCCTACATCAGTGTATGGTACAATGCTTGATGTAAAGACTACAGTTTATATCCTAAAATGTAAAGAACTAGGTCATGCTCTGGGTAATATCAGAGCTGAACATGAATGCTCGTCATGCATTGAATCCAGTAGAAATCGCAATTCAACTTTATAATAAAATGCAATATCATGAAAAGTATGTCAATATTAATATAAAGGGGCCAATTCATCACACAGTTTTAGCCAGAATTAAGCCCTTTGACATCATTCCAGGTCAGCTTCAAAACCTTTTTGAAAAGTGGGAAAAGGCATGGCTAAATGTGGCTGCCAATTTATTTTTATAAAAGTATCCTGAATTACAACAGTAATGTCCTTAAAGAGGACCTGTCACCAAACCAGGCGTGGTGATCTAATTACAGCACTGAATGCAGCATGTCTGCTGCATCCACGCAAGGGGTCCCCCAGCCCTTGAGCCCCCTGTTCCCCGAGATAATACACTTACAAAACTTACATTGAGGAGCCAAATAGGAGGATGGTTAACATAGAGCAGGGCGGGTATAAGCGGTGACATCACCGCAGGGGGCGGGGCTAAGCGGCCATTACTAAAATAAGCTCTGTGTTATGCTGCAGACAAGGGAGACAATGATTGGCATCAGGGAGGTTGTGGTGGGCAGATTAAACATGCAGGGGTGTGAATCTGCCCTTCGGCTCCAGCCACAAGCCACCTCCTATTTGGCTCCTCAATGTACAATTTCTAAGTGTATTATCTCGGGGTACAGGGGGGTTCAAGGGCTGGGGGACCCCCTGCCTGGATGCTGCAGACATGCTGCATCCAGTGCTGTAATTAGATCACCATGCCTGGTTTGGTGACAGGTCCTCTTTAAGTCTTTGAGTAAATTACATCTCTAGCATTGGCAAATGGAGGCCAAAAGATGCAACACATTAATTAAGAGGCACATAACTCTTAATGAATTTAGCACTTTTTGCACAAGTGTCTTCTTCAGCAAGATGAATTATGGGCAAAGTGCTTGCAAAATTGTTAAAATACCTTTTATTGTTTATAGCCACTATATATTAATTTGCAACATGGTTCATGTGTATAAATGTATAGTATCTCCAGAGATCCACTTCAAATACCTCTTTGGATATATTTATGTAAAAAATTGTGTTATGTTTTTGATCTTTGATTTGCTTCAACTTGTCTACTTCCTTCATTTCTAAACAGGATAGAGAAGACTTTGCTTTCCACAGCTCATTGTAAGTGAGAAATACTGATAGCTAAAATAGTTTTGTAATGATACACAAACATGTCTACCTAGTTTAATGTATTCTTTGACAAAGGCAGAAAAATACTAATGTTATCAGGCAGAGGATATATTTTTAAAATCTTTTAGAAAACCTTCCTACAACCAAGCCTTTCTTACACACTTTCATTGAATTAGCAACCACCGTTGCCAATGAAAAGAAGTTTTGTAGTCTCAATGACTTTAACGTAAAGAACACACCTTGTATATTCTTTAATTTGGTAAACTTTGATATAACGTACTTACAACCTCTTATCTAAAACAGGGAATTATGTGGATGTGGAATATTGCTAATAAAATCTTATGATCAAAGCAGCCTCAACATTGAAATAATTAGTGTGTATTTGCAGTAAGAAAAGAATCTACTTATATAATCGGGAGTTGGGATTTCGGGCACTGTAGCCCAATCCCAGACTCCTTAGCGGCACTGCGAGTGATGACGCGCAGCGTCATCACGAGCCGCAGCCGCTCTACAGTTAAAAAAAAATAATTCCTCACCTCTCCCCGAGCCCCCGGAGTCTCCCGCCGTCTTCCGCCGTGTTCCGCTAGGCTCCCGGTGGCTCTGCAGGCTCCCGGTGCCTGCAGAGCTCTTCTACTGCAGTCAAGGACCTGTGGTGATGTCAGAGTCACGTGACACCAGCTTACTCCAGGCAAATCGCGGGTCACGTGACTCTGACATCACCACAGGTCCTTGACTGCAGTAGATAGAAGACCACTGCAGGCACCGGGAGCCTGCAGAGCCACCGGGAGCCTAGCGGAACACGGAGGAAGACGGCGGCAACCACTTCTCTGCACCCTCACCTCTGTCACGCTGCCCTGCGCCCCAGCCTCAATGCCACGAGCCTTTGACAGCCACCGCGGCGCCAGTGTCGCCAGGAGCCGCCGGGAGCCGCCGGAGACCACCCTCTGGGAGAGCCGCCCACTGCCTTGGTGCTGGCACAGAGGGCTCGAGGTGAGGGAGCAGTGTGTGGACGGGGCACTGGTGCACTCATACAACGCCCTCATCTGCAATACACAAGGGGCTGCAGTGGAGAACACTACAAATGCCAAGGTGGCCCACCTTCTATCCACACACCCACCAGAATCATTAAGTATAGCAGCATCTCTCCTCACCCCTCCTCCAGCCTGACCTCTCCTCACCCCTCCATCCAGCCTGACCTCACCCCTCCTCTAGCCTGACCTCTCCTCACCCCTCCTCCTGCCTGACCTCTCCTCACCCCTCCTCCAGCCTGACCTCTCCTCACCCCTCCTCCTGCGTGACCTCTCCTCACCCCTCCTCAAGCCTGACCTCTCCTCACCCCTCCATCCAGCCTGACCTCTCCTTCCCCCTCCATCCAGCCTGACCTCTCCTCCCCCCTCCATCCAGCCTGACCTCTCCTCACCCCTCCATCCAGCCTGACCTCACCCCTCCTCCAGCCTGACCTCTCCTCACCCCTCCTCCTGCCTGACCTCTCCTCACCCCTCCTCCTGCCTGACCTCTCCTCACCCCTCCTCCTGCCTGACCTCTCCTCACCCCTCCTCCTGCATGACCTCTCCTCACCCCTCCATCCAGCCTGACCTCTCCTCACCCCTCCATCCAGCCTGACCTCTCCTCACCCCTCCATCCAGCCTGACCTCTCCTCACCCCTCCATCCAGCCTGACCTCTCCTAACCCCTCCATCCAGCCTCACCTCTCCTCACCCCTCCATCCAGCCTCACCTCTCCTCACACCCTCCTCCAGCCTGACCTCTCCTCACCCCTCCTCCAGCCTGACCTCTCCTCTACCCCTCCTCCAGCCTGACCTCTCCTCACCCCTCCATCCAGCCTGACCTCTCCTCACCCTCCATCCAGCCTGACCTCTCCTCACCCCTCCATCCAGCCTGACCTCTACCCCCCCATCCAGCCTGACCTCTCCTCACCCCTCCATCCATCCTGACCTCCCTCACCCTCCATCCAGCCTGACCTCTCCTACCCCTCCATCCAGCCTGACCTCTCCTCACCCCTCCATCCAGCCTGACCTCTCCTCACCCCTCCATCCAGCCTGACCTCTCCTCACCCCTCCTCCAGCCTGACCTCTCCTCACCCCTCCTCCAGCCTGACCTCTCCTCACCCCTCCTCCAGCCTGCACCTCTCCTCACCCTCCTCCATCCGCACCTCTCCTCACCCCTCCATCCAGCCACCTCACCTCCATCCCCTCCTCCTACCTACCCCTCTCACCTCACCCTCCTCCATCCAGCCTGACCTCACCCCCCTCCTCCAGCCTGACCTCTCACCCCCCATCCAGCCTACCTCTCCACCCTCCTCCAGCACCTCCTCACCCTCCTCCAGCTCACCTCACCCTCCTCCAGCCTGCACCCTCTCCTCACCCCTCCTCCAGCCTGACCTCTCCCACTCCCCACTCCTCTACCCACCGCAGCTACCTCTCCTCACCCCTCCTCCAGCCTGACCTCTCCTCACCCCTCCTCCAGCCTGACCTCTCCTCACCCCTCCTCCAGCCTGACCTCTCCTCACCCCCTCCTCCAGCCTGACCTCTCCTCACCCCTCCTCCAGCCTGACCTCTCCTCACCCCTCCTCCAGCCTGACCTCTCCTCCCCCTCCTCCAGCCTGACCTCTCCTCCCTCCTCCAGCCTGACCTCTCCTCACCCCTCCTCCAGCACTCCCTCCACCTATCCTCCCCCTCCTCCAGCTGACCTCCCTCCCCTCCTACCGCACCTCCTCCTCCACCCCTCCTCCAGCCGACCTCTCTCACCCCTCCTCCAGCCTCACTCTCTTCACCCCACTCCTCCAGCCTCACCTCTCTTCACCCCTCTCCAGCCTGACCTCTCCTCACCCCTCCATCCAGCCTGACCTCTCCTCACCCCTCCATCCAGCCTGACCTCACCCCTCCATCCAGCCTGACCTCTCCTCACCCCTCCATCCAGCCTGACCTCTCCTCACCCCTCCATCCAGCCTGACCTTGACTCTCCTCACCCTCCTCCAGCCTGACCTCTCTCACCCCTCCTCCAGCCGCCTCTCTCACCCCTCCTCCAGCCTCAACCTCTCTCACCCCTCCTCCAGCCCACCTCTCTTCACCCCTCCTCCAGCCTGACCCTCCTCACCCCTCCATCCAGCCTGACCTCTCCTCACCCCTCCATCCAGCCTGACCTCACCCCTCCTCCAGCCTCCTCTCCTCACCCTCCTCCAGCCTGACCTCTCCTCACCCCTCCTCCAGCCTGACCTCTCCTCACCCTCCTCCTAGCCGACCTCTCCTCACCCCTCCTCCATGCCGCACCTCTCCTCACCCCTCCTCCAGCCGCACCTCCCTCACCCCACTCCCTGACCTCTCCTCACCCCTCCTCCAGCCTGACCTCACCCCTCCTCCAGCCTGACCTCTCCTCACCCTCCTCCAGCCTGACCTCCCTACCTCCTCCAGCCTGACCTCTCCTCACCCCTCCTCCAGCCTGACCTCTCCTACACCCCTCCTCCAGCCTGCACCTCTCCTCACCCCTCCTCCAGCCGACCTCTCCTCACCCCTCCTCCAGCCTGACCTCTCCTCACCCCTCCTCCAGCCTGACCTCTCCTCACCCCTCCTCCAGCCTGACCTCTCCTCCCCCTCCTCCAGCCTGACCTCTCCTCGCCCTCCTCCAGCCTGACCTCTCCTCGCCCTCCTCCTCCCAGCCTGACCTCACCCCTCCTCCAGCCTGACCTCACCCTCCTCCAGCCTGAACTCTCCTCACCCCTCCTCCAGCCGCACCTCTCTTCACCCCTCCTCCAGCCGCACCTCTCTTCACCCTCCTCCAGCCTCACCTCTCTCACCCTCCTCCAGCCTCACCTCTCTTCACCCCTCCTCCAGCCTCACCTCTCCTCACCCCTCCTCCAGCCTCACCTCTCCTCACCCCTCCTCCAGCCTGACCTCTCCTCACCCCTCCTCCAGCCTGACCTCTCCTCACCCTCCTCCAGCCTGACCTCTCCTCACCCCTCCTCCAGAATCACCTCTCCTCATCCCTCCTCCAGCCTGATCTCTCCTCACCCCTCCTCCAGCCGCACCTCTCCTCACCCCTCCTCCAGCTGCACCTCTCCTCACCCCTCCAGCCTCTGCTCTCCTCACCCCTCCAGCCTCTGCTCTCCTCACCCCTCCAGCCTCCCGCCACATCATAGTCTGCTATCCACAGAGCCACCTGTATACTCTGCTACCCACACAGCTGCCTGTATACTCGCCTCTATGCTCTGCCACCCACACAGCCGCCTCTATGCTCTGCCACCCACACAGCCACCTCTATGCTCTGCCACCCACACTGCCGCCTCTATGCTCTGCCACCCACACAGCCGCCTCTATGCTCTGCCACCCACACAGCCGCCTCTATGCTCTGCCACCCACACAGCCGCCTCTATGCTCTGCGACCCACACAGCCGCCTCTATGCTCTGCGACCCACACAGCCGCCTCTATGCTCTGCGACCCACACAGCCTCCTCGATGCTCTGCCACCCACACAGCCGCCTCTATGTTCTGCCACCCACACAGCCGCCTCTATGCTCTGCGACCCACACAGCCGCCTCTATGCTCCGCGACCCACACAGCCGCCTCTATACACACAATTCATTTCACCGCGCTCCCGATGCAATTGCATCGGGCCTTTTTACTAGTTGAATATAACAGAGAGTAGTGTGATGTATATATCACAGACTAGTACAAAGAGACTATGACTGGTGCTAATTAGAGATGAACGATCCTTTCCAGGTTTGGTTTGGTTTGGTTTGGGTGGCCAAACTTCCCAGTGTTTTGGAAACCTGTTTGGAGTTGGATGCTTTATGTTTGTAAAGCACTGGAGCAAGCATCTCTGTGGTCAGGTACAGTTGGTGCTTGGTCAGTGCAAGCCAGTACAGTATTTGATCAGCTGGCAGGGGGCTTAAAAGCAGTGGCGTAACTTCAAGCCCAGGGGGCCCGGTGCGAAAGTTTCAGCGGGGCCCCCAATTATTGCAAATCTTCAATATCACTTGTCTTTTTCTATAGGCCAAAAGGACTTTTGGGACCCCTAGGCTGCAGGTCTCGGGTGCGATCACAACCCTGCACCTGTTGTAGTTACACCCCTGTTTAAAAGCATAGTTTTTGCGTGTATTGTGTGTCCAAAATAAATTTGAGGAAAAAAATGCCCTTCCACCCCATCCACAAAAGTGTTTCACTTATGGCTGGCTGTATTCGGGCAGAGAGCTGAACTACAAAGCAGTGACTTCTATTGAGGTTCAAGTCAAGTTCAGGGTCACAAATAGTACACCAAAAAGTTTGGCTGCTCCACTTGAACCTGAACGTCAAAATTTCACTTATCACTAGTGCTAATACCTTCAATGTCCATGATAGCCAAAGTCATGATTTTACTGGAAAATCTTGAAAAAGTTGTCAAGGTATGTGATTTCTCATTAGGAAGGTGGAGGTAGAGTATAAATGTCTTTAAGAGGAAGGATCCACAAAGGTGATTCACTTGAAGATTTAGGAATATTATGAAATGAACACTTTAATAAATGTGTAGTAAATCACTGTAACATTATTTATTAGTTTTAATGGTTTCTTAATTTTCAAGCTGTTCTGTAATTTCGATAAAATGCAAGTATAACTAAATAAAGCATTGTTCAGCAATTAGAGTCTTTGTTTAATTCCACAAGCATGCTTAATATAAGGTCATTTCATACAGTTTGTACTTTTGTACTGGCAAAAACACATATTAGTAGCTATGGTAATTTCCACGACTTAAGCAATTCTTTTATTTGCTCTTTTGGAAAAAAGAAAACTAGAATTGCTTTGTCTCATATTTGAGACCATTTTCTCTGAAACTAAAGGCTCTTTTCTGCTCTTTTAACCACAGTTATTAACTTAAGTGAAAACAGCATTTTCCATCTGCTAAATTAATTTTCCAGGGGTTATAGATGTTACTATTATTTTTTTCATTTGCAATAAAGTGTAACAATATTTACTAAATGTAGAAACCTTATCCTAGTCTGATATTTACACTACCACTATTCCTGACAATATTACCAATTATAAATGATAGACAAGACTTACAGCATTACAAATAACCTTCTTTAGTGCTCAAATGAATCTAAAATGAATGCATCTTTGCTAAGTCTACTCTTCTAGTTTAGATTTCATTAAGTATCTCTTACCATTTTGTGCTAATAGCTGCTATTTAGGTCTATTCATCTCCATAGTAACAGAATACCAAGAAATCCCATGTTGTCTCATCCCACAGTGATACTCCTTTCTATTAGTCTTATACCTCTTTTCAGCATTCATTTGCTAAGTTAGCAAGAGGTAGAAGACAGATAAAGGAGGTTATGTAGTAGTAACAGACTACACAAGATTTGATTGTAGTCTGTTACCAAGGAGACACATAGATCAGTATGGCCTTCTTTTTGTGTAGTCGTAAAAACTTTATCCCTCTCTTAGACTTTCATGGCTGAGATAAGAATAATCCATCTAGGCTATGACAACTAACCATTTGGCTATTTCTACACCACAATTCTTCATGGCAGGAATTGTATTAAGATTGTAAATATTTCAAGGGTTCCTTTGAAATGAAAAAAGACTTTTAACTTGAGTATCTCCTTGCCGCTGTCTGTAGAACAATTTTTCTTTTGCTCGATCTCATTCCAAAGTTATATCCCTACTGGTAATACTAGTAGAAGTGTTCTCTTCAATCAACTAGGCATCTATCGGGGAACTTCTATGTAGGTATTTGCCATTGCTGGTCAATCATGCTCACATCAAATTTCTGCTATATACACCTAGTTGGTTATTGGGAACCCTTTATTATCAGTGGGAGGAAGGCCATAGCTATGAAATGGGAGGGGCACAGAAGAAAAAGAAAAACTGTTCCAGAATCAATGGAGTAGAACCAATTAAAACTGGTTTACATTAAAAAATCCAGTAGAAGGTCCTCTTAATGAGGTTAAGAAGTTGTGGCTTAGATTCATCATTTCTGGCTGTTAGATTTACCACCAAACCTATCATTACAAATTTGTATTCATCACAACACTGTAGGAGACTACAGTGTGACTTATGGGCAAAGAACTCTGTTTCGCTATCATTAAAAGGGTATTCCCATCCCCAAGATGCTTTCCCAATATGCAGCATGTGTAAGAATAATAATATTAGCAAATACCTTAAAAAAATGTATTATAGTTCTCCTGATATAGCCATGTCTGTTATCTCATGTATAGGGTATTACGTTAGTTGAGTTATCCATGGGTATTACATTAGTTTTTAGGTATCCATGGTTACAACCATGCATATAGTGACTGTCAGTTTAGTTAATTGCTAGTGGTTATGACCAAAGATACCTAAGCTACTGCAATGTCCTGCACATGATGTAAGAGACATGGCTATATCAGGAGAACTATACTACATTTCTAATTGGAGGTATTTGCTTTTATTAATATTATTACACCTACTACATATTGGGATAGACTCTTGGAGATGGGAATACCCCTTTAAAGTTCACTAGCCATGCACATAAATAATTTACATAGCACACTAACTCATGATCTCCCTTTATAATATCTTCCATATACAGTGGAAACTTTGATTATGAGCATAATTTGTTCCGAAATATGCTAATTATCCAAATCACTTGTATATCAAAGCAAATTTCCCATAAGAAATGATTGAAATGCAGATGATTTGTTCCAAAACTCAAAATATTTACTGTATTGATATAAAATTATTACAGTTCTGCAATTAATTACTGTTCTATGGTATATACAGCATACATATGTACAGGAAGTTAATCAGTTACAGCACCTAAAGTTGGTTTATTAACCACATCATACATGTACAGTATCCCATATACCGTAGAACAGTATCATGTTCAGAGCATGATGAACACGCAAAGGCTGCAACCCAGACTGTGATAGATGGCTTATGTGCATGCACTAGACGCAATCAATAATAATTGTACTGTATCTGTAACTGCTCAGGGAGGGAGATATACTACTGTAGAGGAGTAAGAAGGGCTCGTACTCTATCTGTGTAAAGTGAGAGGTACAGTACTGTAGAGGGGTTGGCAGAGCTCTTACTGTATCTGTGTAGGAAGGGAGGTAGAGCACTGTAGAGTGGTGGGGAGAGCTTGTACTGTATTAGTGTAGGAAGAGAGGTAGAGTACTGTAGAGTGGTGGGGAGAGTTTGTACTGTATCTGTGTAGGGAGGGAGGTACAGTACTGTAGAGGGATGGGAAGAGCTTGTGCCGTATCTGCGTAGGGAGGTAGGTACAATACTGTAGAGGAACAGGGAGAGCGTGTACTGTATCTGTGTAGGGAGGGAGGTACAGTACTGTGCAGGGGTGGGGAGAGCTTGTACTGTATTTGTGTAGGGAGAGAGGTACAGTACTGTAGAGGGATGAAAAGAGCTTGTACTGTATCAGTGTAAGGAGAGAGGTATATTACTGTAGAGGAATGGGGAGAGCTCGTACTATATCTGTGTAAGGAGAGAGGTACAGTACTGTAGAGGGATGGAAAGAGCTTTTACTGTATTTGTCTAGGGAGGGAGGTACAGTACTGTAGAGGGGTGGTGAGAGCTCGCTCTCAAACCAAGTTACTTGTAATCCAAGGTTCTACAGTATATTTGCTTTTCCTAAAGCTGTAAAACTATTAAGGTAAAATACACTGACATATTTCTTTAAATGAAACAAAATTGTAATTATTTTTTCTTTTACACTGTAATATGTGGATTCTTGGGAAGCCAAAAGGCAGAATTTTCAGTAGTCCGATTAAAGGAGATTTTTTTCTGAATGTAGTGAGCTGTGAATTTTCTTTTATAGACTCGAGCAGATGTTTTCCTGTTAGCTGGAATATTATACAGGGTTTAAACAGATTTATTTTCCTCAGAGAAGATCTACGAAAGATTAAAACATTATGCCACTTGTAGAAAATAAACAGACTTTTTTTTCTAACAGGATAAGCACTACATTATTCAATGGTAAATTAACTTTCAATTACCTGAACCTTTCAGAATACTGTCCTTAACATAATCAGCCGTGCATTATTCCTAATACACGGGATGTGAGTCTGCAGTGTCGTACCCAATTATGTATTTTACAATACCCACAGTTGTCTATTCCAGAAGAAAACAATATGTACAGCTTAGCAATCAATTAGCAATTCACTCTTTTTATGCTAAGCCACCGAATGACAGTAACACGGTTACAGTAACTCATTTGATGCTGGCGCGGACTGCTGAGTGCGTACAGCTGTCAGGCGGCTTCACATGTATCTATCTATAGCTATTCTTTTGAACAAAGCCCACCCACAACTTCTATTTCAATTAGCGGCTCCTGAAAAAAGCGAAATGAAAGCAGCTGTTAAAAAGCACTCCAGCTTCCATGAAATACAGCAAATCCTAACTGTAAATAGCACATTGTAAATCCCTCGTCACCTGTGCTGTCAACTCCTCCTGGGATCACACAGCTAGAGACAATCAGTCCCATCTGTCAACATGCCTCTAGAGGTTGACCTTAGCTCAGTCCATGGTCAATGTTACATTACATCATTCATTACAGCCCACACCTCAGCATTAATAGACCACTCAACATCTCAACCACATTATTTATAGTATTGATGACAAGCCTTTTCCCACTTCATTTTATCCAGCAAATATTCACCAATATCGACTTTTAGGAAAGGAATTATTGATATTTCTATAAAGATTTACTGATGGCTATTATTGAGCATACAGTATGGGATGCCAACTTTACATGTCAAAAGAACTAGAGAGATTCATATCTGTGTCAGAATTGGGAATGTAACTTCTCAAGTTAGTAGTGACTTTGAAGAGTCTTATTCCAGCACTGAAAGGGTTTAATTCCCTGCTAGTGATCCTTTCTACAAAGAAGAACATGTGGATAGGCGCTCTATAAGAAAAGCTCAATGGAGCTGTCCAATGTAGTGTCCACAATGTTATGATACCTATTCCTGTAGCAAGCTAAGCTTCCAGCTGTGTGCCAAGGCTGTTAGAAGTGGCTACTCCCATCTTGTTTCCTGTGATTAGACCAAATGTTATTTCTTATCATTGTATCTGCACCCACGCTTGTGTTCTGCTTTTAGGTCTATTAGAGTTAAGGTATGCTTTTGCTGGTTATTGTTTTCTTTATTCTTTATATGCAGGACCAACAATGCTAAAATGTTTGATGCCTCTATGGGTTTGAAAAATATCACTATTACATTTAGGAATGACTGCTTGCACTTTCTAATTCTCTGCAGGTCCTGATTATTATCAGCACAATACTAATGCCAAACATGTAAAAATATACTAAAGCCAAACATATAAAAATTTGCCATTTCTTGCATTTACACACAAGTTTGAATCATCCCCCCCAAAATAAGTTGAGCTGGGGAAATTCCGCCTGTGAAATGAAGCAAAAGTTTCAGCCTAGAGTAACACTTCTGGTGCTAATAAGATGCACCAAATTCATTAAGTGGTGTGCGCGTCTCTAAAAATATTTGGCACATCTTTTTCCTGAAAAAGATGGCATTCTTACTGAATCAAGGCATAAGGGTTTTAGATGAAAATGTTATGTTAGAAATCACTAGTAGTGATGGGTGAACTTGAACTGTAAAGTTGGGAACACCTAGTGTCCATACCTCAACCCCGAACACAGACTTTGGGTTTGGCTAGTAGGACTGTAAAATTGAGCAATACTTACTGAATTTCTGTGCAGCTCTCACACTTGCTTCTAGGTCAGCTCATTAAGCCTCATACATATTCCCCGAATCATCCTATGTGATTGCTTGCAGTCAGACACCATCTGTGCCAGCATCTGTGATTGGATGCAGTCAGATGCCTTCTGTGCCAGCTCATGTGATTGGTTCCCACACATACACAAGGTTATAAAATAAATAAATAATTGGGACAAAATGCATGGGGGTCCCCTGTGTTTTTTATTTTCAGCAGAGGTAAAGTGGACAGCTACAGTCTACAGCCACCAGATGTGTGCTTTATATTGGCTGGGTATCAAATACAGGGGATCCGATGTAGAGTTCCCCCCAATTTTATACTCAGCTAAGTTAAAGCATACAGCTGGGGGTTGGTAATCTCACCCTGGGGAGGCACATGGTTTTTGCCCCTCTCCTCAGGGTAAGAATAGCAACCACCCCATAATTTGGCATTAACTGCGAGTTCTGCTTTTACACTGATAAAGCCTCAGCTGTGAGAGCGGTGACATCAGTGAGGTACACAGCTGATAGGTCAGATGAACGGTCACTATAATGTAACCTCTCACAGCGATGTAGCAGAGGCTGGAAGCTTTTCTGGACATCCTGTTGTGGAAATACCGTCAGAGCTGGGTATATTTGGGAGCTAATAAATGGATAAAAGTGGATTGTCTGTGTCTGTTATTTTAAATAATGGATTTTTCTCTCTCTCTCTGTGTTATTAAGTGTCATAGAGACCTGAACATGGCTTGATAACAGCTGTCAATTCTCAGCTGTCATTAATCCCCTCTATTATCCACACAAGGGCACTGGAGAAGACCCAGGTAAAACACCAGGATTTGGGCGCTTCTAATGAAAGCACCAAATTCAAGCGTGCTATTCTTACCATGGGAGTCAATAACTATGTGCCTCCGCAGGGGAGAATACCAACCCTCAGCTGTGTGCTTTATCTTGGCTGAGTATCAAAATGTGGGATACCCCACGCAATTTTTAAAATTATTTAGTTAAATAATTTTAAAAAAGCCTGCAAGTGGTCCTTGTTTTTGATACCCAGCCAATATAAAGCACACAGTTTCAGGCTGCAGGCCACAGTTGTCCACTTTACCTGCACTAAGTATCAATACACAGGGGACCCCTATGCATTTTTATTTTAATTATTTATTTTTACACACACGACGACAGGTTCATTGCCATACATGTGTATGGCAGCCAATCATACACATCGGTACAAATTGTGGACGTCTGCGATTTGCTGTTGCAGTCAGTAGAGTGAAAAAACATGAAGCTTAATGAGCAGACCCAGAAGCAAGTGTGACCCCAGCAGGAGACTGGTAAGTAGAATTATCCTGCTTTAATCACCATTTTGTTTTTATTTACAGCCCCCCAGTCCTTACTGTAACCATTTTATATCACTAAAGTTCAGGTCCCCATGACTTATATGGTGTTTAGGGTTTGGGCTCAAGTTTGGGTCAGGTCTGGTCTGAACCTTTTTTTAAAGTCCATCCAGATCCGCAAACCATCTGCAGGTTCGCCCATCTCTATCTATTAGTTATGTAGCTTCTCATATGTATAAAATTAAATTATAATTTCTAAAACTGGGTTACATAGCACAAGGATGGGTAAAATATTAATATCATGTATACTCACTACAGATGAATTAATCTTGAGTTAAATTTCCTGAAATTTGCAGCTTCACATGAATTTAAACATTTGAAGTCGATTCTTGGTTAAAAAAGATCTTGCTCGGCATAATGTCCTACACCTCTGAATCATCAGAGAAAAGGTTAAGGTAATTTTGCATTTTGGTGCGGGCTTCCCCATAATGCCCTGCAGCTATGGCATTTTATAGATTATCATAATTTGTACAGTGGTGCTCAGTACCTGGAGCACCACAGATCTTCAGAGTCACAGGGTAAGTCTCTCTCCTCTGTAGAGTATAAGCTTTTATGGTCATTGGAGTCATTCTCTCTCTTTCTCTTTTCTATAGAGTGTAAGCTCTTATGGTCAGCATGGTCCTCTATCTGTTTCACTCTCCTGTAGAATCTAAGCTTTTAGGGTCAATGAGGTCCTCTTCATCTCACTTTCTCACCTGTTGGGTCATCTCTCTACTGTTGAATGCAAGCTCATATGGTCAGCAGAGTTCTCATTCTTTCTAATCTCGCTCACGTATATTTTGCTAGCAATTACAAGCTTTTCAATACTGAGATTTGCACAAATTTGATTAAGGCGAAATAACATTTTTGTGAAAAATAAACCAAGCTCAGAAAACTTTATTTCCAAAAGAACCTCTCATTTTCTAATACTCACTACCTGTAACCTTTTGGGTCTAGTGCAAGATGCTTCGGTGGTTTACAGCTATATAGTAAGCAGTTCTGTTCTTTGGTCATCTGATTGCTGAGGTCCATGCTTGGTTGAAGTGTCAAGCAACTGAATACATAAAGTAAAAAATATGGCATGTTGTTTTTACCAGTGCAGCCAACCAGAGGAGTCAAGTTACCAAAGAATAGGGGATAATCAGTTCCTGCGACACTGGAGACCACTTGATTAGCCTGCGTTGGACCCACAAGAACTCAAGCAGATGTATATACGTCATTTTACTTATTTTTTTCAACCATCCATTGCATTTGTTAATTTTGTTTTTAATTTGGACAACCATTTACCTTTAAGAGACAAGCATAGGATAGGGTGCAATAAAAATTCATGTAGCCCAATAAAACTAATAAATATTTAATTTTCTCAATAATGAACTAAAGTTCGTGAAAACAAGTTCTTTCAATTCTAGGCAATTTAAGATCAAATCCTCCGAAAGCAGAACATTTTTCCTTCTCCTATTACTTCCCTGTGAAAGTTAATTTCACTAATTGCCTTTAACAGAGAATTAGGATATATAGCTCATTTACTTTAAAGCATTCCTTTTAATAACTTCCAAATGCGGGTGTACAATGTAGTGCTTAATTATTGGCTGTTCTGCAATTTTCAGACATTTAATAAATATATTTGTTAACAGCTGAAATGAAAATGAAGGGTTGGAAAATGTTCATACTGCTACTAAAGTATAAGCTTTAATTAGCGTACTGATGAGAGCTCGCAGATCTAAGAGGTGTCAGAGCTCTGGGTTAAGCTGATGAATACATTATACTACCTGTTCACATGCCAGAAAGATTTGCATAAGACGAATAAGGAGCATGTTTTATCTAAATAGTATATAATTTAGTTTTATATATTGAGTTATGTAATTAAAGCAGTGCCTTAGGAAATGACTTTTCAGATTCTGGCTCAATCTTAGAACAAACTTGACTGGCTCACAAAACAGTTCTTGCACTACCGGCAGGAGACATAAAATCAGAAGCTTCAAACCGTAATCTCTAAAGTCTAATAATAGAGCAGATTTTCAAAGGTCTTAAACTTCCAAAAAAAAACACTTTGATATTAATGTCTTAAGAGATTTTCCTAGAGACTTATAACTGTTGATAAGAGAGTTAGATTCTGTTCTGCAGAACCAACTATTGTTATACAGAACGTACACAGTGTGCACATGCAGTACAGCTTCTATCTACCTATCTAGGGAAGCCAAAAAATGCAGGCAACACTCCAGGTAATGCCGATGCAAAAAAAAAAGATGGTTTATCAGTCCATCTGCATGGTGGCAATATTAATAATTGAGCCTTTGTCAGCCTTGTTTGCATCTGAATTACCTGGAGGAAGATACAGTAGATAGAAGCTGTACTACAGGCCTACACTGCGTATGTTCTGCATAACCAGTGGCGGACCTTGACCCCCGGGGGCCCTGGTGCAGCTATGGTGAGGTGGGGGATGGCTCTGGTGACCGTCGGCGCGGTCCGGGGGGAGTGTGGGGTGGAGCTGGCGGCCATCGGAGAGGTGTTTGCGGCGGCTCTCCTACCTGCTGAGCCACGCCGAGCGTGCTCCTGGGAGCCGGAAAGGTAGAGGAGAGGAGGGGCGGGATCAGGCCTGACCCTCCTCTCCTCTGACAACGGCTTAGGGGTTCGGCTGGGGGCCCCCCTGCAGGCTTTAAGGGGTCCCCTAGCCGGTCAGGGCCCTGGTGCAGCTGAACAAGCTGCACTACAATAGTTCCGCCCCTGTGCATAACAATACTTGATTCACCAGATTAGGATCCAACTCTCATCAAGTTGGCTCTATCAAAACTTAAAGAATCTAAATTAACTTATATTTTCTGCTTATTTTAATATATAAAATGTATATTTTATTATACCTCATTTCTCTTGAGCTTTTCTACTACAATTTTTCTCTTAGAGAAAAGTTTGTTTTTTATATATTAATGTATATGAGCATTCTTATTTTGGGACAAACGTATTGAAAATTTAGAACTGTGACCATATAGCAAAGCTGTGTGTACAATCCACAGAAGAACCGTATGTATGAAGCAGAGCTGTATATAGAGTATTTTGAAGAACTGTGTGTATATAGGAGAGCTGAGTGTTTAGGTAGAAGACCTATATTTGTAGATACAGCCAAGCTCAGTGTGCATGTGGAAGTGTTAGGGCCCCTTCACACTTGGCAACGCCCCAGGGATCCCGACAATGATCCCACCTGGTAGGGATCGCTGGTGCATTGCTATGTGATCGCTGGTGAGATGTCAAACAGTCAGATCTCACCAGCAATGCAGCAACAATATTGCGGACATTGGGACCCTGTCACTCTCGGGCATAGTGTTAAGATCATTGGTCATTGTCCCTGTCAAACACAGTGATGCACGCGGCCCAGCGGGAGTGCAACAAACAAAATATGGTCCAGAATGGTTTGTAATGAGCAGCGATCTCACTGCAGGGGCCTGATCGCTGCTACATGTCACACTAAGCGAGATCGCTGTTGAGGTCGCTGTTTTGTCAAAAAACTTGTGACTCAGCAGCTAGCGATGTCGTTTAGTGTGACGGGGGTTTAATGTACAACTAACAACAATTTAAAACAATTGGAGGGAAAAATAGAAAACCCTGAAGCTTATTGTGACACTGGTATTGACTTTATTTAATTTACATTAAATTAGTATGAAAACACATTCTGACTTGCCTCTGGTGGTGACAGGACAATTGTGTACAAGATAATTGTGTACGGACAATTGTGTACAGACAATTGTGTACAGGGCAATTGTGTCCAAGGACAATTGTGTACAAGGACAATTGTGTACAGGGCAATTGTGTACAAGGCAATTGTGTACAAGGCAATTGTGTACGGACAATTGTGTACAAGGCAATTGTGTACGGACAATTGTGTACAAGGCAATTGTGTACGGACAATTGTGTACAAGGCAATTGTGTACGGACAATTGTGTACAAGGCAATTGTGTACGGACAATTGTGTACAAGGCAATTGTGTACGGACAATTGTGTACAAGGCAATTGTGTACGGACAATTGTGTACAAGGCAATTGTGTACGGACAATTGTGTACAAGGCAATTGTGTACGGACAATTGTGTACAAGGCAATTGTGTACGGACAATTGTGTACAAGGCAATTGTGTACGGACAATTGTGTACAAGGCAATTGTGTACGGACAATTGTGTACAAGGCAATTGTGTACGGACAATTGTGTACAAGGCAATTGTGTACGGACAATTGTGTACAGACAATTGTGTACAAGTGTGTACAAGGACAATTGTGTACAGGGCAATTGTGTACAAGGCAATTGTGTACAAGGCAATTGTGCACGGACAATTGTGTACAAGGCAATTGTGTACGGACAATTGTGTACAAGGCAATTGTGTACGGACAATTGTGTACAAGGCAATTGTGTACGGACAATTGTGTACAAGGCAATTGTGTACGGACAATTGTGTACAAGGCAATTGTGTACGGACAATTGTGTACAAGGCAATTGTGTACGGACAATTGTGTACAAGGCAATTGTGTACGGACAATTGTGTACAAGGCAATTGTGTACGGACAATTGTGTACAAGGCAATTGTGTACGGACAATTGTGTACAAGGCAATTGTGTACGGACAATTGTGTACAAGGCAATTGTGTACGGACAATTGTGTACAGACAATTGTGTACAAGTGTGTACAAGGACAATTGTGTACAGGGCAATTGTGTACAAGGCAATTGTGTACAAGGCAATTGTGTACGGACAATTGTGTACAAGGCAATTGTGTACGGACAATTGTGTACAAGGCAATTGTGTACGGACAATTGTGTACAAGGCAATTGTGTACGGACAATTGTGTACAAGGCAATTGTGTACGGACAATTGTGTACAAGGCAATTGTGTACGGACAATTGTGTACAAGGCAATTGTGTACGGACAATTGTGTACAAGGCAATTGTGTACAAGGCAATTGTGTACGGACAATTGTGTACAAGGCAATTGTGTACGGACAATTGTGTACAGACAATTGTGTACAAGTGTGTACAAGGCAATTGTGTACGGACAATTGTGTACAAGGCAATTGTGTACGGACAATTGTGTACAAGGCAATTGTGTACGGACAATTGTGTACAAGGCAATTGTGTACGGACAATTGTGTACAAGGCAATTGTGTACGGACAATTGTGTACAAGGCAATTGTGTACGGACAATTGTGTACAAGGCAATTGTGTACGGACAATTGTGTACAGACAATTGTGTACAAGTGTGTACAAGGACAATTGTGTACAGGGCAATTGTGTACAAGGCAATTGTGTACAAGGCAATTGTGTACGGACAATTGTGTACAAGGCAATTGTGTACGGACAATTGTGTACAAGGCAATTGTGTACGGACAATTGTGTACAAGGCAATTGTGTACGGACAATTGTGTACAAGGCAATTGTGTACGGACAATTGTGTACAAGGCAATTGTGTACGGACAATTGTGTACAAGGCAATTGTGTACAAGGCAATTGTGTACGGACAATTGTGTACAAGGCAATTGTGTACAGACAATTGTGTACAGACAATTGTGTACAAGTGTGTACAAGGCAATTGTGTACGGACAATTGTGTACAAGGCAATTGTGTACGGACAATTGTGTACAAGGCAATTGTGTACGGACAATTGTGTACAAGGCAATTGTGTACGGACAATTGTGTACAAGGCAATTGTGTACGGACAATTGTGTACAAGGCAATTGTGTACGGACAATTGTGTACAAGGCAATTGTGTACGGACAATTGTGTACAAGGCAATTGTGTACGGACAATTGTGTACAGACAATTGTGTACAAGTGTGTACAAGGACAATTGTGTACAGGGCAATTGTGTACAAGGCAATTGTGTACAAGGCAATTGTGTACGGACAATTGTGTACAAGGCAATTGTGTACGGACAATTGTGTACAAGGCAATTGTGTACGGACAATTGTGTACAAGGCAATTGTGTACGGACAATTGTGTACAACGCAATTGTGTACGGACAATTGTGTACGGACGATTATTTACAGACAAGTATAGGGAAAACAAAAAATTAAACGTCCAAAAAAAGGAAATACTTTATTCATCATTGATTTTAACGTAAGATTGCTTATTGAATAACAGTTTCAAAGCTTCTTCTATTCTTATTCTACAAATATTGCTGGTCTTGTCTATCGTGCCTGCATGTTGCTGATCGCTCGTAGATACCGCAGCTTGTCTCCTTGATTGTGATAATCAGCCACTTTCACACGCAGTCGTTCAGTTAGCTGGACATACTTGCTTCGTGGATGCTCAACATTCAGTACCTCAGCATTCTGGGCTGTAAGTCTATGAATTGCCATGTCACTAATGAGTCCGTTGAACAGTTTCCACACGGTAGGATGAGCACAAAGAAAGAGTGCTTGTAAGGCGTTATGAAACCCCTCGCAGCAATTCGTGGTCTTGGGGGCAGAGGCCAAAGCGTCAGCATAATGATTCCAGACCTCTGGAGTAAACCTTGCGTTTCGAAAGCGTCCACCTACTCCTGGCCCCCTAACGTAGGTATGCTCAAAGTAGGAGAGGAGCTGATTGGTAGCATCATCATCAGGGAAGATTTGGGCTAGTTCGTCATACCTTGCACTTACTTCGGCTGGTGGGACAAACGCCAAGGAGGCCAAAGATTTTACCTTGAGATTGAACTCTCCATCCTCAGCCTCAAATTCAGCCTTTAGGCCCAGCTCATTGACCTTTCGAATAATGGACTGGCTCAGATGAAAGAAGCAGCCAGAAATCGCTGCAGCTGGAAACTCATCTTGGAAAGCTGACATTGCTGCCATCTCAAAGTCAAGAAGAATTTTCTGGGGATTTGCACCTGGCATCAACCCTTTGAGCGCCGTGATCATTCGACGATAGGTTGGACCAGTCTTGTTTGGCAGCAGGCAGTAGATCAGGGGAGGATAGGAGTTGCTGACTTTTGCATGGAGAGAATACAGCTGAAAGAACATGGTTGGCACCACCTTGAACGTTCCATCGCCAAACCATGTCTCTCCTCTTTCGAAATAAGGCAACAGTTCATTGCTACCAATGGCAAGAATCCTGTGGGGGTCATCTCTTGCAGAGTCATATAAAATGATGTCGCTGTATTCCTGGGGGATAGCAAAATTGATGCTTTGAGGAGGAGTCAGCATGGTGTTTGCTCGCTGCCTGACCCGACGTGTATTTCGCTCAACGTCACTTCGCTTGGGCATTCGAGACAACACGTCATCAGACCTGTCTCGAAGAACCTGTCCAACAATGCTTCTAGTAGATGCTTGAGAGCTGATTGCTTCTTGCCTCAGAGCAGCCATTGTAGCTCTGGCTTCAGCTTGAACTGGATCTGCAGAGTGACTGTGCTCAGTCGGCTGTTTAACAATCGCGGCTCCAGATGTGTGCATGCGTGCGGGACACTTGAATTTGTTGACTTGCCTGCACCGCCATTCTTTGATGCTGTCATCACGTGTCCTGTGCAGGATATACTCGTGTCCCCCAAGCCTAAGGACATCTTTGTCTTTTTCAGACTTGCTCATAGTAAAAGTCATGGTGAAAGTTGCAAGGGGTGAGTAATGAAACTGAAAGTAAGCGTCATTGTGAAAGTGGCCTGTACAAGTGGCCTGTACACAAATAATTGCCTTGTACACAATTGTCCGTACACAATTGCCTTGTACACAATTGTCTTGTACACAATTGTCCGTACACAATTGCCTTGTACACACTTGTACACAATTGTCTGTACACAATTGTCCGTACACAATTGTCCGTACACAATTGCCTTGTACACAATTGTCCGTACACAATTGCCTTGTACACAATTGTCCGTACACAATTGCCTTGTACACAATTGTCCGTACACAATTGCCTTGTACACACTTGTACACAATTGTCTGTACACAATTGTCCGTACACAATTGTCCGTACACAATTGCCTTGTACACAATTGTCCGTACACAATTGCCTTGTACACAATTGTCCGTACACAATTGCCTTGTACACAATTGTCCGTACACAATTGCCTTGTACACTATTGTCCGTACACAATTGCCTTGTACACAATTGTCCGTACACAATTGCCTTGTACACTATTGTCCGTACACAATTGCCTTGTACACAATTGCCTTGTACACAATTGCCCTGTACACAATTGTCCTTGTACACAATTGTCCTTGGACACAATTGGCCTGTACACAATTGTCTGTACACAATTGTCCGTACACAATTATCTTGTACACAATTGTCATGGAACCGCCTCTGGTAAATCACAAATGAGAATTACCTGTAATAAATTGCCATTGCTCATGTGACATGAATTAGTCAATGAATGATGACTTCAGTGCTTTAACCCCTTCACTACCCAGAGATTTTTCGTTTTCATTTTTTCCTCCCTTCTTCCAAGAGCCATAACTTTAATATTTCTCTGTCAATATAGACATATGATGGCTTGTTTTTTGTGGGACAAGTTGTTCTTTCAGATTAAATCATTTAATTTACTATATAGTTTACAGACAAATGGGACAAAAATTCAAAGTGCGGTGAAACTGCAAAAAAGTGTAATTACATGTTTGCTTTGGGGTTTTTATTCACCATGTTCACTATATGGTAAAACTGACATGACGGTGTGGTGCCTCGGGTCGGTACAAGTTTATAGATACCAAACATGTATACTTTTACTGTTATCTACATTAGGAAAAAAAATGTACAAGTTTGAAAAAAAAAGAATTGCACTTTTTGCAAAATGTTCCATGAGCTTTAGCGTTCTCATTTTTTCTGGATCTGGGGCTGTGTAATGGTTTATTTTTTGTGGCTTGAGGTGACATTTCTAATGATACCATTTTTGGGTGGTTGTGCTATTTTGATCGCCTGTTATTACATTTTATAGCAATGTTGCAGTGACCAAAATAACTTAACTTTGGTGTTTGGAACTTTTTTCCGTTGCGCAATTTACAGCTCTGATTAATTGATTTTATATCTTGATAGACCGGGCATTTCTGAATGCATTGATACCAAATATGTGTATTTTTTAATTTTTTTTTATACTTTGATTTTCAATGGGGCAAAAGGGGGGTGTTTTGAAGTTTTGTGTTTTTTTCATATTGTTAAAAATTTTTATTTTTTAATTAATTCTATATTTTATAGGGCACCACTGTGCTGCACAGTCCGATAGCTTGCAGCTCATCAGGACATGGCACAAATGATTACTGTGTGTGGTTGGCAGCACTTGCCAACAAGTCACAGGAAGTGAACTCTGATAGCATCCGGGGTCACTTCAGAAACCCTAAAGCTATCAGGTGACAGCCAGAGATCCTGCAATCTTATTTCCGATCATGTCGGGAAATGGCACGATCCCCACCTAGGCACTTTTGGATCATGCTGTCAGTGAATGATCCAAGGGGTCAACAACACTGATCGGATCGCAGATTTGATCGGTGCTGTTAGCCTTACATCTCAGCTGATGAGATCAGCCTAGCTGTTGGAGAAATGATGTGAGCTCACCGCCAGAGCTCACATCAAAGTGCAGGACACGACTCATGGCGTACATATACAAGGTTAAAAAGCCACATGGTAGGGCTTGTTCTTTTGTCACAATTGTTAAGACAAAGGAGCTGACTGAGGACATCAGAGCTGCTATTATTAGCAATACAAGACTTTCAGAGGACATAAGGCTATCTTCAAAGACCTTGGCATCCCAGTTTCAACAGTGCACAATATTATTAAGAAGTTTGCAAAGCATGACATCTTCAAGAACCTCCCTGGACATGGGGCAAAGAGGAAAATTGGCAATACATGTCTTTGAATTTTGGTGTGAATGGGCGAAAAAAACTCCACATCAAACATCTATAGACCTGAAGGCCAACCTGGAACAGTCTGGAGTCATGATTTCAACAAGTGCCATATGCAACACACTAAACAAAGCAGAGCTTTACAGGCAAAGGCCAAGAAAGAAACCATTGCTGAAGAAAAGACGTAACAAGGAACAACTGATCTTTTCCAAAGATTGCCTAGACAAAACACAATTCTGTTGATAAAAAGTGTTCTATGGACAGATGATACAAAAATGGAATGTTTTAAAATGGCCAGCAATGAGTCCTGACCTCAGTCCCATTGAAATTTTTTGGGGTGAGCTAAAATCTGCCATTGGGTAAAAGAACCTTGTAAACATTCAAGAGCTAGCACAAACTGCAAAGGAAGCTTGGAAGAAAACACCAGCTGAGAAGTGCAAGAAGCTTATAGATGGCTACAAGTAACATTTGGAAACTTTAATCAATGCCAAAGGGTGTTCAACCAAGTATTAATTAGGGGCCTTTATTGCTTCACATGCTGTTTTTTTGTGTTTCTTCTTTGAAATTGCAACATGTATGTTGTCAAACAATGCTTTATTGTTCTATTACATTGGGCCTCTAATTAAAAAATCCAGAGGATATAACTTTGGCACATTTCCATTTATTTCTGAAGATATTGCACAGTGTAAGAAAAAAATGAAGGGTGCCAATAATGCTGAACAGCACTGCTTTAAAGGTATGTGTGTATGATATACATTCTCTACAAATACATTCACATTAGTTCACCATAGTGCATTTAACCTCTTAAGGACCGAGTCACTTTGCAGCTTAATGACCGGACCATTTTTTTGTAATTCTGACCACTCTCCCTTTATGAGGTAATATCTCTGGAACGCTTCAACGGATCCTAGCGATTATGAGATTGTTTTTTCGTGACATATTGGGCTTCATGTTAGTATTAAATTTAGGTCGATAATTTTTGCGTTTATTTGTGAAAAAATAAAAAATTTGGCAAAACATTTTAAAATTTAGCAATTTTCAAATTTTTAATTTTTATTCTGCTAAACCAGAGCGTTATGTGACACAAAATAGTTAATAAATCACATTTACCACATGTCTACTTCACATCAGCACAATTTTGGAAGAAAAAAAAAAATTTGGTAGGACGTTATAAGGGTTTAAAGTTCATCAGCAATTATTCATTTTTCCAGCAAAATTTACAAAACCATTTTTTTAGTGACCACATCACATTTGAAGTCCCTTTGAGGGGTGTACATGACAGAAAACGCCCAAAAGTGACACCATTCCAAAAACCGCACCCCTCAAGCTACTCAAAACTACACCCTTCAGGTGCTTCACAGGAACTAAAATAAAGTTGAAGGAAAAAATGGACATTTTAATTTTTGTAACAAAAATGTTCTTTTGGCCTCAATTTTTTCATTTTCACATGGGCAACAGGATAAAATGCATCCTAAAATTTGTTGGGCAATTTCTCCTGAGTACACGGATACCTCATATGTGGTCATAAACCACTGTTTGGGCGCACGGCAGGACTGAGAAGGGAAGGAGCGCAATTTGAATTTTATAGCCAATTTTCCGTTCAAAAAGTGAAATGGCGCTCCTTCACTTCTGAGCCCTGCCGTGCGCCCAAACATTGGTTTATGACCACATATAAGGTATCGGTGTACTCAGGAGAAATTGCCCAACAAATTTTGTGATGTATTTTATCCCTTTGCCCATGTGAAACTGAAAAAATGTAGGCAAAAAGAAATATTTTGTGAAAAAAAAGTGTTTTTTTTAATTTTTATGGATGAATTTGTGAAGCATCTGGGGATTCAAAGTGCTCACTATGCATCTAGATACCTTCCTTAGGGGGTCTAGTTTCCAAAATGGGGTCATTTGTGGGGGAGCTCCAATGTGGAGACACACGGGGACCCTCTATACGCGACATGGTGTCCGCTAACAATTTGAATGGAAAATGAGCTCAAATTGTTAGCGGACACCATGTCGCGTTTGGAGGGTCCCTGTGTATCTCCACATTGGAGCTCCCCCACAAGTGACCCCATTTTGGAAACTAGACCGCCGAAGGAACGTATCTAGATGCATAGTGAGCACTTTGAACTCCCATATGCTTCAGAAATTCATCCGTAAAAATGAAAAAGCACTTTTTTTTCCACTAAAAAATTATTTTTTCATTATTACGGATCAATTTGTGAAGCATCTGGGGGTTCAAAGTGCTCACTATGTACCTAGATATGTTCCTTTGGGGGTCTAGTTTCCAAAATGGGGTCACTTGTGGGGGAGCTCCAATGTGGAGACACACAGGGACCCTCCAAACGCGACATGGTGTCCGCTAACCATTTGAGCTCATTTTCCATTCAAATTGTTAGCGGACACCATGTCGCGTTTGGATGGTCCCCGTGTGTCTCCACATTGCAGCTCCCCCACAAGTGACCCCATTTTGGAAACTAGACCCCCCAAGGAACGTATCTAGATGCATAGTGAGCAATTTGAACCCCCATATGCTTCAGAAATTCATCCGTAAAAATGAAAAAGCACTTTTTTTTCCACTAAAAAATTATTTTTTCATTATTACAGATCAATTTGTGAAGCATCTGGGGGTTCAAAGTGCTCACTATGCAACTAGATACGTTCCTTAGGGGGTCTAGTTTCCAAAATGGGGTCACTTGTGGGGGAGCTCCAATGTGGAGACACACCGGGACCCTCCAAACGCGACATGGTGTCCGCTAACAAATTGAGCTAATTTTCCATTCAAATTGTTAGCGGACACCATGTCGCGTATGGAGGGTCCCGGTGTGTCTCCACATTGGAGCTCCCCCACAAGTGACCCCATTTTGGAAACTAGACCCCCTAAGGAACGTATCTAGATGCATAGTGAGCACTTTGAACCCCCAGATGCTTCAGAAATTCATCCATAAAAATGAAAAAGCACTTTTTTTTCCACAAAAAGTTTCTTTTTTCATTTTTACGGATCAATTTGTGAAGCACCTGGGGGTTCAAAGTGCTCACTATGCATCTAGATACGTTCCTTTGGGGGTCTAGTTTCCAAAATGGGGTGACTTGTGGGGGAGGTCCAATGTGGAGACACACAGGGGCTCTCCATACGCAACATGGTGTCCACTAACAATTGGAATTGTTAGCGGACACCTTGTAGGATATAAAGAGACCCTATGTGCCTAAACATTGGAGCTCCCCCACAAGTGACCCCATTTTGGAAACTAGACCCCCCAAGGATTATATCTAGATGACTTTGAACCCCCAGGTGCTTCACAAATTGATCCGTAAAAATGAAAAAAGAAACTTTTTTGTGGAAAAAAAAGTGCTTTTTCATTTTTATGGATGAATTTGTGAAGCATCTGGGGGTTCAAAGTGCTCACTATGCATCTAGATACGTTCCTTCGGGGTCTAGTTTCCAAAATGGGGTCACTTGTGGGGGAGCTCCAATGTTCAGGCACACAGTTAGGGTCTCTCCATACCCGACATGGTTTCCGCTAACAATTGGAGCTAATTTTCTATTGAAATTGTTAGCGGACACCATGTCGCATATGGAGAACCCGTGTGCCACCAGCACAAGGGCAACTGGTAGAGTTGGGGTACAGCACCAGAAAATGCCGCCTCTTAATGAATGCGCTATTTTCTTGGGTGGCTGTGGGTTGAAATTTGCAGCGCGGGGGACCCACAACATTTGGGTCTCTCCACGCTGAGGATTCCAGTCAGCCAGCTACCAAGTTGTACATGGCTGCCTACAAAAAATACAGCGAAGCCCATTTTTTTTTATTTCTAGAACTAATTCTAGAAAAAAAAAAATGACGTAGGGCTCCGCCATATTTTTGGTCCAGCCAGGTACAACTTGGCAGCTACAGACTGCCAGCAACCCCCAGCTGCCTCGTTGTACCTGGCTGCAACCAAAAATACAGCAAAGCACATTTTTTTTTATTTCTAGAACTAATTCTAGAAAAAAAAAATGGCGTAGGGCTCCGCCATATTTTTGGTCCAGCCAGGTACAACTTGGCAGCTACAGACTGCCAGCAACCCCCAGCTGCCTTGTTGTACCTGGCTGCAACCAAAAATACAGCGAAGCCCATTTTTTTTTCATTTCTAGAACTAATTCTAGAAAAAAAAAATGACGTAGGGCTCCGCCATATTTTTGGTCCAGCCAGGTACAACTTGGCAGCTACAGACTGCCAGCAACCCCCAGCTGCCTCGTTGTACCTGGCTGCAACCAAAAATACAGCAAAGCACATTTTTTTTTAATTTCTAGAACTAATTCTAGAAAAAAAAAATGGCGTAGGGCTCCGCCATATTTTTGGTCCAGCCAGGTACAACTTGGCAGCTACAGACTGCCAGCAATCCCCAGCTGCCTTGTTGTACCTGGCTGCAACCAAAAATACAGCGAAGCCCATTTTTTTTTATTTCTAGAACTAATTCTAGAAAAAAAAAATGACGTAGGGCTCCGCCATATTTTTGGCCCAGCCAGGTACAACTAGGCAGCTGGGGGCTGGAATCCTCAGCACAGAGAGGCCCAAGCATTCTGGGCCCCCCATGCTGCGAATTGCAGCCCGCAGCCGCCCCAGAAAATGGCGCATTCATTGAAGGCCATTTTCTGGCGCTGTACCCATGCTCTTCCAGTTGCCCTGGTGCCGGTGGCAAACTGGGTAATAAAGGGGTTAATGCCAGCTTTTTATTGGCAGCTGGCACTAAGCCCGAGATTCATAATATTGGGCCAATGTTAGACCCGCCATTAGGAATCTCTGGTAATTAGTCAATAAATACACACAGAGAAAAATATTTTTATTAGAAAAAAAACACAAACAAATTTTGGACTCCATCTTTATTATAAAAAGATCTGACGTAGTCCACAACGAAGGTCCCACGACGCTCGATCGTTTCCAATGGGATCCCCATGCAGGGGGATGGGGGATCAGGGATCCCCATGCAGGGGGATCAGGATCCCCATGCAGGGGGATGGGAGATCAGGGATCCTCATGCAGGGGGATGGGGGATCCCCATGCATGGGGATGGGGCATCAGGGATCCCCCTGCAGGGGGATGGGGGATCAGGGATCCCCATGCAGGGGGATGGGGGATCAGGGATCCCCATGCAGGGGGATCAGGGATCCCCATGCAGGGGGATGGGGGATCAGGGATCCCCATGCAGGGGGATCAGGGATCCCCCTGCAGGGGGATGGGAGATCAGGGATCCCCATGCAGGGGGATGGGAGATCAGGGATCCTCATGCAGGGGGATGGGGGATCCCCATGCATGGGGATGGGGCATTAGGGATCCCCCTGCAGGGGGATGGGGGATCAGGGATCCCCATGCAGGGGGATCAGGGATCCCCATGCAAGGGGATGGGGGATCAGGGATCCCCATGCAGGGGGATCAGGGATCCCCCTGCAGGGGGATGGGGGATCAGGCATCCCCATGCAGGGGGATCAGGGATCCCCCTGCAGGGGGATGGGAGATCAGGGATCCCCATGCAGGGGGATCAGGGATCCCCCTGCAGGGGGATGGGGGATCAGGGATCCCCATGCAGGGGGATGGGGGATCAGGGATCCCCATGCAGGGGGATCAGGGATCCCCATGCAGGGGGATGGGGGATCAGGGATCCCCATGCAGGGGGATCAGGGATCCCCCTGCAGGGGGATGGGAGATCAGGGATCCCCATGCATGGGGATCAGGGATCCCCCTGCAGGGGGATGGGAGATCAGGGATCCCCATGCAGGGGGATCAGGGATCCCCCTGCAGGGAGATGGGAGATCAGGGATCCCCATGCAGGGGGATCAGGGATCCCCATGCAGGGGATGGGGATTAGGGATCCCCATGCAGGGTGATCAGGGATCCCCATGCAGGGGGATGGGGGATCAGGGATCCCCATGCAGGGGATCAGGGATCCCTGCAGGGGGATGGGAGATCAGGGATCCCCATGCAGGGGTGGGATCCCAAGGGATCAGTCCCTGCAGGGGGATGGGAGATCAGGGATCCCCATGCAGGGGGATCAGGGATCCCATGCAGGGGGAATGGGGGATCAGGGATCCCCATGCAGGGGGATCGGGGAGGTCTTACCAGACGTCGGGCGGCGGTGAGAGCGGCGGTGAGAGGAAGCCGGAAGACGCAGGCAGGAGGACGCAAGCGGGAGGCGGCGGCGGCAGGAGGAGGTGAGTACCGGTCACCGGCGGGGCGGGGGGCCGGGGACAGCGGGGGGGGGCCCAGAAACAGCAGGGGACGGGGGATAGTGGGGGGGGCCCAGAAACAGAAGGGGACGGGGGATAGCGGGGGGGCCCAGAAACAGCAGGGGACAGGGGAATGAGCCGGGGGGGGCCGGCAGATGACACAGCGGGGGACAGGGGGATGAGCCGGGGGGGGGGGCAGACACAGCGGGGGACAGGGGTATGAGCGGGGGGGCAGACACAGCTGGGGGACAGGGGGATGAGCGGGGGGCAGACACAGCAGGGGACAGGGGGATGAGCGGAGGGCAGGCACAGCGGGGGACAGGGGGATGAGCAGGGGGGGCAGACACAGTGGGGGTCAGGGGGATGAGGGGGGGGGTGATGCACATCAGAGGGCACAAGCAGGGGATGTGTGCAGGAGCCGGGCACAGCTGAAAGCCCGGCTCCTGCAGAGATCATGCAGGGAAGTGCTGACATTCAGCACTTTCCTGCGCGATTTTGATGTGATCGGTCGGTCAGATTGACTGACCGATCACATCGCTCTGAGTGTGGGGACCCCTAAAAAGGGTCCCCACACCTCTGCCCTGACCCTCAGCTGTCACTGACAGCTTTTAGAATTGAACTGTCACTGTTCGTTTAGAAGCAGTGACAGTTCAAAGCCATGACGAGTATACTCGTCATGATGCGGGAACTGACATCTTTTCATGACGAGTATACTCGTCATTAGTCGTAAAGGGTTAAATTAGTGAAATTAACCCCTACACTTTTTATTACCAATAGAGATCTATTAATTAGTAGCAAATTTTTTTTTCTACTTTCTGCTGTCCAAAACTTGAGGTGCATTTTATAGTAGGGTGTTACCATAGTCTGAAAAATATGGTATGTATTTATATAAAATATTTCATTAATGTCACCACTGGGTATACAACTTTTTCTTCAATTCAACCAGAATCTACCTACTGCATGTCCCATTTGCAACTCTGGCCTTTTTTCTGTACCAAAAGTTTGTGAGATTCAGAGCAAAAACGGAGCCCAATGTAATAGGTATGCACTCTACAGGTTGTTATATCTGGCATCTGCAGTTGGCTGAAGCTCCTTCTAGGGAACCTTTGTTGCCAGGTGGTAACTCTACATTTCATTAAAACATGTTGACTACACAAGTCATCATATTAAAGTAAAAATATAGATTTATAAAAAAAAAATTGCCACTAACATGGGGGCATTTTCTTTATTCAAAGGGTAGTGAGCAGCATACCGAATTCTATAAAAGCTGAATAAATATGTAGAATATTTTAACTATGAACACTAGAATTTTTTATTGATCCGAAGTTCATGTGAATAAAATGGTGTTCAGATCTATGGAATACAAGAACATAATTTAAATAGAATTTAACTAATATAATCATACACTTTATTTATTATGCAATGTTTATATAGCACCAACATACTCCACAGTGCTTTAAGGGGCCATCACATGCGTCAATATCGCTGTCAATATCGCTGCTGCACGTGACGTTGCAGCGATATTGACGCATGTGACAGGGCGCATCAACTGGCAATAAATAATGGTTGATGGTCACCAGGTTTTTGGTCCAGTCACCCGGTGGACACGCAGCATTGCTGCGTGTGACACCGGGAGATGCGATAAGCCGGCTCCCAGTGCCTCTCAGCAAGCGCTGGGAGCTGGTACTCATGGTAAACTGCGGGTAACTAGGCAGTGCGCGCTGCCTAGATACTCAATGCATACCTTGGTTACCAGCCTTCTCCGCTCACCGGCTGGTATCCAAGGTACACAGCGGGTAACCAGGGACCCTAGTTACCCGCTGTGTACCCTGGATACCAGTCGGTGAGCAGAGAAGGTTGGTAACCAAGGTATACATCGGATATCTAGGCAGCGCGCGCTGTCTAGTTACCTGCAGTTTACCATGGATACCATCCTGCAGACATCGTGGAAACAATATTTAAATAATTTCCACGATGTCGCTGGTTCAATGATCGCTGGTGAGTCTGCATGTGTGACAGCTCACCAGCGATCAGCCGTCAATGTTGCCAGCGATCAGATCGCTGGCGACATTGACGTGTGTGATGCCGGCTTTACAGAGATTATCATCAATGTCCTACACAATCTAAATTCTCTATCAGTATGTTTTTGGAGAGTGGTAGGAAACCAGAGAAACTGGAGGAAACTAATGCAAACACAGGGAGAAACTCCTTGCAGATGTTGTTCTTGGTGGGATTTTAACCCAGGACCCCAACACTGCAAAACAATAGTGAAACCCACGGAGTCAATGTGCTACTCATTAAAAAGAGCATGGGTCCTTCTCTATGAATTGTTCTGTAGTTTTTGTTATACTTACATGCAAGAATGGAGCAATAAAGGGAGCAGTGTCTGGAATCTGGTAACCGATAGGAATAAAACTGGACACATATAGGTGACTATTGCATATAGGGATGTTCTACAACACATTTTGTGCTGAAGAGATTATCTAGATGCAGTTGTTTACAGGAATGAACACTAAAATCAGTTGCTTTACAAGAATGTATACTTTTCAATCCCCCGAGTTACCTATTGACTATTTTTTTAAAAGAAAACAGGGATTGATTTTGTCCCGAAGACTATAGCTTTGAGACAGTATCTTTGTCAGCAAATCAAACTGGCAAGAAGAGAACAGTAACTCAAATAATGATGGCTTCAAAGCCATCAAATAATAATACCTTCAATGCTAAGACATATATTCCCTTTATGGATTGACACAGTCTTGTCAAACAAAATGTCCAGTTTCTGAAAGTAGAATAAATTCAATTACTCTTTATCTGTATTAGAACAGCCAGAAACTTGAAAGACAAAGTGGTCTTCTAGTTTTTTTTCTTGATGCTCCATCTAAATTAATATTTTGTCACATCTTCATGTTGTTCATACTTTACCTGTACATGTCTCCCTTACCTCCATAAAGGTTGATCAAATAGATTTAGCTTTTTTTGTGCAACTCAAAGGACAAGGTATCAGGCCAGGGTCACACTTGAGCTTTGGATCAGGTTTTTGCATCAAAAACGGACATAGCAATGTTTTTAAGTGCAGAAAAAAACGGACAGGGTGTTTATTACATCTAATCAGTTTTTCTGTCAGTTTTTGGACTTAGAAAAAAAAATTAACAAAAATGAAGCCAAAAACGGACCAAGGGCTCATGTGTAACCCCAGCCTTACAGCTACTTTTACATTATATAAAAAGTCTGCTGTTTTGCATAATGACTAAGCCAAACTTATAGAGGATTCAAATATCTGTAAAAAACATGACTACCAAAGATTCTCCTATGTCTGAATTCAGTCTGTCTCTCATATGCCACTTTCAACCTACTAAAGTGTCTTAGGGTGCCTTCACATTTGCGTTTTGAACGCAGCTCACCGATCGCAGCAATACGCTTGCCCACATGCGTTCCTATGTTTAACATGGGAACGCATGTGCCTGCATATGGCTACGTTTTGCCGCATTTGCGTTCGGATGCGCATAATTTATGCGCCCTTCGACCGCATTCCAAACGCATCATGTTGCATTTTTTGTGTATTTGCGGGCGCTTGTTTTATCTGCAAGCGCCCGCAAGCACACAAACAATGCATTGAAGTCAATGGATCCGCAGTGTTCTCCGCATGACAGCGCAGGAGAACGCTGCAGATCTCATTGAGCTCTCTCCCGGCGGCCACTGGGAGATCAGCTAGAGCTGCCATTGACCTCCCGCCGGTGTTGGCGCGGGAGATTTGAAGTAACAGCTGATCTGACAGCTGTTTAAATCTCCCGCGCCGACACTGAATAGGTGATGTCGGCGTGGGAGTTTTGAAATAGCGATCAGCTGTTTCTTATCTCCTGCACCGATATCACCCAAATTCTTTATTTCAGTTTTGAGGATATCCTCATACTCATTTATTACTTTTTTTTACCTTTATCTCTTTGGGTTGTCTGCACATCTATCCATGTGTTTGATCAAGTTATACCAATTAAGTTGTTCGACTGTTTTACTTTTCCTTGATTTGACAATAGAATATATGTACTAAAAGAGTTTATAGTTTACAACACCATAGAAACGTCTTAATGTTATACTGTCCTCTCCTCACATTGTGACAAGCTGTGAATATTTGACTGGATACATCTGTTATCTGATTTCTGTTTGCCTTTGTTATATAAACCTTCAATAAGAATCCAGGAAAAATAAAGAAACATAGTATACAGAAACACCACATCATTAGCCTGCAGCAAAAATCAGAGCAGTTAACTTCAACATGTGATAAAGTGTGTAATGTAAAGCCAACAATGAAAAACTATGGCAGATTTAGAGTATTTCACACTCCAGTAGCCCTTAGGCACCATAAGCCAAAGAAATGATTTAGGAAAAGAGCCCCTGACGAGCAGAGCCTTACATAAGAGTCTTAAAGTTAATAGTGTCATTCATGCAGGGAACAAGTGACCTCACCAACCAGTCAGTAATACCTCCTAAATTGATAGAATTAATAGAATACGATATCAGGGGGCAACTACATAACGATACAGCATGTGATACAGACAGCCGCGTCTCAGTTAGAGGCTAATAAAGCTGCACTCAGCTAATCATGAAAGGCCCTTTATTGCCTCAGGTGAATAAACCAGGTCACAAGGTAGAGTTAGCGACATGTAGTTCAGATATAAACAGCTCAAATAAGACATGTTCTTCCTAGGAAATAAAAGCCATGGAGTATTTAAAGACAAATCATAACCTACCTGCTTCTGTCTTTTCTGAAACCTTTTCTTTCCATACTGCTGCTGGCAGAGGTTGCGGTCATTTTCCCTATCTGAGCCATAGTGGTGGCTGTATTTATTGTTCTTTTGTGGCTTATTGTTCTTTTTAGGTTTTAAAGGCAGTCCATTGCTTATAATGTCCCGCTTCTTTTTAGTGAGTGGAGACTGCTGCTTGGCTTCGCGCTCCTCAGGCATCAAGGTTCCATCCTTCTGCAGAAAAAGAAAATGTAAAAACAAGGTGAGATTTGCTATGAATTGTGCAGTGAACAGGTACATTAAAAAAATTGTTATAAAAATCAATCAGATTACTGCTTTACGTGAACCTACCACATTTGAGGTTGGAAATTTCAGAGCCACAAGAATGATCAGAAAATGATGTATCATACCTGTGGCTCAGATGTTTCCAACCTCAAACGTGGAAGGTTGAACATTCATTTTCATGTATCCATACAGTATTACAGCACACCACACCACACAAAAAGTACCGTATATGTTTTAGTGAAAATTAAAGATGTGAACAAAAATTATTCTTGTTTCTTTCACGGTTCAAAATTTGCATCTTCTCTGCCTGATTGAAGCTATAATATTGTCTCACCGAGGAAAGCCATTGAGATACAAAATTAACATCTATATCAAGGCTAGGATGAAGAGCCGCTTTAAGTGACAACAGTTGAATTAAAGATGTACACATCAATCAGAATTGAGATCTGGATCCACATCAAAGACACAGCTTTATTTGTACATATATAGCATTCAAAAACATGTTCTAAAAATTCTAAGTGTATGATACATGTTAAAATGGCCTTGTACAGACTGCAGATTGGCTCCTAAAGCTTCAAACTACATCTTTGACCAACCAAGTTACCAGTTCAAGACTTTAGGACATGACTGGGAATGTTGTCAAGAGGACAACTGAGAAATCTGACGCTTAGAATAGATAAACAAAAATATTGTAAAATTAAGCAATAACAGTTTTTCACATCGTTGATTTTCACATCGTTGTTGTGCAGTAGAGTGGAAACCCAACATTTTCATAAAAATAAACTCTTAAGGCCGCCAATATACATAGGCGACGTAGGGGCGTGGCCTATCAGCGGCAACATCGCCCCTACGTCGCCTCATGTAAAGGGGCGATGTCGGCACCGCCGGGAGGTCGCCTGGTTTCAGAGCAGTGCTCTGAAACCAGGCGACCGATCTGGGGCAATGTGCACACATCGCCCCATTTAACCGGCCGCCAGCGACCTGTCAGGCGATGGGAGCCATCATTGTCCTGCATCGCCGCTGGGGCTTTCAGACACCCCGGCGGCGATGCCACCTGTCAGCTCGCCGGCGTGGCGCTGGAGATGTCACCCCATGTAAAAGGGGGACGGCGACGCTGGCGGGCACCAAAAACGTGCGCGCACCCGCCAGTCACCGCCGATATCTCCAGCCCCGTCGCCAGGTGTGACGGGGCCTTTAGATATCAAAACATAAGAAATGGTCAAAGAATAATTAAAGGGTTATTCTCCCAAACAATACAAGTTATTCTCCATCTTTCGTACAGTTAACTTGCAGATAACTGGACAATGCGCCTGCATCTTATAATTGCTTGGGGTTCCAGTTTTGGATCCCCATGATCTTATATCTTATGACTTGTTTCTTTTTTAAATAATCCTTTAAATATTTGAATCATGTTTTGTCCTGGATTAAAAGTAATTTAAAAAGTTAAGATGTTTTTCATTGCACCATTGTTGTGTGCAGTATGTAGATATACATATTCGCTGTGTACACTAAATTAAAGTAATACTTACATATTTCCCTACACTAGATCAATTTTATTCTTCTATTCTTAAAAAGAATGACATAAAGACCTTAGCTGCTAAATGTTTAAAAGCCAAGAATTGCTGAAACTGGTTTCCACATATTTTACAAACTTTACTCTCTAGGGCTCTTCAGTGTCAGACCCTCTTTATGCTGACATTCCAGATAGCATTGTGCACTAAACAATAACATGCTGATATACCACATAGACCTTGGCCTTCAAAATCAAACAGCTAAAATGCTTAGAGCATAAATGGCTGAATGCATTAGACACTCTAGTTTCAGGCAGAAAGCAGATTTAGGAACTAAACCAAGAGGCTTGAGAAACAGGAATTGAAATAGCTTGTCAGATCAGATCAGTGAGACTGCTGGTAACAAGTAATTTCGAGAGTGCTTTGACAAAGAAATGGTTTTCAAAACTGATCCTCACATGAGGGAAAAGTGTTTCTCTCCATATCAATATTTAATAATACATTTCTCTTTATTCTCTACAGCAGGAATCCCCCAACCTGTGGTTCGCTGGTGCATGGTGAGTGGTGAGTGGCCGTCTGCCAGCTTGGTGCATTAGCACAGGTCTAACAAATAGTTGTGAAGAGAAGGTATTCAGATGGTGATTTATGTTAGTAGCACCGCAAGAGATTAGATTTGGATTTGCATGTATTAGCCATGGGAGTCAAGAGATAAATGTGGTAAGCTGGAGATGGTATGGTATTGGCAGTTAGAGGAACGTTTGAAACTAGATGTGATATTGTGGTGGGAGTACTTAATGCAAGAATACAGAATGGTGGTATTGTGGGAACCCATGATTGTAAATATACTGCTCTGATTTTAAAGGTGAAGTTTTGATTATAATTATATAGGTACTGGGGTCTGATTATGGCTCAAAATCATCTCTCAGGGCTGAATATTCTCAAGACAAGAAAGGTTGGGACAACTTATCTAGAGCAACCCTAATGGTCCCGTCACACGGCACGACCTGGCCAGCGATGTCGAAGCGATGCGCGGGTGCCCGCTCGTTCCGACATCGCTGCCAGCTGTCACACAGCATAGCTGCGCCGGCGACACCGCAGCGATGCGGGCGGTGACATCGCTCGCTGGCTGGCTTAGCCAGCGAGCGATCCCAGCAACGCTGCGGTATAGGCTGATCGTGCGCCGACATCGCTCTGGTGATGTACACACGGCGCGATCCAGCCTTATCGCAGGTTGACAGGTTACGGTTCTTCCGTAAACTGTCAACCTGCGACGGCGATAAAACGCGGTCGCGGCGCTCATTACACAGCGCGACCGCTAGTGACATCGCTGATACGTCACTTTCGGCGATGTCGCTAGCGGCGTCGCAGTGTGAAGCCACCTTAAGACTATAAATTCCATTATAATTGCATATACGAAAGTAAAGAGCAGAACACATAATTACTATACGTAAAAGCTAGTACAAAACACAAGCATAAAAACATAATATTAATATATAAGATACCTATACATCTGTAATAGTGTCGCCTAATGTTAGTTAAATCAACAGGTATTCTTTCTGACTTTGTGAAACATATACACCCTTACCTAGTGTGCATGTCTTTTCTGTGGGAAGAGGGAAGTTAGGAGCAGCTGGACACCTCTGACAGTGACCAATCTGCCTTTAAAAAAGGATTGGGCATTGAAAGAAAAAAAATAATAGAACCTTATTTTCCCCAACGTTATCTGTTAGCACAAAGTAATAGCCCCCATATATAGTATGTAGCATATTTGGCAGTTTTTTTTCTAATGTCTATGGAGGCCCATATGTATGGCCCTTACGTCCTTTTCAGGATGGCATGAAATTATAGCTAAAATTTAAAAATATGTAACATTAGGCTAGACAGGCTAGTCACAATGTCCATGATTATATTTACTTGAGACAAGAATACACAGTCTGAAAATGCAAGAGTCAACAGCATCAATTATTATTATTATTATTATTTATTATATAGCGCTATTAGTTCCATGGTGCTTTACATAAGGAGTGGGGGTAACAAGGACAGGTACAGTACATATGAGCAGTCAATGCTTGCTGATACACAACGGGAGAGGATCCTGTCCACGAGGGCTCAACATATGATTTTATGAAAATACAACTCATTAAAAAAAATTCCTAAAATTGGTAAAAAAAAACACTTTCTACAAGTTAGAAGACTGCTTTATGATGAGATACATAACTTTTTAAAGCCCTCAAAGATAATTGCTAACATACACACAATTACGATTCTGTCTCATTAAAGTGTATTCGTATTTACAGAAGCCCCAACAATACACTGTACAATAGAGTTGTCTAATACATATTTAACACAAATGCCACAAGCTTTGAATATGTGAAAGTCCCATTCCAATCTTATTACAACAAGTGCATAAACGTCTGCTCAAAGAATTGTCACGCGTCTTAGGATAAGTCAAGAATAAACTTAAGGGATCCTATAAGCACCTTGCATACACAAAATGTTAATATTACCAAAGCCTTAAGAGGCAAGAAGGCAAAAATTAGATACTACATACCTTTCCTTTTTAAAGGAAACTTACTTATTATATCAAGGATTCCCAACCTGTAGCTCAGGAGCCACATGTAACTCAAAGGCCTTTGATGTGTGACTTGTGGCTTTCGGCCAATATGGTGCAATAGCAGTGGCTCTAATAAACAGATATGAAGAGCTTATCTCCTGTTGGTGGCTCTTTTGAGTAGATCCAAAAAGAAATCCAAATTCCATCTTCAGAATAACTGTTTAAGTGGATGTTGGAAATCATATGGAAATTAAATGTCTCTTTCACATTCTCTCAATACAAAAACTAGGAGCATTTTACTGACAAAAACCTTCCTGTAATGCAATTTGCAGCAAATTTACTGGTCAAGAATCCTATAAGTTATGAAAATTTAGCAAAGGTTTCAAACCATCCACTTATATTTAGTTGTTCCATTGTGGCATGACACATGCATGATGAAGTGGGGGCTACTAAGAGCTGACTGAGATGCCACATGTAATAGAAGAGATTTGATCCGGTGACCACAGACTACCTACCCGACCTCTAGACTGCATTCCTGCAAATCTTTTTGCTGAAGTCTATTACAAATCTTATACTGCTTACATAATACTTTAGAGTAACATCCAGTAGTACCATACACATAGTACCCAGTGCTCCACCAACATCGGAACTGACCCAACCTACTGTCTCCCCCATTGCCCTGTAGAATGTAGGCCCACAGGAGCAGCCTCTTCTCCCCCCCCATACCAGTCTGTCACTGTTAGTTTGTTCATTGTATTTTTCACTTGTTTTTATGAAACCTTTTCTCAAGTGCAGCAGCATGGAATTAATGGTGCTCTATAAATAAATAATAATAATAATACAAATTGACACTTCTGTATAGTGACCATAAAGCACATATATAATAGTGTCAGATTGGAATAAATATCACAGCCATGATAACATATAGTACACAAATAATTAGACCAGATAGGGAGCAGAACGGTGGTGACCCCCAAGTAGTAAGTAACTGCCCCAATTGTATATCAATATCTTACAGAGTGATTTTTTTCCAGTAGCCACTACGGAACATGTAGGCATGCGTCATTGTTCTAATATATAGTAAAGACATTCAAGTTATCAATTTTCTTGCCATGCCAGAAATACTACCATGATAATTAATCTCATTAATTGTGAAGCCATCAGTATATTGCATAGTAGCATTGCTTGTTTACCTCTAGACGCACATATAAATAGGCTTGACTTTTGAGTGCACTATCTGTACATGTCTTAATAATTAAATGTTGACATCTTGGTTGATTCACATATTTTCTATTGTGCTGCGATGCGCATGTAATCTGTTTTCCTTTTAAAGCTCTAAATAAGCTCATGTGCACAAGGATACTTAATGTTTTGTTCTCTCGGAGTGAAGCATCGAGCTGTCTAGAGGGCTACGGTTAATGGTTACATTTATTTAACAGCATGTACTCATTCCAAAAGTAAAATCAATAAGGACATGATAAGGGAACAATAAGAGGATTGCAGACAAGATTTATCACAAAATTACACAGAATTAAATCTACTCTAATACCATCTGAAACACTGTCAATATTGCTTCAGTTTCGTTTTTACATCAGTCGTCTACAAGAACATAGGATGCTGCCTTACAGATAAAGATCAGAAGGCAATAGAATTGTCATGGAGATGGAGAATAAATCAGATTATGTTTCTTATTCCTTACGTTTATATAGTGCTGTTAAAATGTAGTGTGATAGAAGACATGAAAAAAGTGTAAAAAAAAGAGTGCCGCTAAGAATAAATGGCCAAACTGAAATTCATTTTGTTAGATTTTGCATTCTGATACTGTTTAAATGGGTTATCCTGGGTTTTTTATTTAAAAAAAAGTGTCCAAGAACTAACAGGCAGGTAGCTGCCACCTCCCTGCTTGTTGTGACTGGCACCATTCCCAACCGGTCACCTCGGCATAGAGCGGTCACAGACCACTCCTGCTGGGGACAGTATGGTGGGGTAAACAGAGCAGAGGTGGCTTTTCCGCTGTGCTCTGTGCGGAAGTGGACACAAAGCTGACATCCCACTGATTGACAGCCGGCTCCCCGTTACCTCATTGGTGGAGCCTGCTGTCAATCAGCGTGACGTCATCTAAGCGCCTATCTACACAGGGGAGAAGCCAGCCCCTCTGTAGTCATCACATCACTGGAAGCTGTAAAATCATCGACAGGAGCGGTCTGTGACTACTCTGTGTCGGCAGTGAACGGTGTCGGCAACAAGCAGTGCCAGCTACCTGCCTATTAGTGCTTAGGCACAGTTTAAAAAATAAATAAATCTTGGATAACGTCTTTAATTGTGTAAAATCTTTACAGTATTTGCACCCCATTTTCCTAATAAATTTCAACTGTGACCTCATGAAATGTTGGCATTTGACTGATGACAGTCACCATTGAATGCTAATCATTTGATAGCATAGCATTTTATTGTTGAGGTGAATGGTTAAACAGTATGCAGTAGACTCCCACTAGTGGTAACTCCAAGAAATTAGAATTTTACAACCTATTCTTAGAAGAAATTTGCTGCTGTGAGGCAATTGGCATATTAAATTCCCAGAGGAGTATTGAATGTCTTATTACACTGGCATATCAGGTATGTCACTCTCCACATGGAGAAACATTATCCCTTAGACCCCAGTCAGAAGTGAATGGATAAATAGTATGAAGTTGGCTCTCACTAGTGGTAACGCCAAAATGTTAGAATTTTATGACTTATCTTTAGAATAAATTTGCATCTGTTTAAGCGATTTCAATATTGAATTTAATTTTCTAGAAGAGCATTGAATTGGTTATAAGCTTCCTTACACTGGCTTGTCAGGTATGTCACTTTCCAGAAGAGGAAAGATTACCCTTTAGACCCCAGTGAGAAGTCTCTCATACAGTTAAAAGAGATCTCATGAGTCAAAAAAAGAGGAAAAAGAGCCAAATTACTTCCTAAATAGTGGTTGGGATTCCATATATTCTCTCAAACTCAAATTAAATGGTAAAGAGAGTCTAATATGAGATCATAAATAATGATATAAAACAACTTTTATTGAATAAAATCCTATAAGGAGCTATATATAGAACCACTCATTAGTTTGCAATCAAACAATGCAGAAAAGAGGAAACATAAATGGGTACTCTTGATTACCTGTGCAATATAAAAACAGATTCAACCTCACACAAATATCCTGATGAGATGTGGACCTCTCAAGTGTTCAAAGCAGGACCCTGTCTCATGCATTTGCTCTTGCCTTGACAAAGGGGAGTGCTGAAATAGTAACCACAAAGAAAAATTCCTTCCCTCCCTTGATTCCAAGAATTCTTCAGGGGAGCATAAGTAAAAATGGAGGAGAGGAAATGGCAAAAAGAAAGAAGTGGTCCCAAAATGAAGGGGTCTCCATCAACAGCCCGCAGAATGCTGCATGGATTACAATAGTTGTGTGGTTACATGGCGTTCTGTTGTTGGCGCGCTTTGAACATAGTGACCGTGCTCCCAATCCCTAAGTGGTGAGGTAAATATTAGCAATAGGCATTACCATGAGGGTGCAAGTCCCTACATGTGCAAATCTACATCAATCACTGTATGATCTCAGAACTGGGATGAAAGCCAATGCCAAGCACCCTGTGAATCATGTGGATGCGTCCCGTGACACGGATAACTTCACACTGACTTGTAGGAATGTTGCCCTAATGAGGCATATATCCCTACATGAGAAGACTCCCAATAAGGGTCCCCTTTCTAGATGTATCATTGACCTAAAGTTCAACCCTCAAAAACAGGGTGTAATCTTGAGCCATGATGCAATACCAGAGGAAGGAGATGTTAGATGCATTATCAAGGCAACGCATGTCCATTATCTCTATCATCTATTTCAAACAGCACTTTGGATTAAAAGGTTGGCTAGTCTGGAAATATAGCCAGCAAAGGAGGCTGTGGCAAGATGAGACTTAATATCTCCTCCCAAGATACTATAAAACAGAACCAAATAGCAATGTGGAATCACATTGAAATACTTAGAAGCATACTCAAGAAAGGAGATAAAAGACAAAAGAAACATCAGTAGTTGGACAGAGACCAAAACAGGCTGTGGCTCAGCAGAGATGGAAAACAATCACCCAGCAAGAAGTCACCAGATTGATTCCTGAAGTCGACACATGACATAGTGCTTTGCACTGATGTGGGGCAACAGACCAAAACACTGTTTGTAAATTGAGATTCTGGTTTGGCTTTTATCTTAAGTGCAATGGCAAGGTTCATCAAAGGGTTGGTATTGACTTTTAGGATTGCTACTTCCAATAGATGGCACTAGAATTCAAGTCCTCTTGCTCTCTGAAGAGGCAATTTTGAGCTCTTGACCAGCATTTTGCTTGCACTGTTTAAGTGTATACCTTCACAAGCTGCAAAATATGGGCAGATATTCAATTGAATAATTGTAAAGGCAATTGCTTCTGGAACTTACTGATCAATTCTAGATTTGCACTATGTTCACTATTATTATTGTGGCTATTATTATTATTATTTATTTAAATAGCGCCATTAGATGCCATGGCGCTTAACATGATAGCAGGGTAGACGAGGACAAGTTCAATATATTCATGTAGTCTGTACAAACAGGAACAGGAGGAGATGGGACCCTGTCCTCGAGGGCTCACAGTCTATGGGGGACCAGAGGGTATACAGTAGAAGGTAGTGCTGTATGATGAGACTGAGTCTCATTGCAGGTTTTAGGCCTGTTGGAAGAGGTGGGTCTTCAGGTGACTTTTGAAGGATCCCAGGGTAGACGAGTGCCTGATGTGTTGAGGAAGAAAGTTCCAGAGGATAGCGGATGCACGAGGGAAATCTTGTATGTGATTGTGAGAGGAGGAAATGAAAGGGGAGTACAGAGGGAGTACTTGGGAGGAGCGCAGCTTGCGTGAGGGTAGGTAATGGGAGACCATCTCAAAAATGTATGAAGGGGACAGGTTATGGATCGCTTTGTACGTCAAGGTTAGGATTTTGAAGTGGGATCTCTGAGAGTTGGTGAGCCAATGAAGGGCTTGACAGAGGGGAGAGAACGAGGAGTAGCGGGAAGACAGGTGAATGAGTCAGGCAGTGAAGTTTAGGATAGATTGGAGAGGTGCGAGGGAGGTAGCAGAGAGGCCGGTTAGCAGGAGGTTGCAGTAGTCAAGGCAGTAAATGATGAGAGCATGAACTAGTGTTTTAGCCGTGTCAAGGTCAAGGAAAGAGTGGATCTGGGAAATGTTTTTGAGCTAGAGGCGGCAGGAGGTGGCGAGGGCTTGGACGTGAGGTTTGAAGGAGAGGGAGGAGTCAAGTATTACTCTGGACACTTGGCATGGGGGACTGGGGAGAGTGAGCAGTCATTGACTTTGATGGATATGTCTGGTAGCGGGGGAGAGTGATTTGGCGGGAAGATGATGAGCTCAGTTTTGTCCATGTTCAGTTTGAGGAAGCGAGCAGAGAAGGAGAAGGAGATGGCGGACAGGCAATATGGAATTTTGAATAGAAGGGAGGTAATGTCAGGTCCAGATAGATCTGGGTGTCGTTGGCGTAGAGATAGTACTGGAGGCTGTGTGATTTGATGAGTAGTCCGAGGCCAAGGGTGTAAATGGAGAAAAGTAGGGGTCCAAAAACCGAGCCTTGGGGGACACCGACAGATAGGGCGAAGAGGAGGTATTGGAATGGGTGACAGTGAAGGTCCGGTCAGTTAGATGGGAGGAGATCCAGGAGAGGGCTAGGTCAGTGATGCCGAGGGATTCCAGAATCTGAAGTAAGAGGGAGTGGTCAACGGTGTTGAAGGTGGCAGATAGGTCGAGAAGGAGGAGGATGGAGTAGTGGCGCTTGCTTTTTGCAGTCAGTAGGTCAGTGGTGACTTTAGTTAGGGCTGTTTTAGTGGAGTGATGAAGTCGGAAGTTGGATTGTAGGTGGTTAAAGAGGGCGCAGGAGGAAAAGTGGGAGGACAGTTCAGTATGGACGTGTTGTTCAAGTAGTTTTGAGGCAAAGGGGAGAAGGGATATGGGGCGATAGTTGGAAACAGATGCTGGATCGAGGGAGGATTTTTTAAGAATGGGTGTGATCAAGGCATGTTTGAAGAATGATGGGAAGACACTGGTAGTAAGTGATAGGTTGAAGAGGGGGGTTAGGGCAGGAATGAGTACAGTGGTGAGGTTTGGGATGAGGTGGGAGGGGAGTGGGTCAAGGGCACATGTGGTCAGGTGCAATCAGGATTGAAGGGAGGAGAGCTGATCCTCTGTCATGGTGGAAAAGCTTCCTATAGATGAGGGAGGGCCATGGGAATAGTGGGTGAAATCTTTCTCTGATTTTATTGATCTTCTGTTGAAGAACAAGGCAAAGTCATTGATAGAGATGAGGGGAGAGGGAGGAGGTGCAGGGGGACGGTGTAGGAAGTTGAAAGTGTTGAATAGTTGTTTGGGGTTTTGGGACAGGGTGGTTATTAGAGATGAGAAGTAGGCTTGTTTTGCGTCAGCGAATGCGGACTTGAAAGTAGAGAGGGACTGTTTATACATGGTGAAGTACGCCATAGAATGGGATTGCTTTCATCTCTGCTCGGCTGCCCTGTCACACACGGCACAACTCTTTAGTGAGGTTGGTGAGTCAGGGTTGCCTTTGTGGGTGGGTTTTCTTGTAAGTGAGGGGGGCAGGGAGGTCGAGAGCTGTAGTTATTGTGGTGTTGTAGAGGGTGGCAGCAGAGTCAGCTTCAGGTGAGGAAGCTAAGTCTGTGAGAGGGTGAAGGGACTCAGAGAATGAGTGGTACTCAATAAGTTTAAGGTTTCTGCAGGGATGAGAGAGTTTCCGGAGAGGAGGAGCATGGTAGGATGGGAGAGGAGGAGAAAGTCTGCATGCTGTGGTTGGATAGGGTAGGGCAGCATTTGGGAGGTCGGTGAGGGAACAGAGGCGGGTGAAGATAAGGTCATGTATATGGCCATCCTTATGAGTGGGAGAGGAGGACCATTGGTAAAGCCCAAAGGAGGTGGTCAGTGATACTAGAGGCACCCATATTGATAGAGGGGATGTCAGAAGAGAGGAAGTTCTCTCTTCCTAGCTTGCTCTCCTCCGCCGCTGATGTAGAGCGGTTGCAGCCAGGCTGCACTTTGACACTGGTGGGGGCGGGGCTGAGGTGCTCCATGGAGCTAGCAAGAAGAGGCCGTGGCTGTCAACCTGTGTAGTGGGCCTAGGCGCTCAGCCGGTGTGAGCGGTGGATTGCTCAGTCACCCTCCTCCCAGTGCCGGCTGTGGATGGCTGGAGCCGCAGCTGCTGACGAACCACTCCGGAGGCTCTAGTTGGTAGTGGGGCTTGTGGAGTTTCGGGAGCTTGCAGGTAGAGGCTATGGTTTATGGTCTGGACCCGCAACCCGGATTGCAGTGGTGGGGAGGCCTATGACTCATTCTTCCCGGTAGTGGACGGGAATTGCAGGTGCCAAAGCCTTTGATTAGCTGCACTGCCAGCATTGGTGGGGGACTTTGGGAGCTCAAGGAGCCCACAGCTGGGGACCGCGGCGGCAGAAACAGCGGGTCCCCTGGCTCAGTGGTCACCTGTCTGCAGTGCCACATGGTACCCGCTCTAGGTGGGATGGAGTGCAGCTGCGGTGGGGCTCTCACTAATGCTGATGTCAGGCCTGAGGGAACCCTCTGCAGTTGGCACCCTGGGTAGATGGAGGCTCTCCTCACATCAACCACACTGATGGTTGGGTAAGTGGGATGCTGAGAGGAAGCAAGGGCTGATGAGCTGGGTCACAGCTCTGATGGGTAACATGGAGCCATGGATGTTCAGAGGTGCAGAGGAGTGCAGAGCAGCACATCCTCCCAGCAAGGAGGCCATATTGCATATATACATATCATTATATTAAATTATAATATATTATATTATATTATATTGCATATATACATATTATTAATAAAAAATAATACTGATTATGATTTATAATGATTTATTTCCATCTTAATCTATATTTTAAATACAATATGTAATAAAATTAAATACAAAATACCGTATATACTCGTGTATAAGCCGACCCGTGTATAAGCCGACCCCCCTACTTTTGCCCCCAAAACCTGGGAAAATCTATTGACTCGCGTATAAGCCGAGGGTGGACCCCAGCACAGGTATACAGCCCCCAGCAGTGGTATACAGGCCCCAGCAGTATGATATACAGCAGGCCCCAGTGGTATATACAGCAGCCCCAGTGGTATTGCAGCCCCTATATACAGCAGCCCCAGTGGTATTGCAGCCCCAGTGGTGTATACAGCAGCCCCTATGTACAGCAGCCCCAGTGGTATTGCAGCCCCAGTGGTATTGCAGCCCCTATATACAGCAGCCCCAGTGGTATTGCAGCCCCAGTGGTATTGCAGCCCCTATATACAGCAGCCCCAGTGGTATTGCAACCTCAGTGGTGTATACAGCAGCCCCTATATACAGCAGCCCCAGTGGTATTGCAGCCCCAGTGGTATTGCAGCCCCTATATACAGCAGCCCCAGTGGTATTGCAGCCCCAGTAATGCAGGGCCCCTATATACAGCAGCCCCAGTGGTATTGCAGCCCGAGTGGTATTGCAGCCCCTATATACAGCAGCCCCAGTGGTATTGCAGCCCCAGTGGTATTGCAGCCCCTATATACAGCAGCCCCAGTGGTATTGCAGCCCCAGTAATGCAGGGCCCCTATATACAGCAGCCCCAGTGGTATTGCAGCCCCAGTGGTATTGCAGCCCTATATACAGCAGCCCCAGTGGTATTGCAGCCCCAGTAATGCAGGGCCCCTATATACAGCAGCCCCAGTGGTATTGCAGCCCCTATATACAGCAGCCCCAGTGGTATTGCAGCCCCAGTGGTATTGCAGCCCCTATATACAGCAGCCCCAGTGGTATTGCAGCCCCAGTAATGCAGGGCCCCTATATACAGCAGCCCCAGTGGTAGTATACAGGCAGCCCCAGTAATGCAGGGCCCCCCCCTCATGCTCCGGTCACCTGTAAAGCAAATTATACTTATCAGTGCCCGCTGCCGTCCGCGCCCGCATCTGCCGACATCCCGATCCTCCGTCTTCATGCGACTTCTTCCTGTTTCCTGTGCGCGTCGCCGGTAATGACGTCATTGCCTGCGACGCGCACAGAAGCAGGAAGAAGATGCATGAAGATGGAGGATCGCGATGTCGGCAGATGCGGGCGCGGACGGCAGCGGGACACTGATAAGTATAACTTGCTTTACAGGTGACTGGAGCATGAGGGGGGGGGCCTGCATTACTGGGGATGCGGGGGCTGCTTTATACCGCTGTATACAGCAGCCCCCGCACTGACTCGCGTATAAGCCGAGGGGGGTACTTTTCAGCCCAATTTTTGGGCTGAAAAACTCGGCTTATACGCGAGTATATACGGTACTCTAAAAGAACCTATAGTAGAAAAGAGTGCAAAATGTTAGGAATTGACAGGGACAGTGCATAAAAAAAGTTAGCATAATGTAAAACCTGGTTTAGATGCAGTATGGTTCTACATAGCTGAAGAAACTCTACTAATTTAATTAAGTAGAACAAAGTAAGATTTTGTGATACCTTTCAATCTCAACTTTTGACACTAGTTAGCTCAATAACAAGGAATAGCACAAAAACTACATAACATTCATATACCGAATGAGAAACAATATAAATATAAGTAATCTTTATTCAAAATGCAAAATTTGATGATTGGTCATAAAGCATTACTGAATGTGTCCTAAGTTTAGAATTTAGTGTATACTGATTTTTAACCCTTCACTCTGCCAATCTGTGCCTATTGCATCTCTGTGTAAGCTACTTTTCTGTTATACACGTATTGTCACTTAACACCGTGAGCTAATATAAATATTATAACATTGTTATCAAATAGGCTGAAGTAAGCGGAGATAGATTTAATTACGACATACAAACCCCTTTTTATACATAGGTGACTCTAAAAATCCAGTTAATTTTTTTTTATACTTTGTGCACCTGAGGGTTTAAGACACATTTTATCCGTCTCATAGATAATCTCAGTTTGTTGCTTGCTTGCTTTAGGGGAAGAAAAGGCTTAAAAAAAAGCCAAGCTACAAGACTATCAAAAGTCACAGAAAGGGCTGTATATGTAATTCCTTTGGTTTCTTTTATTTACATTATATCAATTCTAAACGTGGCATGCACATGGCATAAATGGAATCAACATTTCCCTGTAAATAGATGCCCTCTATGTTCTGTTGTCTTTGATCTAAATCCAATATGGCATCTGTTTTGTCAAGAGAGCGTGCAATGGGTTAGAAATGATCAGTTGCATTGGCCAAGGATAAGAGGTTTACAATGCCCTGTTGAATAGCACTTAAAATCCTAGTCTTGATAGGGTTGCGGTAAGCATAAAGGCACAACTTGTGACATGTGTGCGTGGGCATAAAACTATTAAGTACTTATGACATAAACATGAGAATGGCAGATGGGGAAGTTTGGTATTAAACAGATGCTTGTGATTGAAGGCCATATACTGCTATGGGCATCCACCAGGGGCACCTCTATTGTTTCTATTTCTTTACATCGTGCCACATGTAGTAAATAAGTCAAGATTTATGTTTGGAATAAGAAGTCAGTCAGCTGTTTCCATTTGGGTAATGTTTGCATTATGCAGAATTCAATGATCCATTTTAAAAGGATTTTTATACTTTAAAGAAACTTTGTATATGTGCCAAGACTCATCAATTAAACAAATTGTTTATGCTATCCTTCTATTCTCAGCTTGTGTCCCCATAATAGCACTTCCTACTATATTACTTAGTTATAATAAGTTTCATTGACATCCATCAATTAGAAGTCAACTTTTGACTGTCGTAAGGAAATGTATACCGTAACTAGTTGCTTTAGCATGTTTTCTGCATTTACCTTGTACTACACTGGATAAATCTTCCCAATTCTCTTAGGGCCCTTTCACATCAGCGTTTTTTTAAATTTGCGGCAGATGCGGTGAAAAAACCGCATCTGCCGCAACTGCCGCATAACGGTTCCACTTGCGGCACGGTTGCGGTTTTTTCCATAGGAAGTATAGGGGGACTTGCGGCAGATGCGGCAAGTGCGGTATTGCACTTGCGGCAGGTGCGGCAGAGAAAAAAACCGCAGTAAGCCGCGGTTTTTTTCTCTGCCGCACCTGCCGCAAGTGCAATACCGCACTTGCCGCATCTGCCGCAAGTCCCCCTATACTTCCTATGGAAAAAACCGCAACCGTGCCGCAAGTGGAACCGTTATGCGGCAGTTGCGGCAGATGCGGTTTTTTCACCGCATCTGCCGCAAATTTAAAAAAACGCTGATGTGAAAGGGCCCTTAGACTAGAATACGCTTTAAAATACTCTTGTAAAGCTACTTTCACATCAGCGTTTCACTGTATTTCCAGCAGATCCGTCAGTTTTGCCTTATCTGCCGGATGCCAAAACACTTAAGGCAAGACTGAGTTTAGCCTAATTCATTCCCTATGGAACGTACGTACATGTCCGGCCCTTGCGGTGTTGCCACGATCCGGCCAATCTGGCACTTGCGGCAAAGGACAAAAACCACTGCTAGCAATGATTTTTTTAGTTTGCAGCAAGTGCAAAACCACAAGTGCCCCACATATCCGCAAGTCTCATAGGGAATGCATCAGGCCGAATTCAGTCTTGCCTCAAGATGGTTCAGCTCTGGCAGATCCGGCAAAACTGCTGGATCTGCCGGAAATGACCAAAAACACAGATCTGAATGCAGCCTAAAGAATTTCTATCATATATAACATGCACCAAAAGACAATTATTAATAAATTATTTTAGAATTTAGTATATGTTTCATCAATCTTTTACACATACATATTTCTTAGTATTCATTGTCTCATTTGAAAAACAGCTTTTTGTAATCACTAGGAGAAGTTCAAATGCTTCCTAACATTTCCCATTAGGGTCCATGAAAGGAGATTATCTAATTTCTTTGTGTTTCCTCTCCATGTTATTATTGAAATGTGGATTTCTTATACGGTTTAATTTTTCAGCCAATCATGTACAGGAGTGAGATAATTATAGATGGAAATAACAAAAGAAACAACAAAGTACGTATTTAAAAATATTTAATTTGAGGTATTTGACTCTAATCGAATAGACATATTCACCATTGGTTGAGATGAAAACACTTTGGGATAAATATCCATGGATCAGCATAATAGATTACTTAGTGAAAGAGACACAAATCACTCTAAACCAGAGTGTCTCATTGTCAATGCAGCTGCACATAACCTAGAGATGAATGCCTTTTATCACTGAACCAAAGATTAAGTATCTGTCACCCTGAGACATTTCCCATAAAGTAAAAAGCCACTAGAACATCATTATTGAAGATGTTAGATAGAATTGACATAATTTGATATCTGAGGCTAATTCAAATGCACAATGCAATGTACATATAACTGTCTATTTCACATGTTCATTTCTAGGTTTTTACACCAGAAGTGGAAATCACATCAACTAATGTCTGATTAGCACTGGTTTCCATTATATTTGCCGTCCAGTTCCGAAAGCTGTCTCTTGCTTTCATACAGTATTACAAATGTATATTCTGTCTTCTTGTCAGACAATCCTGAGTTAGAAACCTTGAAACCGCTTCGTAATGCCTATCTTAGTGAGTGGGCTAAGGATACAGAACCATCTCTTAATGCCCCTACACTGATACGATGAGGTACATCCAGAGCTGCCAATTGGGGTGTTTACAGCCAATTATTCAATAGGGTGTCCCTTGCTTTCCTGTCGCAGATGATATCAGGGAGTGAAGAAATGGAAATAGAATTTCAAGGCCACATTCCTTTTTTTTTCTGGGGATATAAGAAGTATCAGCAGCAGCTCTCTCTCATTTATCTCCACTGAAGACACATGAACAGTTGGCCAACATCTATCTCATGTGTATGGCCAGCTTCGAAACGTCTCATTTTTTTGACTGATGATTCAATGAAAATCACAGTTTTTGAATGAAAGAAGTTTCCTTTTTCGTATACCGTGTGCCAAGGTTATCTATATACATTGAACTTTCTTTACCCATGAGCACCGGGTTCTCAGTGAGCCACAATACTCTACTTATATGGCCAGCTTCAGACTTGTCTGTATGGGCTTGCCTTAGCCAAATTTGTCAGTAATGCATCACTTATCTCTTGGCCTGTGCAACACAATGGAACTAACCAGTTTTCTAAAACCTCTAGCCATCTTTTAGCATAGCCAACCTAAGAATATTCATGTTGCTCATTACAGGAACATTGATAACTAAAGAAAATAAGATGAACATTGTTAGCAATCTCTGCTGCATCCCAGCCTAATAAACAAGGATATCAGCACTAGAAAGTAACAGGCATATTATCACAGTCACACAGGGAAACATCTCCGGCAACATCGCCGGCAACTCAGGGGCGTGGCGAAGTTGCAGCAACATCGCCAGGGCATTTCCCCATGTAACAGGGTGATATCAACGGCGATAGATGCTTCAGCAACATCACCTGGTTTCAGGACAATGTCCTGAAAGCAGGCGATGTATCTCAGGCGATCTGCCTTAATCGCCCTGTCTGGCATCGCAACAGCGATGTTGCAAGCAACTTCCCCCATTGAGTCCAATGTTAAGGATTGCTGCCAGGGTTGAATTTAACTCTGGCAGCGATAGTTGTTTTCAACATCGCCGCTGCGTTGCTGGCAATGTCTCCTCGTCTGACAGCTCAACAGCGATCTTGGCCAGTGGCCAAAAAAGTGCGCGCTCCCGTCAGTTGCCGCCGATGTTGCCGGAGATGTTTCCTTGTGTGACAGTACCTTAAAACGTATTTGGAAGGAGATCTCAGTGTATTCACAGAGCTGTACATAAATATTTTGCTCCAAGGAGAGCCGTGTGTCCTGCCCCTCAGTAGGAGTGCATGACAAGTTCTATTTACAAACAAATATGCTGCATCATAAGTAGCTCCACTATCAAGTATGGGTCAAAAGAAATACAGCCACTCTGTGAATCTATTTCTGTAAAAAAAAAATTCTGTTAAAATCAGAATACATATTTTCAGCTTGTAAAGACAAATGCAGACACTGCTATTTTTTGAACAGTCCAATGTTTAATTTTTATTATTTTCTTTAAAGTAGTTAAAGTTATATACATTTCTCTACACATTGTTTTGATTTAGAAAACAGTGTGCAATGTTCCCAGTGCATGGAGATAAAAAAAATATTGTAAATATTTTGGCTTAACTCATGTTTTTGAACATACTGCTATTATTTTGAACACAACCGTATTGAAGACAATAATAATGGTAACTAGGAAAGAGTGGATTGATATAGTGACTCAAGCCCATTTGCTAGATCAGTCATCTTGTGAGTCTCTTACCTTCCATCTTCCACAACATTGCTTTTGATTAGCTAGCTCAAGTAATGAAGGACTGCTCTGGGATCCCAAATGGTAACAAATTATCGAGCCTACTGTCCACAATTTGAAACTACTGACATGACCAATATACCGATGTCCTACAAATCTATCTGCTCATATTTATTTGTAACCTAACCACAGGATAGGTGATATATTGTTAAGTCATATCTAGGACCAGCAAAAACATGGTATGTGGAACTTTTATCCCCATTACAAAATAAAGTGGAAAGTCAGATGCTTGACCAACATTCCCTTTATCTCAATTGGGTGCCCGAAAAAAAACTGTGCCCATCGTTCAAAAGCCATTTAGGGAAGGAATGGCATACAGGCCAAACATTTGTACTTTCCTTTCCCTTCTACAAAAATAAAGATCCACATTCTGCCAATCAGTGTGTATCCCTGCAGTCAGAACCCCAGTGATCAACAACTTATTACCTATACTGCGGATAGGGATGGCTTATTTTTGCCAGCCAATTTCTCTAACACTCTATTCATCTTTAGAGTATTGTTATAATATAGTTATGTTTCCCTGCATAAATAGCAAGTTCTTTGCATTATCTTTTCGTATTTGCTATAAATGTGAGTTACTACAAATTCTGTACTCCCATTGGCTAAAAATACTTCTCAAAATTCCCAAGAGGAGTATTTTTACCCCTGTGTAAAAATGTAATGTGACCTCTGCTATCATGTAAACTGGGGCCCTAAATCATTTGGCATTTTTTCTGCTTTTGTTCGGGCTCTTCACAGAGAACAGCTCAATCCCTATAATGCTAATAGACAACATATTAGTATTTGAACATCACTCAGATGGCTGGCTATCATTTCCCCACCAATTAACAAACAGCAGCTTTTACTACTTATATGTTGCAAACTATTATCGCTGAAATACCTTTTTAATCATCTACCCATTTTGTAACTAAACACATCTCGGAGGAAGTATCCAGGCTTTATAAAACTACTTAAGAAGTAATTTCTACTTATTCTTTCAAGATCTATACTGTAGATTAATGATTTTGTTTCTCAGCCACTTCATGTGCAATGATAAAATTAATTTTGGGGAATGTTGCTGCTAGAACCTCTGGCAATGAGTTATATTTATTAATATTTATTCAAAGCATAGAATAGCCCCATTCATAAGAAGATTTATATCCAATAAGATCACATGCCCTAAAACATGGATCTCAAACTTCAGATCTCATGGGCCGTCAACAGTGCATAATATCAAGATTTCCATAGCATTGCACAGGTTATAATCAAATCACATGCACTGGTAATGACTCCAACCCCTGTGCAATACTAAGGAAATCCTGAAAACTTGATCTGTTGGTGGCCCTCGAGGCCTGGAGTTTGAGATCCTGCCCTAAAGGAACAACAAGTAAAAGGTAGTCTACAACTGGACAACCCAAATGGAGTTTTCAGTAATGCACAAAAGATACAGATAAAAGTCAAATTCAATTCCGCTAAATGTATGTGTAACATTGGTTAATTCACATTCACTTATGTTTCAGTAAAGTCTATTTTCAATTAGCGAGAAGAGGCAAATATCTCAGAATGTTTGTTTCAAGGGTTATGGTTAAAACACTCGATTATTGCTGAAGGGCAACACTAGTTATGTAGGTTTATTGAGTAAAATATAAAATGAACATACAACATCATCTCTTAAAAGGTTTCAATTTCTTTCTTTTTTTAACATGTTGTAAGAGGAAAAAAAAACATGATCAAGTTATAAAAGAACAGCCCTAGGGAACTATTACTTTAAATACAAGTATACCATAACCAAATGAAAGGAGTGCTTGACCCAAAGTAGACAGTAAAATAAGTAAAACTTAAAGCTGTTCATTTTCCATGAGTACATGTAAATCTGTATTTTAAAGGCTCTGAGAAGTGAATATGAAGTAGCAATTAAGGAAGCATTTTCTGAACTTCTTGTACATAATCCTTTCAATGAATGCGGTATTTTATCCAAAATGTCTTATCACATTAAATATCGGACCGGGCAAAAAATAGACAATATTTTATTGGTTTAACAAAGAATGTAAAATGTTAACGTTGAACAAGAAATGGCACAATGTTAAATTATATTGTAATTTAAAAAGTAATTGGGAAACAAAAGTTGCAGTTAAAAATGCAACATGGCGTACCAATAAATTACAGTAGTAATCACAACAATTCAACTTCCGTTGCAAAGAATTTACAAACTTTCTTTCTTTGCAAAAAATTATTTAAACATAAACATTTTTAATAGCTCAAAATAACTAACATACCAAGTGGTTTGTCCAAATTCAACACAAAATGGCATTTAACTGACTACTGTAATATGAAATAATTCAACCCTCTGAATAGAATTTCTCATAAGAGCACTCATTTGCAAATTAGATGTTGTTTCAAGTACACCTGATGCAGTAATGAAAGGTTTTGTTACCAGAGGTGTGCTTAAGATAAAACCCATCAAGTACCTGAAGTACAGCATTTGTTTGCATGTTAGGAATTTGGCTAGGCAGGTAAACAAAAATGTACAAAAAGTTGATAGAAAGGATATTTACCTTGCAAAAGCAAGAAAAAGGATTAAAAAATACTACAAAGGCATTAAATACCCATAGGACTACATTAAAAGGATAAAAAGGATAGTTTGCAAGTTCAAAGTTAAGAAAATAAAAAAACTATCTGGGTTGAGATCCCACCAAGGACAAAATCAGCAAGGAGTTTGTATGTTTAAAAAAGCCAAGAAGCCAATGCTGCTTGTGGTTAGCACGCAATACAAAATGTGCTACGCACATATTAATTTCTAACTGTACCTTTAAACTTAGACATTTAGCAAACAGTGATCAATTCTTTGAGCTACCCAGCCAAGGCACGGCATTCTCGGTAGAACAGGCACAAAAACGTGCTACAATTTAGCAGAGCCTATGGGCAAGGTGTGGCCACTGTATGTGTGCTTGTCTGGCAGTGTGGGGATCAGATCTGATAATGTCCAGATGTCATGTCTGGACCTGGTCTGCCTTTATCTGCGCTGCCCTTCTGGCGTCGTGGGAGTAGTTTAGAAATGCTTCAGGTATGTGTGCATTTAATATGGTTCTACTTTTAATGCATTAAGGAGGCTGTAATGGCACAGCGTATATAAAAACGTGGACTGCCCCATCTGAGAATGCCGTGACGTGACAGGGTAGCTCAAAGAATCGATCAATTGTTTTCTAAATGTCTCAGTTTAAAGCACAGTTAGAAATTAATATGTGCATATGCACTTTTTGTATTGTGTGCTAACCACAGGCAGCGCTGGCTTCTTGGCTTTGTTATTTGTTGTTTTTTTTTTTGAGTTTGTATGTTCTCCCTATGTTTGTGTGGGTTTCCTCCAGGCTCTCCGGTTTCCTCCCATACTCCAAAGACATAATGATGTTTAGATTCTGAGCCCCAACGAGGATGGTATTGCTGATGTATGTAAAGCGCTATGAAATTAACAGTGCTATATAAATAAATAATATTTATTATACAGTATATTAAATTGTCCAGTATTATTATCTGGATGTGAAAGGAAAGGAAATGCTGCCATCAGATTCCTGAGGAGAATGATGCTAGAAAACCCTCAAGTTATAGCGAATGACTTGTAGCAAGACTTGGTGGCTACATGCACTGAGGTTCCAGTAGCACAGTAAGACAAATAGTGAAAATTGAACATTTTCATGCTTGAAAGGGAACCTGTCAGTGGTTTATGCCTCCCAGCTATCACTGTCTGCACCTACAGCTTCATAATACTATTCTAATCATCCCTTTCTGAGCTGATAGTGTAATGTAAAAGGTGAAAAAAAAGCATTTATACACTTACATTCAGTCCCCACCTTGAGGAGGGAGACTGGCAGGATAATAGTTAACTCACTTTTAACTTGGATGACTAAAGGACCTGTGTGATGTAACGATCATGTGACCTTAGTGGGCGGAGCTAAGGCAGCAAACATATTATGTTCTATGAGAACTTAGCTCCGCCTATTGTAGTCACATGTTGTGACATCACATCAGTCTCCCAACAAGTTCTAGCACAAGGCTGAAATGTTAACTATTAACCTGCCAAACATCCCCGTCCTCCAAGCTGGGGACTGACTGTCTCATACATAAGGAAATGTAAGTGTATAAATGCTTTTTTTCACCTTTCACATTACACTATGAGCTCAGACAGGGATGATTAGACTGGTATGATAAAGCTGCAGCTACAGACATGATAGATGGAGAGGCATAAACAGTCTGACAGGGTCCCTTTAACTCCAAGAAGCATACCTGGTGTTACAAACAGAGCTGGATTTACACATTTCTGCATCCTAGCCAAAGCACATCATTTTATATAAACTCTCCCTGGCACTGGTGTCACTCATTGCTACTAACTATCTCTTCTCACAAAGGGGTAGGGAATCCAGACCTTGAGAACCGCACACAGTGCAGGTTTTCAGTATTTCCTTAGTATTGCACAGGGGTTGGAATCATCACCAGTGCAGATGATTATATTATCACCTGTGCAATGCTAAGGAATTCCTGAAAACATGCAATGTGTGCGGTTCTCAAGGTCTGGAGTTCCCTACCCCTGCTTTACAACAAAGTCTTCTGTCACCGATAGAAGTTATGGCGGCAGTGGTTATAGAAGCAAGAAGCCAGCGTTGCATTCACATCTCCCACTACCACAGTGTCAATCACCACGGATCCAGGTTGTCTTCAGAGGTGGCGGCAATGCAAGAAACTGTAATAAGGGGCATACTAATTATGAGTAAATACTCTTTTGTCATACTATGAAAGCATGTGATGGCATGCGCACTCTTTTTGTTCATCATAATTCAACAGGCTTTATTCCTGATGAGAAGACCAAAGGGTTCTTCCTTTGCTTTAGTAAAGTCCAGATACTGCTGCTTGGTGATTGGACCCTTAAGAGGAAACTAACTAAATTGTCGGAGATTCGTTACTGTGTTTTCTACCATGCTAACAGTAGGGATGGGGAGTTGCCTTCTACCAAACTATTTTGTGTAGCTTAAAGAGGTGACTTTAAACTTCTTTGAATTCATAGAGCCATTTTGACAGTAGCTCCCTTTTATATTATAAGACAAATTGTACTAACATCTCAATTTGTTTTAAATTGATCAAATATAATAGATCAACATATATTTTTACATTTGAACAAATAGTAACATAATCAGCCATCAGATTTCTAACGCTAGTTACAGTTTCCTGTGGACATTTTAAATCACTGTATCCTAAGTAGAAACTATCCGGTCAGTAGAATTAGGTTCCAGATGTCTTATAGTAGAGAAGCAAAATTGTAAAGTGAATTTAAAGTCCTTATTTTAAGTGAACACATGGCAGTGGCTGATACCGTCTGGTCAACAACTATGGTTGGCTTTTACAAAGGGAACTGTCTGCTTATCTTATGCTGCAGGAGATGGCTCTCTCTTTGTAATATGGGATTGTAATATTTCCATTTTGTGTGCAATTTGAATCCTGCATTTAAAATGGAAACAGATTAAAATAAAAGAAGAGGAAAATATGAAATAAATTGTTTTGATATGAGAATTTCTGGAAGGATTTAGGCAGCATCTGCTGAAATCTTGTTTTAGTTCAAATAAAACAATCCAGACTATTCAACATTAAATTGAATATAATCGATTTTATCCAGCATTTCTAGATGGAAAAAAAATCGAACTAATGTTACAACGTGATAAAATATGTTTAACTCAATGGGTAACAAGTTCCTTGACTTGTTGGATTCTTCAAAGAATTTTAAAGTCTCCTCAAGAATTTATCAATAAAGGGGCTGTCTCAATGTCTCAAATAGGTACAATTCTAAAATGCTTGTAAAAACAAACACATTTGCAAGCTAATTTTTATTTATATCCTCTTTGTTTAAAAATATAGCACTTTTTAGTGTTTTAATTTATTACTTTTTGCCTAGGTTACAAGCCACCTTTGTAGTCTATAAGTGGTGGCCGCTAATCTAGGCAAAGAGCACGCGCTTGGAAAATGTTTACTATTCAATTTGGAAGCACAGCTCTGAAGCCGGCTGAACCACTGGATCTGGCCAGCTTCACTATCCCTGCACTCCCCCAATGCTACAGAGGCAAGGGTGCATCACAGAAGACTAGAGATGAGTGAACCTTTTAAAGGTTCGGTTGCCGAACAAACCCGTGGATGTTTGGGTTCAGTGGCACTGTTCAGGACCGAAACTTGACCCAAGCCATCACTGATTGGCAGTTCGGTGCTCCATCCACATACAGCCAGCCACAAGCAAAGCATTCACAGGGGTGGGATGGCAGGGATTTTTCTTTAACATCTACACTATGGTCGATAAATCTGTTTTTACTCCCAGTGCAAGCCAATCAAACACTGCAAATTTCTCCTTACCAGAGCTCAGCACTGCACGCTCCAGCACTTTGGATATGAGAATCACCCGAACACCAGCCCCGAACAGATTTGCACATGTTTACAGAAAACTGCAAATTTCAGACTAGTAGCACGACCATGTCACTTGTTTGAATTGGCAATCATTAAGAGCAGATTGCATCTATCATGCTGGAAACCAGATTTTAGAGGAGGAGAGAAAAAAATAGAAAATCGATTTAAAGGGATTGGTACTTGAAACATAAACTTTGCTTATAAGCTTTATCTTTGCATATGGACATCATCATAGAGAAAGTCCCTTGTCAGGACTCTATTAGTTACAATAAGGATCAACAGACAAAGACACCTACTTAAATGTTAAAAGATATAGTTGTGATGAGACAGCACCTTTAAAAATTGTGCTTAATTTTCTTTTTAAAGGCTACCAAAATGCACAAATTTATCCTGAAGCTGTGCACAGTTACACAAAACTTCACCTACAATAAAGCCAGAATCAGCCACCAATGAACAGACAAAGCCTAGTCTTTTCTCACAAATCCAACAACAAATGGAACTATTTCTGTACTAAATTAGTTACCGTATATACTCGTGTATAAGCCGACCCGTGTATAAGCCGACCCCCCTACTTTTGCCCCCAAAACCTGGGAAAACCTATTGACTCGTGTATAAGCCGAGGGTGGACCCCAGCACAGGTATACAGCCCCCAGCAGTGTAGTATACAGCAGCCTCCCCAGTGGTAATATACAGCAGTCTCCCCCTGTGGTAGTATACAGCAGTCTCCCCCTGTGGTAGTGTGCCGCCCAGCTTAGGGGACCGGGATACCCGGCGCAGGGTCCCTTTCCTTGGGGGAGTCACTGGTGGCTGGACCCAGGCCGTGGCCCCAGGCTGGCACACTCCTAAAGGGGGGTATTTACAGGGGATTTAGAAGTTTATATAGTTTATAAAGTTTGTAGATGTTATTGTCGTGACGCCACCCAGAATAATGTGGCTATATATGGCCACCGCTGCCTTGTACTGGCCAGGGGATGATGGTGAGAGGCAGCTGAGATGGTATAGCCCTTTTCCGGGTAGGGCTGTAGGGTCCCCTGGACAGGTGATGTTAATATTAATGATGGATGAAGATGGAAGTATGGTGAGGAGATGTTAAGGGCACAGACACTTACTTGATTCACAGCAAATTCTCTCAGCGGTGATGGTCCCAATCCTGGATAGATGGTAGCTGTTAAATCAGAGGCTGAGGCACAGATGAGGTTTAACTGGTTTACTTTCAACCAAACTATAATACAACAAGTCCCGTCTCCGGAGTCTGCAATAGGGGTTCAGTTGCTCAGGCCCCACCGGGTCCTATACCTCCTGCTTGCGCTGTCTATGTGGCCCTGCTGCCGTGTGTGAACTCGCTGCCGGCCCAAATCTGTCCTCTCTGGGTCCCACTCAACAGGCAACTTGAGTCCTTTGTCTCTCTCTGCTTACCCCCTCCGGGAGTACTGCTGAACTCTTAGTATGTTGCTGTGTCTGGCCCTGTGAAGCTTGTTGTTACCTCACGTTTTTCCGGTTGCTGTATTGTATATAACTAATGCAGCCACGGATCCGGTATCCGTATCTGCGCTTTTTATCTAGGGTAGATAATGATGCTACCCGATTCTGAAAGTGTTTCTCTTATCAGTTTTCTCCTCCTCAGACCGATGGCTTGGCCCTGGAAATTGTCAGCCAGTCCTCAGGAACTCAATGCAGCTCCTGTCACTCTGAGCTCGTGGCTCCAACTGTCTGAAAATTTACCTCAGACCAGTGTTTTATCTCTAGGGAAGTCTCTGGTGTCTCTGGAGCTCCCCCTACTGGCCAAAGGTGGTAGTGCAGTGGCTTGGCTTTCTAAGTGAGTGCAACTATTATGATCTTATACTGTGGCTAATACCCGCAGGGGCGCCACATTCCCCCTTAGTTAAGAACAGTACTCCGGGACTGTGGGACAATAAACATAAGATATAACAGATAATATCTACAGAGTCTTAAAAAAAAATAAAAAGTTACAAAAACCACTCAAGTTTAAAAAATAGAGTCTTGTAAAAAGTCACTTCAAATAGCGTCCATTAATACAGCTCTGTCCTTGAGGGCTATTTATTTGTTAGGAAAGGCACTGCAATTAGCGTCCATTTTTCCAACAAAGTTTATGAATAATTTAAGAATGTTCAAAAAACAGTCTTTCCGGAGCTTTAATTTACCGCCTCCGGGCTGATAAATGAAGAAAAGAGTTCAAGAATATGCAAGTAGTTCATACAGAATAGTCTCTGTAGGTACTGAGCTTTTTAACGTTACATCTAATAACTACTGATTAACAACTAAACAAGTTCCTTTCAGATATTTCTGGTTGAAATATCTATTTACATTTGGTAGTCAGCATATCTTGCTGGTAATTGACCCTGAGTACTACGCTGTGATCTGCGTAACGCTTGTGTACTGGGTGTACTCAATGTGATGGTGTGAGTGGACGTATACCTAGTAAGTACTTCTGGTTCTGCTAGGGATAATTCCACATTTGTGGGGTTGGCAATTCCACCGTGTCCAGGACTATTATTACTAGGAATTTGTTCTTCCTGTCTTGGGACTTCTTGTGGTACAGGGTCTGGTGTTTGATAGAAAGCCATCATGGGAACTACTACTGCACCATTGTAGGTTGGCCAGGTTTTAGGAAAGTCTCCTAGATAGGTGTGATATACTCCATCTTCTTCTTTTTCGTTAACAGGTTGAACCGGTACTGGTTGAATAACTTCTGGTTCAGGTTGAATGACTTCTTTTTCTTTCAATGTCTCTGGACATAGTTTTAGATTGTCTCTTGACACTAGTACTGATGTTAATCCACCATCTTTGCTTATAAGACACATTTTAGGATTGTTCACTCTCATTGGTAAAACTGTATATGGGACGGATTCCCACTGATTGTCCAGTTTATTAGTGCGACGGTTTCTCTTGAGCACTTGATCACCAGGTTTTAATGGGGTTGCTAGAGCATTCTGGTTGAAGTATTGCTCTTGTCTTTCTCTAGTTTTCTGGAGATTCCTTTCTACGCATTCTTGCACTTGGCGATACTGTTGTTGGCGTAGGGAGTCCCAGTTGGAATCCTGCACTTCTGCGTCAGGTTTTACGATGCCCATTTCTAGATCTATTGGTAGCTTGCCAGGTCTTGCACGCATAAGGTAAGCTGGGGTACAGTTTGTGGAGCTTACCGGGACATTGTTATAGAGGTCTACCAAGTCAGGCAATTTCTCTGGCCATAGGTTTCTCTCTGTCTCTGGTAAAGTCTTTAAGAGATCGATTACAATATGGTTCATTTTTTCGCATAAGCCATTTGTTTGCGGATGATAGGCTGTTGTACGGATCTTCTTGCAGCCATACATATTGCAAAATTCTCTGAAGATCTCTGATTCAAATGCTGTGCCTTGGTCTGCGAGTACTTGTTCCGGATATCCATGGGGTCTGCAAAAGTATGTCTGGAACGCCTTAGCTGCTGTTTTTGCAGTGAGATCTTTCACAGGCACTACTACCAAGAAACGTGAGTAATGGTCCACTATGGTTAAAGCATAGACATAGCCGGACCGGCTTGGTGTCAATTTCACGTGGTCTATTGCTACGAGCTCAAGTGGTTGCTTGGTAACTATAGGCTGGAGTGGTGCTCTTTGGTTTTTTAGATCTTTTCTTCTGAGGTTGCACGGACCACAGTTTCTGCACCATTCTTCAATTGATCTTCTCATTCCAACCCAGTAGAATCTTTCTCTTAAAAGTACTTCTAGCTTTTTCCACCCGAAGTGACCAGCACCATTGTGATAAGCTTCTAGGACCATTTTTACATCTTGTTTAGGCACAATGATCTGCCATACTAGCTCATGCGTCTTTGGATTGGTATATCTTCTGCACAGCTTTCCTTGGTACAGGAACATTTTGCCTCTCTCTTTCCAGAGTTGATGTGTCTCTTTCGGTGCATTTTCATTGGGATACGCACTTTGCTCAGTCAGCAGTTCTTTCACCAACTTCACAGCTGGATTGCTGTCTTGAGTGTCAGCCCATCTGTGGTGTGCTAATGGGTTGAGATTCACCTGTTGATGTTTCTGGTAGGCACTGGATTGATACTGTCCTACCTTGGGACGATGGAAGGCGGGTAGTTCAATTTCTTCAAGTTCTACCGGTTCTTCTTCCACGTCTCTCAAGTGCGGCATCCGGGATAAGGCGTCTGCATTTCCATTCTTTCGGCCTGCTCTATACTTGATCACGAAGTTGTAATTAGACAGCCGGGCTATCCATCGCTGTTCCAGCGCACCTAGCTTGGCTGTATCCAGGTGGGTCAATGGGTTGTTATCAGTATAGACGGTGAATTCTGCAGCTGCCAAGTAGTGTTTGAAACGCTCAGTCACAGCCCAGACTACTGCCAGTAGTTCTAACTTGAAGGAGCTGTAATTTTCAGGATTTCTTTCAGTAGGCCGGAGCTTTCTACTTGCAAAGGCGATGACTTTCTCCCTGCCTCCTTGCTTCTGAGATAGTACTGCTCCCAGTCCCACATTACTGGCATCTGTGTAAAGGATGAAAGGTTGATGGTAATCGGGGTATGCCAGAACTTCTTCTCCGGTCAATGCCTTCTTCAACTTTTCAAAGGAATCTTCCCTCTCATCACTCCACTGGAAAGGAGGATTGCGGTTTGAAGGCTTCTTCGACTGCCCTACCAGGATGTCTTGTAGAGGTGCTGCTAGCTTGGTGAACCCTTGGATGAATCTACGATAGTAGCCCACCAGTCCCAGGAATTGCCTCACCTGTTTCACGCTGGTAGGTCTTGGCCAATCCCTTATTGCGGTTACTTTCTCGGGATCCGGTGCTACTCCTTCTGAACTCACAACGTGTCCCAGGTATTGTACCTTTGGCTTTAGAAGGTGACATTTTGATGGCTTGATCTTCATACCATACCGGGATAAGGCTTCGAACACTTCTGCCAGATCTTGTAGATGTTGTTCGTAAGTCTTTGAGTAGACTATTACATCATCTAGGTACAGAAGGACGGCTTCAAAGTTCTTGTGTCCGAGACAGCATTCCATCAATCTCTGAAAGGTGACCGGGTGCGTTGCAGAGTCCGAACGGCATACAATTAAATTCACAGAGACCCATTGGTGTGGTAAATGCTGTCTTCTCTTTATCTTCCTCAGCCACAGGGACTTGCCAATACCCACTTGTTAAGTCTAAGGTGGAAAAATAGTTAGCAGATCTTAAAGCAGCTAATGACCTCTCAATTCTAGGTAAGGGGTAGGCGTCTTTATGGGTAATGTGATTAATCTGCCGGTAGTCTACGCACATTCTCATGGTTCCGTCTTTCTTTTTAACTATTACCAGAGGGGCTGCCCAGGGACTACAACTGTCTCTTATTACCCCGGCCTGTTTCATCTCTCTCAGCATGTCTTTAGCACATTGATAATGAGCGGGCGGTATGGGTCTATATCTCTCTTTTATTGGTGGGTGGTTACCGGTAGGAATTGTATGTTCTACCCCTTTAATCTGTCCGAAGTCTAATGGGTGTTTACTGAAGACCCGTTCATATTCTTCTACTAGTCGGTACACCCCTTGTTTTTGGTGGGTAGGTGTTGAATCTGTACCTATATGCAGCTGCTGACACCAATCGTCTAATTCTCCACTTGAACCATTGTCGTCCGCCTGACATGACGGATTCAAGGGCCCAATGGCTATAATGGCATTGTTGTCAACAGTGTATAGCTTGGCCATTGTAGCGTACCTTGGTAAAGTGACCTCTTCCTCTCCACAATTCAAAAGACGTATGGGCACTCTTCCCCTGTGTACCTCGACTATTCCTCTAGCCGTTAATATTGTGGGTCTACTATCAGTGTACACAGGCTCTACCAAGGCTTGGTAATCTCGTCCTTTAATACCAATGGCTGCTCTACACCATACTAGCATTTCAGTTTTTGGAGGTATTACTATAGGAGTTGGGTCACTTACCCTCACACTGCCGATTTCTCCACCTGCAACCTCTACTTGTTGCTTCAGCACCAATGCTTTTATCTCTCTCCGGAGAATTCTCTGCTGGCAGGATTGGGCAGTTTCCGCAAATTGCTGTAAAATAGTAATAACCTCGGAAAAACAATTTTCTAAAACATTCATACCTATCAATACAGAAGGTTCCCGTCGGTTAACATCAACAATTATGATACCCTGATTCTTTAATTCTACTCTACCAATCTTAATGGTCATCTCTCTAAATCCTACTTGCGGTACCAATTTTCCATTACTAGCATATATACTTAGCTCAACATTAGATGGTCTTTTATCAATGTCTGAATCTGCCCAGTACCTCTTATAAAGGATATGTGGTATAGATGAAATCTGGGAACCAGTGTCCAACAAGGCATTGAGGGGAATACCGTCCAGCACGATGGGGATAATGGGACGTCCTCCGACGTACTTGTCGTGCCAGGATGTTGGGCCTTGAAAGTTCACTCCTGCGAAGCGGCCCGCATTCCCAGGGGATCCTTGTTTAAATCACAATTGCGGGCGATGTGGCCTGGCTTCCGGCAACGGCGGCAAATAGGCTGTCCATCCGGCTGGTAACGGTCGTTGGGTCGTCCTCTCCACGCTGGGTATCTCTGGGGTCTCATCCAGGGAATATCCTCTCTGCGGTTCGCCAACTCCATCTTGGGTGTAGTCTGTGATTCTCTCATTTCCTGCATGGTTTTAGCCATTGAGGTGACAATGTCTGTTAGAGAGTCAAGCTTTTGCTGGAAAGCATCATTAGCACTGGCCTCCAGGGGCTTAACTGATGTCACTGGCATTCTCTGTTGTTGAGGGGTTTCTGTAATGGATGGCTCAGGATCCTGATCCCAAAGTGCCTCTGCCTGCTGGAGACGAATAGCGCTCTCCTTTAACTGGGCAAATGTCACTTCAGGGTCCTTGAAAGTCAGCATACTCGCATGCCCTCGATGAGAAGGGGTTAATAGTCCCTCAATGAATTGATCTTTTAACAATTTATCAGCGCCAGTGTTAAACATTGGTTCAGCCAGTGTAAGCGCTTTAAGGGCCTCCTGTAAATTCAGGGCAAAGTCTCTCACACTCTCATTGGCCTTTTGTTTGCAATTGAAGAATTTGGTCTTTGCTTTGCTACCAGCAGTAGTTTCAAATACTGCCTTTAATCCAGCTAGAATATGCTTAGCAGTGTCTTTTAGATCAGCGGACCATGCTGTGACTTCTCGCTTGGCATTACCACTTAACTGTGCCATCAGCAAACCGACACGCTGAGCTTCTGCCATTGGAAACATGTTTAAATAGGCCAGCAGTTTTTCTTTAAAATCATCAAAAGTATTAGGCTTACCTTCATACACTGGAAGCCATGGAGCACCTGGGGTATATGGCATCAACATCGGCATAATGTGCGCTGCACCTTGCGCCGCTGTGCTGCCGAGCGCTCTGTTTTGTGCTTCAGCTGCATTTGTGTCGCCGAGTGTTTCAGCGTCTCCGTGCTGCGACATGTTGCGCCCCCTTAGTTAATCCGGACCCTTCCGGTCCTCTGCTTCCGTCGGGATGGCGTATAATCGTTCCGCTGTGCAGCAGGATTGGTTTTCCCCTTTTGCAGACGTCAGAGCTCTCAGCTTGGTACCGCCCACAAAGACACGCCCCCTGCTGCTTCTGCTCGCCGTGAGCTCAGTAATGGCGGAATCTGAAATTTTTCAGTCAGATCAGAGCTCAGGGCTATGACACAGTTCAAATAGCAGTCTCGTGCTGTGGCAGTTATGAGGTAATTAGTGATGATGCAATTTTACCTCAGAGGCTGGCGGCCATTTTGTTTCAATGTTAGTCAATGGGGAAAAGTCTATTTCAATGGTTTCCAATGGGAAAATCACTTTTTGATAAAAAAGTCAATTTTTCTCGGATTTTCTCACAATTTTCGGCATTAATCACGGCACACAGTACCCGATTTAACCAGGCATGGTGAATCCTGTTCGTGACGCCAAAGAGAGATGTGCCGCCCAGCTTAGGGGACCGGGATACCCGGCGCAGGGTCCCTTTCCTTGGGGGAGTCACTGGTGGCTGGACCCAGGCCGTGGCCCCAGGCTGGCACACTCCTAAAGGGGGGTATTTACAGGGGATTTAGAAGTTTATATAGTTTATAAAGTTTGTAGATGTTATTGTCGTGACGCCACCCAGAATAATGTGGCTATATATGGCCACCGCTGCCTTGTACTGGCCAGGGGATGATGGTGAGAGGCAGCTGAGATGGTATAGCCCTTTTCCGGGTAGGGCTGTAGGGTCCCCTGGACAGGTGATGTTAATATTAATGATGGATGAAGATGGAAGTATGGTGAGGAGATGTTAAGGGCACAGACACTTACTTGATTCACAGCAAATTCTCTCAGCGGTGATGGTCCCAATCCTGGATAGATGGTAGCTGTTAAATCAGAGGCTGAGGCACAGATGAGGTTTAACTGGTTTACTTTCAACCAAACTATAATACAACAAGTCCCGTCTCCGGAGTCTGCAATAGGGGTTCAGTTGCTCAGGCCCCACCGAGTCCTATACCTCCTGCTTGCGCTGTCTATGTGGCCCTGCTGCCGTGTGTGAACTCGCTGCCGGCCCAAATCTGTCCTCTCTGGGTCCCACTCAACAGGCAACTTGAGTCCTTTGTCTCTCTCTGCTTACCCCCTCCGGGAGTACTGCTGAACTCTTAGTATGTTGCTGTGTCTGGCCCTGTGAAGCTTGTTGTTACCTCACGTTTTTCCGGTTGCTGTATTGTATATAACTAATGCAGCCACGGATCCGGTATCCGTATCTGCGCTTTTTATCTAGGGTAGATAATGATGCTACCCGATTCTGAAAGTGTTTCTCTTATCAGTTTTCTCCTCCTCAGACCGATGGCTTGGCCCTGGAAATTGTCAGCCAGTCCTCAGGAACTCAATGCAGCTCCTGTCACTCTGAGCTCGTGGCTCCAACTGTCTGAAAATTTACCTCAGACCAGTGTTTTATCTCTAGGGAAGTCTCTGGTGTCTCTGGAGCTCCCCCTACTGGCCAAAGGTGGTAGTGCAGTGGCTTGGCTTTCTAAGTGAGTGCAACTATTATGATCTTATACTGTGGCTAATACCCGCAGGGGCGCCACAGTAGTATACAGCAGTCTCCCCCTGTGGTAGTATACAGCAGTCTCCCACTGTGGTAGTATACAGCAGTCTCCCCCTGTGGTAGTATACAGCAGTCTCCCCCTGTGGTAGTATACAGCAGTCTCCCTCTGCGGTAGTATACAGCAGCCTCCCCCTGTGGTAGTAAACAGCAGCCTCCCCCTGTGGTAGTATACAGCAGTCTCCCCTGTGGTAGTATACAGCAGCCTTCCCCTGTGGTAGTATACAGCAGCCTCCCCCTGTGGTAGTATACAGCAGCCTCCCCCTGTGGTAGTATACAGCAGCCTCCCCCTGTGGTAGTATACAGCAGCCTCCCCAGTGGTAGTATACAGCAGCCTCCCTAGTGGTTTATACAGGCCCCTGTTCTCCCCCCCCATGGTATATACAGACCCCCGCTTCCCCCCCCGATGTATATACAGACCCCCGCTCACCCCCTCGTGGTATATACAGGCCCCCACTCCCCCCAGTAGTATATACAGGCCCCCACTCCCCCCAGTAGTATATACAGGCCCCCACTCCCCCCAGTAGTATATACAGACCCCCGCTCCCCCCCTCGTGGTATTTACAGGCCCCCACTCAACCAGTAGTATATACAGGCCCCCCGCGGTAAATACAGGCCCCCCCGCTCCCCCCCTCGTGGAATATACAGGCCCCCACTCCCCCAGTAGTATATACAGGCCCCCCGCGGTAAATACAGCCCCCCCCCCCCCGTTTCCCCTCCGTGGTATATACATGCCCCGGTAGATGCCGCACACCTGTAAAAGAATCGCTTTCATACTTACCCTCCTCACTGTCATCGCGCTCCTCTGGTCTCATTCCCGCTTCTACCAGGCGGCCGGCGCATCCACAATGACGTCATTGTTTCTGCGCGGTCACATGACCGGGTAGAAGCAGGAAGGAGACTGGATGGAGGACGCGCGATGACAGTGAGGAGGGTAAGTATGAAAGCGATTCTTTTACAGGTGTGCGGCATCTACCGGGGGCATGTATATACCACGGGGGGGAAACGGGGGGGGGGCCTGTATTTACCGCGGGGGGCCTGTATATACTACTGGGGGAGTGGGGGCCTGTATATTCCACGAGGGGGGGGGGAGCGGGGGTCTGTATATACAACGGGGGGAGAGCGGGGGTCTGTATTTACCACGGCGGGGGGAGGGCAATGTAATATGCACAGCTCCCCCTGCCGCTGATGGACAGGGGGATGCCGTGCATATTGCATTGCACTAATGAGCGGCCCCACGTGACCGGGCGCTCATATTACAGCCTCCCCCCGCCTGCTCCAGCCCCCGGACACCGGCCCCCCCCACACTCAGCAGTATAGTGACTCGTGTATAAGCCGAGGGGGGGACTTTTCAGCACATTTTTTGTGCTGAAAAACTCGGCTTATACACGAGTATATACGGTAACTAGTTTTCATGGTAACTTCTCTTCTATTTTTAGGTGTAGATGTTAGTTGAAAGTAGTGATGGGCAAACTCTTCGGGTTCAGGACCCGGCTTGCTACATTACAGCAAGGTAGAAACAAATGAGTCCTGCACACAGAGAACAAGTCTGTAAGAACATGTTCACACCGCCAACATATTTGGAGACAAAAAGCTAAATGCGACCAACAACAACAGTACACTGCAGTAAAAGTATTAAATGCAAGTGCAGTATAAAAAATAGTATAACAAATACAGGGTACTTAGTCTATCCGTTTTTTTGCGCAAAAAAAGTTATATCAAGCCACGTCACTAACTTCAAAGTGTACCCATCTCTGACGCGGTCCTAACTGTTGTATTAAAAAACCTGACTAGTGTGTATACTTACCAGTGAGCAGGAGCCAGCAAGACCTGTGTCTGAGATGGACTGAAGGCGACGGGGCTCTATGTGTGCAGGGCCCAGAGAGGGGCGGGAACTCCATCTCTTGCAAAGCAAGAGGCAACTTACCGTATATACTCGCGTATAAGCCGAGTTTTTCAGCCCAAAAATTGGGCTGAAAAGTTACCCCCTCGGCTTATACGCGAGTCACTATACGGGCGCCCCCCCCCCCCCAGAGGTATACAGGCCCCCCCGTGCTCCTTAAACCTGTAAAGGAAGAGGATTATACTTATCGCTGTCCGGCTGCCGTCCCCGCTCTCCATCGCGCTCCTCCATCTGCATCGCGCTCCTCCATCTTCCGGCTTCCTGTCGGCACCGACAATGACGTCATTGTCGGCGCAGAACACAGGAAGTCGGAAGCCGGAAGATGGAGGAGCGCGATGCAGATGGAGGAGCGCGATGGAGAGCGGGGACGGCAGCCGGACAGCGATAAGTATAATCATCTTCCTTTCCAGGTTTAAGGAGCACGGGGGGGCCTGTATACCTCTGGGGGGGGGGGGCTGTATACCTCGGGCTGCTGCTGCATATAACATGGGGCTGCTGTATAACATGGGGCTGCTGTATATAAAATGGGGCTGCTGCTGTATAACATGGGGCTGCTGCTGTATAACATGGGGCTGCTGTATATAAAATGGGGCTGCTGCTGTATAACATGGGGCTGCTGCTGTATAACATGGGGCTGCTGTATATAAAATGGGGCTGCTGCTGTATAACATGGGGCTGCTGCTGTATATAAAATGGGGCTGCTGCTGTATAACATGGGGCTGCTGTATATAAAATGGGGCTGCTGCTGTATAACATGGGGCTACTGCTGTATAACATGGGGCTGCTGCTGTATAACATGGGGCTGCTGCTGTATATAAAATGGGGCTGCTGCTGTATATAAAATGGGGCTGCTGCTGTATATAAAATGGGGCTGCTGCTGTATATAAAATGGGGCTGCTGCTGTATATAACATGGGGCTGCTGCTGTGTATAACATGGGGCTGCTGCTGTGTATAACATGGGGCTGCTGCTGTGTATAACATGGGGCTGCTGTATATAACATGGGACTGCTGCTGTGTATAACATGGGGCTGCTGCTGTGTATACATGGGGCTGATGCTGCTGTGTATACCATGGGGCTGCTGCTGTATATACCCTGGGGCTGCTGCTGTATATACCTGGGGCTGCTGCTGTATATACCCTGGGGGCTGCTGCTGTTTATACCACTGAGGCTGCTGCTGTATATACCTCTGGGGCTGCTGTATACTACCACTGGGGCTGCTGTATATACCTCTGGGGCTGCTGTATACTAACTACTGGGGCTGCTGCTGTATATACCACTGGGGCTGCTGCTGTATACCTCAGGGGCTGCTGTATACCACACTGCTGAGGGCTGTATACCTGTGCTGGGGTCCACCCTCGGCTTATACACGAGTCAATAGTTTTTCCCAGATTTTGGGGGCCAAAGTAGGGGGTCGGCTTATACACGGGTCGGCTTATACACGAGTATATACGGTAATTAGAAACAAATGAGTCCTGCACACAGAGAACAAGTCTGTAAGAACATGTTCACACCGCCAACATATTTGGAGACAAAAAGCTAAATGCGACCAAAAACAACAGTACACTGCAGTAAAAGTATTAAATGCAAGTGCAGTATAAAAAATAGTATAACAAATACAGGGTACTTAGTCTATCCGTTTTTTTGCGCAAAAAAAGTTATATCAAGCCACGTCACTAACTTCAAAGTGTACCCATCTCTGACGCGGTCCTAACTGTTGTATTAAAAAACCTGACTAGTGTGTATACTTACCAGTGAGCAGGAGCCAGCAAGACCTGGGTGCTGAGATGGACTGAAGGCGACGGGGCTCTATGTGTGCAGGGCCCAGAGAGGGGCGGGAAATCCATCTCTTGCAAAGCAAGAGGCAACTTAATTAGAAACAAATGAGTCCTGCACACAGAGAACAAGTCTGTAAGAACATGTTCACACCGCCAACATATTTGGAGACAAAAAGCTAAATGCGACCAAAAACAACAGTACACTGCAGTAAAAGTATTAAATGCAAGTGCAGTATAAAAAATAGTATAACAAATACAGGGTACTTAGTCTATCCGTTTTTTTGCGCAAAAAAGTTATATCAAGCCACGTCACTAACTTCAAAGTTTACCCATCTCTGACGCGGTCCTAACTGTTGTATTAAAAAACCTGACTAGTGTGTATACTTACCAGTGAGCAGGAGCCAGCAAGACCTGGGTGCTGAGATGGACTGAAGGCGACGGGCTCTATGTGTGCAGGGCCCAGAGAGGGGCGGGAAATCCATCTCTTGCAAAGCAAGAGGCAACTTAATTAGAAACAAATGAGTCCTGCACACAGAGAACAAGTCTGTAAGAACATGTTCACACCGCCAACATATTTGGAGACAAAAAGCTAAATGCGACCAAAAACAACAGTACACTGCAGTAAAAGTATTAAATGCAAGTGCAGTATAAAAAATAGTATAACAAATACAGGGTACTTAGTCTATCCGTTTTTTGCGCAAAAAAAGTTTATCAAGCACGTCACTAACTTCAAAGTTTACCCATCTCTGACGCGGTCTAACTGTTGTATTAAAAAACTGACTAGTGTGTATACTTACCAGTGAGCAGGAGCCAGCAAGACTGGGTGCTGAGATGGACTGAAGGCGACGGGGCTCTATGTGTGCAGGCCAGAGAGGGGCGGAAATCCATCTCTTGCAAAGCAAGAGGCAACTTAATTAGAAACAAATGAGTCCTGCACACAGAGAACAAGTCTGTAAGAACATGTTCACACCGCCAACATATTGGAGACAAAAAGCTAAATGCGACCAAAAACAACAGTACACTGCAGTAAAAGTATTAAATGCAAGTGCAGTATAAAAAATAGTATATACTGCACTTGCATTTAATACTTTTACTGCAGTGTACTGTTGTTTTTGGTCGCATTTAGCTTTTTGTCTCCAAATATGTTGGCGGTGTGAACATGTTCTTACAGACTTGTTCTCTGTGTGCAGGACTCATTTGTTTCTAATTAAGTTGCCTCTTGCTTTGCAAGAGATGGAGTTCCCGCCCCTCTCTGGGCCCGGCACACATAGAGCCCCGTCGCCTTCAGTCCATCTCAGACACAGGTCTTGCTGGCTCCTGCTCACTGGTAAGTATACACACTAGTCAGGTTTTTTAATACAACAGTTAGGACCGCGTCAGAGATGGGTATACTTTGAAGTTAGTGACGTGGCTTGATATAACTTTTTTTGCGCAAAAAAACGGATAGACTAAGTACCCTGTATTTGTTATACTATTTTTTATACTGCACTTGCATTTAATACTTTTACTGCAGTGTACTGTTGTTTTTGGTCGCATTTAGCTTTTTGTCTCCAAATATGTTGGCGGTGTGAACATGTTCTTACAGACTTGTTCTCTGTGTGCAGGACTCATTTGTTTCTAATTAAGTTGCCTCTTGCTTTGCAAGAGATGGAGTTCCCGCCCCTCTCTGGGCCCTGCACACATAGAGCCCCGTCGCCTTCAGTCCATCTCAGACACAGGTCTTGCTGGCTCCTGCTCACTGGTAAGTATACACACTAGTCAGGTTTTTTAATACAACAGTTAGGACCGCGTCAGAGATGGGTACACTTTGAAGTTAGTGACGTGGCTTGATATAACTTTTTTTGCGCAAAAAAACGGATAGACTAAGTACCCTGTATTTGTTATACTATTTTTTATACTGCACTTGCATTTAATACTTTTACTGCAGTGTACTGTTGTTTTTGGTCGCATTTAGCTTTTTGTCTCCAAATATGTTGGCGGTGTGAACATGTTCTTACAGACTTGTTCTCTGTGTGCAGGACTCATTTGTTTCTAATTAAGTTGCCTCTTGCTTTGCAAGAGATGGAGTTCCCGCCCCTCTCTGGGCCCTGCACACATAGAGCCCCGTCGCCTTCAGTCCATCTCAGACACAGGTCTTGCTGGCTCCTGCTCACTGGTAAGTATACACACTAGTCAGGTTTTTTAATACAACAGTTAGGACCGCGTCAGAGATGGGTACACTTTGAAGTTAGTGACGTGGCTTGATATAACTTTTTTTGCGCAAAAAAACGGATAGACTAAGTACCCTGTATTTGTTATACTATTTTTTATACTGCACTTGCATTTAATACTTTTACTGCAGTGTACTGTTGTTTTTGGTCGCATTTAGCTTTTTGTCTCCCATTACAGCAAGGTAATAGTAATACTCTGCTTACACTTACCGGGTCCGCGTTCCCTCTTCCTGGTGTGACGCGTCGCTGCGTCACTTCCAGGCTGCCCCTTATTTATTAGCCGCATGTGATTGGTTATTGGAGCCAGTCACATGACTTCACCCCGAAAGCTCGGAACTGTCTCAGCACCACGGCACAACTGCATAGAATTATGCAGACCCGGTAAGTATAATTAGTAACTATCACCTTGCTTCAACCCAGCAACCACGGTCCCAAACACAAGGTGAAACAGCAAGTTTGCCAATCACTAGTTGAAATACATTTTTGCAACACTGTCCCTCTTGGGGCTCACAATCTAAACATCCTATCAGTATGTCTTTGAAATGCTTCTCTGTTTAAAGGTAATCTGTCACCAGGTTTTTGTTATGTACTGAGAACAGCATGATATGGAGCCAGAGACCTTCAATCTGGCAATGTGTCAGTTTCTGGTTTGTATTCTCTCATTATGATACATTCACAGTTTTTTTTCTGCTGCAGATCTAAGAATATTGCACTCTATAACCTCACCCATACCACTGTTTGTCAGCGTTATGTGTACACTGTATGACGCACCCAGGGCCATGGGATACTCAGAATCGGGTTGTTCAGCACACCTGGGAAATCACAGGGGTCGAGACCCGGCTTCTGTGACCCGGGGTTCAGTGTAAATGGACAGTTCTTGGCGAGTGTAGGGAAAGGAGTGATTTTATAAGGGAAAGTTATTCGTGATGGCACCTTTGGTTTGTGGCCATGGGGAGCCGCCGCAGCTCCAGGACCTCTGGGGATGGTGGATAGGCAGCTGGGATGTAGTGTCTCCCCACAAGTGGAGCAGATCCCCAGGGCAGCGGGTGTAGTGATTATTAGTCTCTCGTAGGCAGGGATTACCTTAGGCCTCGTTACCTCGTTCAGTGGCCTTCACAGGCTGTCACTACAGGAATAACACAGTCTCACACCGTTCTGTAATTCTGTTCCCGGTTTTACTCACAGCAAGCTTCAAGTACTACAGGTCATCAATGTTAAACACTCTTGGATAAGCTCCGGTCTGTGCAGTCTTTGGTAGAACGGGGATGGCAGGTATGAGATCTTCAGTGGCGTGCCTGTTCTTCTGCCTCTCACTGGTCCTGTCTCTCAGCACTGTTCTAAGCGCCTCTGCATGAACAGCTCTCATCCTGCAGCCTAGGGTTATCTAGGGTTATAGTGGTTGACTGGAACCTCGTCCCCAGACCCATGTTTGGCTGCTATCTCAGGGTATACACCAGGTGTGTCAGCTACAGCTCCTATAAAGCTTGTAGCCTCTGGTTCAGCGGTTCAGTGATAGACTCCCTTGCCGCATTCAGGTCCGGTCCCTGTTTCTGACCACAACCCCTTCGTCCGGTGATATCAGTCTCGGATTCAGGCACATGGGCCTATTCAGTTCTGCCAGTGCCCCTAGGGTTCTCAGGCTTTCTGGACTCAACTTATCCCAGCTCTGCACACTAGCTGTTCCACTGTTCTCAGCACTGGTCTCGTGTGCTGTTCTATTTCCCACTGACTAAATAAACTCCTCTTTTTTTTATCCCACTGGGCCTTCCCCCTTGGGTTTTTGCAGGGTATCCTGGGTTCTAAGTGGGTGTGTTGGTGCGTTTTTGAGGACTCACCCTTACCATCCCCCACCTTCTGACTACTAGAGGACCACACCCTGGCTTGGGTTCAGTACCCTTTTGCAGCATCCTGGCCAGTGGGGCACCACATGTACACTGACAGAAAGCTGCTAATCATTCATTAGTGAGGTGGGGTCATACAGAACAGTTAATTAGTAGACAACTAGTCCTGTAATGACAATCTCCCGCTAATAAAAAACATCGATTTTATTGAAACAGCAATACAAAGCCTATTAAGTGACACGTCACAGGAATCAGGGTCTAAACCCTACATTATGCTGCTCTCAAATTACATAATAAAAACCTGCTGAAAAAGTTCCCTTTAAGACAGCATAAAGCTTACAATAGTAATATGTGCTTTTTAAGTTGAAAAATATTTGTAGAATTACTTATACTGACAAACATCCAAAAATTAAAAAACATAATTAATTAAAATCCCCGTTGTTAAAGCTCTCAGAGATGTTGATAGAACGACTCGATCTTCACCATTTTCATTGGTTTTATTAAAGATTTTATAACTTATAAAGACTTTCTAGCACTATTTTCTGCCTTTTGCTTATTTAAATATAGATCAAAAGTTGGCTATAAGTGGACCTGAGTGGCTACACCTTTACCTTTCAAATTACATCTTTAAGGGAAGGGAGGAAGGATAGGAGATTGTGCAGATAAATGTTCTACTGAAAACTAGCTGAGTGCACAGGCAAGGTTTTTTTATAATCCAGTGAAAACTGTTTAAATGTCCAAATGTTTTGCTGATCAAGCAACAATAGATTTAGGCCAGGGTCACATCGGCGTTTTTTGTTTAAAATCCTGATCCGGTTTTGAGCTTTAAAAAAGCTCAAAACTGGACCAGGAAAGGCTCCTGATAGAAGCCTATGCAAAACACCGGATGGCTTCACAAGCCATCCGGTGGCCGGATCCGGCACTGCTGCCTGCGTTTAAAATCATGCAGGCAGCAGTTTTCGCAGCGTTTACCGGGACCGCACTGCGGTCACCGGATGGCTCAGGATGTGTAATCCTGAGCCATCCGGTAACTGCAGAGTTTGCGGATCCCGATCTGGCAAGTTAATAAAGAGTTAAAATAGCTGACCTAAATGACTTTTTGAGGTCTGTAGGGGGGCTTAGACCCCCCTACAGACCGCCCGCCGACTTCTATAGTGTTCTTCTACAATTTCTCAATGGTCACAGGCTCTTCGGAGCCCGTGCATGTAAACCAAAGGGCCCCCCCCCCCCCGTATCACTATACTGGGGTGCATAGACCCCTGTATTACAAATAAGCTGTATTGATGTCTAGTAACGGTTAAATGTGTACATTTGCATTGTAAGTATATACTTACAACATTCTTTCGTAGGCAGAGTGAAGGAAATCCATGGGCGGGGCTGTGTGCAGCAGCCTCTGCCCGCTCCTTCTTGATGTCCGCCCCCTCTGGCCGTAATCCAGTCTTGTGAGGGCGGGGACGTCGTTAAAGGGGCGTGGCTAACTATGTGCCGCGGTTAGCCACGCCCCGTTAACGACGTGCCCGCCCTCAAAACACTGGATTACGGCCAGAGGGGGCGGGCATCAAGAAGGAGCGGGCGGAGGCTGCTGCACACAGCCCCGCCCATGGATTTCCTTCACTCTGCCTACGAAAGAATGTTGTAAGTATATACTTACAATGCAAATGTACACATTTAACCGTTACTAGACATCAATACAGCTTATTTGTAATACAGGGGTCTATGCACCCCAGTATAGTGATACGGGGGGGGGGGGCCCTTTGGTTTACATGCACGGGCTCCGAAGAGCCTGTGACCATTGAGAAATTGTAGAAGAACACTATAGAAGTCGGCGGGCGGTCTGTAGGGGGGTCTAAGCCCCCCTACAGACCTCAAAAAGTCATTTAGGTCAGCTATTTTAACTCTTTATTAACTTGCCAGATCGGGATCCGCAAACTCTGCAGTTACCGGATGGCTCAGGATTACACATCCTGAGCCATCCGGTGACCGCAGTGCGGTATTCAGCACACAGTTTTGAAAAAAACTGTGTGCGACCGGCATTGCGTTCACCGCATCCGGATGCGGTGAATGCAATTTAGGTTTGCAATGTGACCCTACCCTTAATCAATAGTATTTATACTACAGGCTGCCACAAAGTAGCCAGTAATGTGTCAAACACAAGCAGTGCCTGTACCTATTGAAGTGTTTTCTTGCACCAAACAGCCATTGTCTAGATGCAGAGGTGAACTAAACCTCCCTGCCGCCTGAGGCGAAGAGCAGTGGGGGGTACTAGCCATCTGGCGGCAGGGTGTGCACATGGCTTCTTGTTGTGGAGGTAGGCGGTGACAAGCAGCACACAGCAGGCAGGAAGGAGGTCGCTATGTGCAGGGTGCCACCCACCTGCAGCGTTGCCGCTCCCCGGCCTCCTTGACGCCTGAGCAGAAGGCTCAACTTGTCCAATGGATGCTGCGGCCCTGTCTAGAAGTTCCCCATATCCTCCCCTGATGCCTGTGGCTTTGTCCTGACGAGCTTGATGTCAATTGTCTTCCGCCACTAAAGGATCTTTTTTATGCCGGTGAGTGCACCCCACTTCCTTTTTATGTTGGATTTTTTTTAAGTTGCACATTTATCACACAGCAGGTGCACAGCTGTACATAGCGGTGGAAGAAGCAGCAACAGTCAAGATTAAGGGGCGATTGTAAATTTTCCAGTATGTGAGTCATTTTGGTGCAGGTCCCTTCCTGGAATTTTATACAGATTGATATGTTTCGATTTATGTTTTTAATATCAAAGGAGTTGTCCAAGTTTGTGATCAAAGTCTGCTGTCATTGTATGTGTATGAATTCTCACAGTGTGTTATCTGCACATTGTCAGGAATCTCTGGTGCCGGTGGTGAGAGGAGAAGCTTACAAAACTGCAATTATGAAATTTGCATACAGGCAGTCACATGCTGACTATACATGTATGGCCTCGCTAAAAGAAAATGACTTGAACGAGGCTGGACATATTTAGCCAGAATCTGGCTGGAAATATGCAAACCGTCCATTCTTGCCCTGGCAAGGGAGAATTCTAGAAGTGTGCAGTGAATCGTCTGGGAGAATTCAAAGGCCTGCAGTTACCTAGAGAGACTGCAGACTTTCATCTCAAACCTGGAGAAGACCTCTAATTATAAAATTAAGCCCATAGTACACCCAATCATAACAGCATGTAATATACTCGCTGTCAGTATTCAGCTTTACTTGCTGGTTCCAGCAGTCATCACATGACCACTTCACTCATATGTGATTTTCTAACATATGGTCACATGACACGTCTTTTTTTCTTGCTGAGTTTTTCACTGAACATTGAGAGAATTAGGAAGAGCAGCTCGTTGGCATCTCACTGTAAGTGTGCAAATTGCATGTGCATGATTGATCACATGACAACTTCTCAAACTGATTTTGGGTTTGGGTGGCTAAGTCAAGCTGAATTCATGCCGGGTGCCAGAAAAGCTAAATTTTCTTTAACACAATTTGTGTTACCAGATGACAGTTGTTAATATTGCAGGCTTCCATCCGGCAACAAAACACTGATTTGATTTAGAAAAAGCTATATATATATACAGTTTTTTAGCATTTTTTTATGTTACAATTTTGGACGTGTTTCACGAATGCTTGTCAAAAAGGTAATTAATTCTTTGCATAAGAACAATTATATCCATCCTTTTATTTTACATCGACATACAAGCATCATTGGGGGTCATGAAAATACTTCCCACAGCTTAAATCTGTATATTTTAGTTATATTAATAAGGATACTTTATATTTTTGGGAATGCAATGACTAGATAAAAAAAGGAAAATGTCAAAATGCCTCAACAGCAGTTGTATGGATGTAATAGAAAGCAGCAAAGGAGAAAATGAATGCTTTCCTTGGCATGGGGTCAGTTTCCAAGTAAAAGTTAAATACATTCTCTGTTCCCTCTTTGCAATAAGTAAAGGTTCCAATAACCATTATGTAGGTGGTATTTCTTTGACATCTGTTGAGCCATTGTAATTGGAGATTGACATATACAAGGAGAAAAGCGCACACATCTACACACTCAGCCCCCTACAGCGCTATTATTTAGACAAATGGGAGCCTACAAAAGCTGCCCAGTCACTTCCTGAGAAGAAAATAACTCACTTCATCTTTTTTTCAGACAGAAGGGGATACAATTACTTCAAATACTAGCTTTGAGAAAAAATAATTTAGTCTTATGATTTTTTTTTTTTATCCAGCAGGAGACACATTTGTTGGAGGAATACCATCTTATACATATTGGTGGAATACTGTACAATAATTTAATTCATTGCATATTATAGGAATATTGAAATTTTCAACTTTAAAAGAGTTTTAATATGTAACTGGTGCAATTTATAAGTGAATGGATATTAATACAATTAGGACTTTTAACAAAGGTATTATTACTAGACCAATTCCCTGATTTCTAGATACCATAGGGACGCCGACACAACATTTGCACTGCTCACATGGGAAAACACACTGGCCAGAAATATGAGCAAAACGTAAGATGTTCTCATCCTTCTGCATGTACTCATCTTTTTGGTTGCAGGACGCAGCCTGAAGTAGTATCTGCTTTGGTGTTATCATAATCATCTGCAGCTTGTCATACTCCAACTACTACTCCTCCTCTTTGCTCATTGCACTGTAATATCTGAGTGTGTGGACAGGAAACAATATGTGTCCTATTACCTGCTTGTGTGCCAATTCAACTTCTCCTGGTCAATTTGCTGGTGTTAAATTCACTGCCACACAATTCAGTTAAGCCTATTGATTTTCAAATAATGAATATAGGCAAGTTCATCCACACTGAATGATATACACTGTGTTTTGGAGAAAGGAGTGGCTGGTCTATGCACTCATTTGCTGGCTCTCTATAGACTTGTCATTGAGCTTGAATGTGCTCTGCACCACTGACACATCAGTCAGCAATTCTGGATAGAGAAAGTACGTCTATTATGGCCATTCTAGGTCCATGATTTAAGCAGCAGAAATGTACCACAGCAACCAGGACTAGTAGTGAAGCTTTCAAGATTCGGTGCTAGGTGGGATTACGCATTCACCTACACCGTGTCTATTCCTCCTCCAACATTATTGATGCTAGCAGAAGCTGTAATACCAAACGTACAGCTGGTGTCAACCCTACTGGCAGTGGCAGTATCAAATATCAGTCACATTTGGTCTCCTTTGCAAACTCTGGCAGGTGCATTAGCATGGCAGAAGCGGAAGGTACAATGTAACCTCTGCCAGCGACACCATCAGCTGGAATCAGCATTCTACTTGGTCCACCTCCTACACTCTCATAACAGTTAATATTGTACAGAGTGGAATTTCATACCCCTCAATAACATCTGTTTCTGTTATTCCCCAATCCAATTGGTATTTTGATAGATAAGAGCAGTCAGTCTTTGGTCTCAAAAAACCTAGTGGCAGAGAATATGAACAACCCAATTTCAATGCTAATCTGTGATGTAGACTCTGAAAGCGACGGTGGAGTAGATTCTGTCTGTGGTGGTGGCGGCATTCTGAGCCAGGGCAAACCTCAGGGTGGAAATCAGGTAGACATGTGGGATAATACGTGCTGGCCATTTCACACACACTATCATCTGTCAGCTGAATCATGGATGACAGAGATGATGATAATGATTCTGTTTTGGACAAAGCCTGGGAACCAAATAGCTTATACATTTAATTGAGATCTTCTCTGATCATCACTAATATCATCTTTGTTATATTCCTCTTCTGCATGTCGCACTTACACCTCCTTTTTCACAGCTAAAAAAGCATCTTCGATTGTGTGGCATGGAAACAACCACATGCTCCCAGTCATTCACAAGTTTGCTAATTGAACTTGCAACTTGTAAAGTCACTGATGTTGAAGTCGTTGCCTGAATAGAATGTGGATTTTGATGCTTTTCGAGAAATTATGACTTGTTCTCAGCCTCACTGGAAAACACCACTCTGCCATAATCTCTCTCAGACAAGTGTACTCATTCTGTTTTCATATGCTGAACTTGTCTTTGAGCTGCAAAGGGCACTTCACTGTAAATACCTGGAGCAGCCAGGGACAATACATGAGTGTCAAAGCTCACTGGGTGAATGACATCGATTTATCACCACATTTGGGACAGATAGTAAGACCTTTCCATTTAGAAATGTCGAATTTCACTGCAAGTGGCATTTATCTGTCTTCTCCTATGGATTCTGTTCAACTGACATGACCTCATCCTTAACAGGCACAGGGCAACTTCTTTATTACACACAGAGCCCTCATTCTTTTCATTCTTGCAAGGCAAAGTGCTGCTAAGTAGTTTTACAGCTTGCAAGCTTACGGGGAAAAGCAACACAGAGAAAGAGTTGCTGGCAACTGGCAGGGTCTCCAGGAACCACAACTTGGAATTGTCATGAGGGGCAATATGCAGCTGCAATACAATAAGGGAAAGTAACCCACATTCCATGCATGGCTCCCATCCTGAATTTAATGGTGCAATATTTCATTTGCTAATATACACATAAAATCTGGTGGCTATAGTCAGAAAAGTGTCAGTCCAATTCAACAGGTCCCATAGGAAAAAACATGCCCACCTGGGTTCACATTTAAAGAGGACCTGTCACCGCATGGTGCTATGCTAACTGAATGCAGCACTGAAAGCAGTGTGTCTGCTGCATTCAGGGAAGGGGTCCCCCATGTCTCTAGCCCACCTGTAAGCTGTTAAAAACACTTTATAAAGTGTATAGATAAGGAGTCTGGAGGGACTTAGTAATGAGTCATAGCTGTTGCTGGTGTCCTCCCCACTTCCAGCCCTCTCTGTGCCACCTCCAGCGCTCCCTTGTTCAGCCTCCTGTATGTGTCATCGCTGTTGCTGGTGTCCTCCCCACCTCCAGCCCTTTCTGTTCCACCTCTTGTTCAGCCTCCTTTATGTGTCTTCCCTCCTCCCTGCCTTCAGCTTTCTGTATACCATCTCCAGCTCTCTCTTATTCAGTCATCCCTGAAGGCTGGAGGTGGGGAGGACACTGCAACAGCGATGAATCATTTCTGAGTAAGTCCCTCTGGACACCTCATCTATACACTTTATAAAGTCTTTTTAACAACTTACAGGGGGGCTAGAAACATGGGGGACCACTTCCCTGAATGCAGCAGAGACCATGCATTCAGTGCTGCACTCAGCATAGCAACAGGGGGGGTGACAGGTCCTCTTTAAAATATAGCTTCCAGAACATTACCTGGTTTGAAATGTCACAACACTCTGGAATTTGATGCTGTATTTGTTGCAGAAAATGGTTCGAGCAGTGTAAAGTGGTCACAGACTACATCATCTAGCAGTCAAATTATAGCATAGTTTATTTTGAGATTGGCAGCTAATGATGGATGCATGCCACCAACTGAAGCTCTTTGAAGAGGTGCCAATATTTATCAGTAGAGACACACATGGAATTAAAAATATAATTCAGCTAATATTTATACTTGGAAAAAGAACACTCAATAGCATGCAAAAGGAGATAGAGTAAGACCATCGATTTGCACCTCTTTAAGTACTGCCCTGTGTTTGTTGAGGACCCTTAAGGTCTATGTCACATTCTTCAGGATCAGGCAGACAAAGAGGAGGAGCAGGTGGAAGTGGAGAAGGACATAGGCCCATTTCACATATAAGCCTGGGCTGCATCTTGTTGTGTTTGCATTTGTATACATTTTTACCACTAAAAACGCATCCAAACGCATGCGTTTTTGCCCCCATTTGATTTCAATGGAAAACGCATTGCAAATGCATGCAAAAATGCATGTGTGTTTGCAAAAATACAAAACGTATGTGTTTTTGCAAACGCAGCCAAAAACATGAGCTGCTGCGTCTAGGGCTGCGTTTGCAAAAATGCATGCGTTTTGTATTTTTGCAAATGCACATGGTATTTGCATGCGTTTGCAATGCGTTTTCCATTTAAATAAATGGGGGCAAAAACGCATGCGTTTGGATGCGTTTTTGCAGTAAAAACGCATATAAATGCAGCAAAACGCAGCCCAGACTTAGATGTGTACTGGACCATAAACTTGGAGCATGCAAGGTATGAGACAGACAGCCAGAGTGAAAATAACAAGGACCACCACTCTGGCCATGATATGAATATGTCACAGTAGAGTTATGAAACTGAAACAACAAAACCATTGGTTGTGAAAGTGGGCAAGGTAAACTGTGTGCTGCTATTATAATGGAAGGAAAGGGGTATTGTTAACATGAAGCAAAGTGATGAGTGTTGGATAGCCAAATTTTTAAACCCTCATTAAAAGCAAAATAGGTAAACTATTTACTACTTCTAAAAGGAAGACAAAAATTGCCTACTACTAGGATAAGGCTAAGTTCACATGACATTTTGCTGCATTTGACTGCAATGCGTTGTTTCAGCTGCAATAACGCATAGAAGCACAGTCAAATGCATGCGTTAACCCACCCATAGACTTGTATGGGTAAACGCATTGCAAACGCAATGCAAAATGCGTTGCGCTTAAACGCATGCGTTTTTACCCAGCGCACAGAAAACACTGCTGGCAACGTTAGGGCCAAAATAAATATCCAAAGACGCAGCAACACCAACACATACATTGATGAGAATAAGGGTAACAATTTTTTGAAATGTTGACTTTCAGGCTCCGTTAACCACCATCCACTACAGCTTTGATTTTATAGACAGTTATGTTGAATATTTCATACATAAATGTGATTTGCAACTGTTTAGCACATGATTAGTTATGCAAATTCTTGTCATATCACAGCATTGTTACAGTTTTGCTCCTGGTATTCTTCCTATACACTACAAATTACATTACCTAATAACTTGGTGTGTTATAAGATTGATTTCCAAGCAAATGTCACTGATTCGAATCGAGGATCTGCTATGAATAAGATATCCCAAGAAAAGAGAAACAGCATTATCCAGCTCATTGATAGTAGTTTCGCAGTCAACAAAATTGACAAACTTCATTGTGTGAGTGCTATGACAATTGGATGAATTCAAAATGAGTTGTGTCCATCCATTCAAAAAACAATAGGGGGATTGTTATGGCAATAAATAGTTAATAATTTATATTAACATGTAGTCATTCAGAAATCAAATCTTCCAGGCTCGAGGCCTTGTTCTTTCCCCTAGCTAAGCTCTCTCTCCTTCTTCCCTCCCAACCTTGGGTTTTCTGTGTCTGATTTTATATAAATGTTAACCGTACTGAAAGTCTTATCAGAATGTCTTCGGACTAAATGTTCACTTCAAGGCTAGTTAAACTAACTAACACGCAGAGAATATAATTAAATGTTTTTCAGAATAAAATGTATATTCAGCATAATATGACGTAATTATCTAGTAGCACCCCTTTGCATATCCCTTTAAGGATAAGTAATAAAACCGCTAGCTGCTCCCTTAATAAAAGGTCTTTGTCATTAAGCTCTACATTGACAACTGTGTCAGCATGGATTCTTTATACAGTGACGTGCACGCACCCAGACAAAGCATTCAATTTGGCAGCAGACAATTAAGACGACAGCCTCACCTGAAAGGTGTGAGGGCATCCATTACAGATGACCACATATTTTTTCTGCAATTATAACAAAATTGTGCACTTCAGAAAATATATACGCACAGTCTAAACTTCCAGGTTCAGTTATACCTAGACTGTGTCCTTTCTCAGGCAGATAAACTAAGCACCAATACCATGGATTCCTATGTCAACAAACTGGACCAACTGCAAAAACTAGCCCAGTTTTGCTATGGGAGTACTGTCAGGCTAGACTCCAGTGTCAAGTCAGAAAGGGTATTCTGTGCAGCCAGTGAATATGTCACATCTAACCCTGTTACAGGCCTTAAACTGTAAAAAATTTCCCTACTTGTCCTTTCTTAACACTTTACTGTGCTGCTCCTGCTGGAGCCAAAGATATGCCACGTCAGCCATACACCTCCTTGCTGCCCATTGTGTTATATAGTGATATGCATTCCTACTGATGCTGAGATGAACGCTCACTTGTTTTCATACCTTCATAAAACAGCTCTAAGAAAAGGGCAACTTTTTAAAAAGGCTTGGTGACAACAAGCCATAATGCCTTCATTTCGAACCAGTGCGCCGTTTTGTCTGTTGATAAAAGATGATCATTTATGGGTGGCTTGATATACAGACTTTATAATTTGCTAATCTTTTTGCAATTTGCAAACCAGTTGCAGACCCCCAAAAAGGGATAATTTTTTTCACTTCTAGCTAAGAGGTAGTTACTTCTGTACATCCAAAACAGTCTAGGCCCATTCACACACTGCTTTTTTTGCTGCGTATTTTTACACACAAGCTCAAAAAAAGCCAGGAGTGGAACAATCAAAACCGGGAGTGACACACTCAGAGGAAAGGTCTAATAGAAACAAGTGCTCCACTTATATGTTTAATCACCCACTCCTGGTTTGTGATGAGCTTGTGCTTAAAAATACGCAGCAAAAAAAGCAGTGTGTGAATGGGGCCTAACACTGTTTTGTCAACCATTGTCTACCTATTTTGGCAAACATTTTTGCAAAAATAAGTGAAAATCTAATCATACTATTTGTCAATTCTTTCACATTTGCTTCTCTGAAACAACCATAACAATGTTAATAATTCAAAATGCAGAAAAATTCTTGGCTTGTCCTCTTGGGGCAAAGTACGATATCATCTAATGCCTATCTAATCGAATGTTTATCTAGTCTGTCTAATTATCTAGTCTTGCTGCTTTCGATGTATGGCGAAAAGGTGCACACTAAATAAGTAGATAATTGAAGACTTGAAACTACCGTAGGTGGATGTAAAGGATTGTTGCATTGGAAGAAGATGAATTTAAGATACAAGGAACTATGGCAGTTAGAAGTATCAGATTGTATTTCCTACCTTCCTTTTATATAGCGCAACGTAAATGTTTATCCTTGGTGTTAACATTATAAAATAAATTTAGTAATCAACATTTCATTGTAACATTTTTACAAGTGATTGTAAATGTTTTTGTTCTTTGCATAGGTCAGGTCATTTGGCTGATTTACTTTACTGAGCATAATATATGTTTTACATATGACCTTCAAGAAGTCAATTAATGTGGTGATTTCTAGCCTTTAAAGTTCACTACACAGTGACTTGACCTCAGCAATGAATTAAAGTCAGCCAGCAGTAAGAGACAATTTTATTATAAAATAACAACATTAACATATCCTGTTATAATAAAGTCTTAGAAGCAGAACTGCATTATAAAAACAAATAGAATAGAATATGGTTTCTTACCCTTTCTTAGAAAGAAATTTTGTGCTGCTTTCTTGGAATTGCATGAATACATTGACCACTGGATAGAGATGAGCAAGCATGCTCGCCAGTACTCGGTACTCGCCCAAGCACCTCAGTGCTAGGGATGCTCAGCGAGCACCCCATAATCTTTATCGATCTGACATAAATTGAAGGCGCCATTGAGTAAACAATGGGAGCTGATACCTCAGGGAGAGCAGAATTGGTGCATAACCAAAGAATTTCTGCACAAACTGTCAGAAACTCTAACACGGAAGCTCTTCTGCAAGCTCGTCAATCTCATCGGGGTCTCTACATGCCTGCAATTTGTCATTGTAACCAACTTAAGTCAACAAATACTCACACTCTATGGCGTCTAGCACATTGGAGAGGCGTTCTCTTATTGGATTAATTATGGTTCTCACTGCACTGGGCTGATGGCACCCTGGCAAATGGTGGTCACTCGATACTGACCTTTTTTTTTACCCCACCTCCCCCCCCAACCTCCTCAATACTTTAAAATTGCACATTTTATTGTGGCCAGCCTAAGGAAACCTGTATAATATTCATGCTGTCGAATCAGCATCTTGGTATGGCATACTTGTGAAGTGGATGGATTGTCTTGGTAAAGGAGAAGTATACACTTACACAGATTTAGGCAGTTTTGTGAACAATATTTGAGAGAAAAAGGCCTTTTGTGTACATAGTCATATATTTGACCTCAGCTCAGGAAAAATGGCAGCAAAAACAAAAGTGTTGTGTTTATATTTTTGTGCAGTGTACATGAATAATCATTTTAACAAACATATTTTGACTAAGATTTTTTTTATTTGCTTTTACTTTAGTTCTTAAAAATATATCAATATTTTATTTATAAGATGTTAGTAAAAATTCAGGTTGTAGTATACTATATGTTAAAGTGTTGTTCTCCCCTTGTGTATCCATGATAGCTTTTGTGGGTAGGCAAATAGACTGCTCCAGCAGGATACCATACTTGGCAGCCGGTGATGTTAAACGGCTTCTCACTGCAAGCACACATGGTTTCCAGGGCTGCTACCGGCCAGAGCACCTTGGTTTAACTACCAGTGCCACATGGAGGATACAGAAGGGACTCACTCTATAGGACATTTACTGCTCACAGAACTGATAAACCCCTCTTCTTTGGACTCATAAGTCTTTGCTACAGAAAGGCATCTGCAATTGGACATAATAGGTTTTACAGCAAGGACATTGCTATGTTATATATTATACTTTACTCAAGCTGCAAACTGTCTTCTTAATATTCAACTTGTCATATTCTTTTGATTTATTGACTATTTTAACATTGTTCGTTGCTAACCACGCTCATTTTGTTTTACCTTGTTTACTAGTGGTATGTTGGGCATACATTATTTTGGATATTTGTGTGGTTCCTAATGGAGACATACAGAACTCCTTCCTCTAGGAGATGCTTGTTAGTATACACAATCTATCAAAATATTGGGCCTTGCTTATTATTGTTACAGATGCCTAGATCTATATGCATTATCTTTGCTGTTCACTGTCACTTTTCTGGTAAACTGGGTGACCACTTGAACAAATGCTTTGGAACATATTTTTGTGGCACTTACTAATATATAAATATTACAGGTTCTTATTCTTAATTGTCAATTAACCCTTTATGTTGTAGCCTTCCTCAGAGTGCACACACCTTCTCCTTTTAAAATGGCATGTGCCCAGCCTTATCCATAAACCTACAATTAAAAAACAGCTTTCTCAAGTGCAATGTTCTTCAGTTGGAAGAGGCTGATGAGTATATCTATTCTCATGCTCCTTCAGCAGTGATATTAAGAACAGAGGAACTGTAAAATCTGTGAGGCGGACTCCACTAACAAGTAGAGATGAGCAAACCTGTTCAGGGCCTGTTCAGGGCTAACGTTTGGGTGAATTATATCTTCTAAATGCTGGAGCCTGTATTGCTGTGCTCCGGTATGCTGGGTGGTCGGGCCAGTACAAGCCAAAGGCAGCAGGTGGTTGGCTTGTGCTGGGGTCGAATCCTGCTTTAACATCCATTGTGTGGTCGGAAAATAATTGGTATTAAAAACCCCGCCCTCCTGCACCCAGACGTCTTTTGCTTATGGCTGGCTGCATGTAGGCGGAGAGCCAAACAGCCGATCAGTGCTTTCCGAGGACGTACGGGGTCACACATGGGTCCTGAACAGGCATCACCCGAACATCCAGACGTTCACTCATTTCTACTAACAAGTACAGAAGGAAAACTGGTAAAACTTTATATTAGTAAGTTTTACAAAGTCATGTCGCCAACACGATGGCAAAAATACAGATAAAGTGACTAAAACCTTTAAAAACTCTAATTTCTCACAAAAAAATGTAATAAGCAAATTTTGTACATGCTAGCACAACCACTGAACAATTGCAGCTCACATTGCAACCGTTGGATTGTCAAACATAGACATACAGTGGATACGGAAAGTATTCAGTACCCCTTTAAATTGTTCACTCTTTGTTTCATTGTAGCCATTTGGTAAATTCAAAAAAGTTAATTTTTTTCTCATTATGTAACACACTGAAAAAAAAAACAAATATGTAGACTTTTTGCACATTTTTTAAGAAAGAAAAACTGAAATATCACATGGTCATAAGTATTCAGACCCTTTGCTCAGTCACTCAATTTAAGTCACATGCTGTTTATTTCCTTGTGATCCTCCTTGAGATGGTTCTTCTCCTTCATTGAGGCCAGCTGTGTTTAATTAAACATAGGACTAGACTTGGAAAGGCACACACCTGTCTATATAATACCTCAAAGCTCACAGTGAATGTCAGACCAAATGAGAATCATGAGGTCAAAGGAACTGCCCAAGGAGCTCAGAGACAGAAATGTTGCAAAGCACAGTCTGGCCAAGGTTACAACAGAATTTCTGCAGTACTCAAGGTTCCTTAGAGCACAGTGGGCCACATAATCCTTAAATTAACGGGGTCTGAATACTTTCTGTACCCACTGTATATCAAACATCTTCCGACAGAGTAATGCAAAACCTTTTTTTCCCAATCTGGTCATTCAATGCTACCTAAATGCAGAGCTGAGAGGGAAGACTTGAAATTTTTATTAGTAATTCAACAAACCAGAAAGTTGTTCTGCATTAAAAGGCTTCTGAGTTTACGATTCGGAATGTATGTTGTTAATTTAGTTCCAGAAAAACCGCATTACAAAAGAAGTGCTGCTATCGTACACACATTTTCTGGTTTGTATTACAAAGAAATTATATAATTGGAAGCATCTCAAACACAAAGGGTTAAAATAAGAGAAAGAAAAAAGCATGCCAGGCATCGTCGCCCTCGCTAACATCACACCAATTTTAGAGCACATTTGAGTAAATGTAATTGCAAGTGTTTGCAGTAGCATTATGAAAACAACACTTTAATGTGACATGCTTTGTCAAGTGCCAGCTTGTTAAAGCGTTTTCAGGGAAGTCTCTACTATTATTATTTATAATTGATACTTCCCGCTTTACATGTGCTTGTAATGTGCAGTTTTCCTCATCAATTCAAACCCTGTTTAACAAGCTTGTTGTTAATGTGTGAACTATTTCCATGTTAATCAAATCAAATTATAAGGAATGAAAATCCCAGCTGTACAAAATGACAAATGTGCTCAATTTTTCCATCACTGTAATATTAATAATAACAGCATTCAAGATTTGACTTGAAAGAGGCCATTGTCTAACGTTTTTCAGATGACTTTTTATGTATCTTTCCAATTAAAACCTGAATTGATTGCACAAAAGAGCTAGAAACAGTTATAATAGACACATTGAAGACTAGTTTGTTTTAAGTAAAATTATGTCCATAACTGTCGGATCACAATACAAGGGTTTTTTATAGTCAGTCATCATGGAAACAGAAAGATATACAGAGCCTTGAAAAAGTATTCATACCCTGTGAACTTTTTCACATTTTTTCATGTTACACCTTCAAACCTAAATGTATTATATTGGGGTTTTATCAAAATGATAGCATGCAGATTAGTAAGTGACACATTGCTGATGTCTGTCTCTGTCCCTATATCATGGTGCTGTTGGATTACATATCAAACACTTTGAGAAAAGCACTAAAAGGGAAAAGGCGCACAATAGTGTTTAGCTGTAGAAATAGGTGTATTTAGCAAGTTGCTAGAACTGTTCACCTGTTCGGGTTGTGAGATGTCACAACTGCCTCAACAACCTGTGACAACTGTATATGTCAAGCTATACGGTCTGCAGCAGTCCTCCGTGAGTTGAATAATCCAATGTGTATATGAGAAGTGGGAATTAAGGACCGCGCTCCCGCCTCAAGGAATCCATTGACTTGTGTTGTTAGAATCCAGATGGTGGTTTATTACACATTTCGAGGTAAACCCCTTCCTCAGATAATACCACACAAAAAGATGTACATCTCACTTCTTGAGATCGGGGGGAAGAGACCATAAACCAGTATTTCAGAACTAACCTTTTCATTGCCATTGCCAATAAATGGAATAGTTGGGAGGCCCCCCTCTCCAGATGAGTGCTTCTCTTATCATGAAATATCCATATTATAGGATCTAGTGGGATGACAAGGTCATCCCACTAGATCCTATAATATGGATATTTCATGATAAGAGAAGCACTCATCTGGGGAGGGGGGACTCCCAACTATTCATATAACATTTCTGACGCAATCTGTCTTATTTCCCCCCAGATTTGCTTGATAACTCTACAATCCCACAAACCATGCAACATGTCGGTGTTAGAAGTCTTGCACTTCGGAAAGTGGTTCAGTCTGTCAGGTCTGTCATCTCTCGTTGGGAGATTGAACCCCAAAATAGCTCTATGGATTAGTCTAAAAGATGAGTCTCTCCACCTCTCGTCCACTATGTTGTCACGTAATAGTTTCTAACCCGATCTAATTTTGTCCCCTATCTCCGGGTCATATTTTACATATTAATTAAAGCATTTCATTTTCAAGTACTGTTTACTCTCTTCTGAAAGTGGTGTGAACACCACGAAATGCGTAGAAATAAAGTCTATTTTAATCAAGCAATTCTATGGTGGATCCTTTGATGGGCTGGCAGCGCAATTGGGACCCTTTTCATTCTACGAAACAAGAAAATTTCTTCTGAGTCTGCAGCAGCCATCAATGCTAATTCCAGTGGTTGTGTCTCACACAACCATAATAGGTAAGTCTACCTAAGTCAAATCATTTAATCTCTGTCACCGGATAAGAACCTATTTGCGCTCTTTACTCTTTCCAGTTCTTTCCAAGTGCTGTTTATAAAATAAATGTGCAAAATTGTCAAACAGATAGTTAATAATATGTAGATTGGTGGAGTGCTCACTAATCCCGAGATGTCTTAATATTTGCAATGTACTGTAACATCCCAATATTACACCTGGAGCATTTTACAGCTGCTTTTCGCTATGTCCCTTTTTGTACACACTTCAATACATTCAAATAAGATGTGAAAAGTGTAAAAAAATAAAATAAATCTGATGGCTTGGCACATGCAAACTAGTCCCAATTGCTCACAATGTAAATATTCTCTCAGTATGTCTTTGCAATGTGGGAGGTAACTGGAGAACCTGGAGGAAACCCATACAAACACAGTGAGAACATACAAACTCCTTGCAGATGATGCCCTTGGTGGGAACCCAGGACTTCATGACCTCTGTGCTGCAAGACTGCAGTGCTATCCACTGAGCCACCATGACACCCCTAAATCTCTTAGCAGGATTTTACTCCCAAACTATTTATATTTGCATGTAGCACCTTCAATGACAAGTTCATCCATAACCTTAATTGTCCAGTCCATTGCTCCATTACTGATAAATCAGCAATTACATTGATGTGATACAATACAGCAAGTGAAGGTATTCAATAATTAACCCATAAAACGTAACTTTTACTAGTGATTAAAAAATGACTCACCAGGTGGTCATTCATATAAAAACGATAGACCAATATAAAATAAAGACACTAGGTAAAGGAATTTTAAACACCCCCTTCACCTCAACACCAGTATATAATGTATATGTCACCTAGATCAATACCACATCTCAGATAAGGCCAGTACACAGAGGTTCTTTCTCATCTCAGACTACATTAAACTTAAGTCCAGTTCTAATGATTATCACACTATGTAGTAGACTATATGAGCATTAAATCATCCCCACCAGGAATATAACTGATGATGATATGATGATGGGCTAGGAGTAGACAATTTGTTATAGCAGCCACAAAATCAGAAGTAATTGGAACCAATCTCACTAGGTTACTTATTCTCTCCCAGCATCTAAAGCCTCCAGGGTTTTCTTGCTTATGCCCATGTCTTCATTTTCATACACCTGGCATTAACCCAGCTGGACACAACATTTAGCCATTTGTCAAAAAATACTCCCGATGCGTTTCATGTGGCCCAATCATCAGGGAAGTTAGGCCAGAATGAGGCTACAGATGTACCGCTACCAGTATTGAAGAAATGGCAAACCAAAGCCTTTAATACACATGGTGCTACTCTCTATTGCTTTGATGTACGGACAATGCCATTTGCCAGAGGAAATCCTTATATCCTCCATTAACCCAGTCACATAGGACGCCGCAATTGAATATGAAAATGAGGCTGTAGACCTGAAGCCTCTGTCACTCCAGCTCTTTTTTCCGTCTCTTACTTCTTTACCTGAAGTCCAAGAGAGAACAGTGGTCAAGTAGGAAAATGCATCCCTGGGCTAAAGCTAGGGTAACAAAGGCTTCAGATCTACAAAATCTTTTAGTCTTATTTTAATATTAATTCAGACTAGTCTGTGAAAGAGCTAAGTATGTATATTAATAGTTTGGGGTGTGAAATCCTGTGAGAAATCCCCTTTAATTAATTAGCAACCAATGCTAATGAGTCTGATTCTGTTACAGCTATAGTTGCATAAATAAATAATTATAATAATAATTGCATTTGTAAAGCGCCAACATACAGTACTTGACAATTAAGCGAGCATATGAACACACAATAGAAACAAAACAAAGTGACACATAGTTTAACAATTACCAGAGGAGTGGGGGCCGTGCTTGGAAGTTTACAATCTACAAACAAATGGGGAATGCATTAGATAGAAAGTACTCAGTATGTAAGGTTCAGCCCTCATTATAGTAAATAAAAGTTTTCATATAAAGCTGCATGCTCTGATCACCAGCCAGTATCATTTTAAGTGTAGTGTCCATGTGGTATTGGTTGCATGGAGGATGTGGACACAGTAGAATATAAAGGAGCAGATTATGATTATTTTTAGAATGAGGGAACAGGGATAGTTAGGGTAGTGAGTTGAAGTGATAGATCTGTTTAGAGATGTGTTTTTAAGGCACTTTTAAAACATAATGGTTGGAGATAAGTCGGATCATTTGGGGTAGTGCATTCCAGAACACTGGTGCAGAACGAGAGAAGTGTTGGATATGTATGTGTGAGGTTAGGATTATAGTGATATTACTCTTAGGTCAGTTGCACAATTGAGGGCACAGGTACGGTGATAGACATAAATGAGGATGATATATAGAGTGGTGCAGAACTGTGAAAAGCTTTGTGGGTAAGAGAAGTAAGTTTGTATTATATGTTGTAGTAGATGGGCAACCAGTGTAATGACTGACACAAGGTGGAGGCATTGGTGAAACGGCTATACAGAAATACGAACTAGGCTGCCATATTCAGGACAGATTGGAAAGGAGAAAGTTTGGTTAGATGGAGACTGATTAGTAAAGAATTGCAGTAGTTCAGACAAGCATGTATAAGGGCAACAGCAAGTGATTTTTCAGTTTCAAAGGTGAGAAAAAGTTGGATATTGAAAGGTAACATGGGCTAGTGAGTAACTGGATATAGGGAATAAAGGAAAGTTCTGTTTGAAATATGACCTCACAACAGCGAGCATACCGCTTAGGAGTTAAACCACCAAGGTCAATTAAAATATCGGGTATAGGTCAGTTAGTAGAGGGAGGAATCATGAAAAGTTCAGTTTTGGAGAGATGCAGTTTTAGACAGAGGGATGACATGGTGTTAGAGACAGTAGACAGACGGTCCTTGGAATTTTGTATTAAGGTGGGTGTGATGTTAGGAGAAGATGTATACTATTGGGTGTTATCAGCATAGAGATGTTACTGGTAAGCAAATCTGCTGATGGTTTGTCCATAGGTGCAATGTATAGAAAAATGGAAGGGGCCTAGGACTGAGCCTTGAGAAACCACAATGAAAAAAGGAGGACAGAAGTAATAGCAGGCAAAAGATACAGTGAAGGAGCAGTCAGAGGAGTAGGATGAGCACCAGGAGAGAGTGATTAAGCACAAAGAATGATTTGTATTGTACACATACCTAAGTCATTATTTCATACAGTTCTTATATTATGCTTTAATAATGTATAAAATAATATTCCATAAAATGCCTAATGATGTTGACAATTCAGCTAAGCATTACAGTGAACAGAGTGGTCAAATTATACCACCAAAAATTGCTCAAATCATTGTTTTAAATATGATGTAAACACTTCTGCACACGGATAATATATCTCAGATTGTTTATTAATAAGACAACGATTCCCTGGTCAGGTAATAAAGGGGTATTTCCATTCTTAGGATATGCTATTACCATTAAATTGATGAGGGTACAAATCTCAGCACCTGGCCAATTAGCTGTTTCAAGTGGCTGTTGTGATGCTGTCACCACTCAAAAAAAATATTTTTAAATATATGGCCAACCTTTATGAGAACCTGATTGCCGGTACATACTGGCCGATGCACAGGCAGCACAGCACATATTACACACATGATTTAAGACGTGTATATTTGACCCTTAAACATTGTCACACTTCAGAGAAAATATATTTTAAATGTTGGCTAGGGAGCAAGCCACATGGGTAATTAGAAAGACAGATGCCAGCAGCTTCTCCCAGCTCGCTTCCTTTGAGTGACAGGTCTCTCCCTGCATGTGTATATAGGGAGGGAACTGTTAACCCCTTCCAGACCCTTGGCCCACCCCCTGGGCCATGGAATGATCGGGCTCCTGCAGGTCGAGTGAGAGTGTCACTGACCTGTCACTCGGCCTGCAGGTACATGGGGAGTTGTACAACACCCAGGGGGGGTCGATTTGCCCCCACCCCCACCCCCCCGGCTACAGGCGCGGTGATTGGCACTCAAAAGTGAAAGTGAAAATCACCGCGCCTGTAATGCTTCCCTGCCTGCCGCTGCTATCCCTACCCTCCAATCTTCTCCCCTGTCATCCTCTAACTGCCCCCTTGCCCCCCACCTCTTTCCTGCCCCCCTCTTCATCTTTCTTACCCCCCCGCTTCATTTTCCTGCCACCTGCTTCCTGTGCCTGCCGCCCGCTTCCTCTTCCTGCCGCCCGCCTCCTCCTGCCTGCCCCCACTTCCTCCTGCCTGCCCCCGCTTCCTCCTGCCTGCCCCCGCTTCCTCCTAAGTGCCCCCCTACTTCTCCTGTCACCCCCCCTCTTCCCCCTTCCTGCCCCCCCGATCACTGGAGTGGCGACCGCCTCTCCCACTCACCCCTCCGGCGGCCGCTCTGTCTCCACTGCGTCCCGCTCCTCCTCCTCCTCTTCACCGCCTCCGGATCTGACAGCTCTGTGCTGGAGCTGCCAGACCACTTTCTACAGCTAGATCCTGAGGATCCCGATCTCCCTGCATGGGCATCGAGCTGCAGAAAGCGATCTGACAGCCCGGACGCAGTGATGCACATAGTGGGTCAATGCGCCTGTGCTGCCAGATCGCTTTCCGCAGCTCGATCCCCATGCATGGGGATCGAGCTGCGGAAAGCTATCTGGCAGCCCAGGCGCAGTGATGCGCATAGTGGGTCACTGCGCCCGGGGTGTCAGATCACTTTCTGCAGCTCGATCACCATGCTGGCGGGTTGGGCTCCAGAGTAGCGATCTGAAAGCAAAGGCGATCGAGCGGCGTGGGACCTTCGTTGTGGACTACGTCGGAGCCATCGGGCGTCGTGGGACCTTCGTTGTGGACTACGTCGGATCTTTTTATAATAAAGATGGAGTCCGAATTGTGTCTGTGTTTTTTTTTCAAATAAAAAGATTTTTCTCTGTGTGTATTTATTGACTATTTACCGTACTAGAGATTCCTAATGGCGGGTCTAACATTGGCCCTATATTATGAATCTCGGGCTTAGTGCCAGCTGCCAATAAAAAGCTGGCATTAACCATTTATTACCCAGTTAGCCACCGGTACCAGGGCAACTGGAAGAGCGTGGGTACAGCGCCAGAAAATGGTGCTTCAATGAATGCGCCATTTTCTGGGGCGGCTGTGGGCTGCAATTCGCAGCATGGGGGGCCCAGAACGCTTGGGCCTCTCTATGCTGAGAATTCCAGCCCCCAGCTGCCTAGTTGTACCTGGCTGTATTTTTGGTTCCAGCCAGGTATGACGAGGCAGCTGGTGGCTGGTGGCAGTCCGTAGCTGCCAAGTTGTACCTGGCTGGACCAAAAATATGGCGGAGCCCTATGTCATTTTTTTTCTAGAAATAATTCTAGAAATAAAAAAAAAATAGGCTTCGCTGTATTTTTGGTTCCAGCCAGGTACAATGAGGCAGCTGGGGGCTGGTGGCAGTCCGTAGCTGCCAAGTTGTACCTGGCTGGACCAAAAATATAGCAGAGCCCCATGTCATTTTTTAAAAAAAATTCTACAAATAAAATGACATGTAGCTTTGCCGTATTTTTGGTTGCCAGCCAGATACAACATGGCAGCTAGGGGGCTGGAATCCTCAGCATGGAGAGACCCAAATGTATTGGGTCCCCTATGCTGCGAATTTTAACTACTAGACTAGTATGTTTTTTCACAAAAAGTTTCTTTTTTCATTTATACGTCTCAATTTGTGAAGCACATGGGGGTTCAAAGTGCTCACTGTGCATCTAGATATGTTCCCTGGGGGGTCTAGTTTCCAAAATGGGGTCACTTGTGGGGGAGCTCAAATGTTTAGGCACACAGGGGCTCTCCATACGCGACCTGGTGTCCGCTAACCATTCCAATTGTTGGCAAACACCAGGTTGCGTGTGGAGAGCCCCTGTGTGCCTAAACATTGGAGCTCCCCCACAAGTGACCCCATTTTGGAAACTAGACCCCCCAAGGAACATATCTAGATGCATTGTGAGCACTTTGAACCCGCAGGTGCTTCACAAATTGATCCGTAAAAATTAAAAAGTACTTTTTTTCCACAAAAAGTTTTTTTTTTCCTTTTCATGAATTAATTTGTGAAGAACCTGGGGCTTCAATATGCTCACCACCCATCTAGATATGTTCCCTGGGGGGTCTAGTTTCCAAAATGGGGTCACTTGTGGGGGAGCTCAAATGTTTAGGCACACAGGAGCTCTCCAAATGCGACATGGTGTCCGCTAACAATTTGAGCTGATTTTCCATTCAAATTGTTAGCGGACACCATGTCGCGTTTGGTGAGCCCCTGTGTGCCTAAACTTTGGAGCTCCCCCACAAGTGACCCCATTTTGGAAACTAGACCCCCCCAGGGAACATATCTAGATGGGTGGTGAGCATATTGAACCCCCAGGTTCTGCACAAATTAATTCATGAAAATGAAAAAAAAAACTTTGTGGAAAAAAAGTACTTTTTAATTTTTACGGATCAATTTGTGAAGCACCTGCGGGTTCAAAGTGCTCACAATGCATCTAGATATGTTCCCTGGGGGGTCTAGTTTACAAAATGGGGTCACTTGTGGTGGAGCCCCAATGTTTAGGCACACAGGGGCTCTCCAAATGCGACATGGTGTCCGCTAACAATTTGAGGTGATTTTCCATTCAAATTGTTAGCGGACACCATGTCGCGTTTGGAGAGCCCCTGTGTGCCTAAACTTTGGAGCTCAACCACAAGTGACCCCATTTTGGAAACTAGACCCCCCAGGGAACTTATCTAGATGAGTGGTGAGCATATTGAACCCCGACATGCTTTACAAATTGATCTGTGAATATGGAAAAAGTACTTTTTTTTCACAAAAATGTTCTTTTAGCCTCAATTCTTTCATTTTCACATGGGTAACAGGATAAAATTCATTCTAAAATTTGTTGGGCAATTTCTCCTGAGTACACCGATACCTCATATGTGGTCATAAACCACTGTTTTGGCGCGCGGCAGGGCTCAGAAGTGAAGGAGTGCCATTTCACTTTTTGAATGGAAAATTAGCTCCGAAAGTCAAATTGCGCTCTTTCCCTTCAGAGCCCTGCCGTGCGCCCAAACCGTGGTTTATGATCACATATGTGGTATCGATATACTCAGGAGAAATTGCCCAACAAATTTTAGGATCCATTTTATCTTGTTGCCCATGTGAAAATGAAAAAATTGAGGATAAAAGAACATTTTTGTTAGAAAAATTAAAATATCCATTTTTTTGTTTCCAATTTGCTTAGTTCCTGTGAAGCACCTGGAGGGTTAATAATCTTCTTGAATGTAGTTTTGAGTAGCTTGAGGGGTGCAGTTTTTGGAATGGTGTCACTTTTGGGTGTTTTCTGTCATGTAAACCCCTCAAAGGGACTTCAAATGGGATGTGGTCACTAAAAAAAATGGTTTTGTAAATTTTGGTGGAAAAATGAAAAATTGCTCATGAACTTTGAACCCTTATAACTTCCTAACAAAATTTTTTTTTTTTCCAAAATTGTGCTGATGTAAAGTAGACATGTGGGAAATATTATTTCATAACTATTTTGTGTCACATAACTCTCTGGTTTACCAGAAGAAAAATTCAAAATTTGAAAATTGCTAAATTTTCAAAAGTTTTGCCATATTTTGGATTTTTTCACAAATAAACGCAAAAATTATCGACCTAAATTTAATACTAACATGAAGCCCAATATGTAACGAAAAAACAATCTCAGAATCGCTAGGATCCGTTGAAGCGTTCCCGAGTTATAACCTCATAAAGGGACACTGGTCAGAATTGCAAAAAATGGCAAGGTCATGAAGGGGTTAAGGGGAGAAGACACTGGGGAGCCACTAGACTCTCTAGTCAGTCATGCAGTTTGGTCTCAGGTGGTTTTAATTTATTTATTTTTCAAAAACTGCTGCATTTTCAGAATCAAAGACACAAGGCAGAAAGCATGAAGACAGTGACTGACACATGAAGCCTGGGGCTGTAGAATGATCAGACCACGTCCTTGTATGGTCAGACATGACCATTACACAGTACATAGTAAGGACACATATATAAGATTATCTCAGCACAGGAGATGTGGTATGATCAGACCATGTCCCTGTATGGTCAGACACATCCATTACACAGTAAATAGCAGGGACACATATATAAGATTATCTCAGCACAGGAGATGTGGTATGATCAGACCATGTCCCTGTACCATCTGACACATCCATTACACAGTGCATAGTAAGGACACATATACAAGATTATCTCAGCACACAGGAGATGTGGTATGATCAGATCATGTCACTGTACGGTCAGACACATCCATTACACTGTACACAGCAGGGGCACGTTAATAAGATTGTCTCAGCACAGGAGATGTGGTATGATCAGATCATGTCCCTGTATGGTCAGACACGTCCATTACACAGAACATAGTAAGGACAAATATATAAGATTATCTCAGCACACAGGGGATGTGGTCTGATCAGATAATGTCCCTGTTTGGTCAGACACATCCATTACACAGTATACAGCAGGGGCACATATATAAGATTGTCTCAGCACAGGAGATGTGGTATGATTAGACCATATCCCTGTATGGTCAGACACGGGCATTACACAGTACATAGCAGCGGCACATATATAAGATTATGGCTAGGGACACACTTAAGAATCAAATTGCGTTCACCGCATCCAGATTCGGATGTAGTGAATGAAATTGCGGTCACACACATTTTTCATCAAAAATGTGTGAAGGGAACCGCAATCAGGTAACCGGATTGCTCAGGATGTGTAATCCTGAGCAATCCGGTTACCGTACAGTTTGCTCATCCCTGCTGCTGCAGGGATGAGCAAACTGTTTTCTGTATATTAAAAGTAATAATTTAATAAATAAATGTTGGTTTAATGTCTCTAGGGGTGGCGAGTCCCCCTAGAGACCTTACACCCACTCAGGTGGGCTTATACAGCTATAATCTGTTCTGGGCAAAAGCACTGTGCTCCTCAGAGCTGCGCGCAAGACCCCACAAACTGCCCCCCCCGTGTCTATATACCTGTCCCTGCACCCCCTCTTATGATTCATACCCATCCCTTTAGTAGATCCTAACAATTGTGTAAAGTATAGAATACAGGTTATAATCACCTCCTCCTCATGTGTGAGTTGTCTGTTAGTGTACAAAAGTCCATAGGCGGGGCTGTCTTCTGCTCCCTCTGCCCGCTTATTAATTATGCACACCCCCTATGGGCTTGCTTCAGTGCTGAGAGGCTGGCCGCGTCATGAAAGGGGCAAGGCTACTGTTATGACGTTATTTTAGCCCCGCCCCTTTCATGACGCGGTCAGCCTCTCAGCACTAAAGCAAGCCCAGAGGGGGCATGCATAATTAATAAGCGGGTGGAGGGAGCAGCAGACAGCCCCGCCTATGGACATTTGTACACTAACAGACAGCAGTAGGGATGAGCAAACTGTACGGTAACCGGATTGCTCAGGATTACACATCCTGAGCAATCCGGTTACCGCATTGCGGATGTTTAAACCGCTCCGAAAACTGCAGCCTGCATGATTTTTCAAGCAGGCTGCAGAGCCGGAGACGGACACCGGATTGCTTGTGAAGCAATACGGTGTTTAGCATTGGCTCCTATGAGGAGCGTTTCTTGATCCGGTTTTGAGCTTTTTGAAAGCTCAAAACCGGATCAAGTTTTAAAAATAAAAACGTAGATATGACCCTAGCCTATCTCAGCACAGGAACATTAATTCTTAGAAACACCCAATTGTAGAACTTATTATTATTCCATGATCTATTGATTAAAAGTATGTTTGCTTCATGGGAAAACCCTTTAAGCTAACTGTAAGGCACTGCCTTTTGAAGATTTAAAGATCTTATTGTAGAGACTTTTTCTTATGTTTAGTCACATTGTTCAACTCACCAGAAGGATAGTTCCTAAGGGTTTTATCTTGCTTTTAATTTATGCTACTCTACATATTTTATAATGATGTCATATATCCAAGCATAATTACCCTTCTATCATATCACACAAATTGAAATGATTCATATAACAGCCTATTACTATTTTACAATATAGGTTGATGTAGCAAATAAAGCCTGTGCTACTTCATCTGAACTGGCCATAGATACAGCATTGCAACAGCCGAGACATCATTATGCCAGAGTAACAAGAAATCCAAAAGAAATTAAGTTGTCTGAGTGCAATTGAGTATGCAGAGCATACCATATAGAACAGAACCACCATAGAATTACTAAGTGCCTAAATAAGGAGTTCATCCATATTTATAAAGCAGTAGAAGTGCACCTGCTGCTAAAATGTGGTAAATCTTTAGTAACTTTTAATTACCGCTCAGACAATAAGCACCGCTAGAAAATATGGGACTTGGAAGGAAGCAGAGTGTTAGCGCTTGAAATTTGCTTTGATAAACATGAGCAATGGAAAGTAATACTCCAATTCATGAAAGAAAATGTACTGAATATTTCAATTTGATTAGAGATATAGCTAAAGCTATATAGTAAAAGCTAAACAGCACTCGAGGTCTGGTCTGAACTGGTGTGAACTGCAATACTGAACAACATGTACAAGAAAGTTCACAGCAGCACACAGTCACTGCCAGTCATGTGCATGTGCTAAAATCCTACTCTCCTGTGAGCTGAACAGTTACCAGACTGGTGTACTTACTACCTTGATACAGGTTAGGGACTAAAATCCTACTCTCCTGTGATCTGAACAGTTACCAGACTGGTGTACTTACTACCTTGATACAGGTTAGGGACTAAAATCCTACTCTCCTGTGATCTGAACAGTTACCAGACTGGTGTACTTACTACCTTGATACAGGTTAGGGACTAATATCCTACTCTCCTGTGACCATTACAGTCACCAGACTGTTGTATTTACTACCTTGATACAGGTTAGGGACTAAAATCCTTCTCTCCTGTGACCTGAACAGTCACCAGACTGTTGTCGCTGAATACAGGCAAAATGCGCAAGGGCGTTGGCAAGGGCGTTGGCAAAGAACAAGGAAGTGTACGTGATGGTGGTGCAGGCAGAGGCCGAGGTCGTGTGCAAGCACTAATTTCGCAACAACAAAGTGGCACATCTACTCGCTCGCACGTCCTGTCCCAAATTCTTGGGGCCCACAGCAGTACACCGCTCTTGAACCAAGACCAGTGTCAACAGGTTGTTACTTGGATAGCGGATAATGCTTCAAGTCAGATTGGCACCTCCACAAACACCCTGTCTTCCACACGGTCAAGTGTCAGTAGCTGTGATACTGCACCGCACATTTCCCAACCTGATCCTCCTTCTTACGAGGAGTACATGTCCACGGACATTACTGATCCCACAGTTGGACACTCGGAAGAGCTGTTCACGTATCCATTCGCAGAATCTGGCCTCTCGCCAGCTCCTGTTGAAGTGGGTGATGAGGAGATGGTATGTACAGATGCCCAAATATTTGAGCAGCCACGTTCTCACGAACGGAACGTTGGCAACATGTCTCAACAAGGGGTGGACGATGATGAGACACAATTGCCAGGAAGTCAAGAGGAGGATCAGGGTGCGGAAGAGGAAGACGACGTGGTGGATGATCCAGTAGCTGACCCAACCTGGCAGGAGGATATGCAGAGCGAGGACAGCAGTGCACAGGGGGAGAGAGGCGTAGCATCCCAACAGGCAGTACGAAGCAGGGTCGTGTCCGCAGGCAGAAGGCAGGCAACTGTTCCAAGGAACAACAACACGACTCAAGGTGCCTGTGCAAATGTTAGGTCTTCCCGAGTCCCGAGTCTGGGAGTTTTTTAAGTTGGCTCCAGATGACTCTAAAAAGGCCATTTGCAACACCTGCCATGCTAGTATCAGCAGGGGTACGAAAACTAGCAGTCTGACCACCACCAGCATGATCAGGCACATGTCAGCCAAGCACCCGACTTTGTGGGAAGTACAACAGAGTCGAGGAGCGGTGCTTGCTGATGTCAGTGCTACGTCTTCGCGTGTTGTGCGTGCGAGCCAATCCCCTGTCCATGCTGGCCGCGAACAAGCCTCCGGCCCTGCACCTGAAGTTGCCCACGCACAAATAACACCACCATCAAGCACGTCTTTGTCCCAGCGCAGCATTCAATTATCCATTCAGCAAACCTATGAACGCAGGCGCAAATACGCTGCCAACATGCCACTGTCCTCAATTCTCACATTTCGCGACTCATAGCGCTAGAAATGTTGCCTTTCCGGCTGGTGGAGACGGAAGCTGTTTCAGCCAAAGTCCACCTAACCACAGACACGTGGACAAGTGCTTGTGGGCAAGGCCGCTACATCTCCTTGACGACACACTGGGTTAATATTGTGGAGGCTGGGACCCAGTCTGAGCGAGGGACGGAACACGTCCTTCCCACACCAAGGATAGCAGGCCCTACCTCTGTCAGGGTTTCACCGACACTCTACAGCTCCGGAATGTCATGCTCCTCAGCCTCCTCCTCCTGCGCATCCTCATCCACTGTACCCTCCACACCAGTCCCAAGCTGGAGGCACTGCAGCACTGCCTCTGCGAAGCAGCAACAGGCTGTGCTGAAGCTAGTCTGCATAGGTGACAAACCCTACAATGCAGAAGAGGTGTGGACAGCTCTGAAACAGCAGGCAGATCACTGGCTCACACCTCTGAACCTAAAGCCAGGAAAGGTCGTGTGTGACAATGGCCGGAACCTGGTGGCAGCTTTGAGGCGAGGGCAGCTGACGCATGTTCCATGCGTGGCCCATGTGCTCAACCTGGTGGTTCAGAGGTTTCTAAAGTCATACCCAGAGCTGTCTGAACTGCTGGTAAAAGTTCGCCGTCTGTCTGCACATTTTCGCAAGTCACCTGCCGGCTTTCAGCGCCGTTTGCGTCTTCCGGCCCACAGACTGGTTTGTGATGTCCCCACGCGTTGGAATTCAACTCTGCACATGTTGGTCAGGATATGTGAGCAGAAGAGGGAAGTTGTTGACTACCTGCATCACCTAAGCCGTCGGGAAATGGGTCAAACACCACACATAACACCTGAGGAGTGGAGATGGATGTCCGACCTATGTACCGTCCTTCAAAACTTTGAGGACTCCACCAAGATGGTGAGTTGCGATGACACCATTATTAGCATCACCATACCACTACTCTGCCTTCTAAGACAGTCTCTGCTGAAAAACAAAGAGGATGCATTGCAGGCGGAGCACGATGACTTGGAGCAAGAAACAGTAGTGGGTGTGGGTGATAACACACAGCCCAGCCTCATCTCATCACAACGTGCAGTGGAGGACTACGACGAGGAGGAGGAGAATGAAGACATGGAGCAACTCTCTGGCCAAATTGAGGATATGACATGCACACCAGTCATACCCTCGATTCAGCGTGGCTGGCCAGAGGACAGGGGAGATGAGGAGGAGGAGGAGGAGGACAGCATGTTCAGTCATCGTGTTGGTCTGGATACTGAAGTGATGGCTGTTAAGAGTCTGGCGCACATGGCTGACTTTATGGTAAGCTGCCTGGCTCGTGACCCTCGCGTTCAGAACATCTTGGCCGACAATCAGTACTGGTTGGCAACACTGTTAGACCCACGCTACAAGGAGAACTTTATGTCTCTCATTCCTGAGGCGGAGAGGTCAGCCAAAATGCAGCAGTTCCAGAAGGCCATAGTCACGGAAGTAGGCAAATCATTCCCCTCACAAAACGCTAGCGGCATAGGTCAGGAATCGGTGGACAACCAAGGCGTATGGCCGAGAAGGGCACAAGTCCAATCCGCCAGAGGTAGGGGAACAGTCTTTACGATGTGGGACAGTTTTCTCAGCCCCTCACGTACCACAGCCCCTGAGGTGCGGCGTAGTGCCACAAGAAATGCTAAGTTTGGCCAGATGCTGAAGGAGTACCTTGCAGATCGAACAACTGTACTGCGAGATTCCTCTGTGCCTTACAATTATTGGGTCTCCAAGCTGGACACGTGGCATGAATTGGCTCTCTACGCCTTGGAAGCCCTGGCCTGCCCTGCCGCTAGCGTTTTGTCAGAGCGTGTTTTCAGTGCCGCAGGTGGAATCATTACTGATAAACGCACCCGCCTGTCAACTGAAAATGCTGACAGGCTGACTCTGATCCAGATGAACAAGGGTTGGATTGGGCCAGACTTCACCACACCACCAACAAATGACAACTGAATTTAAATTTTGTTATGGGAATTTGCCATTTACCTCGACTCACCCATGGGTACACACTTCTGGACTATGGCTAATCGCTGGACTGCTCCTCCTTCTCCTCATGTGCCACCATGATGACAGTTACAATAGTTAGGCTGTTGTTTCAGGTATACCCGCAGTGGTAAATTTTTTCGCCCATTCTTTTAGAATGGGCATTACAATGACAGGAGACCCGCTCCTTTTCAATGGGAAAAATGTTTTGAGGCCCTCATGCACGTCTCTATCCAGGGACAATGTGGAGCCTCCCAATTTTTGGCTGCCCTGCCAAAGGGCTATACTACAATACACCTACTTGAGGTTTACAGGCCCTACTGCATGTCTGTATGCATGGGTCATTGTTGAACCTCCCAATTTTTGGCTGCCCTGCCAAAGGGCTATACTACAATACACCCACTTCAGGTTTACAGGCCCTCCTGCACGTCTCTATCCAGGGACAATATGGAGCCTCCCAATTTTTGGCTGCCCTGCCAAAGGGCTATACTACAATACACCCACTTCAGGTGTACAGGCCCTCCTGCATGTCTGTATGCATGGGTCATTGTTGAACCTCCCAATTTTTGGCTGCCCTGCCAAAGGGCTATACTACAATACACCCACTTCAGGTTTACAGGCCCTCCTGCACGTCTCTATCCAGGGACAATGTGGAGCCTCCCAATTTTTGGCTGCCCTGCCAAAGGGCTATACTACAATACACCCACTTCAGGTTTACAGGCCCTCCTGCACGTCTCTATCCAGGGACAATATGGAGCCTCCCAATTTTTGGCTGCCCTGCCAAAGGGCTATACTACAATACACCCACTTCAGGTTTACAGGCCCTCCTGCACGTCTCTATCCAGGGACAATGTGGAGCCTACCAATTTTTTGCTGCCCTGCCAAAGGGCTATACTACAATACACCCACTTCAGGTTTACAGGCCTTCCTGCACGTCTCTATCCAGGGACAATGTGGAGCCTCCCAATTTTTGGCTGCCCTGCCAAAGGGCTATACTACAATACACCCACTTCCTTACAATGGGCACATCAGGTTTACAGGCCCTCATGCACGTCTCTATCCAGGGGCATTGGTGAACCTCCCAATTTTAGACTGCCCAGGCAAAGGAAAATACTAGAATAGACCCAGTTCTTCAAAATGGGCACAATATGTCAAGACAGGGCTTCATGTACGTCTCTTCTCAGGGACATCGGAGTGCCGCACAATGTTTTCACGTAAAATCTTTCATGTAATCACAAAAAGTAATATACACCAGCTGTGTCTCACTATTGGGTATGTGCCCTTAACATTTCCACCCTGAATATTCATTTTGGTGTCATTTTGGAAGGTTTTCTGGTGACTCCGTAAAATTGGCGTGAAACTCGGACAAGATTGTTCACAGCTGTGACTTTTGAGTGAGAAATGCTTCCAGGGGTCTTCCCCATGGTGTTGCCATGTCATTTGAGCACTCTTCTGAGACTTTTGTGACATTTTTAGGGTTTCTACACTTCATAAAAATACTCGGGTCTCCCATAGGATAACATTGGGCTCGGTACTCGGGCCGAGTACACGAGTATCTCGGGATGCTCGGCCCGAGCTTCGAGCACCCGAGCATTTTAGTACTCGCTCATCACTAGTCATAACTAATTTATCTGCAACCATTTTAGGTCATGTTTTACGACATTTTAGCATCTTTAGTTTTGTTTTCAATGTACGTATGCTGTAGATATAGCATCTTCACAATGCACATCTGCTTTATTGGTCTAATATGGCTATTGTACATGACACACCTATATTGTAGCCTGCTGTCACATTTTGTGTTCTAAATATGTACATTGCAAATCTAGTATGTCTCATTAAAAGGAATCTGTCTCCAGGTATTTACCACCGAATCTGAGATCAGCATGAGACTCCAATTCCAGTGATGGGTCATTTACTGGGCTTCTTAGGCTGGCTTCACACCACAACACAATCAGATCCGGGGCTGTCCGGGGCTGTCCGGATTTTGGCCCCATAGTATCCTATGGGGCCGGATGGAGGTTTCCATGTGTCCGGGAGAATCCGGTAGGAATCAGAGTTTTCTCCCGAACACAAAATTGGAGCATGCACCATTTTTGTGTCCGGTGAGAAAAATCTCCCCAAATTGAATCCTCCCGGATTCTCCCGCAATCCGGCGCTCCATAACATGGGAGCCTATGGGGCCGGATTGCACCGATCCGGAAGGATCCGGGAACCGGACACCTGCGGCTGCACACTGATGTAATTTCAGGACCGTGGCTAGCTTCCACGCGAGCCACGGTCCTGAATTAACAGCAGCTGCCCGGCATATTAGCCCTCCGGTTCTGTGTGCTGATCCGGTCCGGGGCTGTCAGGTTCATCCCTGACAGCCCCGGATCAGATTAAACCGTGGTGTGAAGCCGGCCTAAATTTAGTTTTGATAAAAATCACTGTTTTAGCAGCAGGAGACTATCACTAAGGGGCTAGTAAAAACTGTTGCCAGGTTACTCAAGCACGCTCCATAACTGGCTGTTAGCTTTTATCCTGTACACAAAATGCTGCCAACTAGTGGCATGGACAGAGTTATACAGAGCTCATCATTCAGAGAACTGCTAGACTGGGCAACAGAGAAAACTGTGATTTTATTAAAATGGCAACAAGCTGTCCAGTGAGCTGGAATCAGGGCTTCTGCCTCTACATAATGCTGCTGTCAGAGGGGATAGCAAAAACTCTTTTTTATTTAAGACATCTACTATAGGGTTGAAAAAGTTTATTCAAAGATAAGCATATAGTTGAAGAAAATGTATTTTAAAAGAAAAAGTGACCATACTAAAGGAGGGGGTAATGTTAAGGAAAAAAACTCATACCATAGCTAAGAATGCGGGATTCACTGGCAACTGCAGGAACACCACCGGCCGTCTCGACAGTAATATTATTGAACTCTGTCCACAATTTATCTTCTTTGCCTCCCGTAAGTGGTTTAATGGGGAAGAAGCAGATAGCCTTATGGAGTAAATGGTTGAACTCAGTCGTAGGGGACCTCAGCATGCTATACACATCTATTTAGTGCAATGGACTATGTGTGATTCTCTGCAAATTTATTCACCAGAAATACCACTTTAGGGAAAAATTTACAGAACCTGGTGAAACTGAATTTCAAAAGATGTGATCATATCTACTAAAAGAAAATATTTTTTCTTTTGTACAAATTGCCAGTGGTTCAGACAGTGTAAACCACATACCAGGCTCCACCTTGGGCTATCTTTTACTGAACCACCTGCACACCTAAATGGAAATCATTGTTATTTCTGTATATATTTCAATCAATAATTTGATAGCAACTATGCCAGCAGTTTATCAAGTAGCGGTGTAGCAGATAAAGCTAATAGAAATTTGATGGAGCTGAATGTGACATTTACCACCACTGAGCACTGTAATCCAAGGTTTCACTGTAATCTGATTTCCATAAAGCTGTAGGAGAGCAGTGTAATCACAAAAGTGCTATAGTATCAACTGGATAAAAGAACTTGTTGGCTTCTGATCAGGCCTTCAGTGAAGAATACACATGTATCAGAGCTGGGACATATCTGGCACAATTAATCTTATAAAACCATGTTAGAACCATGTTAGTTTTCCTCATTGAATTAATATAGAGAACATTAAAATCTGAGAGTCCTCAGTGGTTGATACCTTTCGAGACTCTAGAGCCTCTTCATTAGGTTTAATATTTACACAACTTCTGAACACACACATATACAAATGCAGGGTTGGATAGTGCAGTAAATAAGACAGGTGACGTGAAGCAGAATAGAGTGGTCAGTCTGGGGAGGGGGTAGAGCAGCTGGGGAAGTAAAATCAGAGATAAAAGGCACAGATGGTTTTATTGTCCTTTGATTAGTGGTTGGTCCAAGACTTAAAGATTCCTCAAATGATGTTGAAAGACATAAATGCATATGACACATTCATTCCTCCTCTTAATGTGTCAAAAGTCAGCATACGTTTATACTCCCAGATTCTCCTGATTCTTTGTGAACTGTAGTTAGCTAGTATTTTCATATCCATTATGGTGAGATCAGGGCTACAGATGTTTTTAGGCACAGGTAGATCTGTCCTTCTTCCTTTTATTGTATGGCGATGAGAGTTCATCCTAGTTCTGAGCTGTTGTCTTGTCTCCACTACATTCAGATTTCCACTCGCACATTTGGAATACATAATGAAATACACTACATTGGTTGCGATACAGCTAATCTGTGCTTCCTAAAGGCCCTGTCTCACATAACAATATCGTTAGAGAGATCGTTGTAACTGTGACATTAAAACAATCTCTCCAGCGATGTCGTTCTGTGTGACACTTTGCAGCGATCAGGCCCCTGCTGTGAGGTCGCTGATCGCTGCAAAGTGCTATGGGTGATTTTTTGATTGTTGGTTTCCCGCTGGTCAGCACGCATCGCTGCGTGTGACCACGAGAAACCAGCAATCAGTGACCTCACTGGCTGGTAACCATGGTAAACAACGGGTATTTAGGCAGCACGCGCTGCCTAGATACCCGTTGTTTACCATGGTTACCAGCGTCCTCCCTGCTTAGCACTGCCTGTAAGCAGGGAGGACGCTGGTAAATATGATAAACAGCGGGTATCCAGGCAGCGCCCGCTGCCTAGATACCCGGTGTTTAACATGGTTACCAGCCAGTGAGGTCACTGATCGCAGGTTGTGCTCCCTGGATACCCACTTGTTTATCATAGTTACCAGCGTTCCCCCTGCTTAGCGCTGCCTGAAAGGTAGCGCTAGGCAGGGAGGACGCTGACAACGCCTTCAGCGATGTGGGAGGTGGCTCTCATGGCCCTGATCGCGGGGAAGATCTGCCTGTTTGACAGCTCCCCAGCGATCAGGTAATGACGCTCCAGCGATCCCAGCAGGTCGTTATGTGTGACTGGGCCATTAGACATGGATGACAGATATAATAGTGGTAAGTAGAGAGTTTACATAGTTAATATTTTTTATATACTTATTTTTTCTTGTTACTTAGCGATAATAAAATTCCCTGGATAATATAGAGAAAATTATCATTCACAACAGGCCCTGTTCCTAATAGAATTCCCAACTTAGCTGTCTTAAATACAGCTCAGTGGCTCATTGGTTAGCAGCACTGGGGTCTGAAGTTCAAATTCCACCAAGGATGACATCTGCAAGGAGTTTGCATGTTTTTCCTGTGTGTAATGTACTGAAGGATTTCTCACAGATCTAAAAGCAGATGGGAGCACAGACAGACTGAAACCAATTTAAAGGTAAACAAGACTATATTAAACACACCTGACATTTAATAAACTTGAGATGCAATAAGTGAGCAAGTTCATCAAATAGCAGCAAGCAGGAAAGTCTCTTTAGAAGCATGTCATGAACTTGGTCAAGACTTGCAGCTCTCTTGTACCTTCTTAACCTGCTGGCCAAACCCAGTATTGACAGAGGATAAGAAAAGCAGCACAGCAGCTCTAATTTATGTCGTCTATTGTGGCACGTGATGTGAAGGGATGTATATATATATATATATACACACCACTAGTTCCTGCCAGGAACGTATATTTACCTCGATCAAGTCACCCTCAGGCCCACAATATTACATAAATACAAAAATGATGCTGTCACTGCCAATCTCTTTCAAGGTGCATCGGTATCCTCTTTGGTAATGTGAAATAGCGGGAGGTGCATTTCGCTCGCTCATAGAACGTGAATAATGAAGCTAGTAATTTATACATTTTACTCCAGAATGTTGGCAGTGTTTACAAAAAGACATACAAGATATGACAAAAGAGCTCCTCAGAAATGGTGTTTGATTCCTCCTCACAGTGATAGGGTCGTGCTGTGTCTGTAGTAACAAGGTGGAATGATTCAGAAATGGACGTTTTGGTTTTATGTGATAAGCCATCAAACCAGAATCTCCCACTCTGTTTACCGCACATGTGGGTTGGTTTCTTTGAAAACCACCACCTCTCCTCAATTCTCAAAACCTCTATTTTTCCATATCTTCGACTTATACGCTCCCACATCAAAGATATGGACACCATGTTTTACGTCGTGCTTTTTGGTGCTGTTTGACTCCAAATATGATATGTCTGTGATGTGCTGTTGGTCAGAATTAATTTCCTAGGTTTCTAACTCATTTCCAGAAAAGTAAGATATACCATTAAATCTGTAATAATGTAAGCATTTCAACATGATTTATGAAATTGTGACATGAACGTGCATTACTAAATTTGACATTAAAAGTTTGTAACTTAAGACAAAGGAATATCACGTGGATGCTGAAGGAAAAAACAGCGTAAACCAGCTGGCTTTCAGCTTGGCTCAGGTCTATGGCTTGGCCAGGTCATAAACATTCCTGAATGGGGGGAAGCAGAGAGTAGATCTATGCAGTTCCCCTACAAATGAAACAGGGGCAGAGAAGTAAGTCAGCTCTAGCTGTCTTCTAAAACAAGGAAAAGAATTCATATTTTTCTGACAAAGCAATTCTTATCAGAAACAGTCTTTGAGTTTGATCATTCCCAGGAAGGTCTGGGAAGATAGTCACAAGAACAAGTCCTGAACTTGATACTGTGCAGTGTAATTTAAATAAAGTCCCACAAATCCTGCAAAAGTCAAGAGAAACTAGAGAAACAAAAGAAACTACAACTGCACAAATCTAACAGGGAAGCTGCAAAGCCTACAGGAATACAGGGCTTACATTTCACAGGGCAGGCAGGCTGAAGCTGAGTCTGAAACACATGGCACGGAAGCAGGTCTGCAGGAGAAGCACTGAGAAGGTGTGGTAGATGGTGAACGACTGCAGAAACAGGAAAAGCCGAAATTTAATGCCAGAGAAGGTTTATTTGAGGATCACAGGAAGCAGGGAGCCAACTGAATATTCGAGCATGGCTATATGGTAGGCTGAGGTTTATAAAGGCAGAGAGCAGGATCACATGAAGCAGTGGACACCATTTTGATAAGGGGCAAAATGCACAAAATGCCAATAGAAAATCCAAAGTTCTAACACTGTGTTTGCATGATTTTCCTCTCTCACTCCAATGACATACTTATAATTTAAAGGGAACCAACCACCTCAGATGACGTCTATATGCAGTTAATACATGTCCCTGCACCCTACCTACAGCATTCCAGCTATGTTTTTGCTAAGAATATTGATAAAAGCAAACCGAAATAAACACTTTGTAAACTTACATGCCTGCGTACTTGAGGGCGTCTCCCTCGGGCTCTCGTACTAGAGGGCTGTGTCTTGTGCAGCATGAGTGGCTTCCCTACCCCTCCCTCTCTCTTTGCAGGACGTCACTGAAGGGCGTTATATTATCTTTGTGTGGGCGGGCACGCAAGGCAGCTCTCGTCCCTGCACGTCATCGGAGCGAGACAGAGTCACGTGCACTAGCATCGTCACTTCCTGTCGGCTCCGTGTACACACGAGCAGCTGATGGATGGATTGCATGTGAGGCTCAGACCAAACGCCGAGCGGGCTTAGTGAATGATAACAAGCCCGCTCGGCGTTTGGTCTGAGCCTCACATGCAATCCATCCATCAGCTGCTCGTGTGTACACGGAGCCGACAGGAAGTGAAGATGCTAGTGCACGTGACTCTGTCTCGCTCTGATGACGTGCAGGGACGAGAGCTGCCTTGCGTGCCCGCCCACACAAAGATAATATAACGCCCTTCAGTGACGTCCTGCAAAGAGAGAGGGAGGGGTAGGGAAGCCACTCATGCTGCACAAGACACAGCCCTCTAGTACGAGAGCCCGAGGGAGACGCCCTCAAGTACGCAGGCATGTAAGTTTACAAAGTGTTTATTTCGGTTTGCTTTTATCAATATTCTTAGCAAAAACATAGCTGGAATGCTGTAGGTAGGGTGCAGGGACATGTATTAACTGCTTATAGACGTCATCTGAGGTGGTTGGTTCCCTTTAAATTGTGAGCCACAATGTGGACAGTGATGATATCTACAGAGTGTTGTGGGGTTATAAGACAATAAAATAAATGTATACATGTGCACAGATTTTACAGAAAGCCAATTACCCTACCTTATGAATATTTAACTGTAGTTTTAAAAAAGACTATATAAACAACTATTAACGTATTTTGCAGAATAAAAGTTGCACCCCAAATTTAGGTGGAAAATAGAAAAAAATTATTTTGTATATAAAAATGGGGGCTCGTCTTCTAATCCTGGAGTGTTTTATATTCTGACTGTATCTCACCAGAGGGGTGCAGTGAAGCAGCTCAAGAGATTCAGGAGGTAGCGTTGGCAATACTGCAGGCCTAGGGCTCAGAGGATGGGGTATTGTGGCAGTTATAGAATACTGACTCCATTGATCTGTGGGCACCACTGTTCTGTGGGCGAGGTTGCAGTGAAGCGGGTCAGGAAGGTCACAGGAGGCTGGGTGATGCTGCAGGCCCGGGGCTCATAGGAGGAGGTGACGCGGCAGTGTGAGGTGACCACCACTGATCTGCAGTAGCTTGATGTGATGGACTTTAAGAAAATGACTGCGGAAGTGGCGTATGCATAGTTAAGCTCTCAAAGAGCCCAGGGCTCAATCTGAGCATGCACCTCCTCCACAGCCATTTTCCTTTATTTCCTGTAGTACAACAGTGGCAGACCAATAGCACTCATATCACGCTATAAATATCAAGGTTTACTGTGAAATGCATCTTAAAGGGAACATGACAGGTCGGCTAAGCCCTTCAACCCACCAGCATATGTTTGTACATTCCTTTTTCAAACATCCTGCTTAATAGTCCCTTTATTCTGTTCTGACACAGACAAATGTAAAAAAAAGGTATTTTTAACCCTTTCATCCTCGAGCCATTTTCCATTTTTCTGCTTTAGTTTAGTTATTTTCCTCTCCTTCTTCCAAGAGCCATAACTTTTAATTTTTCCAACAATAGGCAATATAGCCATATGAGGGATTATTTTTTGGCAGGCCGAGTTGTACTTTTGAATGACACCATTAATTTTACTATAAAGAGTACTGGAAAACAGAAATAAAATTCCAAGTGTGGTGAAACTACAAAAATAGTGCAAATCCACGATTGTTTTTTCTTTCTCTTTTTCTATTTACCGTACTCAATATATGGTAACTGACTGCAGTATGAGTCTCCAGGTCAATATGAGTACGTAGATACTAAAAAGGTATAGTTTTTTACTTTTATTTAAGTGGTTATAAAAAATTCAGAAATTATTTTTTTTTTATTTGATTTTGCACCATTTGTTAAGAAATGTAACATTTTTTATTTTTCGGGACCTGGTGCTGTGTGAGGGCTTATTTTTTATGCCCTGAGCTGACATTTTTAGTGATGCCATTTTTGTAGATACATTGTTTTATTGAATTCTCTTACAATGTCGCAATTGCCTAGTAACATTTGTGCCATAATTCTACTAACCAGCATATCTATTTTAACCTTTCGGACTAATAAAATTCAGTATTTTAATTGATTTGCTGTGGAGGATTTCTACCGCTTGACTAATTCATATCTGTGTAGAGTTTCTAAAGAAAGGCTGCGTCCAATTGGATACCCAGAAATGGCTGAGAAATCCACTACAAGACAGGGTGAGCTGGCTTTTCTCTTTACTTTATCTTGTTCCACAATTGTATTCTTCTAACTTTTAGCGCATATTTTAGGGAAGTCCTTTTTCTGTTTTGGCATGATGGTGCCCCAGAGCACAAATCAATTTCTATAAAGGCATGGATGGTAGATTTCACCGTGAAAGAAACTGGTGAACCCCCAAAGAACCTTGACTAATAATTCAAAAATATTATGGGATAAACTACAACTGAAATTGTGAACCAGGCATTTTTATCTTACATCAGTGTTTGATTTCACTCATGGCCTTCTGGATAAGTAGGCGAAAATTCCCACAGACTTTCTCCAAAATCTTGTAGAAAGTCTTCCAAGAAGATTAGAAGTTATTTCAGCTATATAGGGAAAAAAACGCCATGGAAATTCCTAGGGATGTCGACTGGAAATAATATCTGTGAATACTTAGGAAATCATGAAAACATAATCTGTTGGTGGCCATTAAGGACTAAAGATGAAGGACACTGGTGCATTTTACATAGAAGAGTTAGCTAGAATATGGGCTGCACTTTTTTAACAGACTCTTCCTGATCACTGGCAGTTCAGCTGTTGGGACCCCCACCAATCTTGCCATACTTTAATGTACAAATAATAATAGTAATATATAATAATCTAATATATTAAGCTGAGTATGTGTGTATGTATCATAGCTCCATCCTTTCTTATAGCCATGCCCACTTTATAGTGCACCACCTCCACATAGTCCTGCACACTCCATAAACCCACCCATTCCATAGTCCCACCACTCCACATAGCCCTGGCCATTTCATTGCCCACCTCACCATATAGCCATGCCCTCCTGTTAGACCCACCCATTTCATAGCCCTACTCTAAAATAGCCCCACCCCCTCTAGGGGCAGGACTATTTAATGCAGCCTCCATATATGTGTGTGTGTGTATTATGTATATGGAGGGGGAGGCCTAGAGCAGAAGGAGACAACATTCTATGGAGGGGAAGAGCTAGAGGCAGAACCAGACAACATTCTATGGAGGGGGAGGAGCTAGAGGCAGAACCAGACAACATTCTGCGGAATGGAGGAAGCTAGAGGCAGAACCAAACAACATTTTATGGAGGGGGAGGAGTTAGAGGCAGAACCAGACAACATTCTATGGAGGGAGGAGCTATACACAGAACCAGACAACATTCCATGGAGGGAGGAGCTACAGAGAACCAGACAACATTCCACTGAAGGGAGGAGCTAGAGGTAGAACCAGACAACATTCTATGGAGAGGAGGAGCTACAGGCAGAACTAGACAACATTCTATGGAGGGGAGGAGCTAGAGGTTTTGTTTATTATATATACTATATAACACATGATAATATGTATACTATATTATATTATATATATATACAATATATATACATTTTCTGCTATTTACTTTGTGATGTTTAAGTGCAAAATAATTATTCTATTTTGTTATAACTAAGAACAATTAGATTATTATTCCCGGTCAATGCCAGGCTCCATAGCTATAATAATAAAATAATAATATAATAATAATACATATTAATTACTAAGCGTAGGAGCTATAAAACTTGAACAAGAAAATATTAAGTCACTAACTATGATACACTACAATCCTATGTGTATTACAGCCTCCTAATTTATATATCTTAAGAAGTGTTTTAAAGGGCACTCGAAGGAAAGCTTATGTGTCATTAGGAGACAATCATTTATCTGAACTAACACTCAGCTCTTGTTCCAGTAATTAGTTAAGAAAAGGAAAAACAAGCTTTAGTACTTCTGTTCTGGTAATTAACAGTGTTAAATCTGTCATTGATAATTTAGAACGCAAGGGACTGAAATTTTAAATTGTTCACGTCGCACATCTTAATCTACTCGCCGTCATTTATTTGAAAATGGCTCTTTTGTGACTTATATAGAACACAATACAAATAGTAGATTATGTGTAGTTAATTATTGCCAAAATCTGATGATGTGTAGTACAATTGGTGTTATATATCAATTTATGGATCAGAAAAGTTATCATTGAGTATAACAATATTCTTTTTATTGTTGCGCACAGTGTTCAGGGAGCATTGAAATTGCCATTAGTTGGATATCTTAATGGAGGCTCATACATTGTTGACTTGTCTCTCTCTTGTGCTCTCGCTCCCTCTTCCAGTAGTGGACCTCACATAATCTTTGCAGCAAATATGCAGCCACTGATTGGCTACAACAGTCTTTTGACTTCCACAAATAAAACATCTTGGGATATGTCAGTTTCTAAAAATAAAGGTTTTGCATTGTATATCACAAAAAATGTTTGCAATTTTGTATAAGTTCCTTTACAAAACCCTACTTTTCTGTCTCCATCAATGTTAATTTATAAAAAAATTAAAATATTCCCTCTTCATAGCTGACTACACAGTTCTCATAACCATATTGCAAGTCACAAAAATGGGTAGGCATAACTTGAACAGAACTGATATAATATACATTACTAGCTGCTAGTTATGGGCGAGTCCTAAATTACTCAGAATCGCTTGACTCTAGCGAGTCCGAGCCCGGGACTCGCTACTCGTTGCGAGTCTAGCAAGTCCAATGTTAATGAATGGGGAAGCGAGTAATAGCGAGTAATTTGCGATTTACAAATCGCAGATGTGTCTCGGAAAGCGCTCGCATTGCCGTTTTGGAAACCCACTCGCAACAGTTTTTTGCCACCGAGATGGAGTTAGGTGGTGCTGTAGGCGTCACCTGCTGGCGAGTTAAGTGCGTGCTAACACTTAGCAGTGAAGCAGCACACTAGTCCCTGCAAAAATGATTAAGTGTGCACAAGTAGTCGCACAAGCAGGTGGCGTACGTGCTATTTGCAGGTAGGAGAGCAGCAACGCACTGGTCTTCCACAGAGAAAATAAAGCTGAAGGGGTTATTATGACCCAAAATCTATCAGGTGCAAAAAAATAAGAAATAGTAGCTCAGCTAAGCCTCTGACTTCAGCTATTAGGAAAGCTGAGTGAGTAAGCTAGCTATGAGGTCGGTCCTGTGTGCACGGTAAGGCTGCTCCTCCCTGCCTGCCTGCCTGCCTACAGTCCTCTACACAGTACTCCTCTGTCCTCCTGGTAGCTCTCAGAAGAGCTGTTTGGGTTAAATATAAGGAATCTTGAAGTTTCCCTACACTGACTGACACTCCCTATGATCTGCTCCAGCATCTACCTCACCCTGCACTAGCTCAGATCGTCACAGGAATGTGGAGGAAATGGCGGTGGCAAGGCTTATATTCAGCCTCGCCTCTCATACATGACATAGGCATCACGATGGACAGAAGCCAATCATAGTCCTGCCACAACCAACATGGCTGTGGCATTACTGAATATGATTGGCTAACATGCTTGTCCATCTTCACAAGTTTTCTGACCTAACACGCTAGGCTGTCTCGGAAGCTTTGTCGGAACATAACAGATTCTGTATTCGCGAGTCCCGAATATAGTATACAGGACTCGGATTCGTAGACTCGCTCAGACTCGCACAGACTCGCTCAGACTCACTGCTGACAGTGGGTATCTGTGAAGCGGTGCTATTGTTTAAACGATTTGGGGAGATTCAAGCTACATAGTGATGTGATATAGCGAGTCTAGCGAGTGAGAAAAAGTAAACTCTGACAAAACTAGGATTGCCATTGACTTGCATTGGACTCATTACTGTGCGAGTAATCGCTGGGAAACTCGCTGAGTACCGAGTCCTGCGAGTCCCTTACTACTCGCCGAGTAACGAGTCCTAGCGAGTAGACTCGCCCATCCCTACTAGCTACTAATGAAGTATCCTGTTGAAACCTTCAAAGGAAACCTGAAGACCCTCTTCTTCAGACAAGTCTCCAACCTGCAGTAACCCTAAGGCTACATCCAGACACAGCCCTTTGATGTGTTTTTCAAGGATCTGCTTTTCAGCTGCAAAACTGGATCAGCTTTTCAAAAAATACACATAAAAAAACAGATGATCTGTTTTTGATGCATTTAAGTGTTGCATTTTTTTAAGCTCATAGGGTGGTTTCACACTGGCGTATGCAAACGTACCGCACCGAATGCAGCCAAACGCTTGCGCACATGCGTTCCTATGTTTAACATGGGAACGCATGTGCCTGCATTTGGCTGTGTTTGGTTGCGTTTGCCTTCGGATGCGCATAATTTGTGCGCCCTCTGAGCGCACTCGGAACGCAGCTTGTTGCATTTTTTGTGCATTCACGTGCACTTGTTTTATCTGCAAGCATCCGCATTGAAGTCAATGGGTCCGCAGTGTCCTCCGCATGACAGCACAGGAGAACGCTGTAGATCACATTCAAATCTCTCCCGGTGGCTGCCGATCAGTGTCGGCCACCAGGAGATCAGCTGAGAGCCTCCACTGATCTCCCACCGGTGTCGGTGCGGGAGATTTGAAGAAACAGCTGATTGACAGCTGTTTAAATCTCCCGTGCCAACACCGAGTAGGTGATGTCAACGTGGGAGATTGGAAGCACCATCAGCTGTTTCTTATCTCTTGCACCGCATCGCCTATTCGGTGTCGGCACGGGAGATTTAAACAGGTGTCAGATCAGCTGTTTCTTCAAATCTCCCGCACCGACACCGGCAGGAGATCAGCTGTGGCCGGGATTAGGTGATCTCCACCAATGATCTCCGCCTCCCGGCTGAGGCCGAGACAGCTGATTGGCTTGCCGGGCTGCATACTAATGTGAACGCATGCAGAGATTCTCTGCTGCATTCACATCAGAATGGCTGTATTTGCACTGCGTTTGCAACTGCGTGCCAAAAAAATGACACGCAAATTGACATGCTCATTCTTTTTGAGGATCCATTTTTGAACCAAAAACGCATCACTGCAAAAGGTTGTGTCTGAATGACAAATCTTGAAAGGTTACTGACTTAGCCAGGAAGCTCAGAAATTGATCCATTTCAATGCACTGCAAAAACGGATCCTCACAAAACGCAACAAAAATGCTGTGTGTGAATGTAGCCTAAGTCCATCAAACCGCCTCATGATAAGCTCTCCCCTCTCTCTTCCCTCTCCTAGTGTATCCTCACCTATCCTTGTAGAATGTGAGCCCTCGTGGGCAGGGTCCTCTCTCCTCACTTACTGTATCCTCACCCATGCTTGTTGAATGTGAGCCCTCGCGGGCAGGGTCCTCTTTCCTCCTCTACCTGTGTGTGCCTTGTATTGTTCATAGTTTTTGTATTTGTCTATGTATACTCCCCTTCACATATAAATCGCCATGGAATAAATAGCACTATAATAATAAATAGTAATAATAATCCAAAAAATTAGAGCAAAGAAATTTATTGATAAACATGAGAAATTGATACATAAATTACCATATTTTGGAAAAGCTATTCTCCTTGTGGAAAGCATTCTGCCTGCTGGCTGCGGAGACCTATATAAGTCTCCTCAGCCGGCAGGCAGAATGCTCTCCACAAGGAGAATAGCTGTTCCCCCAGACCTTGTCTTAGCCTCTCATACAGCCAGATCAGAATTCCCATACACTACACAGTCACCCCGAAACGCAGTGTCTGCAGTTTGCGGGTCTGATCTGGCACAAATCCTAAGTCATATTAAAAGGCTTGTTAGAGAGTCAATTATGACTTTGAGGATTGCTACCCTTATTGGGTGGCACTAGAGTGTGTCTACTTCCTCACTGAAGTGACAATTAGCATATTGCATACGCAGATGTAATATTCTGTTTAGGTTTAACTCACACCCCTCATCCCCTAAAATCTGTATTCAATGTAGACAGAATTTTTACATTACTGAGATAGGAGATGAGTTTCAACTAATAATATCCTATGCACAGGGGAGAGAGAAGCTAGAGACAGAGATCCTCCACTCTACAAAGTATGTTATAAGTATCAACTATGCAAATAAGTCTGTGGAGCCTCGGTTAGGAGTCTCAAACACAGGACTAGCCAGATATCCTTCCAGGGAAGGACCCAGTCAAGGGGTGGCTCCAAGTGGAGAACACCCTAACCACCATGTTAAGTGGCCCTTTTAGTCAATATCCAGCTCTTTTACAAGCTTAGAGATATGACAAGGGAATACCAAGGCCAGGTATCCATCCACAGACAGCTGTTTCGGGGTGTTGCCCCTCATCAGTGTGGAGTAGGATTCTGGCTAGGTGGAAGCAAGGCCTAAGTATCAACTAGTCAGTATCATACAAATTTGACTACATGCAAGGCATATTTTATTTGTGAATTGAGAAGTTTGAGAATGAATGAGCATTCTAGGAGGAGAAAGACGTTTTCTCTGATTAAGATAAATTATTAATTTACATATTTTTATGTGTACTGTTAATTTATGAGCTAAAAATTGAAATAACTGTTACTCTTTATAGGGCATCAGTCAGCAGGTTTTTGTTATGTAATATGAGAGAAGCATGATGTAGAGTCAGAGATCCTGAATCCAGCTATGTATTACTCATTGGACTGTTTGGAAAGAAGTAGCAGTGGTCAGAATGATGAATATTTATTCGTTTATATAGCACTTTACATACATTTGCAACACTGTCCCCATTGGGACTGACAATCTAAATATCCTATCAGAATGTCTGTGGAGAGTGTGGGAAAACAACAGAGAACCCAAGGAAATCCACACAAACACAGGGACAACATACAAACTCCTTGCAGACATTGTCCTGGGTGGGATTTGAACCCAAGACCCCAGGACTGCAGTGTTACCACTGAGCCACCGTGCCAGCCAGATGTGACAACCCCACCCATATTTCTGATTGGCAGTTTACTGTGTACACTGTATTGTCAGCAATCTGCTAATCAGTAGTTGGGCTTGGTAAGAAAGCATACCTGGACTGGGCTGCACATGAGACATAGTCAAGCAATGATAATATCCTGCTGATAAAACACTGATTTTGTTCAAATACAACACACAACATATTAAGTGATACATCCCTGGAATCAGGGTCTCTATTCCTATATTATGCTGTTCTCAAAGTAAATAGCAAAAACCTGCTGACAGATTCCCTTTAGGTATCAGCTCACATTTGCAGATCCATTGTACTGAGATAATTTGCAAAAGCACAGTAGATGCATATGATGATCTAAACCCAGTGTCGACAAGCAACGTTAGTTTTTATATAGATGCCAAAAATGTAACCACGTTTTGGCCATCTAACAGTGCATTACAGGAACATTTTTATTTGTAAGAGGAATGATTTCAGCTGTAATGTTTTATTAGGAAATTAATAACATATTCCTAAAATTCTTGTCTGTGTTTGTAAAGGTTTCACAAAATAAACATATGTAGTGAATGTATTTTATACTAGGGAGTCAACCTTAAAAAACAACTGAAGTACTGACTCTAGAACATTCTATGATAGATTATTCTTTTGACTTTAAGGATTTCGAAGGGTTTTAAGCGAACAATTACATTTCCCCTGATGACTTAATGTGTCCTCTTTCTTCTTGTATTACTTTTGGATCTCTGTACTATAAAGGTTTCGGTTAGTCAAATATTATGCCAAGACTTGTTAAATATTTTCATTTAAATGTAGATTTTGACCTTCTCGTCAATGAAATATTGATGGAAGCATAAAATATAGATTACCTCCACTTGAAAGGAGAGGACTTTTTGCTGTCAAATCATTAAGACTTAGAAAACAATATTAACATTCAAAATGATTCTGAATATATAGAGAGAAAATAAAGAGCATTCCTCAATATAAGGAAGATAATAAACACATAAAGTTACATGATTTGATATTTACCAATATATGCATGTCCTAAAAGTAACAATTTTAATAGTCTAATATTTGAGCAAAAAAGTGTTGATATATTCCAGCCATACATACTAGTTGTGTACTCCAAGACTCAACATAAATCATACAAAGGGAGGGGAACATAGAGTCCGTACACTGTAGGTTTCTTTGAATACAAAAATTGACCAAATATTATTTTTTCCAACAATACATAAAGTGACAAGTGCACACACAACATTTTTTCAGCGGGTAAATTACATGGATCAATGTCTAGATCGGGCTGTTCACATGCTCAGTAAGATACAAGTTAGGACATTCACAAATAGGCAAGTACAAAATAAGGATAGGATTGTATGTAATTCTATGCATGATACACCTACAACGACATAAATACATAGTATTGGCACATATATGCTGTGGTATTTGTAGTTTCTTCCCCTTTGGATGTTTTAAACAGAGTGCCTTACACTAAACAATAGGTGCTATAGGTGTTCCACAGCATACATCAGAGATCTCATCCTAATTAGTTTTAGGTCAAATACCCATGTGAAAGTTCAGAATAGAGGCTTCCAATAGTTACCCATGTGGGGAATGTGCTGAGCACAGTGACGGCAGGCCCTACGACCATTTTGCAAGATTGCTTCTTCAGGGGGCGTCTTGTCACTTTATGTATTCTTGTAAAAAAATAAAATTGTCGTCAATTTTTGCATTCGAAGAAACCTGTAGTGTACGAACTCTATGTTCTCTATATATTTTAAAAAGTGGTCCAGAAAGCATCAATAGCACACGTCTTCGGTTAAAAACGATCTTCTATATTTTTTCACATTAAAATGGTAATGGCAGTTACAGTCAGAGCGCCGGGCTAAAGGGAGTTGTAGGTGCACAGTCTGGGACTATGGCAGTTTCCCACGGTTTGGGATTTAAGGACGTGTACCGCTAAAGCTTAGCTTTCTGGATCTTTGCAGTCTCCCAGACATCTGGGATTTATTACAAAAAGAGAGAGAAAAGCGCTCCCATAGGGAGAACCCACATGCACTTTGAAGGGAAAGGGAAGGTTGTGACAGGGGCACTCTCACCTTTACGGGTTGTGCCACCTCCGCACAACCCCAGTGTATTCTTAAGGCCACCTGGGCCGGAGGAGCCGTCCAAGTGCCAGCCGCCTGTCAGTCACGTGGTGTCTGGGGTCACATAAACGATTATCACCTCACGACCTCACTGATTGATGTTTGCTGATTGGTGGGATGGAGTATTTAAGTTGTCCAGGGATATACTATTATAAATCCACCTGAGGAAGACGATAAGCCTTCGTGGAAACATGTTGTGGTGAATAAAGAGGATTCTTGATCCATGACTACCTGCCTTATCTGTGCCCCTGCGCTCGCTATAGAATAACGTTTAATTAATCTAGGATTTATTGGCTGTTACACCGGTCATCACAGGCACACGTGTCGGGCAAGCAAGGGGTGATACTGATCTAACTATGTTTTTGCCTAGTTTGGGCTCTTTTTCTTCTTTGCCTCTAAAGCCACTTTTAAAAAATAAACACAAAGAATTGGAAAGAATCAGAGAAATATTGCATCATTGGAAAATTTAGATTAAGATCACATCAAAACATATATTTAGTTATTAGCATTATTTACTATCTAGAATCATGATTTGATTCACGTTGTTGAACTGAGTTGTAGAATAATAACTTATTTTTGCTTCCTAAATAAGTTATATCTGTAATACATACTTTGTTAACTTCCGCTAAATGCTGACGTGTCTAGTCTACCAGACTGGCTTAACATTTACTATTGAGCAACAATGAATCCAATAATTCAAAATCCTGTTTTCATTTTATAATACAGGAAATCAACGAGAAAAGCCAGTGCACCGCTCACAGTTGGACACAGGCACCTGCAAGCAGTTCAGCGTGGACACACTGAGGCATAAATCGGGCGGTGCTCTCCTCCACTGAGAAATCAGACTCCATATACCAGTGCAGATTAGAAGAAATGAAGAGGCAATCACCACAAGTTTGATCCTTGGGGTTTTTTAAGTCATTTTATGATCCTAAGATATCGGCAGTGGGCAGGGGGATTTGGACACACAGGACGACAGCAGCCATTTCGCACCTGGCCGGTGCTTCAATGGGTTCTTATCACTGCCGATGTCTTAGGATATCTCTGTGATGAAATAAATTGAAAAACCCTGAACATCACACTCACAGTGAGTGCTTTTACATTTTATAAACTCAGCCCAAACTTGTCCAAGTGAAATGCGCATGCACTCCCCAAAACACACACGGATGCATAGAGGTTTATGGTTCTATTTGAACATCTGTGAAAAGCAAAGATCACTTGATTGAGATCCGTGAAACTCACAGAATGCACTCATCAAGTCTATGTGCTGGCCAAAAAAAATTGTACAGCACGCTGACATCCCATACAGGTGTGTGACAGTAGTCTTAGGCCATGTGCACATGGTGAGTATTTGGTGAGGTTTTTACCTCAGTATATATAAACCACAACCAGGAGAGGGTGGTAAATACAGAAGCGGGGATGTGTTTCAATTATACTTTTCCTCTAGTTGTTCCACTTTTGGTTTATAAATACGAAAGTAAGAAAACTCACCAAATACTCAACGTGTGCACATGGCCTAACTCAACTGTCCAGAGAGAGGCACACCCAATTACTCTTCTCAACACCTAACTTCAATTTAGGAAAAAATATTTATTTTAATTAGACACTTAACCTCACAATGACTATTCCTTTTTTCCTCCTATGTCTGTCTGCTTTTTAGTAGCCAAAATTATTGTCTTACTTATTACCGTATTTACTCTTATAAATTATATATAGGTAGCTCTTTAGGAAAAATGTTTTTAGTTATTTATTGTACATTTCTTAACTATAACTAGAGCTTCTATAAGAAGCATGTCTTACAGAAACATTGGCAATACCATGCTTCTATTCACTGCTCATTAAGCGCTATGTAGGTGGCAAATAGACATAAGAAGTAATAAGCAGCTTCTATGTTCTCCCCAGGGTCCACATCTGTGTCTAACAGCTTGAAACTTGACTTCTTCCTGCCCCTGAGTTTTCAGTGTAAAATAGTGTAGGGTTAAAACATAAATGTGCGGTGCTTGATCATTATCAGCTTAAAATTGTAAGAAAGCTGTATTTAACATAAAATGTGCCAAGAAGAGATATTTGTTAAAAAACTTTGTGGCCAACCCAATATATATGACTATGCTTTGGAATCATTCCACCATCTCTCATTCAACCTTATATTGATGTTGTTGTTGTAGTTTCTATAATATCCATATCTGCAACACATTCCTGTTTATTTGCTACTGCCTTTAATAGGTGTTATCCATAGAAGCAAATATTTGACCAGCTTAGGTTTTTTAAGTCTGAAGCCAGCTGAGTTCTTCTAAAGCAGGGCTAGGGAACTCCAAGCCTCGAGAGCTGCACACATTGCAGGTTTTCAGGATTCCTTAGTACTCCACAGGTGATACTTGAATCACCTGCACTGGTGATGATTCCAACCCCTGTGCAGTGCTGAGGAAATCCTGAAAACCTACAGGCGTGTCCAGCTCATTATTTTTTTTTTTTATATCTACATAGACATAAAAAAAAAATAAGCTGGACACGCCAGTAGAAATACACTTCTCTACACCTGGACACGATATGGCAGACTTAAAATTTGTAATATTGAAAGGTCACTTTAAAAATGATAGAGAAAGGAAAATCTGGGAATTCAAACTCACAAGAATGTTCCAATCTCTAACAATGGGACTCAATATGACACCTGGATTCATGACACATTACATGGACACAGTTAACACCTCCACAAGAAGATCTTCTGATGTGTAAAAGACCACTTCTACCTGATCTGCATTAGTAACAAAGACCTTAATTTAATTTCCTTAGCCCATCTGCACTTAGCGTCACCTCATGTCCTGCTGTAATACCTATTTAAATGCCTCAGTAATTATTTGTCATATTGTCTGATGAAGGGGCCATGTGAGCTCTGAAAGCTTACAAATACAATTTTTCTGGTTAGCCAATAAAGGTATCACTTCTAGAATACTTTTCTCAATTTTTTGGGACATAAGTATTTACATCAACTTTGTGGGAACAATTTTGAGAAACCCCTTTTCTGTTCCGGCATGACTATGTCCTGGTGTATAAATCAAGGTCAAGCATGTATGGTTGGGTGAGTTTGATTTCTAAGAACTTGGCCAGCATACATCTCTGACATCCATCACATTGAGCACATGTGAAATGAATTAAAAAAGAAATTATGAGCCAGGCTTTATCCAATGTCAAAGTCTGCCTCAAAAATGTGATTCTGGATGAATGGTTAAAAATTCCCACAAATACATTTTTCAAAATCTCACCTTCAAAGAAGAGTGGAAGCTGCTATAGTGACAAAGAAACAAAGGGCGGACCACTTCCATATTAATTCTTATGGGATGGTATGTCATCAGTAACTTGAAGCTCATTGACCCTGATGCGAAAACTCCTACGGGGCCCCCAATTATTGCAAATCTTTAATAGCAATAGTCTTTTTCTACAGGCCACAGGGACTTTTGGGGGCCCCCCAGGCACCAGGGCCCGGGTGCGATCGCAACCCCTGCACCTGCTGTAGTTACACCCCTTTATGTCATAAAGACATCTAAAGGAGGTGTAACATATAGGTGTTATGTAATGTAGGTATATCTCAACGTTTGTCCATATAGTGAATCTATCTATCTATCTATCTATCATCTATATCTATCTATCTATCTATCTGCAATAAGGACCTAAATATAACAGGATTTATTCTCAATAATTGAACAGAGTAATACACAGCCAGTTATCAAAGCAAGGTCACCTTAAGGATGGCAAGATAAAGCTGCACATCAGAAATGACTATTTCTAAACTGAACTGGTGTGGAGCTTATCAGAAGCTGTGATGGATTCACAGTCCAAGCTGATATGATATATATACTGTAGAAAGAAGGATCTTTGTATTCTTTATCTTCACTAGTTCTGTAAGAAAAGAGGTCATAACTTAGCAAGGGTGAAATCTCCAGTGAGTTATGAAGCCTATCTCTTTACTAGTGAATACTGAGGATAAATTGATATGCTCGGGATAAAGTCTTGTTCAGCTACATATTTTATTCACTCCAAGGAAGGGAAGGTTTGAGAATGAAATTGCAGTGAATATCAGGAGATCTAATATAGAAAGTTACTGTCTCACTTAAACTTTTCTAAATATACAGCTGAACAGAATCACAAATAATCTAAAGAAGAATGATATGTAGTAGTGAAAAGTCTCATTTTAATAATACTTTTTACTTGCTACCCTGTGGTCTATGTGATTTTTACCTCCATACAGTGGCGTAACTACCGGCTTAGCAGCCGTAGCAGTCGCTTTGGGGCCCGGCGCTTGTGGGGGGCCCGAACCCAGCACCGCTACGCAGCCGCTGCTATACCGGCAGCTGCGCCTCGATACCACCAGTGTTGTGTGTGGCCGTCAGGTATGGGGGTGGGGGCCCGGCGGGGGGCGTCCGCGCCAGACGGGCCAACCCGGCGAGGTGAATGCCGCAGCGGCGCAGCCGCTCGACCCCCAATCAAAGCGGCCGCAGGCGCCGCAAACAGAGATCAAGGGGCTGCCGCCGCCAGTCTGTAGCCCCCTGCTGCCTGCCTGCCTGAGTCTGACCAGTGTGTTCTCTGCAGACTGCAGTAGTCTGCGGAGTTGATCTCCGCCCCCTGGCTGGCCTGTGACCTCGCTCCGAGTCCGACCGGTGACCTAACTTACTGACCGAGTGACCGGGCGGTCACTCACAGCACAGAGCTGAAAGAACTAGGAGCTGCTGCTGGACTGAGCCCGGAGCGAGGGTGAGAGGCGCCGGTAATAACAATATAAATAATTTATTGTTTGACAGTGAGCAGCCGGCAGCATGGGGGGGCCCGGGGCCTGTATATACCCTGTGTGTCTGTGTGTGCTGCTGGGACACTGTGAGGGGGGGGCCTGGCTGTATATACCCTGTGTGTGCTGCTGGGGCCTGTATATACCCTGTGTGTCTGTGTGTGCTACTGGGACACTGTGAGGGGAGGGGCTGGCTGTATATACCCTGTGTGTGCTGCTGGGGCCTGTATATACCCTGTGTGTCTGTGTGTGCTGCTGGGACACTGTGAGGGGGGGCCTGTATATACCCTGTGTGTGCTGCTGGGACACTGTGAGGGGGGGGGCCTGTATATACCCTGTGTGTGCTGCTGGGACACTGTGAGGGGGGCGCTGTATATACCCTGTGTGTGCTGCTGGGACACTGTGAGGGGGGGCCTGTATATACCACTGGGGAGGCTGCTGTATACCACTGGGGCTGCTGTATATAGCACTGGGGAGGCTGCTGTATACCACTGGGCTGCTGTATATACTGCTGGGGCCTGTATATACCACTGGGAATGCTTCTGTATACCACTGGGGCTGCTGTATATACCACTGGGGAGGCTGCTGTATACCACTGGGGCTGCTGTCTATACTGCTGGGGCCTGTATATACCACTGAGGAGGCTGGTGTATACTACCACTGGGGAGGCTGCTGTATACTACCACTGGGGAGGCCTGTATACCACTGGGGGGGCCTGTATACCACACTGCTGGGGGCTGTATACCTGTGCTGGGGTCAACCCTCGGCTTATACACGAGTCAATAGGTTTTCCCAGGTTTTGGGGGCAAAAGTAGGGGGGGTCGGCTTATACACGGGTCAGCTTATACACGAGAATATACGGTAAACTGGGTGGCGTCAGACTGTTAACACGATTCGGTAAGGGTGTGTGTCTTGAAGGGGGCGTGTCATTGGAGGCGTGTCTTGGAGGGGGCCCCGTTCAAAAGTTTGTTATGGGGCCCTGCCAGTTCTAGTTACGCCCCTGCCTCCACAGAAATAGTTCATACAATTAACTATATATTGGGTACCTGGCACACAGAGACAACCTCAAAATGGTAACGTTTTAAGGGACTTCCACCTTGTGAATACAAAATATAAACAAGAAGATTTAATCTGAAGTATTCAATCCATGCACACATCCATAACTCTATCTTACAGGAGTTGTCCACTACTTGCACAACCCCTTTTCCTTCCTTATGTTCACCCTCATAAAATTAAAAAAGCCTACACTCGCCTATAGTTCCAGCCTCTTTCTAGCGATGTCAGAAGTTGCCTTCCTAGGGTTCATGTGAAATTGTTATGACACATGAGCCCCAGACCAATCAGCGCTGGCTTCCTTCTCCCTATCTATGGATCATGAGTAATGAGAAGGGGTTGTTCAAGTAGTAGACAACCCCTTTAAATTAGAATACTTCTATAGTGGCTGGGTTTAATAATTCTGTGTTTGGTGGGCAGCTAAGCCAAATACCCATGCAAGTTGTAAAATTCAAGAATATACAACATCACTAACCGTTCCTTCATTTTCCACTCTAGATGAAGACAAATTACTTTCTACTAAAATGAAACAAGCAATTTAGAAACAAGCAGTTTTTCAGAGTCCCCGTATGTTATATGGGTCTATCGCTGCCGTGATAGAAGCCTCCATACTATCTAACAGGCACATGTAACATTTCTTAAAATGTAACTGCTGTTTACATTTTTATCTACTAATAATGTGGAGCAAGTCATTTTAATAAACTTTCCCATATAGGCTAGGGTCACATTTCCGTTTTTGTTACAAAATCCTGATCCGGTTTTGAGCTTTCAAAAAGCTCAAAACCGGACCAGGAAACGCTCCTCATAGGAGCCAATGCAAAACACCGGATGGCTTCACAAGCCATCCGGTGGCCGTATCCGGCACTGCTGCCTGCGTTAAAAATCATGCAGGCAGCAGTTTTCGCAGCGTTTCCCTGTACCGCACAGCAGTTGCCAGATGGCTCAGGATGTGTAATCCTGAGCCATCCGGCAACTGCATAGTTTGCGGATCCCGGCTATTGCCGGGATAAGCAAACTGTACTATGACTAGTAAAGTGTTAAATTTACAAAGTAAAGGAATGTTTGAGTTCTCTAGGGGGGGCTTAGCCACTCCGGTGGGCTTCTAGTACACTTGCCCCCATGGCACGGGCTCCTCGGAGCTCCGTGCAAGTCCCCACACCTCCAGCCCCCCGAATCACTATACAGGGGTGCCTGCACCCCTCTTGTATAGTTATTCCTGTATGGGGGGAAAATGATTTATGAAAGTATTGCTTGGAGCTCATATTTACATTTTTTCTTCGGCAGTCTTGTGTAAAATCCATGGGCGGGGCTGTTTGTGGCAGCCTCCGCCCCCTATTCCTTATGGCCGCCCTCTCTGTGCCTCATCCATTGATGTGAGGGCGGCCGCGTCATGAAAGGGGCGGGGCGAATGGTGTGACGCGTTCGCCCCGCCCCTTTCATGACGCGGCCGCCCTCACATCAATGGATGAGGCACAGAGAGGGCAGCCATAAGGACTTGCACGGAGCTCCGAGGAGCCCGTGCCATGGGGGCAAGTGTACTAGAAGCCCACCGGAGTGGCCGGCCGGTCTCTAGAGGGAAAGCTCAAAACCGGATCAGGATTTTGTAAAAAAAACGGAAATGTGACCCTGGCCAAGCTCAACACTGTGCCTTAACCTGAGGTAATCTCCAGATACACTTATCATCTATATTGTGAATGCTGTGTAGGCCCCATTCCACCCTTATAAGGCCAAATTCATTGTGTGGAGCTGAATACAAATTTCTCTGACATCGATCATATGTCTGGTTTAGAAACAGCCTAGGGGGAACATCTTCTAGAAGGTTTTTGAAAGATTTTCTTTATGATTTCACTTATAAAGTATATTTGACTGTTTATTAAAATTGCTTGCTCTACATTATTATTAGATAAAAATGTAAATTAAGGTTACTGTTTAAGCCATATGTTTGTCAAATTTGCTAAGAAAAGTCCCTGTGAATTTTATCCATAGGGTCCATTCAACTGATCGAGGCAAGAAAAGTGTCATTTTGTGCGAGCATATGACTTGTATATATTAGCATTACTCTTTATACAACACAATTAATTTATACTAAACTTTTCTATGCTGTCACAATGCTTCTGCTAAATTTCTCTAATGAAATTATGATTAGCTCACAATTATTGGCTTATTGTGAGAGACTAGCACTACAATTCCAGAAAAATCTTTATAAAATGCTGAAAAGTCCCCCCCTCGGCTATATTCGAGTCAGTTTCAGTGTGGAGGCACTGATCGGGAGCTGGAGGAGCAGGAGGAGGCGGGGACGCTGCAATAGGAGCAGGAGGTCATGTATAAAGCCCCCCCATCCCTGGTATGCAGTACCCCCATCAGTGCTGACATTCCCACCATTAGCGCCCCCCCTCCTGATATACAGTGCTTCATTATTATACATTGTATTTGTCCTCCATGCTGCCGCTCACTATGAGATAATAATAAACGGATCTCACCCTCCGGCGATTCTCTTCAGGGTCTGTGCGCCCTCCCTCTGACTTCCTGCTTCTAAAGTCATGTGACCGGCGCCGCGGTGACATGATTACAAGCAGGAAGACTGGGAGAAAACGCACAGACCCTGAAGAGAATCGCCGGACGGTGAGATCAGTTTATTATTATCTCATAGTGAGCGGCAGCATGGAGGACAAATACAATGTATAATAATGAAGCACTGTATATCAGTAGGGGGGGGGGGGCGCTATGTACTAGTAATGGTTGGAATTCAGCAATGATGGGGGCACTGCATACCAGGGATGGGGGGACTATATACAAGTGATGGGGTTGGGGAGGTTCAATTATGGAGGCACTAAATACCAGGGATGGGGGCACTATATACAAGTGATGGGGTTGGGGTGGTGTGCAATGATGGGGTGTGTGCAGTGATGGGGGGTGTGCAATGATGGGAGGGTATGTGCAATGATGGAGCGCTCTATACCAAGGCAGGGGGTCTATATACAAGTGATGTGGATGTGTGCAATTATTGGGGGTATATACAATGATGAGGAGTATGTGCAATGATGGGGGGGCTATGCACCAGGGACGGGTGTGTGTGCAATGATGGGGGTCAATGTACCAGTGATGGGGGTGCTATATACAGTGATAGGGCTATATACCAGTGATGGGGACCTGTATACCAGTAATGGGGCTATATACCAGTAATGGGGCGCTGTATACAGTAATGAGGCTATAAACCAGTGATGGGGGTGATATATACAGTGATGGGGCTATATACCAGTGATGAGGACTATAAACCAGTGATGGAGGCGCTGTATACAGTAATGGGGCTATATACCAGTGATGCGAGCTATATACCAGTGATGAGGGCTATGTACCAGTGATGGAGGAGCTATATACCAGGATGGCGGTCTTCTTCAATTCCCCCCCTAGGCTTATACTCGAGTCAATAGGTTTCCCCAGCTTTTGGGGTAAAATTACAGGCCTCGGCTTATACTCGGGTCGGCTTATACTCGAGTATATACAGTAAATGGATTCTGTGTATTACAATAAGAATCACTATAGTCATTTTGGACTCATAATAAGTTCTTACTTGGGTTTTGAACAGACAACGGTATTACAACAAAATGCAACCCCAAAAAACGCAAACCTCTAGTATATATGCAACCAAAGATTGCTGCTTCCTCTTCTAATTTTTACTTAATCACGATTAATTAGGAGTAGATTGATGAAAATGAAAGTAGGGCGAACAACAAATAGGCAGCCAGAGAGAAAAAAATCAACAAAAGCACACATTTGGAAAATTACTATCATATATCATGTCTGTTAAGCAGGAGATAAGGTCTATGTGGTTGTTGGTAGTAAAAAAAATTAAGTGGAAGGTCTACAACAAATAGGGATTTAGTTGTTTCAATGCTATACCTATTGGGTTTTTACACTTGACTCACTAAATAAAATCTACATGTGTTTCTGCAGTGTTTTATTATTCAGGTATATACTGTATATGCGGTACTGCTTGATATTGGATGTGATTGCCATTTTTCATTGAGTATTTCTGGGATTGTTAAATCCATCTGCGTTAGGACCCTTTCACATCAGCGTTTTTCACTGATTGCGGCAGATCCGGCACATTTACTGCATCTGCCGCCTAACGGCCGCACTTGCGCTGCACTTGCGGCAAGCCCCATGCATTCTCTATGGGGCCTGCGGCAAATGCGGTATTTACTGCCCCTTTTATGATGCGCACGGGCTCTCGGATCTGTAGCACGCCCATCGGGGCGTGCATAATTAACAAGCAGGCGGCAGGGAGCAGCAGCCAGGCACGCCTTTTGCGGATTCTCAAATGCTGAGAAGCCGCTGGAAATAAGGTATAAAAAGTACTTTTTATTAACATTACAATATCGCTTTGGCCACACAAAGGGATGGCTCCAGAGGTGTTAGCATGCTGCAGGGAAAGGTATTAAGGGTCTGGGGGCTCATGTTTCGGGGTCAGGATCCCTTTAAAGTCTTGGCAGTGGCCTTGGAGAAGTTATATATTCAGTATTTATAGAACATTACATTAGAAATTATTGAGTAATGCAGGCTTTTATCATAATTGCTCCAATATTAACATGCAGTACGTAAGGAAGCTGGTTGTCCTTCGGAGTCTGTGTTTTTAAATAATGACAATAAGAACACCACAAATTGTTAAAAAGCATTCATTAAAAAGAAGACGCATATAGTGGTAATTAGTGAGCATGACATTTTACGTACGCCATGATGACTTTCTCTGATCTACCAAACAACCCTGTATTCTGATACCAGCACTGAAGGTCAGGCCAATTTGTTACAGCAGCTAACGGAAGCTAACAGCTCAGCAGAAGCTGACACACTGACAGAGGTTCCATTATAGAAATGTTTGCAGCATTTACTTTTCCTGTTGTTATTGTTTTCAGGGTCACAGGACCTGAGATTCATTTCACTTGTGAAGAGATTACTGGTTTAGGCAGGAATCTCTATGTGGTCTAATAATTCTCCTGCCTGGTCTTTCTCGGCAGCAGGGTATTGACAGTTCAATGTAGCGAGTGAGCTAATCATTATATCATTGGTACAGTCACTATTGCAGAATGTTTGAAAGGCAAGGTATAGCAGACCCAGTACACACCGGGACACTGGGACAGCATGTTTTATTATATAATGGCATGTATTATGTACCCCACAACAAAAGAGAATATTAGTCAAACCGCTAAGTAATAATGTCTTTATTAGAAAGATAGAAATGTCATTAAAAATTGTTTTACGTATTTTCAAGATATTAAATGGGTTTAGAGTATGTTATGGATTAGGATAAAACTTGCTTTCCAATATAAATGACCGTGTAGGCTAAATTTATGCAGAGATGCATATTACACAGATGTATGTCAGATGTAATCCCATAGAAAGGCAGAAAAATGCTATATAAGCAAATACATTGCCAGAAAGCTGCGTATGTGTTAGCAAAATACACCTATTTATTGAGGGGCAGAAATATACAGTAACTGGAAACCTACATAGACATTACTACTTTCCTAAAAGAGATGCTATGAAAAACTAGTGCAATGTATTGTATTGTAAGCTGCATTTGGATAACGTACGTTTAAAGGAGCATACTTTGCATAAGAAAGCATACAAAGGCACGTAGCAATCTCCCTGCCCTCTTACAAACCTTTCAGGATCAAAAATAGAGTAATGGAAATTTTATTAGAAAATTACAATTATGCTGATTCCATTATATATGCCACAGTTTTGTGAGAGCCTTTAATGGGTTTAAGGGCTCCTGCTTGGTGATCTCCCTTCTAACACTCTCGCACTGAAAATCTATCCTAAGCTCTGCTGCCCAACTAATCCCTCTGGCCCCCCACTATTCTCATACCTCTCCTCTCTGCCAAACCCTTCATTGACTTCCCATTTCCCACACTTCAAAAACCTAACCATGATATGCAAAGCTATCCGCAACTTGTCTCTTCCATACATTTGTGACCTAGTCTCCTGATACTTACATGCACATAACCTCCGATCCTCATAACATCTTCTTCTTTATTCTCCTATTATCTTCTCTTCTACAACTGCATACAACATTTTTCCATGTATCCCCATGCTCTTGAACACTCTGCCTCAAACACATCAGACTCTCGCCTACCTTGGAAACCTTCAAAAGGAACCTCAATATTCACCTCTTTCAACAAGCCTAAAACCTGTAGTGATCCTCAGTCCACCAAACCGCTGCACAACAGTTCTACCTCTCCTTTTGTATACTCACCCATCCCTTGTAGACTGGCAACCTTCGCGGGCAGGGTCCTGACTCCTCACCTACTGAATCCTCGCCCATCCCTTGTAGACTGTGAACCCTCACGGGCAGGGTACTGTCTCCTCCTACTGTCCTCACCCATTCTTGTAACTGGCAGCCCTCGCGGCAGGTCCTGTCCCTCACCTACTGTATCCTCACCATTCCTTGTAAACTGGCAGCCCTCGCGGGCAGTGTCCTGTCTCCTCACCTACTGAATCCTCGCCCATCCCTTGTAGACTGTGAACCCTCGCGGGCAGGGTCCTGTCTCCTCACCTACTGTATCCTCACCCATTCCTTGTAAACTGGCAGCCCTCGCGGGCAGGGTCCTGTCTCCTCACCTACTGTATCCTCACCCATTCCTTGTAAACTGGCAGCCCTCGCGGGCAGGGTCCTGTCTCCTCACCTACTGAATCCTCGCCCATCCCTTGTAGACTGTGAGCCCTCAAGGGCAGGGTCCTCTCTCCTCCTGTATCTCTGTGTGCCTTGTATTGTTCATGAATATTGCACTTGTCTCTATTGTGTATACCCCTTTTCTCATATAAAGAGCCATGGAATAAATGGTGCTATAATAATAATAAATAATAATTGTCAAAACAAGTTGTCACTTATCGGTATCTTAGGGGATAACTTGTTGATCCCTGGAGGTCAAACTGCTGAGACTACCAACCAATAAAGTAGAGTCCAGAATAGAGTGGAGGTGAAAATGTTTGTGTCTTCCTTCACTTCATTGTGTATGGGACTGCAGACCATTTGCAAAAATCCCATAGACTTACAGTGTATGCCCAACCTCCACCTCATTCAGTTTATGGGATAGCTATAAATCTCATGCCCACTCTTCATTTTTTTAACACTGCAGAGACTACCTTGCAGTTCAATTTTGAAACCTTCAACATGTTAATTTCTCTTGCAGTAAATATGTTTTATTTGCAGTTTATTCTCCGTAGACTTTGCTGATAGCAAAATGCAGTATAGCACGGGTAGTCTGCACATGTCTATATCAATAAAGTTCTATCAAATCTAAATAACAGGAAATGTCCAAAATAGAGCAGTTTATTTACAACAGGACACACCAAGAAAGGTAAAAACCGCACCTAAAAAAAAGGCTCAAAAACAAAAGTAGCTAATTGGTGCAATAAGGCTACAGAATATGTAAAATGAAAAAACAAATACTCATCATGAAAACTTAGCCTTTGGCTGTATTTTTTCATTGTAGATTCGGTGAGGATTTTACACCTATAAAAACTGCAGCATTTCTCAGTATTAGGGAAGGGAATATGCTTTCAGTTGCTCTCATCCACATGCAATGCATGTTTTTTAGTCTGGATTCTGCCTGGAAATTGGCTTTAATCACATTTTTTAAATCAGTTAACATCTATTACGAAACACAATTTTTGGTACAGATTTGAAACATTAATTTCATTAGTAACCCTAAATCTGCAGTTTAAACTACAGGTCTAGTTAAGTTTTGTTGCACTTTTGTTGTGTTTTCACAGAGAAAAATACATAAATGTGCATAAATAAATGCAAAGATTTCACTTCAGATTTCAGTTAAAACATCTAATAAAATTTACAATAATTACATAATTTGGGAAACCAGCCTTAAAGGGATTCTGTCAGTTCAAAAATCCATATGTATCAGATATCATTTTCTAATTCCTTTCTCTAAGCACTCTCTATTTATTATTTATGTACTTCTGTTATTTATACTTCCCTCCTATCCTCTGTAAACTTCAAAATAAAAGATTCATTCCATCTGTCAATCACAGTGAGCACTCTGCTGTCCACTCCCCAGGGAATGAATATTCATGAATCACTACATTGCCACGTCCTCCTCTCTTATCTGTTATTTTGTGTGAATCATTCATTGCAGACAGAGCAGAAGAGGGAGGAGATGTTTCCTCTTAGCTGCAGTTTTTCATGTCATTGTGTGCATCTGAGGCACGTGTGTAATGTGTTTGCAAGAGCATTTGATAATTTGCTCAGCAGAGACACACATTACATGTCTGTAGGAAAACCAACGTTCATACAATAGAAATTTCTTAGACACCACTATAGAGTGCAGAACAAAACATCTCCCCCCTCCCCAGATTTTCAATGAGTTCAGTACAGAGCACTGAATGGAGGGACAGGACACCCGCTTGGGTGGGCGTGGATATATAAATAACATTTATTCAGAAGGAATAATCAGCTGTGAAAGTAATGGAGCCGGACTAATGCACCAGCTGCCTGCAGGGTGTGAAAATACTTATAGCAAGTGAAAATAATGATTTTACATGTTTTTAAAAGGTCTGCCCAGGCACTATTCATGGGTAATATTAGTATCATACTGAAAAATGACCTGAGAGAGTTAAAGTGCTATAGCCATGATGAGCCCAGCAGAAATTACCCCTACCCTTAAAAGCAGTAATTTTAGAATGTCAGCCTAGAATAATATCTGCAGGGTTCCCTATGATAAACAGTGCCAGCGCAATTAACATTAAACAATTCTAATTATAGCTTATCTATAAAGGGTATAATGTATAATTTAGGAAATGGGCAATAACATTACAATGTCATAAAATATATTGTCATAAGTTTTATAACTTTTTATCATACTTACCCCACATATTTATTGCCGCTTGCAGCTACCACTCAGGGAAACTCTCCACACACTGTACATATGATTCACTGCTTGGAATACATTTTTAAAATCTTAACCAATTTATGTTACATGAACAATGCAAACTATCTCCAAAATATTTTTACCACTGTTAAAGGACAAAAAGCTTAGCTTTATCAGGGGTATAGCTCTAAAAATAGTATTTATTAATTTATATAGCACTATTAGCTCCATAGCACTTTACATATATTTGCAACACTGTCCCCATTGGGGCTCACAATCTAAACATCTTACCAGTATGTTTTTGAAATGTGGGAGTAAACTGGAGTGCCCGGAGGAAACCCACGCAAACCCAAGGAGAACATACAAACTCCATGCAGATGTCCTCCTTTGTAACTCATATTATGTGAACCTCATTGCCAACTCTGGACTAGCGCCCAACCAATGTTCCATACCATTTAGAGTAATGCTATATTCTTCCGATAGGGCCGTTACCACCAAAAGGACCCGGGTACAACGGCAACTTCTAACCCTTAAGGGTACTTCACACACTGCAACATCACTAGCGATATTGCTGAAACGTCACAGGTTTTGTGACGTAACAGCGACCTCTCCAGTGATGTTGCAGTGTGTGACACGCATCAGCGATCTGGCCCTTGCTGTGAGGTCACTGATCGCTACAAATTGTTCAGGACCATTTTTTGGTCCTTAGTCTCCCGCATCGCTGTGTGTGACAGCGAGAGACTAATGATCAGCGACCTCACAGCCAGTGCCCAGCGCCGCACGTTAGATGCTGGGCACTGGTAACCAGGGTAAATATCAGGTAGCTAAGCAGCGCACTCTGTTTAGTTACCCATTGTTTACCCTGGTTACCATCCAGAGTAAACAACGGGTAACTAGCGTTGCTTAGCAACCCCTTATTTACTTAGTTACCAGCGATGTCGCTGCTGACTGCTCGCTGGTGAGTCTGCCTGTTTGACAGCTCACCAGCGACTGCAGAAACACTTTACAGCGATCCGGCCAGGTCGATCGCTGGTGGGATCTCTGGAAAGTCTCAGCGTGTAAAGGGGCCCTTATAGTCAAATGTTTATAAATGCTAATAAACGTTTACCTCTATAAGTCAGTTTTATGCCTGAAGCTTACTTTATTTGAGTTTGTGTACATTAGCCTGTTGTATTATTTGACTTGTAACAGGAATGCTGAATTCTGTAATGGAGAGTCTAAAATACAGCTTGTTATTTTTCAGTATATTCCGAGCCTAAATGTAACACCGGTTTTTCACTTGATTTGTCGGCTAAGACTCCTGGGCTTCCACACTAGAAGCAATCCATGGGGAAACACTATGTTTGTTTGTACATGATCTTCAGCTCTATTTAATAATGAATACACAGGAGTAACGCACAAGAACTGCCTGTGACTGCAATGTTCACACAATATTCAGTTGTAATTTCACATAATGTATTTCTTTTCCATAAACTATTAGCACTTTGTATTCATATCATGAACAATGTATTTATGATATTTATTTGCTTAAATAGCAATAAAGAAGCATTGCTTTAAGTTTATTGTTTTCCAGGGTGGTATTCTTATTTCCCTATATTTATGATGTGCTTTATGGAAACTCAAGGGTTAATTATTATAATTAATGAGCCACTGAAAGGATTTAATTCATTATACAGTGCATCCTGTACAAGTAAGTGAAGGCATTTGAAACCGGAGGTAAGAAAAGATAGAAAGTTAGTTTCAAGATAAAAGCCAAACTGAAATGACAAAAGTAGGGTCTTATCCGTGCTTACATGGGAGTAGATACATAGTGGGGGCTCCCCTTGAGTGGTTGTGCAAGCCATAACCACTATGTACACATGTAACCAGAACTGCTCCAGCCACTACAAGGAGACTAAAGTATCAGAAGGAGACAGATGTAAATGACCCACTGTCAGGAAGGAAACATTGTCTTATATATGTGATTTAATCCTGAAGAAGGAGCCAGTATCACTCCGAAATGTGTTGAAAATAAAATCACTTTCTCAAATCTAAATTGGCGATATGTCCTTCCCGATCACTTGGCATTTGCACCTCTCTCTCCCTCTGATACTTTAAAGTTTGCTCCAAGTCATTCCATTCCAAAAAAATATTATAGATACATAATGCTCTCACTACAAATATCAATATTAGCTTTGCTGGTTGAGCTTTCTGACCAAAGTATAGGCAATAATAATATTGTGGCCACTTTAAATGCAACTATAAATTAATTTCCATTTAGCTTTTCCAAATTCAAGCTCATCTTTGTCCAAAGAGTATGATTACTTGGTTTATTAACAAAAAAGTGACACCAATAAAGAAGTGATATGATACAAAATACATAAACGATTGTGCATCAAAACCTTTAGATTTCTCTTTGCCCCCGAAAACAATCCTCCTCCTTTGATTGATATGGATGATGTAGGATGCGGACAGAGCATGCGCCATATTATATTTTATGCTCTACGCGCAGTTTTGCGCTTGCCTGAGCCAAACGGGCTAATGCACAGGCACAAGATATGTTTGATGATGTGGATGACGCAGGACATGGAATTGTAGAATGGCTTTTAGGGGCAAGGAAGTGGAAAGGAAATTACAACCATTGGACTTACAGTGTGGGAGAAAATATAAAGTAATTTTGGTAGGTTGGGAGCCATTTCTTTAAGCCAAAATAATATTTTACTTATAAATTGTACAAGCTCAAGAAATCTGTCTATTAATGTAATGGTTTATGCTGTCTATTTTCTTGCTAACCTGAATGGCAAGTTCCTTCCGGCTACAAATTTATAATAGTGTTTGTAGGTAAAGAGTATCATGAAGTAATTGCTTTAGGATCTTAACATTTCTGTATTCTGCTCCTTACTGGTAAAAGAGAGATGTGGGATCTATTATTCTGAATATGTGGTAAGCTCTGCTTTCTACATAAGAGGTTTATTTGTAATTTGCAGCACTATTTCAAAAATATATCCATCTTTTTTTCCCTACAGGCTGCTAGAATTCCCTTCTTGAGGACTTGGCTATTAAGCTATGAAATAATAAGCATTCATTTTACAGTCTACTGCACCTTGTAGTCTCTATTTACAGGCAATTCTTAAAACAGTAAATCGTTATCTTATAAAAACAAAATCTGGTAGAAGTAGTGATGTAAAAAATGTGAAACCACTACCATAAAGTCAAAGTACTTAAATAATACGGTTAAAATAAAGACTTTAAAGTATACTGGTTCTCAGAACACTCCACTGCAAAAATGCTCCTACAATATATCTGGTAAGGGGGAGCAATTATCTACAGTGTCAACCTTGGAGCTTATGTCCCTCTTTTGTGTATGTTATGTTTATGGAAATAATGGAAAAGTGAACCCAGGCACCAGCTAAGCAAAGCACCAATTTTCTATACCTTCAAGTCCAATATACCTGGTTTCTGCAGGAAGCACCAACCGGTGTTGCTCGTTTCAGTGGAAAGGCACAACAATTGCAAAAAAGAGAGAATGACGGCACTCATCGGTCTTCTGTTACATGCAGGCTTTTAATTCAGAAGGTGGGGGTTACATTATTTGCAGGGAGGGGGGTACAGAGGTGGACGACAGCTGCACAGTTGATGCACTAACTGTGCGAAACGGTGAAGCCCTTGTCCACCTCTGTACCCCTCCCTGCAAAGATGTAACCCGCACCTTCTGAAAAAATGTTAAGTGTAGTAAAATAGCCAAAAAAAGCTCAATTCTGCAATTTTTTTATGGGGGGGGTGTTTTATTTAACTGCATTCATTTCAGTGTAATAATGACATGGTAATGACCTGGTAATATGATTCCCCTTAGCGGACTTGAACCTGCAGTCATCCAATCGCAGAAATCATGGTCTCCTATGAGTCACTGGCCGATTTTTATAGGAGTATCGTGATGACAATCACAGGTGTCTTCAGCAGATCCCAGGCTGTCATGGCTATCCATTAGTGTCCCACGATCTTGTTGTGAGACCGCCAATGTGGGGTTAGAACAGTTTACCCCCATGCTGGTGCACATATATGCCACAGATTGACAGCAGAATTTAATAGGTTAACAGCAGGGCTCTACCTGCAGCTGTTAGACTATGCTCACACACATTGCTGCATTTTCTGAGGATCCATATTTGGTGCAAAACTGCACCAAGAACACATCCTCACAGAATGCAGCGTTCTGTGTATGAACACAGCTGCGCTTTTCTTCCTGCACTTTACTTACCATGCCGTGCTCCTCCGCTGACCGCCGGTGATCTCCTCATCCCCACCAAGCTGCAGCAAGTGTGGCGTCTAGGACCCCGCAGCACTATGTGACCGGAGATGTCACCCGGTCATATGGTGCTGTTTAAGTTCCTGCACAGGGTCATAGAGAGGAGCGATCACCAGGGGAGCGTAGCGAGGTGAGTAAAAGCACAGGAAGAGAAGCACAAAGAATTGACTAGGTCATTCTTTTTGCGGATGTGCTTGCAGCGCAAAGCACATCCACAAAATTACAGATCATGTGAACGAATTTCTGCATAGCCATTGATTTTGCAGGAATGATTTATGGTGCTGCATTTCACTGCATTTAAATAGCGCTGCGTAAATGCCAAAATATGCTGCGTGTGAACTAGCCTTTGAGGCAGATAATGGCTAAATATCACAGCCATCATCTGCTGGGAAAGATGCTGGCTCAGTTTACAAGCCCACATCAACGGCAGGGAGCTAACTTATTATGGACACAGTGCATCATAAAGGGTTAAGTAAATCATTATGCAGATTATATTGTAATATATTTAAACCTCTTATTGTCTAACTTTTTAAATTGCTCACATGCAGTCACTACTAAGTGACATTAACTCATGTGGAGTTATAAAACCTGTATTTTATGCCAAAAGATCTTTGTAAATCTATATGAAGTCAGCTCTCCCTATTAGTGACTGCATGTAGCTCTTATGACAGATTCATAATAGTCAGGAGCAATTTAACACAAGGCCCACTCCCACCACAGGACTCATAGTAGTTCTGAGCCCTGCCTCAATAATAGGCTTCATCCTCCATCAACAAGATTTAAAAAAAAAAAAATCATAATAAAATATAAATGATAGACCAGAGATTGGTACTGGCTCTCATTAAAGAAACACAGTAGATTGAGGTATGTAGACAAAAAAGTAAACTGGGTCCATCAATATCACATCAATACCTGTCTATAGATGGATCCCTCTTCTTTTTAAAGATGTCTCTGATTTAGATAATATGAGTTAGTTTGATCCTTTTCTGATTGACAACAAATTTCCAAAAATATTTTATGGTTAGTAAATATATTTAATCATAGGAATAACAGGGAATACCTCAAAGCTTTCAACTCCAATTATAGGCATATTATTGTCAAATCCTTACTTGTTTTGCTTCCTTGTTCATGGCACTGTCGTAGGAAAAATGTGACTGTTGGCAAGTATGCTATTTTTTCCTAAAAGCATTGACTATAAATTAATTTTCAAAAACCACTGTGTGTAAAGCCCTCTTTTCTCTGCTGTTCCCAAGGAACCTCATTTAGCCAACTAGAACTAGAGCCCTTGACTGCACTGATGATGGTCAAAAACCCTGAAACCAACTGGCTCTAGATAAGTCTCCCCTGCATTTGGAAGAGTCTCTGGTTTCACTTGTATGAAAATTCTTCTAAGGGAAGGCTAATTGAAATAATACTGATGACAAATATTTTTGCCTTCCTATTCTTTATTGTTCTCACAGTTAAGGGAACCTGTCATTTCCCCCCAGGGCCTATTAAGCTAAAAGAGCCACCTTCAGCCGAAGCTATGCTGCATTTTGTGAAGGTGGCTCTTCATATCCTACCCCTAAGGGACACGGAAATAATAACTTTATAGGATATTAGCTTAGGTCAAGGGAAACTCCTCGCCAGATTCCCAGCCCCGCAGCCTGCATAAAGCATAACACACCACAAGGTGGGATCTTGGGCTGCATGATACCATGTGACCTCATCCTTTAGGCAGAGATCACAGAGATAACCAAGAGCTGAGAGAAGGCACCTATGCTGCTCTGAAGGCTAAAAGGAGGACAGACCCAGACCACGCAGGAAGAGGGGTAATATCAGCAAGGGGTTTAGGTTCTGGGAGGAGAGTATGGGCCTAAACTAATATTTTATAAAGTCATTAGATCATAAGAGCCACCTTCACAAAATACAGCATAAGCACTGCTGAAGTTGGTTCTTTTAGCTTAGTAGACCCTGGGGGGTTGACAGGTTCCCTTTAAGTGTTAGTATTATATCATTTTGTTTTTTTCTTCACCTACATGTTGGCTTGAGAGAAGCAAAAAACAGATGTGAATTCAAAGGGTATATGACAAACTTTAAGGTGAAATATGACAGTTTGTCAAATACCATGTCAAACTAATTAACCATAAGGACTATATCTATGGCATATTGGACTATAAATCATGGTACAGTATATCAAACTCATAATAATTATTACCTTATATAGAAAAAGTAAAACGCTAGAATATTTTAGTCATACTGAACACCATTAATTAGGCTCCTAATGAGCACAGAAAAAAGGTCAACAATTGACTTTTTGGCAACAGAACTGCATGTTATTTTTAAGAATCAGTCTCTGATTTGGAGGTGAAGATCATATAAAAGGCCACTTCTGCAACCAGAACTGTCAAATGCGCTCTGACTCAAACAGATTAGCTCTAATTGTTGCTAACTGTAGGTATATCACCCAATATATCTACAATTAAAATACATAGGGTCCATTATCTAATGTTATGGACCTCAATGTTTATATGGCAAATAGTGCCAACATCAATAACAACAATTAAATAGCAATATAAAGAATTAAAAAATCCCACTATACTAATTTAAAGTTCAATATTACAGTACACTCTTCATACCTTAAGGCAAAGAAGGAAAGAGAGTAAAAGAGAGTACAATAGAACTGTAAGATATTCTGAGCACAGTGGATATGGCACACTAACAAATGTTCTGTTATTGACCCACAGAATCTAGGTCAGCCAGGAGTACAGAGCAATCCATGATAAGGTCACAACTTGTAAGTGTTGGAAGGATTTGCCTCTAGGGAACTTGTGATCCAGGGCCTTCAACATGAACATGGCAAAAAAATAGACAAAAACTATTATTATAGTGATGATACTAACAAGAGTTGGATAATGCTTCATTCATACAATAATAATTCAGAAAGTAACTATGCATTTCTTGTCCAAGGCCCCATGAAACTGGTTTATGTATAATTGTATCAACATTACCATTGCTGTACACCTATCACTTTACTCATTCATGTGACAATTTCTTTATGGTTGCTACGGTAGGAAAAAACATTAACCTCAAATTGTCTGCCACATCGGATTTTAGTTAAAAACTCAAAGGGTTATTCTAAAATTCTTTAACAAGTAAACTTGCAAATTGCTTGTAAAAACCAACAACTTTGCAATTTACTTCTAATAAAGAAACCTTTTCATGAATAAAGGGATTTTTAATTCTAATGTTTACTCCTCGTTGCCTAATATACCAGCCATTCTATACTTTTTTGGTGGTGGATTGTCTCCTAGGTAGGAAATTAAAGATGTTTCCAATAGAGCTTGTAAGGCTAGGGTCATATTCGCGCTAATAGGGGGTTCCGTTAAAAACATAGGTTTTGGAAGCCTTAACGCAGTGTTACCGCCATGGTAGCGCTGTGTTAATGCTGCCAATGTTTCCCAATGGTGACGGGCCTCCAGCACAGCTCAAACACCGGCATCTGATTGCCAGAGTTTGAAATCTCGCACTTTTTCTTAGATGCTTCTGAAACCGTCATTTGACGTGCTAAGAAAAAGCGCAAGATCTCAAACTTCGGCACTCAGATGCCGGCATTTGAGCTGCGCTAGGGGCTGCATCACCATAGGGAAACATTGGCAGCATTAACATGGTGCTACCATGCGGGTAACGCTGCGTTAAGGCTGCCAAAACTTATGTTTTTAACGGAACTCCCCTGAGAGCAGCTATTAGCACGGATCTGACCCTAGCCTAAGCATAGCCTAAGCACTACTCTAGCTGAATCGATCAATATGCTCTAGATCCAATCAACTTCAGTGACTTGTGTTCCTGCAATGCTGCGGAGTTTAAGCTGCCTCTGTTTGCAGTATTGAAAAGCACATAGTTTTGGGCAGCAGTGTGACCATGCTCCTGGTCTAAAATGTCAATCAATCAGAAGTGCGCTGTCCTCAGGAAAGCAGGTGGCCAGGACTTGTAGGGGTGTGCTCCTGAAACTAAATGATGAGGCTACTCTTTCTAAAGAATCACCCTCATCAAGCTTTTTCATTTCATTAAATTTGTGCATGTAGTATAGTGTGGGTGAACTAAAATAAGCAACTACTGCCACTTTAACCACTTTTTTTTTTACTTAGCTGTTCTTCTCATCTCAGTAAAGTCACCGCATTTCAGATTAGCCAGCTAAGACTATGCTCTATGGGTGAGCAATGTAAGCCTCTGGAGCATCATTCTGACACTCAGTAGCCTTACACTGCATAAGTCACTTCTGGGTCACGCAGAGCACAGTGTGTCCAGGGAGTCTGAAGACATCACTGAGAAGTAGAGCAGAATGACACTGGATACCTAAGGACGCATTGGTAGATAAGTATATTAATGCACTCACACTATATTAGATGCATATATACACAATACAAAAATGTAATAAAAAAAATGTTTTATATCATAATAATTTAGAGCAAGCGATATTAATAAACTTTCAAATATACTTTATTAATTAAATCTGGAAGAAAACCATTCAAACATCTTCTAGAAGATGTCCCCTTTAGTCTGTTTCTGAACCACATATATGCTTGTTGTCAGGGAAATCTTTATTCAGCTCCACACACAGAATACAGCCTAATAAGAGTTGGGGTGGGGCCTACACAACATGCCTTTGTAGCGTGGCTACAGCTGATCAGACTATCTCAGGTTACTTCAGGCTAAGAGAAAGTGATGTGCTCCATGCTGCCAGCACACAGGTACTGTGATCTTATCACCTGCATTCACATCAGTTCTGCTCTGCTCCATGCAATCAGTTGAGGAGCTGTGTGGCGGCCATCCGCTGATGAGCAGAGACAATGTGAATGCAGGAGATAAGATCACAGGAGTCGTGTGCTAACAGCATGATGAACTAAGCACTGTCCCTTACGTGAAGTAACCTGAGATAGGCTAGGGTCACACTTAAATATGGAATTGCGTTCACTGCATCCAGATCCGGATGCGGTGAACGCAATTGTCTTCAAACAACCAGCAATCCGGAAACCGGATTGCTGAAGCCTCAATCCGGTAACCGGATTGCTCAGGATGTGTAATCCTGAGCAATCCGGTGACCGGATAGTTTGCACATCCCTGCTGCCTAAGGGATGAGCAAACTGTTCTGTGTGTGTACAAACTGTTATTTTTATTATTAAAGGTTCCTATAATGTCTCTAGGGGGTGCCCACTCCCCCTAGAGACCTTCCACCCACTCAGGTGGGCATATAATGCTTTCAGCACTTATGTACAGCAGTCAACTCCTGTCAGCTGCTGTACAGTTTTATCAATGAAAGCGCCAGGCTCCTCATAGATCAGCGCACATACTATAGCTATTGCTATAGTATGTGCACTGTCCGAGGTCCTGAAGTCTTATACAGTAAGATCTATGGGCAGCGCTGCCCATATATCTACTGTAAATGGCTTCAGGACCTCGGACAGCGCACATACAATAGCAATAGCTATAATATGCGCGCTGCTCTCAGAGGAGCCTGGCGCTTTCATTGATAAAACTGTACAGCAGCTGACAGGATTTCGGCTGCTGTACATAAGTGCTGAAAGCATTATATGCCCACCTGAGCGGGTGGAAGGTCTCTAGGGGGAGTGGGCACCCCCTAGAGACATTATAGGAACATTTAATAATAAAAATAACAGTTTTTACACACACAGAACAGTTTGCTCATCCCTTAGGCAGCAGGGATGAGCAAACTATCCGGTCACCGGATTGCTCAGGATTACACATCCTGAACAATCCGGTTCCTGCATTGCGGATATTACAACCGCTCTGAAAACTGCAGCCTGCATGATTCTTCATGCAGGCTGCAGAGCTGGAGAGGGAAACCGGATTGCTTGTGAAGCAATCCAGTTTATATAATAGGCTCCTATGAGGAGCGTTTCCTGATCCGGTTTTGAGCTTTTTAAAAGCTCAAAACCGGATCAGATTTAAAAAAAAAAAGAAACGGATGTGTGACCCTAGCCATAGTCTGATCAGCTGTAGCCGGGAGAGTGTAGACCCCGAATCCCATGCTTATAAGGCCATATTCAGTGTGTGGAGCTGAATACGGATTTCCCTGACAATTAGCATATGTGTGGTTCAAAAACAGCCTATATGTAGTATTGCAAATGGCGGTAGTGTGGGTGAGGTAGTTGTCTTCAACATCTCGGCACGCTACATGAAAGAGCGGGTCATAGTAATGTGTGTGGATTTGATTTGTGGAGGCAATATGCCTTTGCAAACAGCATGATGCTGATAGCTTTAGCTGTCCAGGAACTGTTGTTAAGAAGTTCATTGAGGGAGACAACAACTTCTTTAAGGCTAGGTTCACACTTGGCATGTGTTTTTTAAGGTGCTTTTTGGCAGCCCGCATGCGTTTTTTAAAAGTCTCCCACACCTATCAGTAAAAACACATGTACCATTTAGTCCCATATAAAAACGCATGCGTTTGCCATAGGGCCCCATGTTAAAAAACGCATGAGTTTTTGAAATAGCATCTGGAGGTCACCTCCGATGCTGTCCGTTCCTGTCCGTGGGATCCTACAGAACGTAGGAACCCACGGACAGGAAAAGTAACGTGATGTGAAAGCAGCCTAACATAGTTGTTTCTCCTTAGGATCTCATTATCCTCTGTCTTGGTCTCCCCTTCAACTAGGGTCACCCACATCATGCAGATCTATAGATTATTCAGACCCTAGGTCTGTCTCATCATATACTGGGCCCTATCTGACATTCTAATTGAAAACCAGTCACTGTCCCACTGGAGGCTAGCCCCAACACTTAACTCTACATTACCCTACTCTCTGCCTTTTCTTGGGCAGAACTCAGCTTCCACATGGCAAAGTGCAAAATATTATACAAGTAAATATTACAGTTCACATGACACATCACCGTCACATATCATAAAAATAACACAGGACATAATATACATTACACTTTACACTTAGGCTGCCTTCACACTGCATAATTTTCACATCCGTGTGCTTCCTTGAATTTCAAGGACCACACGGACAGGCACAGATCTGTGCCAAAGGATGGGAACTGATGCCCTCGGACTGTTTTTTTAATGGATCCGTCATCAGTTATCAGAGATAGGGGTGGGAGGAGCTGTACCTTGGTTCTGAGGATACTCAGTACAGCAAAACGGATCTGTTTCACGGATTTGTATTTTTCACAGATCTGTACGGATGATCTGTGAAAAACACAAATCTGTGAAACAGATCCGTTATCCATCGACAGCGCACCACGTTATTTAACACGGACAGGAACGGATCCATGTCTATCCGTTGGGGTCAGTAATATTCATGGCAGCCCAAAATTGAAACAGTCTCCAATTCTGGGCGCATGAAAAAAACTGACACAAATGCATCAGTGACAAAACTGACACACACGGATGGCCATATAGGACCGATACGTACCCATAGGGATACATGGGAGGCCAAAACGGATAGACACGGATCAGAAATTATGCAGTATGAAGGCAGCCTTATGCAACCCTAACACGTTTGGTGTCTTCAAGGGGGAAGATAACAATATGTCCACCTTCTTACAAATATGTAAAGAAAAAACAACAACAGCTTGTAGTGCGCCTGTACACATGGGGCTGTTAACGGGCGGTTCTTTTGCGTTTAAACTCACCTGGTCTGGTTGTAAACCACAGCCCGTAGATAAGCTTATTAATATGAAGCAGCGGAATCCTCCGGTTCCGTCCTCGTGCTTCCTACGAGGTCTTCTCCGGGGAAACACTAGTGCCGGGCGGCGTCACGTGTCTAGTAAAGGGGCTGATCCAGCTGACGTCTTCTCAGGTCCTCTCCCTCCTCTGCAGCTCACTCCACCACTCTCCCCATAGGGAGTCAGAATGATACAAAAAGATGGAAGCGTGATGTATGTTTGGGCGCTGAGGTAAGGAAGATCTCTGATGCTGGCTTCTTTTCCGGACTTTATTAAAATAATTGCAGTTATAATTATTCAAGCTTAAGGCTCTCAAAACCCACGATGCATTTCGACGTGCACACACGTCTTTCTCAAGTGAGAATTTTCACTTTCACTTGAGAAAGACGTGTGTGCACGTCGAAATGCATCGTGGGTTTTGAGAGCCTTAAGCTTGAATAATTATAACTGCAATTATTTTAATAAAGTCCGGAAAAGAAGCCAGCATCAGAGATCTTCCTTACCTCAGCGCCCAAACATACATCACGCTTCCATCTTTTTGTACCTTCTTACAAATACACACACTTTAAAGTTAGTACACATACAGTATAAATATGTATAGCTTGGTACCCTAAAAATGTAAAAATACCGTAAAGCTTCCTGTGCACTGGGTATAAATACAATGCGTTTAAACGCAACCACGATGTGCAGTGTGTTTTTACCCCATTTGCATGCGTTTTCCTATACAAGTCTATGGGTAGGTTAATGCATGCGTTTTTACCTCGTTTTATGCGTTTTTGCATCTGAAATAACGCATTGCATCCAAAAGGAGCAAAAACGTGATGTGATAAGGCTCAACGTTTTGCATTCATTTATATTTTGTACATTTATGTAAACCCAGTATACAGTATATAAAGTATATTTTTCATACATGCATATGTGGCGCCCCACAGGGTCAGGCGTCGCAGTGGAGTATTGCTCTCGTAAAAGTAGTGTAATTTTCCCCAACTGCAAGTGGATGCTAGGCTGGTGGGTGGGACCCATTCCTGCACTCCCACATTACAATAGAAGTGGGAGGTTACTCCTGGGAGGGAGATATATTCACCTCTAGGGGGAGTAGAAGGTTGAACAGAGAGTAAGGAGTAGGAGTTGGAGAGGAGTAGAGGAGGAGTGTGGAGCGAGGCGGAAGGTTTACCCAGACAGCTATACGCTGATCCGGAGGGAAGATGAAAGGGGATCCTGAGGGGATCCTGAGAGAGGATGCCTGACGCGTGAGTCTGGGCCCGAGAAAGAAAGGGGGAAACCCAGCGTGGAGCGACCATAATCCAGGGAATTCCCCAGTCCACTACGGGGGAACGCCGGACCCGAGGAAACGGCCAGAGTCTACCTCTGAAATCGTCAACCGGCTGCTGCAGTCAGCTCACTGGCTGCAGCACCCTGCCAGACAGAGCAGTCTGCGTGCTTCCTCACCATGAGTGAGGGGAGCCCCAAGTCAAGGAGCCATTGGGTATAGACTCATCCTAGGCAGGGAAGAAAGGACACGGATTCGTCAACTAAGGCGTACCACGGGTACCACCATACCACTTGGCATCCACTTGCAGCCACCCATAGAGCTACCTGCTTCTTTAACAACTGTTGCTGAACTGTGGACTTGTATGCTGATGACTGTTAACAGTAAAGTACCCGGGAGAGTGACTCTGCCTCCGTGCCTTTGTGCTGCGGAATTCAAACTGTTTGCTTACAGGAACGCTGCCCCAGAGGTCCAGCTCCACCTGTAGGGAGCTTTGCCTTCCCTGCCGCGATACCATCACCCTCCATAGGACTGTGGTGGCGCTGGTGACTCATCACCAGGTACTACAGGTGGCGTCACGTGACAATAACTCTTATCCCCTGTACATAACCACTTATTGAAGTGTCACCCAGGCGACGGGCTCAGGCGCTGACATCCTTGTGAAAACCCCTCCGAGCCTGATACCCGAGTACCCCAGGTCCTGGGGCTCGACATATACAGTATAAATAAATGATGTATATTTTCCATATACAGTACATAGACATGCAGTATACATACCTACATATACTTGAAGTATGCATATATGCTCTACATACACAGCCTATAGACATAAAGACTATTTCCAAATGTACACATATGTAAAATATATAATAAATAAAATATTTAATATACATATACTAAAATATATAATGTGCACACCCACATCCAGAATGCACACATACTCCATACACTGTATATACAGTAAACATATAAATACAGTGATATACATGTAGAACCATAGGAAGAGTCAGTCAGTGCCACCTCTAGAAGAGATATGCTGTTGATTTTAATGTGGCCGTAATGCTCCACGTTAAGAGGAGTAATAGGAAAATAATCCCTTTTTAAATTTACTTGACCTCATAGAGGAAATCATTTGATGGTTACTTAGCCCCTGCAGTGCATTATTACACACGTTTGCGATTATCTGAGTAAGCTTATTAAATTGCAGGATTTCAAACCCAGATCTTACATAAATCCCGCTACAAAAGAGGATCGCAGATAAAGTAGAGAACATGATAAGCACTTACCTATAAAAACCAAAGGAAAATGTTTTTATTATGAATAAAATCATGTAAAATATATATCATCAATTACATTTACATCTAAAATGACCTATTGCAGGATATATGGTCTTTAAAGGGTTGTACAAACAAAAACCATCCCTTTAGATACAGAAATAAAAACTATTGTTTACGGGAATTAAGAACTTTTAGATCCAGGGGAAATCATCAGGCTTTATGTTTTGTTGTACTGAAAAAATACCCCCAGCAATATGAAAAATTCAGGGGCTAGACAGTGAATAAGGCAGTAAAGGAAGCAACACACAGTGTCTCGCAGTCATCTCCCACAAAGGAACACTTAACAAAGAACATGCAGAAAAAAAGAAACCTTAGAAAATATTTGCATCAAAATACACTTTCTATCAATAAGAAAATTTTCATCATCAGGTATATTATATACTGAAGCCGTCTCAATAAGTGTGGCTTCACACTTTGTGATCGCCTGCGCTGCGCATTGCGGTGGGCGAACGCAAGCCGAGCGCAAGCACCGCCCATCCCTATGTGTAACATGGGGAGGCACGGTGTATGCGCTTGGGTGTGGATGGCCGTGCGCACCCATTGCCCGCCATGTGTGATTTGTACGCATGTGGATGCTTGCGTACAAATAATACTTTCCCGTCCGCCCCGAATCTGCAACATGTTGCGTTCATGGTGCGGACGAGAATGTATGATTTGTACGCAAGCATCCGATGTGTACAAATCACACATGGCGAGCAATGGGTGCGCACGGCCATCCACACCCGAGCGCATACACCATGCGTCTTCATGTTAAACATATATAAGGGGAGGGGGAGCGCACAATAGAGCAATAAATGTGGATACCAGGGGTTAATATCGCAGTAATCCACTCACCTACTCAGCTTGTGAAGGGTTCACAACCAACCTTGTAAGCGTAAAGGGTCGCTGCAGATCCCGTCCAGGATAAGAAAGCAAGGTTTTTGTATTACCAGGAATCCTCCGAGCTGACCTCAGGAGACAATTTTGATTTTATTCTTTATTAACCACACACACCAAACAGAAGGAAGCCGACGCATTTCAACTAATGCCCTGATGAAGTGGCCATATGGCTACGAAACGCGTCGGCTTCCTTCTGTTTGGTGTGTGTAGTAAATACAGAATAAAATCAAAATTGTCTCCTGAGGTCAGCGCGGAGGATTCCCGGTAATACAAAAACCTTGCATGTTAAACATAGGGATGGGCGGTCTTGCGTCCGCTTTCGTTCGCCTGCCAAAATGCGCAGCACAGACGAGTGCAAGTGTGACGCCACTTTACATTGATAATAAACGAAAAATTACATTGACCAACTAATCATATCATGCCAATCCCTAAACTAAGCTTACATTAGATATTGGTCAGTCATAATAAACTGGCCATAAACTTGTGATAGCTTTTGGCCATCCACTATCTTTCCCTACTTACATATGTATGATAGTTTGGCTTGGTCCTTGCCTCCCAAAATACATAGTGGTCGAGCATTTAAATTCAAACTCGTCAACCCTTATTTTCCACTAACATCCGCTGTCAGTAGAAAGTCAGGAGGCCTCCATACACATTAGATTTTTTGTTTGATCCCTTCAGTTATAATAAACTGGCATAAACTTGCAATAGCTTTTGGCCAACTGCAATCTTTCCCTTGTTTGTCTCGGTTCTTATTTCCCCAAATACATAATGGTCGAATGTTTAAATTCAAACTTGTCAACCCTTATTTTCCCATGACATCCGCTATGAGTGGAAAGTCAGGAGGTCTTCATACATATTAGATTTTCATTTGATCTATTCAGTTATAATAAACTGGCCAAAAACTTACGATAGGTTTTGCCCAAACGCTATCTTAGGCTGACTTCATACTGCATTTTTTGCACATCAGTGTGTATCCTTGAATTTCAATGACCACATGGACAGGCACTGATCTATTTAAACGGATGCCAACTGATGTCAACGGATCAGTGCTTTTCACTGATCTGTCATCAGTACCAGAGATAGGGCTGGGAGGAGTTTGCACCTTGCTTCTGACCATGCTCAAAACACAAAACAGATCCGTTTTACGGGTGCATTTTTTCATGGATCCATCTCCATAGACACCATGTGTTTGATGCGGACAGCTACGGATCCATGTCTGTCCATTTGTGACCGCTTTTTTCAAGGCAACCCAAAATTGCAAAAGTCTCCAATTCTGGGTACATAAAAAAAACTGACATGAACAGATCAGTGACAAAACTGACACACACGGATGGCCATATAGGACCAATCCATGCCCATGAGGATACATGGGAGGCCAAAACTATCCGTGGCTATCCGTTTTAAAACAGATAGACACTGATCACAAAAACACACCGTGTGAAGACAGCCTTAGCCTTGTTGGTTCAGCCCTAATGTCCTAAAATACATAATGGTCGAATTAATGTTTTAAATTCAAATTCATCAAACCTTATCCCCCTCCCCAACATCCGCTTGCAGCGGAAAGTTAGGAGGCCTTCGTACACATTAGATTTTCTGTTTTATCTCTTTAGCCCTATGCATATGCCTTTAGTTGGCAAAAAACTGGTAGAAGTATACAAGTAAGTTATGAACCCCATCATGTATTTTTTAAGTTTCTATAGAATCGTGATGTCTAAATATTATGATGGAGCTCTTTCTGTAGTTGTTGTAATGTTAAAACCTAGATAAACATTTGCAAACATTTTGTTAGTTTTCAAATAAATCTAAAATAAAGCAAAGTAGCCAATTTACCCTTAATTGTGCATCCATTGTGTGTTCTTCTTATCTACTCCTACCTAATCTTCAAACTATAAACTACGTTGCTTGAAGAGATTAACAGATGACTACAAAATCTGACTATTCACAAGGTTTGTTGGTGGTCTGTAACCATTGAGACACAGATATGTATTGGATCTGTGTATACAAAAGATAAGTACATTTGTAATTAAAGAAGACCTGTCACCCTTCCCCATGGATTTGAATATAAGACCAGCACTGAATGCAGCATGTCTGCTGCATTCAGGCAAGGGGTCCCCCAGGGCTCTGTGGGGCTGCTACCCTGATATATAGGCTTATAAAAACTTACATTAAAAGTCTATGGAGGCGGGCACTTGTGCTTCAGCCACCTCATAGCACAGGGCCATTACACACCTCCTGTGTCTCTGTGCCGCCCATGCCCTCGTGCTAGTCATGAAATCCTCGCTCTGCACGTCCCTGTGCTGGTGGCGCAAGTAGCAGAGCACGGTATTGGTTTTCACTGCCCCAGGTGGCTGTCCCTCCTCCTGCTCTGACGTCAAAGCCTTTACCTGTCCTAATCCATGTAATGCTATGGAGGACGGTGGGGAAAGCTCTGATGTCAGAGCAACAGGCGGGACAGCCACCCGGGGAGTGATAACCAATACCACGCTCTGCTCTTTGTGTCCCTCCTCCTGCTCTGACATCACAGGCTTTTCCCGCGATCCTTCATAGCATAACATGGAGGAGGGTGGGAAAAGGCTCTGATGTCAGAGCAGGAGCGGGACAGCACCGCGCGGTGTAACATATCTCGCTCTGCTCCTTGCGTCCGCTCCTGTCTGATGTCACAGGCTTTCTTCACCCTCCTCCATAGCATAACATGGGGGAGGGGGGGAAGGGCTCTGACATCAGAGCAGGAGTGGACAGCCACCGGGTGATAACCAATACCTTGGCACGAGGACATGGGCGGTACAAGGGCTGCTCCATGGAAATTTACTGTTTTTATAAGCCTATATATCAGGTAGCAGCCCCAAAGAGTCATGGGGGACCCCTTGCCTGAATGCAGCAGACATGCTGGCTTAGATTCACATCCATGGGGGGGTGAAAGGTCCTCTTTAAGCTTTTTCACATGTTTTATGACCTGCTTTGGATCAATAGAAGTCTTTCACATATCCTTTAAATTTGATTTATACCTTAAGAAGAGTAAATAATTATTCCCATTTTACGTGTTCAAACTTCATTAATGCCGCCTGTCTGTTATTACATGACGTCTATAAAATCATTGTGGTAAAACAAACAAGATACAATGATGTATAGCTATGGTAAGTAAGAGAGCAGCACGTCAGATTTATCTCTATCACGGTTGCTGCATTATTTATTGTCCCTGACAAAGCATGGCAATCATTTCCTTAAATAAAATAACACAGCCCAGCTGAAAACGCCAATATAAATCTTATGAAGTGCAACATCAATTAACCTGGTGGCATAAGGGAAATAAGATTCTTGTGAAAGCACTTATTGATGGCTTTGGGTTGAGTACATCTTGGTTGAATCCTTGTACCCATAATGCATTTCCAATAGAAACCTAATGAAGTGATTTTTTATTTTTCACTAGAGGCTCTACATAGTAAAATTTCCATGCAAATAAATAAAAACCACAGAACATTAAACACTTAGGACAATATTAAAAATCTAGTTAAGATTCCAATCAAAGGCTTCTTGCAGAAAGTTACAGTCATGGCCAATAGTGTGGTAGTGTTGGCACCCTTGACATTGTTTCAGAAAATGAAGTATTTCCCCCAGAACATTATTGCAATAACACATGTTTTGTAACACACATGTTTATTTCCCTTGTGTGTATTGGAACAAAACAAAATAATTGAAAAAAAGGCAAATTGGACATAATTTCACACAAAACCCCATTAATGGACTGTCTGAAACTTTTGGCACCTTTCCAAAATTGTGGGTAAACAACTGTGTTTCATGCATGCGATGCTCATTCCAATTCACTGGTGGCAATATATAGGACTCAGCAACATAAAAATCACATCTGAAAACAGATAAAAGGAGGAGAAGTTGAAAAAATCTTTGCATTGTGTGTCTTTGTGTGACACACTAAGCATGGGAACAGAAAGAGGAGAAAAGACCTGTGATCCAAAATGTTGGAAAATAACAACTCTCAGAGATCCAAGATCATTTCTAGATATCTTGATGTTCCTATGTCCATCGTGCACAACAGAATTAGGAAGTTTACAACTCATGGCACTGTAGCTAATATCCCTGGACAGGATGACTCTACTGCTGACAAAGAGACATTAAAGAGTTAGACTGCAGTTTGCCAAAAGGTATGTAGGACAAAATCCTTTTGAGAAAGCGTCTTGGACTAGATGAGACCTATATAGAGTTTTTTGGTAAAGCACATCATTCTTCTGTTTACCGAAAATGGAATGAGGCTATAAGGAGAAGAACAACAAGGACAGTTTGCAAAAGAAGAGTGGTCCAAAATTCCAGTTGAGATGTGTAAAAAGTTTTTTAATGGTTATAGGAAGTGATTCATTGCAGTTACTTATTCTAACAGGTGTGTAACCAAACATTAAGCTGAGGGTCCTAACAATTTTGCCCAGCTCATCGTTTACACTCTGTTTGAAATTATATCTAATTTGCCTTTTTTTCTCTGCTTCTTTGGGTTGTTCCACTACACACAAAGGAAATAAACATGTGTATGAGAACACGTATAATTGCAATAATTTTCTGGAAAAAATAACTTAATTTTCTAGGTGTCTCCATGCATGTGCCTACAAGGTCATACCATTGTTTACTTATTCACACTTACTCAGAAACGCAAGGATTCCATGGATCAGTAGTGATAACAAGATGTGACACGGACCATCAGGGTGAGGGTGACAAGCGGCGAGTATAAGGATTTTTATTTTTAGATCTTAGATTTATAATACTTTGGAGTCTGGAGATATCCCACAACATCATATTGGACATTTAATTCACCAAGAAGTTTTTTTTGTAAATTTACCTAATCCAGTTTCCCCAGAAAATCTGTGAGGGCAGTTGAATCTGAATCTTGCCTGATGCACTTATCTTGAAAAGGATTGACTGGTTTAAATGACAAATCTGCAGTCAATTTACGTGCCTGCAGACTCGTGAATCCTCACGCAACACGCCGTGTGCCATGTGAGTATTTTCTGATGTCTGACCCGAGATTGGTGGTCACATGACCGAAAGCATGCGATAAGCAGACCTAGGCCAAAATCTGACTAGATGAGTGCAGTCTTGCTGAATTCTAGTGTGTTTAGCAAGGCTGAGGTAGTCTAGTCAGATTCTGGGCATATTGCATACTTGAGGCCACTGCAGACATGTCATTTTATAGTGGACATCCCCTTTAATAGGAACTAAATAGCACATACCATAGTGGTTAATAAAGCCTAATACTGTACATTTGCCAGACATTTAGTTATGTAATGCCTATTCCAAAGAAAACAAACTAAACTGACAGACTATTTATTGTGTATGGTACATTTCAGGAATAATAAACCCAACGTTCAACTTCGAACACACACTGGTGTTTTCATCCTTCAAATGATATTAATATTAGAGCAAACACATTTTGTTACAGTTAAATAAATGTCCTTTCAACCATTTGTCATCATTCAGGCTTTGTAACGCACCTTTTTAACATAAGGCGATGTGTTTTTGTATCCTACTAGTGTTGGAAATCAGAGCTAAGCGTTGTTTATTCAGGCTTTCACTTAGTGGGGTTTTGTTTGGTTTGGGCTGCAAGCTGGTTGATATTACTTGAAATGAGATTTCTGGAAAAGCATTCAAGAAAGAGAAAAACATGTATACAACTGATTTTTCTTGGCAACTCCAGTCTCTGCGGGACAGAAGTATGATATTATTTACATCCCATATGTATGTGTTGAAACAGAGCTTGCTGACATTTTCTTGGCATGCCACCTTGCTCAGAGGCCCAGTTATGACCCTACATTTTATAAGCAGTGCTTAGACGCGGAGGGCTACGAGTTATATAGTAAAGCAGTCCTCAGCAAACCTCACTTAGCACAATGTCATATTTCAGTAATCACACGCGGCTTTGATTACCACCTTTCCCTGGAAGAAAATGCTGGTCTTTTCTCTGCCATGTCTTCCTATATTATTAGCAACCTTTCTGCCAGGTTCCTTTAACCAGCAAAGCTGATAATATAGCAACCACATAAATCTCTAGGCACAGAAATACACTAAATTGACAACAGGAATTTGATATCTGTAGGATATGTGAGATGTAATTCAGTGTACTAATATATTTTTAATATGTTTAGGTGATATTCATGTAATATATTGTTGTTTTAACATATATGACTTTAAGTATCCTGTATACTAGAATTGAACCTGACTCCTCGCTTTTGTTTTCTGGAAACATTAAATACTTTACAATTATCTAATCCACATTTTTACAAAACTATAATACTTTTGTAACTAAGAGAAGGAACATTTCCAATCAAATTGGTTATTCCCAGCAATATAGGTGACAATTTGCTAATTACTGAAAGTAAAATCACTGGTACCCTAATCAACAAGGCTACCGCTCTATTTTTTGTCTGACATAGCCAAATGCTATACTAGCTGTCTCAAAGCAGTCCATTAGAAAATGACATCTGTTCGTCCCATGCTCGGGATTGTTGGGAAACCCATTTTTGGGAATGTTGAGGTCCCTGTGGGTGGCCTTAATCAATCAGCAGGTAATCATCTCCTATATGACAACATTTGAGGAAAAGGATGCAATTAGTGCACTACAAAAGGTATAGAGCATGACTAAGGGACTACGATTAAGCATTTTATAAAACTCAAGGTCATACAGTAGCTCTTCAAAATCTGCACTTTACAAGACATTAACAAAAGATATTAGGATTTAAATTCTGAACATTGACAATTTTTCAAAGGCATAAAAGACATCTCTTAGCAGATAAGTTATACTGGCGACAGTGTGGATAAATTAGGGGTAAAGTAATTTAAACCTACATAAATTGATGGGCATGCTACTTACCCAGCTAATGTAAATAAGTCTTATAATCGATCTACTTGTGCAGTGTCCTTGACTCTCTCAGTGAATGCTACCTTACCTGACCATCACATGTGGGTGATTGTATCTTATATCACAGCTCAGCACCAAAAGCCCCTTGTTACATGTTAGAGTGAATGTGTGCACTAACAGTACGAAACAGGAGCTCTGAAGCTGAGCCCACTCCATGTGTACAGATGGATATGGGGAAAATATTTCCAACCTTAACCCACTCTCTCCATATCTTGATTGAAGGGTTCTGATGGTATTGCAATTGTAGCAGGAGTCTAATGAAACTTTGTACGCTAAGCCAATAGAAGAAGTCATATCAGCACTCCAAGTATCGTGACCAGGTGACTGGAGCTTTATTAAACAAAGTTACAAACAAACAGGCATGCGCCACATGGCCTTACAGAGTGGGGAGGGAGAAAACAGCTGGGCTGATGGACAACACACAGTTTTTGCTTACCAGCACTTCCTTGGGTCATCTTCCTTGGACTGGAAGAAGTTGGCCCGGTTATTATTATTTTTTTTAAATTTCAAACTAATCAGTGACATGAACAACTTCTGTTTCACATTGGTACATGTTTCTTCTATTTCACTAAAATTGCCAGTGATCACCTTTCTTACTCTCCTCTGAATTTTTTCAACTCTTTTACAAGTATCAGACTGAGCACCGCAGGACATGGCTATTACAATGTGGATATGTTTTATCTGAACTTATTTTTTCCTTGTAACATGGCGTTGTGGCAGCTGCAGCATATTTTCGTTTGGTCCTTTTACGCCAAAATAATTAAAAAAAATGACAGCTTATTCATCAACAAAAGAAACAAGTCTTCAAAGAAATATATCAGATGAGAAAATAAAAAGTTCTGGTTCTCAAAAAGTACATAATTCTGCATCTCAATTTTACTGCACTGTTTCCTACAGACCTGTTCACATTGTGTTTTGGCTCAGTTGTAAGTTTTCATTAGTTTCCTGTTATGCAAGATAGGAAGTTCCCCACCCCTTCCATTTTGAGCCAGGCACATAAGGTGCTGTCTGTTGGACTGTGTCCATATTGGACTCTGGCCCATCTTCATCCTGCATCCATGAGGCATACTTATACAGGATCAAGTTTTGAATTAGATAGATAGGGACCGGTCTGATATGGGTAACCTTGGCATTGGTAGAACGGCTTCGTACATTTTTTGCAAAATAAGAATTAACAAAGTACCCTGTATTTGACACTGAGTTTTACTAGCACTAGCTTTTTATTATTACCTATTATAGAAGATTACTTCTACATATTTGTTATACTGTTTTTTTCTGTGGTCTAGTTATTTGGTGGTGTGAACATGGTCCTACAGACCTGTTCACATTGTGCTTTGGCTCAGTTGTAAGTTTTCATTAGTTTCTTGTTACACAAGATAGGAAGTGCCTCACCCCTTCCATTCTGAGCAAGGCACATAAGGTGCTGTCTGCTGAACTGTGTCCATATTGGACTTCATCCCATCTTCATTCTGCATCCATGAGGTATACTTATACAGGATCAGGGTTATAAATTAGTTAGATAGGGACTGTTCTGATATGGGTCACCTTGACGTTGGTAGCACGGCTTCGTACATTTTTTGCAAAAAACATATTAAGTAAGTACTAGAGATGGGCGAATCCTAAATTACTAGGACTCGCTAGACTGTAACGAGTCTGAGTCCAGGACTCGCTACTCGTTGCAAGTCTAGCGAGTCCAATGTAAATGAATGGGGAGGCGAGTATTGCAGCGATTTCTCTGCTGCCGGACCCTATAAGGGGTCTGGCAGCAGAGGAAAAACCTGCAAATCCCCATGTTATTCTTTTAAAGCCAGCGGCAAAAAGCCGCTGGCTTTTAAAGAATAATAAAAAAAAAAAAAAAAAGATTGAAGGGGGGGAGGGGGGAAGCGGGGGTCAGGGGTGGTGAGGGGGGAGAGGGGGGGTGCACCGGCCCGGCCGGCTACTTACCCTGCCGCCGCTGCCGCCTCAGCTGCAGACTCGCTCCCCGAGTCTCTCTGCTTCTGTTTCCGGAGATTCCCGAATGGTGACAGGAGCAGTGAATAAATTAACTTCCGTCACTGCTCGGGAATCTCCGGAGCAGAGCGAGTCTGGCTGACAGCAGAGTTCAGCTCAGGTCCTAATGCCCTGAGCTGAACCCTGACTGTTTAGTCAGTTCTCAGCTCTGCTACATCCCTGTCTGTCTAAGCACAGACAGGGAAGTAGCAGAGCTGAGATTGCGTTTTGGACTACGTCGGACGGAAGAGGATTTTTAAAATAAAGATGGAGTCCCTAATGGCTTTTTTGTTTTATTTTTAATAAAAAAAATTTCTCTGTGCTTTTTTTTTATATTGATTACTGGAAATTCATGGCGGTCATGTCTAATATTGGCGTGACCGCCATAACTTTCGGGCTTAGGGCCAGCTGATAATACAAAGCTGGCCCTAACGCCTTTATTACCCAGTGAGCCACCCGGCACCAGGGCCACTGGAAGAGCGGGGTTCAGCGCCAGAAGATGGCGCTTCAATGAACGCACCATCATCTGGGGCGGCTGCGGGCTGCAATTTGCAGCGGGGGGTGCCCAGAAAGCTTGGGCCTCCCTGCGCTGCGGATTCCAGCCCCCAGCTGCTTAGCTGTACCTGGCTAGACATAGAAATTGCACGGAGCCACACGCATTTTTTTTTTATTATTTCATGAAATTCATGAAATAATAAAAAAAAGGGGGCTGCCTATATTCTTGTGTCCGGCCAGGTACAAATAGGCACCTGGGGGTTGGGGGCAGCCGTCGCTGCCTGCTGGATCTGGCTGGTTACAAAAATACGGCGAAGCCCACGTCAAATTTTTCTGAAAAATCCATAAAACAATATAAATAAAAGGGACTGCATCTTTATTAACCCCTCCACCATGGTCGAGGGGTTAGTAAAGATGCAATCCTTTTTTAGGATTGTTTTATAGATTTTTCAAAAAAAAAAAAAATTACGTGGGCTTCGCCGTATTTTTGTAACCAGCCGGATCCAGCAGGCAGCGACGGGCTGCCCCCAACCCCAGGTGCCTATTTGTACCTGGCCGGACACAAGAATATAGGCGAGCCCCCTTTTTTCATTATTTCATGAATTTCATGAAATCATTAAAAAAAATGCGTGGGGCTCCGCGCAATTTCTATGTCTAGCCTGGTACAGCTAAGCAGCTGGGGGCTGGAATCCGCAGCGCAGGGAGGCCCAAGCTTTCTGGGCACCCCCCGCTGCAAATTGCAGCCCGCAGCCGCTCCTGAAGATGGCGCGTTCATTGAAGCGCCATCCTCTGGTGCTGAACCCCGCTCTTCCAGTGGCCCTGGTGCCGGGTGGCTCACTGGGTAATAAAGGGGTTAGGGCCAGCTTTGTATTATCAGCTGGCCCTAAGCCCGAAATTTATGACGGTCACGCCAATATTAGACATGACCGCCATGAATTTCCAGTACTCAATATAAAAAAAAAAACAACACAGAGAAAATTTTTTTATTAAAAATAAAACAAAAAAGACATTAGAGACTCCATCTTTACTCCAAAAATCCTCTTCCGTCCGACGTAGTCCAAAAACGACATCTTCACTGCCACAACCCTGTGCATAGATATACATATCTATGCACAGGGAGTGAGCAGGCTGAGAACTATCTCAGCTCTGCTACATCTCTGTGTAGGCGGGCTCTAGGACCCTGGAGCTGCCGCAGCAAGCAAGTCCCAGAGCCCAGCACACAGCACATAGCAGAAACCGGAAGAGAGGTAAGGAGCATTTCTCCCCCTCTCTTCCTTCGCTCCCTGCGGACTCGTTACTGTGCGAGTAATCCCTGAGATTACTCGCAGAGTAACGAGTCGGGCGAATCCCTTACTACTCTTCGAGTACCGAGTAGTAACGAGTAGATTCACCCATCCCTAGTAAGTACCCTGTTTTTGACAGTGTTTTTTTACTAGCACTAGCTTTTTATTATTACCTATAATTACAGAGTACTTCTACACATTTTTTATACTGTTTTTTCTTTGGTCTAGATATTTGGTGGTGTGAACATGGTAATACAGACCTGTTCACATTGTGCTTTGGCTCACTTGTAAGTTTTCATGGCATAATGGCAGTGGCAGCATATTTTCCTAAGGTCCTTGTACTCCAAAATAATGAAAAAAGAATTACATGTTATTCAACAACAAAAGAAACAAGTCTTCAAAGAAATCATGTATATCAGGCAAGAAAATAAAAAGTTCTGGTTCTCAAAAAGTACATAATTCTGCATGTCAATTTTACCGAAAAGTGAACGTTGTAATAACATTTTAAAAAATAGCAGAAATGTTCTTTTTTTCCACTTCACTTATAGTTACAGATATTGGTTTTATTTCTTTTCAGTGTATGATATAATAAATGAATGCTGTTATTCAAAACTGCAACCCACACCATAAAAGAATCAGGCTCTCATACCGCTATGTTGATGGAGAACAAAGTTAAAGGGTTATTCCCATCTCCAAGATCCTATCTATATATGTAGTAGGTATAATAATAATGTTAGCAAATACATCCAATTAGAAATAATGCTATCTTCATGCGCATGGTATTATAGTATTTTGGCTATCCATGGTATGACCGTTAGTTGCTCATGGTCATAACCATGGATACTTAAGCTGTAATGCCCTGCACATGAGGTAAGCAACATAGCTTATAAGTAGAACTAAACTACATTTCTAATTAGAGGTATTTGGTATTATTATTATAATTATTATTATTATTACACCTACTAAATTTTGGAATAGGATCTTGGAGATGGGAATACCCCTTTAAAGGGAACCTGTCACTTGATTCAAGCCATTCAAACCATGGTTAGTGTTTTCCAGCGCTGCGGAAAGTGATTAGCAGGTCTCTCCTATACCAAGAGACCTGATAGTCAGCTCAAACAGTGCAGAAGATTGAGGTAGCACTAGATTAGTCTCTGGCTATGGCCCCCGCAAGATGTTTAAAGTAAAGCATATTTTTTCTCATACACTAAAACGTTTCAGAAAAAAATATACCTGCCTACCATTGTGCGGCAAGGCTATAAGTCATGATGGCAAGGTTTGGACAGCATAAATGAGGTGATAGGTTCCTTTAAAACTCTGTGTAAGTGAAATGGAAAAAATTAAAGAGAAAAAGAAAAATGGTTGTCTTGCAAAGGGACTAACTTGAGATTTCTAGTTTTACAATTATTGCATTAAGGCAACTTACTAAAAATGTGGTGTTGTATATCTAGCATTTATCTAAATATATCATTGATCTAGACAGATACTGACTCTCCAGACAGGACTGTCGGCTATCAGACTTTTTTGCAGTCCAAACAATCATTGTAAATGTGATTACTGTTATTGACATCAGATTATTGATTTCATAAAAGCACTAGTGTGTTTCAATTTCTCTCACAAATTGTATTGCTTTTTAATTATGCACCTTAAAATGCGGCTGATTTGACAATAAATGAATCCTTTTACAGAGATGTAAAATGTGTAAGTCTTTGGTTGTCTAGATTATCTTCCATGAAGCAATCTTGATGACTTGCACTAGTTTCATAGACATGCAATGCCTTATGCATCATTTTACAATTTATTCATAGGGAGGCTCCAATTTATGCTAGCTTCAAACTTATCAAGCAGCTGATTGAAGTGATTCTTTAAAGTAGGGTACAAGAGGAACAGCATCTGCTTCCGTCAATAAGAATTCAAATGAAGACAATGCATAAACATCTCCCCATAAAAACCTGCCAACATTCATGTTCTTTTGTGTGATATGAAGTACCGTATATACTCGTGTATAAGCCGACCCGTGTATAAGCCGACCCCCCTACTTTTGCCCCAAAAATCTGGAAAAACCTATTGACTCGTGTATAAGCCGAGGGTGGACCCCAGCACAGGTATACAGCCCTCAACAGTGTGGTATACAGCAGCCCCAGAGGTATATACAGCCCCAGTGTAGTATACAGCAGCCCCAGAGGTATATACAGCCCCAGTGGTAGTATACAGCAGCCCCACAGGTATATACAGCCCCAGTGGTAGTATACAGCAGCCCCACAGGTAAATACAGCCCCAGTGGTAGTATACAGCAGCCCCACAGGTAAATATAGCCCCAGTGGTAGTATACAGCAGCCCCACAGGTATATACAGCCCCAGTGGTAGTATACAGCAGCCCCACAGGTAAATATAGCCCCAGTGGTAGTATACAGCAGCCCCACAGGTAAATATAGCCCCAGTGGTAGTATACAGCAGCCCCACAGGTAAATATAGCCCCAGTGGTAGTATACAGCAGCCCCACAGGTAAATATAGCCCCAGTGGTAGTATACAGCAGCCCCACAGGTAAATATAGCCCCAGTGGTAGTATACAGCAGCCCCACAGGTAAATACAGCCCCAGTGGTACTATAGAGCAGCCCCACATATATATGCCCCAGAGGTATATACAGTGCCCCTCATCTATATACAGCCCCCCGCCGCAATCCTGTAAAGGAATAGGTTAGTATACTTATCCATCCGCTGCAGCTGTCCCGCCGCCATCGCGATTCAGCATCTTCCGACTTCAGCGTCTCGCGTCTCCTTCCGATGGTCGCAGGCAATGACGTCATTGCCTGTGCGACCGGGGAGGAAACCGGAAGAAGACGCGAGACGCTGAAGTCGGAAGATGCTGAATCGCGATGGCGGCGGGACAGCTGCAGCGGATGGATAAGTATACTAACCTATTCCTTTACAGGATTGCGGCGGGGGGCTGTATATAGATGGGGGCACTGTATACTGTATACATTGTATACAGTATACAGTGACTCGCGTATAAGCCGAGGGGGGGACTTTTCAGCCCAATTTTTGGGCTGAAAAACTCGGCTTATACGCGAGTATATACGGTATATGGAATTGATAATGTTTAATTAATTGTATCAAGCTTTTTTGTTATGTGCACACATATTAGCTATGGAGTCACCCTGGCGGGAATGGAGCGTAAAAAGTCAGGGTTGATCAAAGATCTCAAGGCAAAATTTGTTTGAGAGCCCCACTGCAACAAAGTGCCACTTATAACATCGGAGTCTACTTGTATAGCATAAGAGTCTTTGGACATGTTCATAAACCAGGATACTAATATGATGGCTATTGTAACACTTGTACAGCTTTTTACAAAAAGCATACTACTCTGTTTCCCCCTAAACAGAGAGGGGCGGAATATTGCATGGGAATATTGGGGGCTGCAAGGGGATGATGGGGATATTGGGGGCTTCATGGGAATATTGGGGCTTGGAAGGGGATGATGGAAAAATAAGGTATCCCCTGAAAATAAGACAATAGTCCATTTTTTGGAGCAAGATATAATACAAGAGAGTGTCTTATTTTCAGGGAAACGGGGTATGTGCATGTTCAACCATCATACAAATACTCACCACCTCCAAAAGGATGGATCCCAACAAATTTAGCATCATTACATATCTTATGGGTAGGAAATTTTTATTGTGGAATCACACAAAACAGATTGGTTACAATAATATTGATATTTAAGGACATGTCAATAGCATATTCTCTTAACCCCTGGAAAACATGTTCATTTTTTATTTTTGTGCTTTGATTTCTCCTCCTCCTCCTCGAACACATAACATTTTTTTTCTGGTGACATGAACAAAACAGGGCTTGCTTTTTTTTGCTTTACAAGTTGTAGTTTGGAGAGACAACGTTCACTTGACATAATGTATTGAAGAATGGAAAAAAAAACTCCAAGTGAGGAGAAAGCAAAAAAGAATTCTGACAAAGTATTTTAGGCTTTGTTTTTATGTTTTATTTGTGCTTAAAAATGGCCTGGTATTGTGATTCTACTGCTTAATAGAATTTTAATGATTAGGGATAACTGCTTTACAGAAGCAGTTGGAGCCTTGGGGGATGTCTTGTTTGATTACGAAACAAGCAGCGTTTTACTGTGCGCTCTGCAAAAGCGCATATCCAGAACTTCTCAGTGCAGCCGGCCAGTGCGGTAAGCTTCAAGTTACCATAGTGATGCATAGACAGGAGGTGCATAGCGTTTAGCTGGGGTCAGACTTCTGTCTGCCCCAGCTCCTGACGTCTCTGCTGAAAACGTATAAGTTTATAAGCGGCCAGCGTTAACAGGAAGCCCTGGCTGCCCCATAGCAACCCACAGTGTACCTTAACAGGGGCCGCACACAGAGCTTTAAGACAGCTGCCTTTCTTAAGCGCACAGGGAAACATTGCTGACAGGTATAAAGTTTTCAGTCTGTATGTTAACAGTACACTTCTGCTGTGCAAATATGGCACGCATCGCCAAAGAGTTAAGAAACCAGTACCATATCTATAAGGAGATTATGTCTCTTAAGGACCCATGGTCCCTTATACAGAGATACAAGGCCTTCGTTTATTACCATACAGACTCATTTGGATCATTTACATATGCAATATTCTCTGTGCATGCATGTTCTTCATATGTTCTCTAATGGAAAGATGTTTATATGTGTATATACTTTTATATAATATTGACCTAAATCGTGGGGTAATGACTGGTACATTTGTCATGTATGTGTGCATGGATTGCTTTAGAAAGGACATTTCATTCAAGACACGGCCCTTATTAAATGATAATTTTTGTTTAAGGATGAAGAACTCATTGAGATTCACATCAATTGATAAGTGCGCTGTATTTTTTATGCTCTATGCAAACTATGGCTAAAACAACAGAACGCACAGTACTTTGTGTAATCAAACAAAACATCCCCCAAGGCTCCAACTGCTTCTGTGAACAAGCTAAAAATGATTTGTTCCATTAACAGCCAGAATGCATTTTAATTTCTAAACAGAAAACCTCACAGAGAGCTTAGAATATTTAATATGTTATAAATCCATTTCTTTATTTGTTTGGGTTCAGGCACTTGCCATCCACATCAAGCATGCTATTTGCTCTCATATTCAGTTAATGTTTAGACAGGATATTATTTGGCCTGAAGGAGCCGAGAAGATCCCTAGAGAAAGTCTTTACACACAAACTGTGGCTGTTCCGATACGAGAAGTTTTAGACATGCACCGATTGTTAAAGGAACATGAGTGTATCATGCCGCAGTGATTATTGCTATTATAATTAGAGGCATTTTACATGAAAGTGCTCCGCTTTATGCTCATTATCTTTTTTTCAAATAACATTATAATGCGCGTATTTTCTTTGCATTTCTTTATCATACTCTGGATTCCTTATGCATTGAAATAAGATATGATTTACAATATGTGAAAAGAGAATGTCTAATATTCAAATAGTCAGTTTACCCCAATATAAAACTTATTCCAATTTCTATTGATATTTACCATGTTGACAAAACTTCAATGTCATCACTACACTGGCATGCTGATATGGTGACACAGACATGGTGACATCACTACATAGACAAGCTGACATCACTACCGAGACACAGTGACATCACTACACAGACATGGGGACATCACTACACAGACATGCTGCATTCACTACACAGACAGGTTGACATCACTGCATAGACATGCTGACATCACTACAAAGACCTGGTGACATCACTACATAGACATGCCGGCATCACTACACAGAAATGGTGACACCACTGCACAGAGATGGTGACATCACTACATAGACATTCTGACATCACTACACAGACATTGTGACACCACTAAATGATGACAATATCACTCAATGCAAAAATACAGCATCCAGTGGCACAAGGAAAGACAAATTCACCATTAGCTTCCATCAACTGCATGGAACAGAAGATGTCTTGATTGTCCATCTGCATAAATTACCTGAGACAAAGGCTGTGGTCACACATAGAAATCCGTTTTTGGAAGTGATTTTCATCACCAATCCGTTTTTTTCTGGGTGCTTTTTGAGCCTCCTGCACTCCTGAACGTTTTTGGAATTTTCATTAAAAAAACGCATGCGCGAACGCATGCGCAAACGCAAGTGCGCATTTGCATGCGTTCGCGCATGCGTTTCCCATAGGGCCCCATGTTAAAAAAACGCATGAAAACGCATGCAACGTTTTTGACTCAAAAACGGACAGGGCAATGTTTGGAGCTCCAGAGAAAAACGGACAGGGTGTTTATTACATCCAATCCGTTTTTCTGTCACTTTTTGGACTTAGAAAAAAAAAATGAGAAAACTGAAGCCAAAAACGGACTGAGGGCTTATGTGGAACCCCAGCCAAAGAAGTCTATTTAATTTTGTCTCTGCCCACTTGGAGAATTACCCCTTAAACTGAAATAAAAATGTTTGAAAAGTCTACATACACTGTGTGCAGAATTATTAGGCAAGTTGTATTTTAGAGGAAAATTTTTATTATGGATCAGCAACTATGTTTTCAATCAACCAAAAAGATTCATGAATATCAAAGCTTAATATTTTTGGAAGTTGGAGTGTTTTTTTTTTAGATTTGGCTATCTTAGGAGGATATCTTGTTTGTGCAGGTAACTATTACTGAGCAGAATTATTAGGCAACTTAATAAAAACCAAATATATTCCCATCTCACTTGTTTTTCACCAGGTAAACCAATATAACTGCACAAAATGTAGAAAAAACATTTCTCACAAGCAAAAACAAAACACAAAAAAAATTAGTGACCAATATAGCCTCCTTTCGTTATGATGAAACTCAACAGCCTTCCATCCATAGATTCTGTCAGTTGCTTTATCTGTTTATAATCAACATTGCGTGCAGCAGCCACAACAGACTCCCAGACACTGTTCCGAGAGGTGTACTGTTTTCCCTCCCTGTAGATCTCACGTTTTAAGAGGGACCACAGGTTCATTTTGGGGTTCAGATCAGGTGACCAAGGGGGCCATGTCATTATTTGTTCTTCTTTTAGACCTTTACTGGCCATCCACACTGTGGAGTAGTTGGATGCATGTGATGGAGCATTGTCCTGCATAAAAATCATGTTTTTCTTGAATGATACCGACTTCTTCCTGTACCACTGCTTGAAGAAGTTGTCTTAAAGAAACTGGCAGTAGGTCTGGGAGTTGAGCTTCACTCCATCCTCAACCCAAAAAGGTCCCACAAGTTCATCTTTGATGATACCAGCCCATATCAGTACGCCACCTCCACCTTGCTGGCATCTGAGTCGGAGTGGGGCTCTCTTCCCTTTACTGATCCAGCCTCTGGCCCATTCATCTGGCCCATCAAGAGTCACTCTCATTTCACCAGTCCATAAAACCTTTGAAAAATCAGTCTTAAGATATTTCTTGGCCCAGTCTTGACATTTTATCTTATGTTTCTTATATAAAGGTGGTCGTTTTTCAGCCTTCCTTACCTTGGACATGTCCCTGAGTATAGCACACCTTGTGCTTTTTGATACTCTGGTAACGTTGCAGCTCTGAAATATGGCAAAACTGGTGGCAAATGGCATCTTGGCAGCTACAGGCTTGATTTTCCTCAATTCAAGGGCAGTTATTTTGCACCTTTTTTGCCCAACGCTTCTTGCGACCCTGTTGGCTATTTGCCATGAAACGCTTGATTGTTTGGTGATCACGCTTCAAAAGTTTCACAATTTCAAGACTGCTGCATCCCTCTGCTAGACACCTCACAATTTTGAACTTTTCATAGCCCGTCAAATCTGTCTTCTGACCCATTTTGCCTAAGGAAAGGCGTTTGCCTAATAATTAAGTACACCTTATATAGGGTGTTGATGTCATTGCACCACACCCCTCCTCATTACAGAGATGAACATCACCTGATTTACTTAATTGATAGTTGGCTCGCAAGCCTATACAGTTTGAAGTAGGACAACATGTATAAAAAATACCATGTGATGAAAATACTAATTTGCCTAATAATTCTGCACACAAGGTAAAGCATTTAAATTCCTTATATGTTTTGCAAAACTATTTAACAATATTGTCCTAACTGGGTGGTTTTCCATTTTTGCACTTCTCTTTTTTTCTCTGCTTATTGCAAGAGACATAACTTTTTAAGTTTTCTGTCAAGATCTGATAGCTTGTTTTTTGCGAGACCAGTTGTATTTTGAAATTATATCATACATTTTATCATGTGATGTACTATAAAGTGGGAAATAAAATCCCAATATTATGAAATAATAATTTAAGTGTCGTTCTGAAATTGATTTTTTTTTAATATTCATTTTTTTTCATTTACATTATTTTATGGTAAAAGTTTTCTGGAAATATGATTCTCCATGTAGGTATGAATAAAGTAATACCAAACATAAAAAAAATTCCTAAAAGTAGCCAGGGTATAAGTTAGAACACGTGCAATGAAAGCACATTCACACCATGGCCATTTCACAAGATCCAAGAGAAAAAACACAAAATGAGCATATACCCTATAATAAAGGGAATAAGTAAATAATAGTAGTAGATTTAAATAACATAGGGTACTTGGTTAACATTCTAAAAGCCATCCCACCATTACTAGGTGCACCCATTAGGACTGTCCTACTGTACGGAGGTGGAATTGCAGTTACATTCCTCCCTGAATACACCAATTGCGTTGTTATGTAATGTCATGTGAATTGTATCCTGAAACTTTGGAAACAATGTGAAATGTGATGTAATGTTTAATGTACAGCAATGTTGTTTTGTGGTTTGCCTGATTATAGAGTAAAAGATTGTTAAGTGTTGGGACTATCCCAAAATGGGAGGGTATAGCATCTAGGGGGAGTGACAGTTTCCTGTGGTGGTTCAGATAGGTCCCAGCGTCTTACTAGAGGTCATTAAGGCCTCACGCTGAGGGTGACCTGTGGCAGTAAAAAGAGTGAGGAGACTAAACTGAGATAGCGTGATGGTGGAGTGTTGACTGAGACCCAGAGAGACAAGGCTGAGGCTAGAGACCAACCTTTTTATAAAGTGATCCCAGGCAGTTGGGTCTGAAGGACAGGAATTTAGTGACAAGGCCCCAAGTCCAAAACATTATGTGTCACGATAGACTGGTACGTGAATGGGGTAGACTTTCTCGAGACTCTTCAAGTGTCAGCTAGCACAAGGCTCTTTGCTGACACTACTGGCAATCCCCCTCCTCCATAGATATATAAGCACTTGGGAGCATAAGGCTCTACTCTGGCCATAGTGAGTAGAATACTCTATCCTTCTCCACTACGAGGAGTATAGACGTGGAGCCACGGAGATAGAAAATGATTATCATGGGTTGGACTGTTGAGCTGGGCTGGGTTGTGCTGGGACTCACAGAACCAGTAAGATTGGGAACAACCCAGAAGGAGATGGAGAAAGCTCAGTAAAACGGGAAGTTGCAGGAAGTTATCTGCCTGCAATCTTTTGTATAAAGTCGATACTGAAAGATTGCTAAGTGAACAGTTATTGATTAAAGTGAAATGGTGCTCTCCTTGTCAGTCTGAATTATTATCTGGTCTTGGACAGCTGAAGCTAATTGTAACATACCAGCCTACAAGGGCACACAGCCCACATGATAAGAGCCTACTTACACAAACAGGACCATAACTTTCATGTAGCTTGCCAGGTCATCTGGAGTCCATCCCTTGTCCACGTTATTTGATTTGCACTACTTTATAATACTCTAGTATTAAACCTAAGAAATAAAGCAATCTGCCCATTTGAAACTATCTAGATGAAGTGTTTAGCTCAGGGAGAGAGACTACACTCCCATTTTTACAGATTCCAAATAAATACAGAAAAAAAAAACAAATGAGCCAAAACATAAGTTGTTATATGTGCAATAGGAGCACATTCCCATCAGGGCCATTTCACAGACAAAACCCAAGAGAAAAGCACAAAATGAGCATATACCATATAATAAAATAAAGAAGCAAATATTGGTAGTACATATAGTCACACAGAGGGCAGTGTAAGACCCAGAATTTCCCATGAGCAGTGACGTCAGTAACGCAGTAATGTCATCGTTCTTCCCAGTTGCCAGATCTCTCATGCTGTCCTCTTTGTGACACATCGAAATGTTTCTGACGTCATCACCGCTCATCACAGTCACAGGGACTCGTGGAGTGCAACATGAGCCAGAAGTGACTGCTGCTCAAAGGCTATGGAGCCTTGTTCTGAGGCTCCATAGCATTTGGTCTACAAGTGCACCCCAATGAATTAGAGAATATTATCAAAACTCAATGCAATATTGCCATGTTTCAGGGTGCTTCTGGGGGAGCCCTGAAACACGTTGACTAAAAACTCAATATTATATTCACCTTTTGATGTCTCATGAAATACGGCAGCACAGTTTTGATCATTCATCTTCCCTACTTTAATTTTCTGAAACAATGACCTTTGGGTTTTCATTGGCTGTAAGCCATAATCATCAACATTTACAGAAATAAACACTTGAAATAGATCAATCTGTAATGACGTTATACAATATATTCATTTCACTTTTTATATTGAATTACTGAAATCAACTTTTTGATGATATTGTAATTCATTGAGGTGCACTAGCATGTAATCAAGGATTGCTGTGGTAACTGGTGAACTACATCGAACAAGGGAACTCTGCTTCCTAATAAACTGGTGAACAAGAGATAGTGTTTTGTTTTTATTCCTTTATTTTTATGTCTTTCAGGGTTCCATTTGTGGACTACTTAAGGTTTTAGAAACTACGTTGGAATCCCAGCATTAAGTATATTTTTAATAAATTGATAAACCAGGTAGTGTGTTGGTGAGTGTTTTTTGAAATGAAGTATTTTTGATGTGCATGTTTTTTTCTTTTGACTTATTGGGTTAGTAATGGGGGTGTCTGATAGTAACTTATCCATAACAACTGGGGCCCAATGCTAGCTGACACTTCACAGGTGACATCAACCTCATAAACCATTACCCCTATTGCCACTGCACCAGGGCATTTGGAAAGAGCCAAGGCAAAGTGAGAGAACTGGCACATCTGAGATGCGCCACTTCTGGGGCAGCTGCAGGCTTGTATTTTTAGACTGGGAAGGGCCCAATAACCTCAGACCTTTCCAAATTTATAATATTATCCAGCTGCTTTCTGCTTTACCTTGTCTGGTTAGCAAAAATATGGGTGGACCCAACATTTTTTCATTTATTTCATCATAAAAAGCTGTACAAAAAGCTCTACAGGGACCAATTTTATTATATGTCAGTGACTTATGCAATTATTTGTCTGTCTGTCTGTATGTCTATATATCTGTCTATTTCTATACTGTGCTTGATTTTGTATGTTTTATTGTCAGTCTGTAAAAGTGGAGTATTACTTTGACCACATTGTTCCCAGCAGCCAGCTGGGAGTCTGAAATGCATCCAGGTGTCTTCCCCATGCTCTTCCTATTACATTTGAGTGCTGTTTACATTAATTTCAGCAATTTTATTGCCTCCTGGCCCTCTGTTAAGGTCTTCAAGAAAAATGCTCAAATTTCCCATTGACTTCCATTATACTTGGTACTCGAGTCGAGCCCCTCCGAGCATCTGACCTTCTCGAATCAAGAAACAAACACTCAAGCATTTTAGTGCCCGCTTATCACTAGTAATTACTAATACTACACAGCATGTCTATTTCTGGCCTGGAAAGAAATGAAGACTTCTTTCAGATATAACACTGTCTCTGCTTAATTTCCCCAAATGTTTCAAATAGAACCCTTTTAAGTCCTCCAACATTACAAGTGCTCCTCTAATAGTCTAATACAGTAATAGTGCCCACTTTGTGCTTCCACAATGTAATTACATCCCTTTGTACTCCATAAACAATAGATATGTCCCCCATTTTGCCCCCACACAATATTCATTAGCCACAGCAGTCACTTGCTGCCAGAAATGAAACCCAGGAATCTGCCAATGGATAACAGCAACAATTTAGAAAAGCATCAGGGAGAAAAAAGAGCATACATTTATTAGAACAGCCATGGGTCTATTTTTTAAATATTTATAAGTAGTAACTACCCCTTTAAAAATGTCTACTACCAGTCTGTGACTGCTGTTTTGTATGTAAGAAATCAGTGGGCAGCCTTAGATTTGTTATTTTTCTAACTTTAATGTTTTGAATAAACCCAACAATGCTTCATCCGTTACTACGTGTATAACAGTGAAAGGGTGGATGAAGATCCGTGCTGCCATACCAGATTAAATTACCCAGAAATGATCCACTTCGGTGCATGAAATGCGTTGAGCCAATAAAATCTTTATTAAAAGAAGTGGATCGTTTCTGGATAATTGCATCTGGCACGGCAGCGCGGATCTTCATCCACCCTTTCACTGGTATACACATGGCCACATACTTCTAGGGTGGCTCGCAGCAGCTTGGCGTATAATAGCGGTTGTGTCTCACACAACCACAGAAGGTGAGTGTTACTGACCCACCTTCCTTTGACCTATAAGATAAGACCCTATTTGCGCATCTCTTTCCTCCAGTTTTATTGCGAATCACGTAATTTCCGGCATCGGGTGATATCAGTACACGCATGTGCAGTGCAGTGCTTGAAACCTGCAGAGCGGCACGAGTGTACTGACGTCACCCAATGCCAGAAATGATTCGCGTCATTACAGCCCCATTGCAGCCCAGGCAGCGCCCAGGAGAGCTGGGAAGCGCTGATTACAATATGCATTGAAGATCACGCCTATTAAGGCGTGATATTAGGATGAAGATGGCCCGCCTTAGGGACTAAAGAATATAGCCACAGCTCATTATCATCACTAATGAGTAAGGTATAAAACGTTTTTCTACACTTTTACAAGAGGCTTTTCTGAGCAACAAGGAGTGTGGGATTAGTGATGGGATGCTGCAGGGACATAATTTCATAGCTTAGAAGGCGTTTTGGGGGTGATGGGATCCCTTTAAAAAGAAATATTAGCACAAGAATTTGTATAACACATCCAATTGTTCAACATATCTTTATTCCAACATCTATTGAATAAATTGTACTTTCTTTGGTGGACATCCCGCCAGTAATCTGATACATACAGCGTGTGAAATAAATATTGCAGATATCACCACTTGTCTACGTAAATATATGTCTAAAGGAGCTATTGAAATGAATTCCTCTCCAGATGTTGTGGACAACCCATCCAATCCAAACAGGCAAAGAAATAAATCCTAGAGGTCTATAAATTTAGTGATCTTTAATACTGAGAAATGACAGAAAAAGTATTGAACACACTTACTGAAATTTACTTAATACATTGTAGAAAAGACTTTGTTGGAGATGACAGCTTTAAGATGTCTCCTGTGTGGAGGAGTTAGTCACGTGCCTTGTCCAGGTGTGATTCTGGTGTTTCTTCTACACACTCTTGAAATCCTGAAGTTTCCATGGGCTCCTTCTCAAAATTCTGAGCTTTAGTTTTTTTACATAAATTTGCTAATAGCTTCAGGTCAGGTAATTAGTTGCGCCATTCTAGCAGCTTTATTTCCTTTCTCTGAAACCAATTGAGAGTTTCCTTGGCTGTGTGTTTGGGATCATGGTCTTGCTGAAATATCTACCATCCTTTTATTTTTATCATCCTTGTAGATGGCAGCAAATTTTTATTCAGAATGTTTCGGTACATTTTTCCATTCTTTCTCCCTTTAATATGATGTTTGCCAGTGATGTATGCTGAAAAAGAGCCTCACACCATGATGTTCCAACCTCCAAACTTTACTCTTATTATAGTGTTTTTGATTTGATATGCAGGGTCTTTTGGCCTCCAAATGTGATGTGTATTACGACATGCATAGTGATTAATTTTTGTCTCACCTGACCAAACTATATTCTCCCGAAATATTTCACAAGTTTGTCTAAGGCTAGGGTCACACTTGCAGATTTTCAATGCATTTTTCACACATGTGTTTTGTGAAAAACGCATGGAAAAATGCATCCATAGGCCCCCATGTAAAAAACGCATGCCCCAATAGCAAAAACGCATATCTGAATGTACCATGCGTTTTTGGGTGCGTTTTTGGCTCAGCACCAAACAATACTGCATGATGCATGATTTTTTGGAAAAAGCACCCAAAAACACAGCATGCAGTATTTTTTGGTGCTTTTTTCAAAAACGCACGCGTTTTTGTTAACATGGGGCCCTATGGGAAACGCATGCGTTTTTATATGGCACTAAATGGTACATGCGTATTTTGCATGCATTCATGCAAAAACGCAGGATGTCAAAAAGCACCTTAAAAAATGCATGCCAAGTGTGACCCTAGCCTAATTGTTGTGGAGCAAACTTTAAATGCGCTTGAAAGTGCTTTTTATTCAGCAATGAAGTCTTGCATTTTGTGCATGCAAAAAGCCTCTGAATTTGAATGCATTATATATTGTTTTCTTACAAACAATCGCATGTGCTGTTTTCAGGTCTTTCTGTAGCTCTTCACAGGTGGTACTTGGCTCTTGGACAACTTTTCTGATCATTGTTTTCACTCCTCTATCTGAAATCTTGCAGTGTGCACCTGTTCGTGGCCACTTTATGGTGAAATTATGTTCTTTCCACTTCCTGATTATGGCTCCAACAGTGGTCACTAGAACCTTTAGTAGTTTAGAAATTTTTCTGTAACCAATGCCATCAGCATGTTTTGCAACAATAAAGTTGGTTTTGAGAAAGCTCACTGGTTTTACTCACTATGAGATGTTTCTTGTGTGTTATCTTGGTAATGAGACACCTTTTTATAGGCCATCAGTATAACCAGCTAATATCATTTTTCACTATGTGGCAGAATTGCTTTATAATTACTGGTAGATTTCAGTTTGTGTCTGACTTTCCATGGCTTTTTCACCTCTTTTTCTGATCGAGTTTAAGGCCCTGTGCTCATGCTGCATATTTTTACAGCATACTTGAAAAAATGTTATATTGACCAGCCACCAAAGTCAATGGGCCTTTGGGTATGCTGTGCTGATTGATATCTGCGCTTTTCTGCACTTTGTATTAGTTGTAGTTTTGAATGGATCATAGATATGTAAAAATATGTGGCATGTCAATTAATGTATGGTGTTTACCTTATGTATTCCAGGCACTTCCTGGTTTCCGCACTGAGGAGGAAGTAGGGCACGGCCACAGGTCACATGATCGTGACGTCATCCCAGGTCCTTCAGCTGGTACTCTAGCAGCTATTGAAAGGTAAGAAGATCATCCAGAATGCATGCATAATTTTCTGCACAAAAAAAAGCAGCAATTATGTAGAAAAGACAAATTCATTTTTGCTGCGTAGCTCCTGCCAAAAGCAGATGCAGATTTGGTGCAGAAAATTCTGCATCACTTTCTGAGCATAGGCATACGGCGTAATACTTTTTTACCTTTTCCACTAATACATATAAATTAATTTATAGACGTCTATGCTTTGATTTATTTGCCTATGTGGATTAGGCTGGGGTCACACTTGCGTTTTTTTCATGAGTTTTTGGAGACCTGTGTTTTTAAAAAACATGTAAAAACGCACCCATAGGCCCCCATGTTAAAAAACGCATGCCCTAATAGCAAAAACACATGTCTTAACAGCAAAAATGCATGTGTGACAGTACCATGAGTTTTTGTGTGCGTTTTTGCAATTATGTGAGTAGCTGACATAAAAAATGCATGCAAAAACGCATGGTACATTAGTACCATTTAGTACCATCCAAAAACGCATGCGTTATTTTAACATGGGCCCCTATGGAAAGCGCATGCGTTTTTGGATGGTACTAAATGGTACTAATGTACCATGCGTTTTTGCATGCATTTTCCATAGGGGCCCATGTTAAAAAAAAAGCATGCGTTTTTCTAAAAAACGCATGCGTTTTTAAAACAGCACCAAAAAATAGTGCATGCTTTTTGGTGTGGATTTAAATACGCATGTAAAAACGCAGGGTGCCATCACACACCTTAAAAAACTCATGCTGACATGAAAAAAACGCATGCAAAAACGCATGAGCTTTTTTAAGTCACTAAAAAAACACATGCCAAGTGTGACCCCAATCTTAGATAGGTCGTTACTGAGATCTAGTGAGAAATTAATGTCAATTGCCCTATAGAAATATGATTACCTAAAAAATTTGTGATATATTCAACACATATTTCACCCGATGTATATGACCTCTTTCATAAACAAATTGTCCAACTTTAGTGAAACCAAATTAAAATATGTTATTAGTCATAATATAGGGTTACAAAAACCACTAAATCATAGTAAATGTTTAGACTTACACATGCTGTTTGCTCAGTGATTCGAGAATGTCATGTAGGGATGGTATTGTGTTTGAAATACATGAGTTGAGCAGTGGAGTGATTTGCTCTTTCTATAACAACTGAGAACGTCAACCTTTTATAACACTTAAAACATGAAAAGCCACTCATGTTTTAATGGATGAGACCAGTGTGTAAACCCAAGGAGAGTATTTCAGCAGTAAAACCATTTGCCTGGTGTTCTCTGCTGTTCTTCCCATTTACATATGGGATTTTATGGTTCTATGTTTAAAGAGATCAAACAAAACTTAAATCTTTTCTGACCTTACAGAATTGCAGAACAACACTGAGATAAATGAAAGTCCATGTTGTTCTGGGCAGCTGGGGATTTATAGCATTCAAGAATACTTGCTCCTCACGGGCTGCTGGCAGAACCGCATATAATCATAATAGCAAATGTGCTACCTTATTTAAAATGTGCATAAATCAGAGCAGGCATTGGCTTACAGTTCTGTTTTCGTAGGTTGTCTACATTCAATATGATGTAGACCCTCCTTAGTTCTGTTGATATCACCAGTAATTGTAATTTAGTGTGTACGACACTGCCTGTCTTGAAACTGGTATTAAAAAGCTATTAAGGAAGTTGGAAGAATGATATTGTTGTTCCAAGCTAAGCTGAATTTCTATGAATTTACCCATGTTAGCTCCTTCATCCTTTTTATATCATTTTTTTATTGAGTGTAAAGTTCTTCATTTTAATCTTACCATTTTTATTCAGCGTTAAACTACTTTACATATTTTACCTTATACATATATTTACTATTGATATCCAGATACTAGAATAGGCACTGACACAAAACTAATGAATAATTTAGATAAGTAGAGTAAATATAACTTGAGTAACTATCTTTGCACTGCCTCATGAGCGGAGCAACCAGCCAGAAATTTATGATGTCAAGATACTATAACAAAGAAATGGATAGGGTATGAATCTAAAAGAACATCTCTATTAAGAATAATCTATATTTGATTACTAGCATGCACTGCACCACTGCATTAAATAACGCTATGTTATCCTAAAACAGCAAAACACTATCAAAGGGAAGTGTGTGGTATTGCAGCCTAGCCCAATTTACTTATAAGGGTTGTCCACAACTTGGAAAACACTTTTCAATCCCTTTGTTTTTCCCCAGTAAAATAACACTATGCTCCCCTCCGGACTCCAAGGGTCACACTATTACCAGAAAAGGGCAGTAACAATGCAACAGGAACGACAAACAGCAGTGTGTATAAGTGTTATTATTTTACTGGGGCGAAACATAGGGATTGAAAAGTGGTTGTCCAAGTAGTGAATCAGATCTGCAATTCCAAATACAATGAAAGAACTTGTCTGGCTCTGTATTTAAAGAAAGCAGTCATGTTTTCTAACCTTGTCAGTACATTTTTAGATATAAAAGTAATAAGGCCACTTGTTCCCCAATAAAAATAACACAATTTTTGTATACAACCAATGTGTCAGTCATGAGATATTTCACTTACAAACCATATGCAACTGAGGCCAAATGTATATTGGGGCATGATAATACAATTAAACCAATTGTTCCAACTTCGTTGAGTCCCCCATCATTGCACGCCCGATCTGCTTTTCATATGGCTTCCATGCTTGTTTTCTGATAACTGACACATGTGTTGTCAACAAGAAATGATTATTTTTCATTAGGGTGCAAGTGCCTATACGGCAATACCACTACTTCTATATGTAAAAGATGCTGAAAAGTTATCTTTATAACTTTAATCAAACTAGAAAATAATGCAGCATTTAAAAATGTCTAATCTTTTAAACCCTGAAAATTTACGTGAAAATCTGCTGCAACACTATACACTATGAGTATGTGAAATAGCATAATGGCTAATAATGAATGGCAGGGCTCTATGCACAGCTCATACTGGTATGAGGAAAAGGACATGGCAGTAACTGCTTATTGTAGCCAGGCCCAGGACAACCCCTCAATGCTGGTTTTATTCGCACACACACACACACATAAAGCTATATACTGCTAGTAGAGGCACACGGTTAGAACCAGATGAGAAACACCTTGGCGCGGTTATTGGGTATTTTCGCAGTGGTCACTGCTAAAATTAAGTTTTCTCAAGTTTCTTTATATTCTCAAGCAGTTACTGCCATGTCCTTTTCCTCACACCTGTATTAGCTGTGCATAGAGCCCTGCTATTCATTGTTAGCCATTATGCTATTTTACATACTGTGTGTACTGCTGCAGCAGATTTTCACTTTATTTTCATGGTTTTGCTTGCTAGCACCTACACACAAGGTGATGACAGTCATTCCTTAATCATTAGTATGACTATTTTTTTGACTGTACTCCCTTCCCCCACCCTGTAGCCATGCTGGGTTGTTCATTTTATTGAAGCCAGTTCCAGAACAACACTTCAATGCTGGTTTTATTAGTATACAGAGGCATAAAAACCATACATGCAGAAGTATACCGGAGTAGAGGCAAATGGTTAGGACCCGATAAGATGAGAAACACCTTGGGACCTGTATTAGCTGTGCATAGAGCCCTGCCATTCATTGTTAGCCATTATGCTATATCACATACTCATAGTGTGTAATGTTGCAGCAGATTTTCACTTTAATTTCCATAGTTTTTCTTGCTAGCACCTGCACACTAGGTGATGCCAGTCATTCCTTAATCATTAGTAATCTTTTAGACCCCACTTTTTATTCTCAATTATTTCAACCAGAGTGAAAAGCATTTTTTAGCACCTGACACTTTTATCAAAATTATTTTTCAAAAACACTGCAACATCTCATGAATGACAGTTAAATCCCTGTGTCTGTCCACAAAATGTATTAGGCACCCTAGGCATTTATTCATGTACTGTATAATGGGATGACGACTAAAATGTCTAATGCAGGACCTTAATAATCCATTACAAACTGAAGAAATTTACTTTTTATAAAACCATAAAGGAAATTGAATTTTTCTTGCCACCCAGAGATTTCAAGCAGGCTTGTTTATAAAGTTTTTTAATACAATAGTAACATTTGTTGGTGAAAATGACAGCCCAGAAATATTTGCTTATAAATAAAAAAAATTACAATCTTTTCCAAACACTTAAAATGAGTAGGAATTTAGCAGTGGGTTCTTTAAACTAAAATGACGACAATAAAATATAACTGTGAGAGAAGAAAATAAGCAATGTCAAGCTAAATGATTAAGTGCACTTATTTAAAATATATGCTTCTTTCACCCTTGGTACCCTTGAAATTGTTGCAGAAAATTAAGTATTTCTTCCAGAAAATTATTGCAATTATAGGTTTTGTCATACACATGTTTATTTCCTTTGAGTGTATTGGAACAACACACAAAAAAACAGGAAAAGGGCAAAATTGGACTTATATACTCGGTAATATATACAGTAATGAGGAGCTATATACCAGTGATTGGGCTATATACCAGTGATGGGGGCCATATATCAGTGATGGGGGCCATATATCAGTGATGGGGCTATATACTGTGATGGGGCTATATACTGTACCAGTGATGGAGACAGCCATATGCCAGTGATGGGGGAACTATATACCAGTGATGGAAGGTGCTATATACCAGTGATGGGGTGCTATATACCACTGATGAGGGGCTATATACCAGTGATGAGGGGCTATATACCAGGATGGGGGGCTGCTGCATTTACCACCCTAGGCTTATACTCGAGTCAATTAAGTTTCCCCAGTTTTTGAGGGTAAAATTAGGGGCCTCGGCTTATATTCGGGCCGGCTTATACTTGAGTATATACTGTATTGTACGGTAATTTAATATAAAACTCCCAAGAAGGGCTGGACAAAATTATTTGTAGTCCAAATTCAAACAGAAGAAAACAGACGGCACTCACCAGGTTAAAGATGAATCAGCGGTGTCCTTTATTTCAGGGACATTGCACAGATACAGGAGGGGGTGCCGAGGGTGACGACGGGCCGTTTCGGGTGTTTGCCCTTCGACTGGTCACACATGGCTACTGGTGCCTGCTCACATCTTATATGGACGGAGCAGGACCGCCCATCCAGGCGTCACCAATCAGCCGTGAATTGCATATGAAATACACAAAACAATAATAAACAAACATTAACAGACATTACAGTACAATAAGGAGACCTTTAGCTTAATAAGTTCATCTTACCCTTCTTCATATAACTGAATCCCAAAGAGATTCCCTGACTGTGGGTGGGGCTAAACTACGTTTCTCTCTCGGTCCCCCGATCTCGCGCGAGCCGCGCGGAGTTCTGGGTACTCTCGCGTGAACCGCGAGGTATTCTGGGGAGCGTCAGCGCGACGTCAGTAGCCAATCGCAGTCGCAGCCTACAATAGCCAATGCCGCGATCGCGAGTATGTGGGGGGTTGCTAGGCAACTCATTCATCAAGCATAGACATCCAGCATCGAGATGCGATTCAGGAGATGTCTATGCTCGGATGGGAACCCACTAACGCTACTAACTCGCTGGTTGGTAAGGGTTAAATGTCAACCTAAGAAAAATTAATTAGTTATAGGTTTATGAGCAAGAAGAGGTAGAACAAAGTTTAATGTTTCACATAGGCACAGCGATATATCATACATCAATGTGATTATCACTTGAGGCTCAGGACAACCAAAGTAGCTGTCATTATCAAAAGCCCTCCTAACAATAACCCCAACTAATACAATCTAATCGCCCAGTTGTTACTGGCTTTCTTGATTAGTAGTCTACCGCAACTTGACTGCAAAACTTTTTCTATATATAGAAGCTGACCAAACCAAAGTCATGTACAAATTTTTAGCCCCTCAACAGAACCCCACTATCAGAATACACCTGGGCACCCAGAAAAAATGTACATCCCACATTCGGACGCAGAAGGCGTTGACCTATTGCAAATATGGACAAAATGGGGTGTCCAAATGGACAGCGAACTTATGTACTAGAAGTATCCATAGGAAAAGAGAGGAACCCTCCATACACCAGACTATCAGTAAACGAATCAGGCAATATCTAAAAACAATGACCAAAGCTATCAAGAAATTTTACTCAATTTTACTCAAACCTTTACTCAAAGGAACACGGCCAGGTCCAATTTGTCGTTGAGACCAAGTGGACCCTGTGCATCCAAATTCAGGATCCAATTGGCCTCAATCTGAAGCAGACGCTTATGCTGATCTCCCCCGTTTTCTGAAGGATGCAGCCTTTCAATCCCAGCAAAGCGTAAAACACTTGCATCCCCATTGTGGGCCTCGGTGACGTGCTGTATAAGTCTGGGGGAACCTTTTTTCTTTAGAATCGACCCAAAATGTTCTCTGGCCCTGACAAAAAGTGGTCTAATGGTCTTACCCACGTAGAAACGCTTGCAGGGACACCAAATAGCATACACTACCCACTTGGTGCGGCAATTGATGAAAGAATTTATTTTGATCATTCGCCCTCCTATATCAATACAGGGGCCAACCCCGAGCTGGGGACACCAATTACAGTGCCCACATACAAAGTTCCCTTTCAATCGTTTCAGGCTCAACCAATTGTTCCCACCATCTACCTTCTTTATCCTTTTTTGCATCAACATGTCACCTAAATTTTTACACCTTCTATAGGTGACCACTGAGGTAGGGGAAATTTTTGTCAAGGTTTTGTCAGCTTCAACAACATGCCAATGCCTTCTTATAGCAGCTGCTATCCGTGAAAACATTGGGCCGTGTTTGAAATTAAAAAAGAATTTTTTAGATTGAGCATTGTCACTCTTGTGAGGAGGTCTACCAGGGTCGTGGGGGGGCCGATTAGTTGCTCGAAGGCGGGCTTTTTTCAAAACATGAGGAGGATATCCTCGTCGTAACAGATCGTGCTCTAGTCGATCTGCTTGCAAATCAAAGTTTTTTTCCACATTATTTATGCGTTTAAAACTCAGAAACTGACTGAACGGCAAGCCTGTTTTGGTGTGCTCAGGGTGGGCGCTGCGGTAGTGTAGTAGCGAGTTCGTGGCAGTAGGTTTCTTAAACACTGACCTAATTAATTTGTCATCTAGTAACTCAAGTTTTACATCCAGAAACTCTAATGACTTATCCCCGAAAATCGAGGTAAAAGCCATATTATACGAGTTCTGGTTAAGGTAAGCCACGAACTGATTAAACACCTCCTCATCGCCCTCCCATACAATTAGCACATCATCTACATATCTGATGTAATGTCTTATGAATTTCAAAGAGGGATTTTTTTGAGTAAACACATATTCTTCCTCAAAGGCAGCCAGAAAGAGGTTGGCCAGGGTGCACGCAACCGGAGTACCCATGGCCACTCCACCTCTCTGCGTATACCAATGATCGAGAAAGCTGAAGACATTATGAGTAAGAATGAGCTCAAGCGCTTCACACACAAAATCAGTCACATCTGTATTCACTTCGTTATTGGTCAGTAACCTTCTTACCACCGCCACAGCCAATGCTTGTGAGATCCTCGTATACAAACTCTCGATATCTATCGAGGCTAACCTATAGTTGTCACTCCAGTTTATCTGATCTATAATGTTTACAAAGTCATATGTATCTTTAGCTAAAGAAGGAACGGTGGCAAGATACGGGTGCAAGAACCAATCTAGAAACTGTGACAAAGGCTCAAAGAGAGAACCGATGGCCGACTCGATAGGCCTGCCTGGAGGGGCGGATAGGTCCTTATGGATCTTCGGGAGGTAATACCAATGTGGCCTCGTCGGGAACTCGGGATACAGCCTCTCGGCTTCTTTAATAGAGAGTATGTTCCTATGCACATAGGATCTTAAAAATGAAAATAATTTCTTTTGATACTGCAAGGTGGGATCTCCCGACAAGGCCACGTAGGTGTCCCTCCGATCTAACTGCCTAAATGCCTCCGCCAGGTAGGCTGCTCTGGGGAGCAAGACAATACTCCCACCTTTGTCCGCTTTTCGGAACACTACATCCGACCATTTCCTCATTTCTTTAATAGCATGGCTTTCACCTCGTGATAGGTTCCTAGGGGGGTCGGGGTAAACTAAGGCTCTTATATCTCGGTCTACCAGCTCAGAAAACAAATCTAAGTTATCTCCCTGAACAATGGGGGGCATAAAGGTAGACTTGACTCCGCCCGTAAAGGCGGATCTTGTCTCCCCTAAGCCAGCCGGAGCAACCTCTTGACTCTCGTTTATTCCCAACAATAGGGCTATGTCTGCCTGCGATTGTGCCCCCACATTCCCACCCGGAAAAAAACCAAGAGGACCAATGCTAACATTGCTCTTAAAGATTTTAGTGTGACTCTTAGCTGTATCAATAGAGCCCAGATTTTTCTGCATTTCAAAGTGCTTACAGAGTTGCAATTTCCTCACTGCTCTAAAGAGGTCAGCCCTAAATTCTGCGTAGTCGAAACTTTCCGCCACGCAGAATGTCAGGCCTTTCCGTAGAACAGAAAGCATATCAGAAGACAGTGCACGGTCCGTTAAATTAAAGATTTTCAAGTCTGCCTCATCTACTCCCGCCACGACACCTGTTTCCTCTTTTGGGGTGGTGGAGGGAACCTCTCTTCCTCTATGTCTGGATCTTCCTCCTCTTCTAGTTCTGCGCCTAAAGGGAGATCATGAGTACTAGAATTATTATCCGATATATCCGGGTCCTGATCAGTATCCAAAGTTAGCCCAGTCTTCCTGTTTTTCTTATTTTTTCTGTTGTATCCCTTTGGGGTTTTAGGGGGGACAGGAGTCTCTGGTATATTGGGTGGAGTTTTTGGTGTAGTAGGTTTTTTCGGAGTCTTATTTTTTCTGTTCCTTGGGGTATCGGGGGTCCTCCCCCAAGAAAACACCCGCCCGCTTTCATAGTCAAGTTTATCACGAAGGAACTTGTCCCTTTTTGCAATTTTGATTTCGTTTTGCATGGGCACTAGTTTTTCATCTAGTTTTTTCAGGAACAGACCCCATTTTTCTTTACTATATCTTTTTTGTAACTCTTGTCTGAGATTAATCAGTTCAGCAGTTACTTTAGCGTGTTCTGCCACATTCTGCTCCACTACAACTTTCAAAAAATTCATCGAGGAGTCGTGTTGAACCGCCTCCCATTTTTTGGCAAACAGAGGATCAGGATTCTGGGTGGCCATGGTTTTAGAAACTCTTAGGCCACGCGGTACTCTTGAGCAAGTCATGTACATCTTTAATGAAGTGACCGTCCAGAACAAACGTAGCTCTCTCTCAGCAAGGGTTGAAATTTTCTGTTCCAAGGTGTTAATACTTAGGACCGTAATGGTCTCCTTAGAGTTGCAGTCCGTAAAAAAGGCCTCGGCATCCTCCCTCCCTGTATCTGTGCAATGTCCCTGAAATAAAGGACACCGCTGATTCATCTTTAACCTGGTGAGTGCCGTCTGTTTTCTTCTGTTTGAATTTGGACTTCGTTATTTGACTGGCACCCCATGGACAAAGTGTTCTATGCCCACTGACAGCAGCAGTTTCAAGGCCTTTGTGGAGTGGTGCCCTAATCTGTTGTTTTGCAAAATTATTTGTAGCCTTCCATAATTCTGGGTAAACAACTTTGTTACAAGCATGTGATGCTCGTTCTAACTCAGCTGTGACAAGTAACAGGTGTTGGCAATATGAAAATTACATATGACATCAAATAAAAAGGGGAGAAGTTGACTCACTCTTTGCATTGTTTGTCTGTGTGTGTTGGCTAAGCATGGAAAATAGAAAGAAGAAAATCGTCTGAGAACTTGAGAACTAAAATTTTTGAAAAATATCAACAATCTCAAAGTTACAAGACCATCTCCAGAGATCTTCATCTTCATTTTTCTACAGTATAAGAAGTTTGCAACCCATGGCACTGTAGCTAATTTCCTTGTACATGGATGGCAGACAAAAATTGATGAAAGGATGCCACAAAGGATAGTATGGATGGTAGATTAGCAGCCCCAATCAAGTTCCAAAGAAATTTAACTACTGTCCTGCATGCTAAGGGTGCATCAGTAATAGCACAAACTATCCATCGACATTTAAATAAAATGAAATGCTATGGTAGGAGACCAAGGAACTGCAAACACAGAGACATAAAAAAGCTAGACTGAAGTTTGCCAAAATGTATGTAAGGCTGCTTTCACATAACGATTTTCGGATTTCCGATGCTGTCCGATCAAAATCGGACAGCATCGGATCCGAATTTGGCCCCCATGCATCCCTATGGTCATCGGACCGAATCGGATGTGCACTAAATGCCATCCGATTCTGTCCGATCCGATTCTGTCCGATTTTATTATCGGTGCAAAAATCGGAGCTTGCTCCGATTTTTGCACCGAAAATAAAATCTGACAGATTCGGATCGGACCAGATCGGATGGCATTTAGTGCACATCCGATCCGACCCGATCCCTATAACATGGGGCCCTATGGAGAAGGGTCCGAGGAAAACATCTATGTCTCCTCGGACCCCGTTTTACTGTACTGAGCATGCTCAGTACAGTAAAACTGCTCCTAACTAGGAGCACAAGAGTTAAAAAAAAAAAAAAAAAGTTATTCTCACCTCCCCCCGAGCCCCCGCCGTCTTCCGCCATCTTCTTGGAGGCTCCCGGTGGCTCTCGCAGGCTGCCGGTGTCAGCAGAGCGCTTCCTCTGCCTTATAGGACCTGCCGTGATGTCACAGTCATGTGACCGCGGGTTACCATGGTGAACCCGCGGTCACGTGACTGTGACATCACCGCAGGTCCTGTGTACAGCAGAGGAAGCGCTCTGCTGACACCGGCAGCCTGCGAGAGCCACCGGGAGCCTCCAAGAAGATGGCGGAAGACGGCGGGGGCTCGGGGGGAGGTGAGAATAAGGTTTTTTTTTTTTCTTTTACACCCCGGAGGCACCGATTTTATGCCGGAATCGGGTGCCTATTTGGCACCCGATTCCAGGCATCAGAAGGGAGCCGATGCTGTCCGATTTATATCGGACAGCATCGGCTCCCTAAAAATCGTAATGTGAAAGTAGCCTAAGCTGAAATTCGTCTGGAAAAAATTTTGTGGAGAGATGAAGCCAAGATATGATTTTTTGGGAAGGCATTTAATTTTACTGTTTACCAAAAATGGAATGAAGCCTACAAAGAAAAGAACACAGTACCTACAGTCAAATATTGTGGAGGTTCACATATATTTGGGGTAGTTTTGCTGCCTCTGTCACTGGGTGTCTTGACTGTGTGCAAGGCATCATGAAATCTAAACATTACCAAGACATTTTGGGTTGTAATATACTGCCCAGTATGAGAAAGCTGGGTTTGCTTTTTAGGTCATTGGTCTTCCAGCAGGACAATTACCCCAAATATACTTCAAAAAGCACTCAGAAATGAATAGAAACAACACAAAATTCTGGAGAGTCCTGAAGTGATACTTCAAATATGAGAGACCTAGAGCAGTTTGCTATAGAAGAGTTTCTCCAAAATTCCAGTTGAGAAGTGAAAGAAGCTGCTTGTAGTATACCAAACATTTTGCACAACTCACAATTGCATAAAAATGTGACGACGTTTTTACTCCAATCCCCACCGTGCAGAGCATGGGACAGGGCACAGTCAAAAGTGGTATAAATATGACAAAAATGAATACATTTAGCTTACTTTACTCCAGCACTCCCTTCATTAATACACAGTCCAGAGTGTGCTTAGTTTACCATATAGTTCCAGTTAATATAAAGCTTCATATAAAGCTTTGTCTAATGGCATGGTCTGTTGACATACAGCAGCAGAGTAGATATAACTTGATGTAGTTTTATTGAAAAACCATTAATTTCAGTGTCACGCGTTTTTTTCTTGTATTTGTTACATGGATGACACACGGACAGCACACGTACCGGAGACAGTTACACAGGTATTACACACAGATGACACATACATAAACATGGATGGCTGCTGGATGATCAAAAAGAAACTTGCCACATGTACATTTTTTCAACAGACATGTGAAGGGGGCCTTAATAAAGTGCTGAGTGCTTGCAGATTACAAAAGTGCAAAGTGCAAACATTAAGAAAATAGGAAAAAGAAATACAGATGTAGCAAATTTAACTAAACAAACAATGCACCATTTTGATGTCTTGTCATAAAATGTTATCTCACTTAAAAAACTAAAATCACTTTACAGTGTAAAATCCACTGAGCAAAGTCAAATTAGTTGTCAAGTTTTATTTTTCCTTCCTGTAAAATCTCAGAGTAATAAAAAGAGGAGCTCTCTGAGGCTCCCTTACTGTCAGGTCAATCAGGAAATTGACCAAGGATAAGTAACTGTGGCCGAAGCTGCCCAGCTAAGTGCTGATTATTGAGGTGCTCACAGTGAGGGTGGCATCAGTTTCAAGCCAGGAATATATATATGAATATACATATATATATATATATATATATATATATATACCAACTGTAGAGCATGGTGTTGCTAGGCAAAGTAAACAGGCCTCCTGCTGTATCCTGGGGACTGTGTGCTGCCTTCTGCTGTATACTGGGGACTGTGTGCGGTATACTCCTGCTGTATACTGGGGGCTAAGAGCAGCCTAGTTTCCCAGGATGATAACTGTGATTATAAGAATTACTATTTTGCATAACAGAATGTTAACCTATAATATTCATTTGAATATTATAATAATTCACTATTCGAGTCATGTCCCTGTATTTTTACGGTATTTGTTTCTCCTGAGCTCTGCATGTGGATTTCCATTGTGGATTTGCACATATAAAGGAGGCAGAGCTATGGGGGGTTAGGGCTATGGAGCGGATGGGGCTATGTTGAGGGGCAGAGCTATGTGGAGGGTGGAACTTGGAACTATGAAAGGGTGGGATTATGTTGAGGGGTGGAGCTATGAGGGATGGGGGTATATGGAGAATGGAGCTACTGTATGAATGGGGGAAAGGCTATGTGGAGGGGCGGTGCTATGAGGTGGTGAGGTTATGTGGAGGGGCGGAGCTGTACCATACACACATAGTTACACACATACATACTGTACATACACTCAGCTTTATATATTAGATGTGTACATATATATATATATATATATATTTTATATATACAGTGCAGACCAAATGTTTGGACACACCTCATTCAAAGAGTTTCTGTATTTTCATGACTATGAAAATGTAGATTCAGACTGAAGGCATCAAAACTAAGAATTAACACATGTGGAATAATATACTTATCAAAAAAGTGTGAATCAACTGAAAATATGTCTTATATTCTAGGTTCTTCAAAGTAGCCACCTTTTTCTTTGATTACTGCTTTGCACACTCTTGGCATTCTCTTGATAAGCTTCAAGAGGTAGTCACCGGAAATGGTTTTCCAACAGTCTTGAAAGAGTTCCCAGAGATGCTTAGCATGGAGTTATGGCTCCATATGTCAGCTTTTTAGCCACAAATTTGGATTTTATCAAACTTTGAGTGACGAGCGGCACGGGTTAACGTCGTTTGATCGAGCTCAAATTTTGGCTATCTCAATATCTGGAAAGGGGAATCGTTTTTTGGGGTCCAGACTAACAAGATTCTGACATTTTTTCCCCCCCATATGAGATCCGGTCACTCTAATGACCACACTGCCGTTGCAGTGGATATAATTGTGATCTTTATTTGTCAAAGTGTTTTGTAGTCCAACTTCATCAGGATAAAAATCAGTTCTCTAAGTGATTTTTGTCCTGGTGAAGAAGTTGGACTTCGAAATGCGTTGACAAATAAATATCACAATTAAATCCATTGTCACGGCAATGTGGTCAATTAACCCTTTCCTACCATTTTATTCATCATTATTCTTGATCTTATCCGATTTTTTGGTAGGGCTCTCAACTTCACTTTTTATTTCTTCTGGGCAGCCTATCAATAAATCTTAGATAATAGTTTTTATGGACACATTAGACAACCATAATAAACCATCAGTGGTGCTTTCAATTTGGAAAGCACCAGGGGGTTACAAGTCCTCTTTAAGGAATGAAGGGGTTACTGGCTAAGAGCGCTGGGGGGCACAAATAAGGAGATTACTTATGGGTTAACACGTTTATTTACCACAACGCATTTCCACAACGGATTGTTGTCTTCCTCAGGTAAATCTACCTGAGGAAGGCAACAATCCGTTTGGAAATGCGTTGTGATAAATAAACATGTTAATCCATAAATAATCTCCATATTTGTGATCCCCAGCTCTCTTAGCCAGCAACCCTTTCTTTTCTTAAATCTGCACAACCACCCTTCTGGGGTGTTGTTACTGGAGCTGCAGATAGGCACCGATAATTTTAGCCAAGCGTCTCCGTACTGATAAGACCTGTGGTGATGTCAGACCCTGTGACCAGTGACTCATGAGTCACGTGACCGTGTTCCATCCAATCAGACCAAGCCAGGAGCTGGTCAGGCAGCCGGCAGGAGCTGTGTCAGAGTGGAGCCGATGCATGGAATTCTTTTGAGCCATACGCTACACTGAAGTTGTGTGGAGGCGCACAACCATCACAGGTGAGAGGCGACCCCTCATTCACCCTTTTATTTGCCCCATTAGACCACCAGGTGCTCCCTATGGGAGCGCTTTTATCTTTTGTGTATTGAGGTCCTCTTTAAGTTAATTGAGCCCCCAGAGACCATGTGTGGTAATAGGACTCTGTGGCCTTCATGGTAATAATAATAATCATTTTATTCAAATAGCGACAACATATTACACAGCACTTTATAATTCAGAGTAATAGTGGGATATCAGAGGTTATGAAACCAAATAAGCCCATGCACAAAAATGTGTCTCAAGCAGGAAAAAAACCCTAAAATTTACAAAGTTACAAGTCTGATAAAATGGGGGCACAAATCAAAACTGCTTTAATAATGATGGAGAGTCTAATCATGAGCAAATGCATTTGCCAAAAGTAAACACACCATTTATTGTAATATTGGTGCAACCTATGCAGCTGTTGGTGACAAGAGGTGAGGGGGCCACTAACATCTCCAAAGCAGCTGGAATTGTGCATTATTATGAGCTATTGAACTGCAAGGGGCCCATATGTTGTTCTTGCACAAGAGCCCTTTTCTGTCTGAGTCTGCTCCTGATATTATATAATGCATTGTATGTTTCTCTAAAAGTCAAATAAACAATATAGGACCTTTTCATTTTTTATTTCTCAAGGATGTAAAATTAAACAACTTACAATTATCGATTGGGTTCTTTTTTAAGCCACCATTCACACTATTATTTTTGGTACAACAGTAGATTTGTATCAATGCCTAAAACACTGCTGATATTCAAATCTCTTCAACATGCTGTCACTGCCAGAGGCATGAATTCGGTTTTTGTCAGTTTCAGCTTTATGTATGTGATCTTATTTGGAACATGAGTGCACTCCGAGAAGCAATGGTTTAATTCATCAAAGTCTTTTAGATCTCTGACAGATACAAATTCAGTTATACCTCTTCAGGCAAGGAATATATGCAGGGTATTAGAAACTGTTACTGACACGAGGAGCTTAGAGCTAAGCAAATACTTCTAAAGCACTATATATTTAAGATGTTGATTTAAGTCTAATGGACCCTTATCTTGTCTAATCCATAAACATGACCTTGATAGATTTCCTTAGCTTTGCTGAGCCTGTGTCTTATCTCTTGTGTATAAGGCTATGCTATACATAAATTATTACAAATAAAATCTTTGCCTGCAACACATATTATTTACAAGCTGTCACAATGAATTACGATAAACTTCTTATCTATTTCTATTTGTGCTGAATTACCTATTTTACCATTACCTTACAAAGCACTTTACTTTTGGTCAGTTTTACAGTTATGTAGACATAAACTATATAGTAGACCAGTTTGTAGTGATTGGGCTAGCTACAGACTGCTACATTTTTTGGTGATTTTTTTTGTGCTAGGTTTTCTCATGGAGTTTTCAATGGCCACTGCACAGGTAATATACATCACAACACATGAACAACTCAAGTCAACTAGAGTGAAAGCAACTGTTGACTTGTTAGTCTTTTGCTGAGAAATTGGGAGGATACCCATCTGACCTTTACATGATCTAAAAGCCCTAATGCAAATTAGATAAAAGTCATTGGAAACCGCCTCCCAATTTTAGAAGAGCTATGAATGGTGGAAGTCCTGATTGATGACATTTGAGAAGAAAAGGATTAGGCTTCTTGGAGTTGAATGCCCAATATCTTATTCTCCCAGAAGATTGTGCAATATGGGGAGTCAGGAAAGAATAATCAAAACAAATGTTTAGATCCATTTACACTGACAGACTGCGCCCAGTAAACTGCATATAGGCTACATACAAGTTGACCGTGGTCCTTTATGGCTTGTTCAGACATCCTGACCACACCTATGTGAAAAAAAAAAATTGCTACAAATGTTTTGGGTGCATGATAAATCATGTGATTGGCAGCATATGTTTTGTTTATACAGGACAATATGCTACCGAGAGCGATGATTTTTAGATAAGCCTAAAAATTATCTCATGCAACAAACAAGTATTGTGGTTGGCCTATTTAGATATGCCATCACCTGGGAAACAAGAGTTTTGAAAAACAAAGATTCCTAGCAAGATTTGTCTGAAGATGGTCATGTTGAAGGGTTATGTACAGATTTCATGAGACAAACCAATTAAAGTGCAACTCTGTCAAAATCAATATGACTGTACATTAGAGATGATCAGTTTGATTTTATTTATATATCTGTTTTACCAGTTAAATTTTACATCACAGCACTAATACATTTCCCTGTAGCTGATATTGAGCTTTTGGCTGCGTATCTACCTAGCATTTCTTATTATATGATTTTTTTGGTGAAAGAATCGAAAACACAAATGATTGTGTGTATATGTTTTTGCCCTTCTGTTTTACTAGTCCAATTTGACAACAATACGCGCTGAAACTTTACTACAACCTGCTGCAACATTTTGCCTTCTGCACTTGTACCTACCCGAGTAGTATTTCTTCTTTCGTCATTTTTGGAATGGATGAATTATTAGGGTTGAGAAGATTGTCAAAAGGTAATTAAAGTGTATTAGAAAATGTATTGTAAAAGAAGAAGTGTCAATGCCCATGTCTGGTGTAGTGTAAAAGAAAAAAATCCACACTACATCTGAGAATGTGTTAGCCAAAGTTAGCAATAGTAGAAGCACAACAACCAATGGGACCATCCAAGCAGAGTTACTACCAAACACAGTCCACCTTGGCCTCCTTTACCTTTGGAAAGTGTATTAATGGGGAACATACTGACGGTATATTATGGAATCTATGGTACAGCTCTTGTCTCAGGCATAACAAGGATATGTCACCTCTAAGGGCCCCTTTACAAGCGGCTACATTTCTAGGGTGGCTACAGGTAACTTACTGGTTGCAGTGAAATCATGGAGACAAGGTTCTATCTTGTTGCTGTGTACAAATGGAATAATCTCTCCATGATTTCACTGCAACCAGTAAGTTACCTGTAGCCACCCTAGAAATGTAGCTGCGTGTAAAGGGACCCTAAGGGTGTTTCACATTGCAGTCTATCGCCCATTCGATGGTCCCTACGAGGCTTATATCCACACCCCCTGAAAAACGAAATTTAGATGAATGCCCATTAGTCTTTGACTTTAATGGTGCAGATGGAGTCATTCAGGTATTATTAAATGGGCTGCTACTATCATGATCTCATACATTTTTAAGGTGAGAACACTTTGGCATTGCTATGGTTGTGTTTGTATTAAAGAGATTTTAAAAGGGTTGAATTCAATGCTAGGAGACCTCAGATGGTTATCCACATCTTTACATGGCAAATGGAATAGCTGTGAATTGCAAAAATTGCCAAACCTGAGGAATTCAAATTTTAAAAACAATGATCCTTTCTACTGTGCATGTAAACTTTCCATCCTTAAATGCATTTTTCACTAAGTATACATTTCTCTCTAGGCATGTGTCAAACTTGGCCAAATGTGTAATATTCGTGTAGATTAATATCTCATTGACTCGCTGGTTTTATGTCTCTAAATTATGTTGTTTGTATAATATAACCTTTAAAATGGGTAACAGAAGGGAATCGATAAGTGATTTGAGCATTTCCCCTCAAAGAAAATAATTGTTACTTTTATTTATTTTTGAAATGTTGCCTTACAAACTTATATGTATGTTCATATGATACTTTAACCAATTTCTAGAATGCAGTACCCTGTGGCTAAGTATTATATGAAGAATGGATTCCTTTGCTCATCTACTCTTGTTTTCAAATATCTTGGCAAACGCAAACAGGCTTCTTTGTTGCCCTACAGGCAAAGAGCCCTGCGGCAAGTGAATGTCATACCAGCCCTTCTATGGGTGATTCAAATATATATATATGTAGGTGTGTATGTCACTTCTTAGTTATTCAGAAGCCCTTTTAAAATCTAATATTCATATTGCAAGTTATAAAAACATGCATTCCCAGCACTTCTCTGCTTCTCATCTCCTTGTGTCCTTTTATCTCTTTTATGTTTAAATTTGAGCTGAAAGACTTCATCATTGACTTGTGGCACATAACAGCTTCAAGCAGTATCTCCTTGTCACTACTGTGTACTCCCATATGAATAACACGGCTGAATGAGATGATCAAAAACAAGGTCGCTTAACAAAGCAAAATATATCCCTGGCCACAGAAATAAAACAACTGAAAAAGATAAAGGTTCAGACACAGCAAAGCTGAGCGAGCGTCTCTCCGGACCTGTAGCTCTAATATGCCTGAAGCTTCCAGATACGTTACAATCATAGGCAGGTGACATGTTTCGACTATAGTATAACAAGGCATTCTCACCTTTGGCATGGGAATTACAATTACCAACTTCTAATAAAGTCTTGTAAGAGCAACCGCAGCTTGTATTAGTGGTAACACTACATCAATAATGTAAATGGGTCACCCCAGTGTAGCTTTCGAACATGTTGAAAGAATAAAGGCAGCTCTTTATTGGGTGCATTGGCTTTAGTGATCGATTATTACTGATTATTCCTACTCTGAATATGGCTGGGGTCACACTTGGCATGAGTTTTTCTAGTGACTTAAAAAAATGCATGCGTTTTTCCATGCGTTTTTTCATGTCATCATGAGTTTTTTTAACATGTGTGATAGCACCCTGCGTTTTTGCATGCGTTTTTAAAAACGCACCAAAAAATAACGCATGCGTTTTTTTAACATGGGGCCCTATGGAAAACGTATGCAAAAACGCATGGTACATAGTACCATTTAGTACCATCCAAAAACGCATGCATTTTTTTAACATGGGCTCCTATGGAAAACGCATGCGTTTTTGGATGGTACTAAATGGTACCAATGTACCATGCGTTTTTGCATGCGTTTTTGATGTCAGCTAATCACATAATAGCAAAAACGCACACAAAAACGCATGGTACTGTCACACATGCGTTTTTGCTATTTAGACATGCGTTTTTGCTATTAGGGCATGCGTTTTTTTAACATGGGGGCCTATGGGTGCGTTTTTACATACTTTTTTTTAAAAACGCAGGTCTCCAAAAACTCATGAAAAAAACGCAAGTGTGACCCCAGCCTATGTATGAACACGAAAGATGAGCAAGCTACTTCAAGTTCCGTTTAAATTTCACCAAAAATATCAGAATAATTAAAACCTGAATTTTATTAAAATTAATTAACACGTCCAGCAAAATATGGACCAGTCAGCTGCTAATTTGATGGATCCAAAGGGGGCTGGGAGGGAGTTAAGAAAATGAATGCTTACCTGACCCACACCTGTCGTAATTGGTATAGTCTATCATTGGGCCATGGGTGTCAGGGGACACAAAAGATGTTCAATGTTGGTGGATACTGAAGATAGCCAAGTAAAGACCACACAGAACCTGATTGAATAAGATGACCTTAAGGCCACATGCACACGTTGAGTATTTGATGAGTTTTTTTACCTCAGGATTTGTAGACAAAACCAGGAGTGGAGCAATCAGAGGAAAAGTCTAATAGAAACACATCACCACTTCTGTATTTAATTATCCACTCCTGGTTTTGTCTACAAATCCTGAGGTAAAAAACTCATCAAATACTCAGTGTGTGCACGTGGCCTAACGGGGCCTTGAAACCAAAGGGGTGATAATCAAGTAAGTAGAATTTTTTTTTGTTTATTTTTTATGTGTATATTATATTCTCAGGTCTGGATAAAATTTGTCCAATTCACTCATTACTAATGAATACCACCATTTGTAGTTCAGATGGTCTTTTTAAAGTTTTGTTTGAAATTTGCTGAAATATACAAATACATTGAAATTAAAATCCTGGACGAAAAAATTTGGTGGCCTTTTGAAAGACATTTTTTGAAATGTTTTCTAGCATTTCAGTGCTATATCTTTTCAGGTTTGGGTTGCCTTTGTAATATCCTCATTTAGGTAATTAGTCTGGATTGTGTGCCAAATTCACTGAATCTGTTTGCATCAAGCGTCCTAATCATTTGAATGAGAAAATGAGCCTAAAATGTACAGTACATTTTTCCCCTTGTTTTTAAGGTGTGTTAGAAAAGACATAATGCCATTTCTGTGGTGATTTTTCCACACAAAAACTAATTTTAGCAAGGTTTTTGATGTGTATTTTAGTGAGGATGTTGCTGGAGAAATGCAGTAAAAAACAAACTCTATTGCTAAATCATGTTTAATAAATAATTAAAAATGCATTAAAAAACATACTGGGAAAAAAATATCTTAATATCCCACCAGTTCACCTTAACTTCATTGCTACTACAGTGTAGTTCTCTGTCTCAAACGTCTAAAAGCTGAAGGGGGAAAAAAAGCCTTAGATAAAGGGGTTTGCCCATTAGCAAAGTAAATTTAAATCAATATATCTTGGAATAATAATAATTTTTACAATTGAATGTATTATGTTATGAGATAATCTTATAAATATGTCCCTGCTATGTACTGACTAAACGTAAAGTCACACTAACAAGTGACTCGCAATGCGAGGAAATCTTGCATTTCAATTGTGGCGATGTTAGACAATCAGGCAGCTTGAAGCTTCAAATTTTTCCTCAGCCTTATACAGGCCAAGGAAAAAGTCATAACATGCTGCAATTGTCTGCGAGTCTCAGATCACTCACACCCATACAAGTCTATGTGTGTGAGTTAAACATCGCACTGCACTGGCACACAAGCGAGTGCAGTGTCATATAAACTGAGGCTCGCAATGATGGAGATTAATCTCTCCTGCTCATCCACAGTTGTTATCTATTCACAGGATCTGATCATATTTGCCTTACACCTGGATCACGCTTGCATCAGAACCTGAGTCGAGGGTCATTAGCATAATGCACTGTGTCCATATTCTCTTTTCCTTCCTCCCCTGCCCAGTAGATGTGCTAGAATCAGACCTTATTCCTGTACAGTCAGACACATCCATTACACAGTACATAGCAGGGACACATATATAAAATAATCTTAGGACAGGAGATGTGATATGATCAGACCATGTCCCTGTACAGTCAAACATATCCATTACACTGTACATAGCAGGGACACGTATATAAGATTATCTCAGCACTGGAGATGTGGTATGATCAGACCATGCCTTGTATGGTCACACACATCCATTAAACAGTACATAGCAGGGACACATATATAAGATTATCTCAGCACAGGAGATGTGGTATGATCAGACCATGTCCCTGTACGGTCAGACACAGCCATTACACAGTACATAGCAGGGGGCACATATATAAGATTATCTCAGCACAGGAGATATGTTATGATCAGACCATGTCCCTGTATGGTCAGACACATCCATTACACAGTACATAGCAGGGACACATATATAAGATTATTTCAGCAAATTAAAAAAAAACACGTCCAATTGTGGATCCTATTATTCCACGATCTATTGATTAAAATCAACTTTAAAATTATTTTATCATGGATAACCCCTTTAAGCTTAAGGGTGGTTTCATATCTACTTGCTATATTATAGCCACAAGTCCCAGACTAATCACAAGAATATGTATAATGATCAAAGTGTATAATGATCCAGCATTATAAGAATCTAAGATGTCATTCATTTGACTTATAAAACCAGGGTGTAAAATTGACCTTACTATAGTTTAATTTGTCATAGCAATAAAACCTAAATACGGTGTAAGAAAACCCTTGCATTTTGATGAGCTATCCCTCGAAGCAATCCATATAGTGGATTTAGGGAATGGCTATATAGCTACAGAAGATTAATTTCTTTTGTCCATAAGAAATAGAAGTAATGAATACACCAATAAGATTTTCTCGTCACATGTAGAATTTATTCATATCCTAGATTACTAAAATACTTACTTTTAAGTGAATGTGAAAACCTATCAAACCCAGGAGTATACAGTAAAAACTATACACAGCATTTTGTTCATCTTGTGTCTCATGGTCTGGTAACTTCAACAGTTGAGTTTTGCTTTTTGGTAGGAGTAATGCACGCCAAAGAATAAGTATAAAAGCTTGTTCACTCGAGCGTATAAATCAGAAGAGTACTATCCGATTCTTTATCAGATAGCACTCGGACCAATGCTATTAGATGGGGCATTGCTGATGATTGACTTTTTTTAATGACAGAATCTGTCTGTGAAAAATATCGCAACATGATGAAATCGAATGGATATGACCAAAAAATCGGATGCCATATAGAGCTAGAGAATAACATTTTTACAGATAGATTACAATTCTGCATTAAAAGGAAACTGTTAATGATAGCTACCGTAAGTGAAAAAACGTATTGCACACAGATAGCACTCAAAAGAGCAACAGACTTAATTGGTGCATGTAGTATGATGCACCCACTGATCTTCTCCCTTGACTCTCACAAGGTGGCTTTGACTTGCTGACATTCCTAGTCTGCCCTCCCCAAAGTTGTCTTTGATCAATGGCAGATCTATAGAAATTATATTGATGTAAGGCTCAGGCCAAAGAGATTGATTTTATGTGGGAAATCAAATGAGTTGTCCTTTATGTCTTAACCTTGGAGCCAAGGAACCAAGAGCATTTGTATTTTAATTTCAAATTATTACATACCATGAGATCCAAGGCATTGAAACACCTTCTATATAAAATAATGATCTTTATTTTTCCCATCATAAACTGAAGAAAAATACAAAATAAACACAAAGATTCAGCCAAATGCAGGGCTTTTATCAAGCCACTTTACAATAAAGGTCCTGCATTGTCTGAAATATTGCAAGTTTTTGTATTTTTCTTTGGTGTATGCTGGAACCAAAAAAGATACTTCTTTGATTTAGAAGGAGTTTCGGTGCCTTGGATCTTGTATTTACCAGAGCTTTGGAGATGGAGTCGTGGACTCTGTGCCCATTTTGGTGAAGTTGGAGTAAAAGTTAGTAGAAAATGGACTCCTAAAATGTATAATAGACTGGGTACAGTAGTTCAATGCAGTATGTGCTGAATATTATTATTATGAATTATTATTATGTTCTATCTAAATAGTTTGATTATTGTATCACTATAATGACTAAAAGCCTGATGTTACCATTGCCCTACAATAAATGTATTACTTGAAACTGAGAAATGTTGGAGTCGGAGTCAGGGAAATTGAGGAGTCAGAGTAGTGGTTTGGCTAACCGACTACACAGCCCTGGTATTTACTGCAATGTTTTTGGCCAAATGGAGGGTTTACCAAGTGGCATGATCAGTGTAATAGTGCATTGAATACAGCTGTATACATAATCATAAATTTGGTATTACTATTTGCTGTGACTACCTTGTGCGCTGAGCCAGAAGCCAGTAACAGACAACTGTTTTAGACACACTTTCCTAGTTACATCAGAGTTTGACTGAGGAAACTCTGAAAGGGCTGGAGCAGTGACCCTGAACGGCCTCTCCCTCTCTGGATGGGGAGCCTGGAGCTGCACAAAAACACAATCAGCTGACACTCCCATCCAGATAGGGAGAAGCCTTTCAGGGTCACTGCTCCAGCCCTTTCAGAGTCTCCTCAGTCAAACTCTGATGAGTGTGTCCAAGCCCTTACACTATTGCTGGTTGAAAAGCATATTATTATGTTTCTTTTCTTTTTTTAAAGTATATGTTGCTACTGAGGTTATGCTGCTTGATTCACTATTAAGTCTGGCTAAATCATCTCTTTATTGGTTCCAATAACCCAGCGAGATAGTAGCAGCAGATGGCAGATAAAATGGTTGGCTGCAATTAATATATACTTTATATACTGTAATTTTATAAATGACCCCATTTTACTGTCTTGTAAAATAGCTCTCGCCAATAACATGTTAGCAGACTGGATCATTCATTCACATTGAAGCATCCATTTTCAAGTGTCCGTGTGCTTCAAAATGATTTGCACATAGATGGTATAAATTGGCCGGTAACTTCGCTTTTCCTAGTATCATACTTTTAAAGGAAAAAGCCTTTGAGCAAGTAATATCATCATGGCAGCTTGAATTACAGATCTTTTTGTCGGAACGTTCTCAGCCTGACTTTTAATTGGGTTAAGATGAGATTTGTACTCAAGAGATGAAGTTATTTAATTAATTGAAAACATATTGCCAAAAGTGTCAAGTCATAAAAAGGTGCTTGAATCAAACGTGCAAAAGATCATTATCTACGATTATTTTTACAAGCGCTCTGCATTGTTGTCAGGATGCCAGTGGCTTTTACACTGATGTGAAGTGTGAATGTACTTTAAAGAATTAACCCACAAAGAAAAAAAACGAACGGCTTCAATCTTAATTCATTTGTTCAGGCTTAGATGCTAAGAAGTCAAAGTGATATATGTATGGAAGATTGTTAACAGACTGCGACGATAGACAGCCACGAGCTCATATGGATTAATAGCTGTCACTGTTATTATCTCTAAAGGATGTATAAAAAACATGGCCACACAAATCAACTCAAAGATCAAGTTCAGTTGAGTGAAAGGTATTGTTTCCTTTACACATAACTCAACTGAGACATTTTTCTGACTAAAATGAAAATAGAAGAATGTTTTGACACAGAGTTAGTGTCTTCATATTTCTCCGACAGAAAGATGCAATAAATATCAGGGACATTTTGTTGTGAACAGATATGTTAGGAGTAAAAAAGACAGCAATGCTAATGTATACCAGTGCGAATCCCCTACCCTATACACTGTACGGAGAATTAGGAAACAATCTATATGCAATGATAAGTGTTCATTATAGAGAACCTGTCATGTGAACTTGTGACAATGATAAGTGTTCATTATAGAGAACCTGTCATGTCAACTTGTGATATTAAATGCCCCCAATGTGTGATGCAACGGGCATCACTAACATGGTTTTCTGAAAACAAAACTCCATATATTTATTTTAAAAAAGACTTTATATGCTGAGGTGACTGCACACATACCTGTCTTCAGTCACAGAGGTGGCACTTTTGCTTACTGTCACTCAAGTTCATTCATATTTTTTAATATCACAATGTATTGTAATTGACTGACATCACTGCAGGACCTGTAGTAATGTCACGACCATGTGACCGTAGTGAGCGGAGCTAAGCCCACCGGGTCCTTCACTTCAAACCTGCTAAGCTCAAGTTCCCTTTAAATGATTAAGGAGGAAATAATTATCAAATTAGTATAATGTTTTACAAAATTATAATATCACAGAAAATACATATTGGGTATTTAATAACCAACCATATTTTGAAATGTAAACCTTATTATTAGATGTATTGGATTAGGTATCACAACTTCCCTCATAAAACAGTATGTTTTGGTAGCAGTTCTTTGAGAAGTGTAGAAATTGTCATTTTAGTTGTAGACTCTCAGGACCTGGATCCGGCTTATAATCAGTAGATATTTTGCTGAAAGTGTTTTGTGTTTGTCAATATCGGTAAATTATTCAATAGTCTACTAAAGTATGGTACTTTCGTTGAATGCCCATAAGAAAGGTAGAAGAATCCCCAAAGAGGCTGTTCCCTTTTAGTTAAGATCCTATCAAGTTTGTTATAAAACAACAAACAGCACTGTACTCACTTTCCCTGGGTCCACTGACAAGTCTTCGCCCGTGCACCGAGTGTGTGAAATTGGCTGTGGCACTAATGTCACTCAATGTGGCAGTCAATCAGTGAGTTCAGTGTTCCTGCCAGTGTAGATGGAATGTCCCATCAGAGGCGCTGTGATTGTTAATTGGTTGAGGCTTTGTCGATGTGATGCCAGCACCACAGACAGTGCCAGACACCGGTCAATGTGGAAACTCGATAATGGACCCATGAAATTAGTTGAGCATAGTGTAGATCATTGTTTTGTAAGAAGCTGTGCAGCTGAGATATAGACTTAATTGATAGGGAACATCCCCTTTAATTTTTTGAGGCTTGTGACTTGAGCAGGTAATTGGGATTATAATGATCATCATTTTTCGGCTCACAGTAAATATGTTTAAGAAGTTCATATTTATATATATTAAGGTACAAGTATGTATTAGTTAGAGTTTTTAAGCCAACTTTATGGTTTCTAATTTGTCCAGAAAATTGCAAATAACTTGCATAAAACATTTAACTGGGAATACATTTCAGATCTAAGCCTTCTGTATTGAGTTTGCATAGCTTTGTCCAAATGTATTGCACTGTAAATTATTGTAAATCCACAAGTATTCTGCAACATTTATTAATACCCAAACCTGAGATTATAACTGGAACTGTAAAATTCTATTAGATTCACTTGCAAACCTGACCAATACAACACTTTGTTACTAGATGTATAAATTGTATCACTTGTAAACTTTAACAAGTTGGCAATTATTTAATTCCTTTGTATAAATGCACTTTCCCATCCTTGTTGTTTAGACTTTAAGTTGCTTGCTTTGGAACATCCATCTATAAATACTCTAGGCAAAAATGACCCATAGGCTACAAGAAATGTATTGTATGCTGGAGGATTCAGCGTGTCCATACGTTATGTAAATAATCCTAGTGGGCCGATATTGACTTTCAGGATTGCTTCATCCAATAGGTGTCACTAGGGCTCCTGCTCTCTTTCACTCTGAAGAGACTAATTTGCATATGATTTTAAAGGAATCTGTCACTAGCGTTTTGTCAGAGATCAATATGATATCTAGACAGAGAATCAGATTCCAGTTTTGTATCACTTACTGGGCTCCTTGTTGTAGTTTTTTATAAAAACACAGTAGAAAATAATCACAAGATGACCATGAAACCTATTGCCATGCACTCCAATTCAGAAGTCAGGAAGGAATTTCCTTCCTTTGGATCAACATGTTAGGCTATGGGTTGAACTAGATGGACTCAAAGTCTTCCTTCAACCTTAAAAACTATGTTACTATGTTACTATGTTATATTCAGAATATTAATGAGTTCTGTATAATCCAAATGCCTCATCCATTCCCAATGATTGACAGTTTTCTGCCTATGCACAGTGCACACAATCAGCGATATGGGCTGAGTTATACAAAGCTCAGCCCTCAGAGAACTGGCAGATTTGCTGCTGATAAAAACATACTTTATCAAAGTGACAGCCAGTAGCTCATCAAGGTTAGGGTCACACTTGTGTCAGCCCTTGCGGCTGACCCTAGCGCTAAAAATGTAGAAATTTTAGCGGCAGCTAAAATTGAAAGCGCACTTCCTGCTGCTTTGTGTGGAGCCACTGCTAAGGTAAAAAGCAGGTTTCTATGGGCTGCAATCTCTGGCAGCTAAATTCTAAGTTATTAGCCCTTGCGTCAGCCGCAAGGGCTGACACAAGTGTGACCCTAGCCTAAGTGATATATCTCAGGAATCAGGATTTTTTTCTGTGCTGCCCAGTTCCCTAACAGATTACAGCTGACCGCTAGATCCAGAGCAGCAAGATACTTGTGGTCAGCAATTCTTCTAAAGAAAAATTATCCAAATCCTAAACCTAATAAAAAATATTGAATCTAAAGCACACATTGCGAACCCAATTGGAGGAAAATCTGCTGCTGCAGGAAATCCGCCAACTGTGACAATCATTGTAATCCGAAATAGACTTGTATAAATAAACATTAGAAGGTAAATAGTTTGTAACCTTTGTGAGGCATTTTAGCACAAGTGGATATCTGTGTAACACATAGTCAGCACACCCTTGCTATCAGTCATCCACTGTAACTGGCAGATAGGCAGAGATTGAATGTGAGGTTAGAATAATGCTATAAAGATGAGCACTATACCTGACACTTTTATTAAATGGACATGACTCACTTTTTATTCTGAGAAGATATACATTTTCCTGACTTAACCCCTCTGCCTTATCTCTGAGCTGTCGCATCAGAATAGATGTCGATTCCTGACACAAGCTCTTTTTATAAATATGTCTTCTGTCTCAAGTTCATTGTCCTTGAGTGACTACTAAAGGGTTTTCAGTGGGAATTCAATTGTTGGGGTTCATACTGATCCCTTAACCCTTTCACCCCCGGGCCATTTTCAGTTTTTTTCGTTTTCATATTTTTTTCCCTCTTCTTCCAAGAGACATAACTTTTTTATTTTTCCATCACTATAGCCCTATGAGCACTTGCTTTTTGCAGTATGAGTTAGGGCCTTTTCACATCAGCGGTAAGTGCTGATAGCAGCAGTTGCGGTGAAAAAACCGCAACTGGCGCGGTTACTGCATAACGGCCGCACTTGCGGCAAGCCCCATGCAATGTCTATGGGGCTTGTGGTAAGTGTTTGGCAGATGCGGCCGCAAAAAAAAACGCGGCTGACTGCATTTTTTTCACGGCCGCAACTGCTGCAAGTGTCGAAACAGCAACTATACCGCACTTGCCGCAAGCCCCATAGACATTGCATGGGGCTTGCCGCAGGTGAACCGCAAGTGCGGCCGTTATGCAGTAACCGCGGCAGTTGTGGTTTTTTCACCGCAACTGCTGCGATCAGGGCTTACCGCTGATGTGAAAGGGGCCTTATATCATCATTCATTTTACCATATAGTGTAATGGAAAAGAAGAAAACAGGAACAATTCCAAGCGGGGAAAAATTGCAAAAAAGTACAATTTCACGATTATTTTGTTAGTTTCATCTACCATGTTTATTATATGGTCAAACTGACACGTCCCTTTGATGCTTTGGGTTGATAGGAGTATGTACATACCAAACATGAATACTATTACTTTTATCTAAATGGCAAAAATAAATTCAGAAGTTTGTTAAAAAAAAAAATATTGCGCTTTTGTTGCCAAAAATAAGTTTTTATTTTTCAGAATCTGGGGCTGTAGGATAGCTTATTTTTTGTGGCTTGAGCTGGAATTTCTAATTATAATTTGTGCGTAAATGCAATGTTTAGATCGCCTATTATTGCATTTTAGATTTCCGCAGCGGCCAAAAAAACATAATTTTGGGGCTTTGACTTTTTTTGTCCATTACATAGTTTACAGATCTGATTAACTGATGTTATATTTTGATGGAACGGGGATTTTTGAATACAGCAATACCAATATGTGTTCTGTTTTTAAATAAACCTTTTTCTAATGGGGCAAAAGGGGCTGATTAGAAAGTTTAGGTTTTTTTATTTTTTAAATATTTTTAAAACTTTTTTTCAGTTTTTCTTTATTTTAGTTGACTCCAAAGGGCGCCTCAACACTGTAGTGTGTAATGGCTTGTGCTGTACAGAGCCATACTGATGCACATCTCTGCGTGGGAGAAATGATCACCTGTGTAAATACCGGAACTCGGTGGGCATCCATGGGGAGTGAGTCATGACAGTGACAGGGTCCTTATCTGACACCTTGCTGTTATAGCAATACATTGACACCCTGTGACGGTGTCATGAGATCGCTAATGACGTCAGGGAACAGCGCAATAAGCACTGGTCATCTTAGATCAGGCTATCAGTGTTTGACAGCACAATCTAAAGGCCCAGTTACACACACAGATCTCTGGTTGCAGTGAGGTCATGGACATATTGTTCCATTTTGTGGCCGTGTAAAAATAGAACAATGTGTCCATGTTTTTACTGCAACCAGAGATCTGTGAACAATCTCTGCACAATTATCTGTGTGTGTAACTGGGCCTTAAGGGGTTAACAGACATGAACAGATCCATTCAACATGTAAACTTGCATCAAAGGGAGGGAGGCGACCTATGGCACATCCAATACGTCATAGGTTGTAAAGAGCTTATGAAAGGGGTTATAGCACTTGAGTTGTACAACAGAAATATGGGTCTTAACATTTTTTAGATAAAACTGAAAGTCTTGCTTTGAACATCATGAAAGGGTTGTCCATTTCATTTGAAAAAATGTATTGGTCACATTATTTTGTGGCACTTATTAATATATAGGTACTACCAGTTTTCTTCTTCTGATTGTTGGTTAAGCTGTAACCACAATCTGCACATTTCTCCTGTGCCCAAGATAACCATTAATGGAGCAACTTGTAGCCAGGCATGTCCATCAGCCTTCTTTGATTGATAAAAGTTTTCAAAAGAAATTTATTTTTCGATTAAATGATGCAGATGGTCAGGTCTGATGACATGCTCCTCCACACAGTGCCATTTTAAGTAAAAGAGATTTGTGCACCCTTTAGGCCGCGGTCACAAGAGCGTATGGCATTTGATGCGAGAGCAAGTATGTACCGACTGTTAGGCAACTGTCGTCTGATTCACATTTGAGAATCAGATCACAAGTGTGGAGAGGAGTGAGAAATTATAATCTCTACATCTTCTCCACTGCATGTCTCGGCGTATTTCAGACTGCGCTAGTATGACATACATGTGCAGTCCAATGTTTCACACGCACCCGTAGATTTGTATGGGTGTAGGTGATCCAAGTAATGCTGCCAATCGCAACATGCTGTGATTGTTTTCTCAGTCCAATTAGGGCCCTTTCACATCTGCGTTTTCGTAATTCGCGGCAGATGCGTGAAAAACCGCATCTGCCGTGTTTACCGCATAACCGTTCCACTTGCGGCGTGGTTGCGGTTTTTTCTATGCAAAGTATAGGCATACTTGCGGCAGTGCGGCAAGTGCGGTTTTGCACTTGCGGCAGGTGCGGCCGCGAAAAAAACGCGGCTTACTGTGAAAGCACCCTTAGACCTGAGAGAAAAATTGCAGAGCTGAACTGCATCATAAAATTATATTGGTCTGAATGCAATACAATTTTTTTTGCATTGCACTTGTCCAATTTATATTTAGTTAAACTAGGGTCAGATTATAAGGTGACGAATCCATCTAAGACTTAGTCTCTGGCAGGCGCAGCACATAGCGTTAACGGAATGTAACACTATGTGCCGCCTGCCTATGGTTACTTGAAGCTTAGAGCAGCCACCGGCTCCACACACAAGGACTCAATATGCGGTATTGTAGAGCGCACAGGAAACGTGGTTTGCAGCGTTTTCCTGTGCGCTCTGAAATAACGCATATCCTAGCCTAATGCAAGAGATCTCAATAAAAGAAGCACAGACAAGCAGGTGGCATTTCAAAAATTAGGTGATCCTATAATACCTGCATATATCTGTAAATTAGTAAGCGCCAAATAATCAGGTCACTTACACACTTGCTATAATACAGATAAAATGAAATATCATAATGCTATGAAAACAGTTTCTGAACTAAGAAAACAAGTTTAACATTTAAATATAAATTTAATTTGTAGCATAAATTCATAAAACATAAGACATAAAAAACATAAAAGGTGTTTCATATACATTGAATTAAAAATATATACATTTATAGGGTCTGGGAACTTGCTCTCAACCTTATGGAGAGAGCGAAGTAGGTGAGGAGATTGTAAGCCACTTCCCTCCTCTCAGATATATGCATATATGCAAATTTGCACTTCACTAAGGAAGTTGAGAAACTCCCGTGTGCCACATTTAAGCAGCTTCCTCAAAGTCATAATCGCTTTCCTACAAGCTTTTAATATAACTAAGGGATTTGTGCCAGATCAGAACCCCAAACTACAGACGCTGCGTGTTCTGATCTGGCACAAATCCCTTAGTTATATTAAAAGCTTGTAGGAAAGCGATTATGACTTTGAGGAAGCTGCTTAAATGTGGCACGGGAGTTTCTCAACTTCCTTAGTGAAGTGCAAATTTGCATATATGCATATATCTGAGAGGAGGGAAGTGGCTTACAATCTCCTCACCTACTTCGCTCTCTCCATAAGGTTGAGAGCAAGTTCCCAGACCTTGTCTTAGCCCACTCACTCTGCCAGATCAGAATATCCCACACACTACACTGATGAGGGGCAGGTACCCCGAAACGCAGCGTTTGTAGTTTGGGGTTCTGATCTGGCACAAATCCCTTAGTTATATTAAAAGCTTGTAGGAAAGCGATTATGACTTTGAGGAAGCTGCTTAAATGTGGCACACGGGAGTTTCTCAACTATACATTTATAGGAATTTTATATGATATATTTTTAATTTGCTATTATAGTGTGTGAGGTAGCACCCGGGGAACCCGCTTGCATAACGACAACAACACGTGTTTATAAGTTAACCAATGTCTACCCGTTTATTTTCACTTATTAATAACATAACCCGGGTAGCATGTTGGACACATTGCACATTGATTATAAACACTTTACATAAATACACCATACATTTACATATAACATCACATAACACTTATTGCACATAACGTCTTATCGTAACTCGGGACCTGTAACCTTCTCTCTGTCCCCATTGGAGCTCTACTAACAGCTCCCGTGGTGGCTACGGCCTCCGGCCTATATACACTTTACACATACATTTATCAGTTCACCATATGTATATTTATCCATGATGACACCTCCGGGTTCAGAACAGGGATTGAGCAACCTGAGTCACGGGTACGCCATGCCTCGCCAAGGGGCTCCTTCCTGGACGTGTTTCACCCCACGTCCAGGTCAGCGCCCACCTGGTTCAACCACAGTTTCCCTACTCTAGGAGCACTTCTAACCCCTGCTTCTGACCTTCGCTATATACCCTTCAATGAGCCCTGTGGGTCCCAATGGCGGTACCTGCCGCTTGGCTTTAGTCACCCAGCCTGATGACTTCATATATATCCCTTAGTCAGGATTCCTGCCTGACCGGGACCTTACATACCACATGTGATCCATCATACAATATCCATGGATCCCATGCATTCTTACACCCGCTCACAAACCATCATAATACATCCATGGACTGTGGCTCCTCCATGACCATAACAGGGACCTGGTCAACCGTAGAATCCGGGCTAACCATGCGTCACCATGGCCTACTCACCACGGTACGGGCCACCAGTCGCCACCAAACCTCCATCTCATCTCATGGCAGATCTCCAGGTCGACGACTGTACCCTGCGTCTGAGTAGCACCATGGTTACCCTTCTAGGAGCCTTCGTGACCCCTGTCTCTGGCCACAGGCACACCCACACTATTAGAGGCCGTGGTTGAAGGACAGGTACCCACTGCAAGCAGCAGGCCAAGCCTCCCTCTCGTCTCACAGGGACGGAACGCCTCCAATATCATCCATACTAGCTGGGTCACTCTCTCTCCACATCATTATACATGGCTCTTCCATATAGGCCATCGTCTCTCATTCAGGGCAATTTACCTAAGCCCTCATACACTTATAGTTAACACAGGTCCCTCACTGACTTTCTAGTCGGACCTCGGGCGACTATGCCCGCCTGGCACATTTCACACACCAGGTGCACAGTTCACACAAGCATTTGAGAACGGCTTTCTTACCGGGCACGGATCCGGGTCTCACTACCTGTGTCACAGGTTCCACCAGGCATCCCCACAGGCTCCTTTCCCGGGCGTGTTTCACCCCACGCCCGGACCAGTATCCACCAAGTTTCAGCCATGGCTTCCCCATCTAGGTGCTGCCACGACCCCGGGCCTAGGCACCGGCATGGAGCTAGCATGCTCCCATTATTCCATGCACACAGAGCCTTGTACTGCTCTGCACTCAGGCTGGTCTCAGCACGATCTCCAGCCTCTGAATGAATCTTTCAGCATGATCTCTGGTCTCAGAATGAATCTCTCAGCACGAGTTCTGGTCTCAGAATGAATCTCTCAGCACGAGTTCTGGTCTCAGAATGAATCTCTCAGCACGATCCTCAGACACTCAGCTGGCAGGCTATTATCGTGCCTGCCACACCCACACTGACTCATGCAGCTGGGCTGTCAATCCTCTGAACACACCCACCTGACAGACACACCCACCTGGGCTGTCAGCAATCACTCATTACATTCCTTTCCTCGGGCTTCCTCGATCTCCTGAGCCACTCACTAGTCACATTAAACCTTGTGTTCCAAGTTGGTTCACACAGCATCATCACAGTAAAAACCGGCCAGTGTGCACAGGATCATCCTGATCCTGCATGTGATGCGCCCCGGCCATGGGGATCATGCCAGCGGTGCCTCACAAGTGTCAGCGGGCCATTATTGATGTGTAAGTTTGACTTGTATGGGTTATTGGCTACTTTACCCTGAGATTCTGTTCGGGACTACTATACACTTATAATATTCTGGTTATTTTTGCCCGGACTTCTTAAAGTCTTGATTTTTAGCTAATTTAAGTGTTTTATTTGAATACCTGTTGCATTATGATACTGTATGTGAACAAGGTTGTTAATACACAAATGAAAAATTAAATCACAAGCTTAATTTTTATTTTTCTTTGTCAATAAATGTTACATGGCCTTATTGCAAAAATGCATATTGCACATTTGTACATAAAAATATTCTTTATATTACTGTAAACTACAGGGTGGGCCATTTATATAGATGCACCTAAATAAAATGGGAATGGTTGGTGATATCAACTTCCTGTTTGTGGCACATTAGTATATGGGAGGGGGAAAACTTTTCCAGATGGGTGGTGACCATGGGGGCCATATTGAAGTCGGCTATTTTGGATCCAACTTTATTTTTTTCAGTGGGAAGAGGGTCATGTGACACATCAAACTTATTGAGAATTTCATAAGAAAAACAATGGTGTGCTTGGTTTTAACATAACTTTATTCTTTCATGAGTTATTTACAAGTTTATGTCCACTTATAAAATGTGTCCAAAATGCTGCCCATTTTGTTGGATTGTCAATGCAACCCTCTTCTCCCACTCTTGACACTCTGATAGCAACACCGCAGAAGAAATGCTAGCACAGACTTCCAGTATCTATTGTTTCAGATGCTGCACATCTTGTATCTTCACAGCATAGACAATTGCCTTCAGATGAGTGATGAGGCGAACTTTGCTGTGAATGGTAATGTTAACAAACAAAATCACTGCTATTGGTCTTATACTCTAACCCACAGTGGATAGATCCCTCCAAGACTGTTGGAACACAAAAATTAATGGTATGGTGTGGTATATGGGGTACAAAGATAGTGGGGCCATTCTTCATCAATAGAAACCTCAATGCCACTGGATATCTGAAATTGTACATGATTCAGATATCCAGCATTGCTGGTGGAGGCTGTGGGTACCGTAGCAGTGCTGGTGGAAGCCACTGGTTCACTTTCTTTGGCATGCTGTTGGAACCTTTGGACAATGGCTGCCGCTCCATCATCTCTGGGTGTTACTTTCCTTTCTTCGATATATGGGCTAAACAGTAATTTTCTCAACTCCTCTAAAAATTCTCCTTTTATATAGTTTATTTTTGTTCCAATTTGGGTCTATTTCACACCATAACACGAATGCATGGTATGCTGACACATCAAGAATGTTGTAAAAATCAACCATTGGCCAACAATTCTGCACAGACCAATACGACATAGATAAATTGATAAATAGCAGTACATGCAATATATAGTCTAAAATGAGATCATAACTCCTTTATTTTACTCAAAAACTGACTGGAGATAAGTGTAAAAGGTTATTGGTCATTTTTGACTGAACAGTACAAGTGTAAAAAAAAAAAACCATGGAGCAAAAAGCAAAAAATACCCATAAAAACAACCCCTCAAATGAGGAAAAGTCGTTTAACCACAAGTTTCAGAACCGTATAATGAATATTTTAAACGAACAGAACAGCAGGGTTAATGTGTGTCATTTGCTAATTTTTGTAGTGCAAAGAATTCTTGTTATCTAATCTGTATGCTGGTGAATATATTCTCGTATATATGTAAGGAATACAATGCAACGAAGACTAAGGGCAGAGCTGCATGAGAGTGTCTCGCATGCATCACCCAGCCTGGCTGCGGCTCTCTAAATGGAAGCATGGTGCTGATTGTCTTTCTGTGGAGCTCCACACTTCCATTCTGAGAGGCAGGGGCCAGTACAGGTACCGTATATACTCGTGTATAAGCCGACCCGTGTATAAGCCGACCCCCCTACTTTTGCCCCCAAAACCTGGGAAAATCTATTGACTCGCGTATAAGCCGAGGGTGGACCCCAGCACAGGTATACAGCCCCCAGCAGTGGTATACAGGCCCCAGCAGTATGATATACAGCAGCCCCCAGTGGTATATACAGCTGCCCCCAGTGGTATATACAGCAGCCCTAGTGGTATTGCAGCCCCTATATACAGCAGCCCCAGTGGTATTGCAGCCCCAGTGGTGTATACAGCAGCCCCTATATACAGCAGCCCCAGTGGTATTGCAGCCCCAGTGGTATTGCAGCCCCTATATACAGCAGCCCCAGTGGTATTGCAGCCCCAGTGGTGTATACAGCCCCTATATACAGCAGCCCCAGTGGTATTGCAGCCCCAGTGGTGTATACAGCCCCTATATACAGCAGCCCCAGTGGTATTGCAGCCCCAGTGGTGTATACAGCCCCTATATACAGCAGCCCCAGTGGTATTGCAGCCCCAGTGGTGTATACAGCCCCTATATACAGCAGCCCCAGTGGTATTGCAGCCCCAGTGGTGTATACAGCCCCTATATACAGCAGCCCCAGTGGTATTGCAGCCCCAGTGGTGTATACAGCCCTATATACAGCAGCCCCAGTGGTATTGCAGCCCCAGTGGTGTATACAGCAGCCCCTATATACAGCAGCCCCAGTGGTATTGCAGCCCCAGTGGTGTATACAGCCCCTATATACAGCAGCCCCAGTGGTATTGCAGCCCCAGTGGTGTATACAGAAGCCCCTATATACAGCAGCCCCAGTGGTATTGCAGCCCCAGTGGTGTATACAGCAGCCCCTATATACAGCAGCCCCAGTGGTATTGCAGCCCCAGTGGTGTATACAGCCCCTATATACAGCAGCCCCAGTGGTATTGCAGCCCCAGTATACAGCAGCCCCAGTGGTATTGCAGCCCCAGTATACAGCAGCCCCAGTGGTATTGCAGCCCCAGTGGTATTGCAGCCCCTATATACAGCAGCCCCACACAAATGCTGGCACACGTCCCCTCCTGTTGTAAGGCCCCCCCCCTGCTGATTACTTACCATCCCTGGTCTTCAGCAGCACCCCGGCGCCGGTCCTCTGTGCTCCGGTCCTCCGCGATCCCGTCTTCTGTGCTCCGCTCCACGGCTGCATCCGGGTTCCCCGAGCGTCGCAGAAGCAATGACGTCATCGCGTCTGCGACGCGGCTGGTCACATGATACAGCCGGGGAACGGAGCACAGAGGACGGGACCACGGAGGACCGGAGCACAGAGGACCGGCGCCGGGGTGCTGCTGAAGACCAGGGATGGTAAGTATTCAGCAGGGGGGGCCTTACAACAGGGGAGACGTGTGCCAGCATTTATTTGGGGCATTATCTACCTATATGCACTGCTCCCCCTGGCGCTGATTGACAGGGGGATGCAGTGCATATGTAATGAGCGGCCCCACGTGACGGGGCCGCTCATACAGCAGCCTCCCCCCGCCTCCTCCTGCCTCCCCAGCACCCGGACAGAGCCCCCACCCCACTCACCCCGTATAGTGACTCGTGTATAAGCCGAGGGGGGGACTTTTCAGCCCAATTTTTGGGCTGAAAAACTCGGCTTATACACGAGTATATACGGTAACTCATGCGAGGTGCATACACGTTACACTCATGCAGCTCGCATAGTGTGTCTCTGCCCTAAGAAGTATTTAAAGTGGTAACTTTCCAGCAGACATAATATTAAAATTCTATTCTAGTAGCTAAGTCATTTTTCTCCTAGCTTCTATCTAATTTATTTCTATAATCACAACTTTTTTCTAATAGACTTGTTTTAAAAATTCCTTACTATTCACTCTTTACAGTAACAGCAGTTTTTTTAATTTCCTGGTCTGATGGCATTTAATGTGAGTGCCCTAGTGCATGCTGGCATACTCAAATAAAATGTCATATGCCAATGTAGAGCCCACTGGGACGGGGTATTCGGTACCGGACCGTGGTACTACTGGGGATATCACGACGGTCTTGGTTCGGACCGTGTCCCGGGTTCCGCAAGTAATGGGGGTATATTTACAGGGGAGTTTGTCGTGACGCCACCAACGGGTTGTGGTCAGTGAGGGGACCACCGCTGCTGCAGAACCTCCGGGGATGATGTTGGGCAGCTGGGGATGAAATGACTCTCTGCAGGTAGAGCTGGGTTCCCCGGGGCAGTGGTAGTTATAGTCTATAGATGGTGCTATGGATGTTTCAGGATAGGGGTAATAATGAAGATGATGGTAGTTTGTGAGGGCACACAGGGTTTGAGCACAAGAATCACACACACTAACGGCTTTGAAGTTTTCCATGGCTTTACTGCAGATTTTGGTAGCAGAGTACTGTCCACGGAGTCTGTACAGGGGCTGGGTTGCTCCCACCCTGACCGGGTCCTCAGCTTCTTACTCATGCGCCTTGTGTGTGGCCCTGTTGCTGCTTTAGCTAGGCTGCTGGCCCTGTTTCTCCTCACAGGTACCCACTTTGCTAGGCAACTTGAGTCTTTCCGTGTGCTTCTGACCCCGCCGTGTTGCTTCGCTGAAGTACAGTGTAGGTCTACAACCTCCACTATCCCGGTGTTTTCTGTGCTTTGTGTTTCAATCACAGATTCATATCCGGTATCCGGTCTCTGAGCTCCTCTGGGGAGAGTTATGAGGTAACTCAGTCTCCCAGATATGTTCCTCTGTTTCTTGTGCTCTTCTCCTCAGACATAGGCTTCAGGCCTGAAAATAGTCAGTTGTCCCTGTCAGGAGCTCAGCACTGCTCCTATTTACAGGTCCTCCTCCTAGTGTTCCCTGCACTAAACTGAACTGTCAACTGTCTACTATCAACTAACTACTTCCTCCTCTGACCAGAATATATCAGGGAGCTTCTTGAGCTCACCCTTCTGGTCTAGAGGAGCTAGTGCAGTGTCCAATGTTGTGTCGGGAGTTAACCCTTGTGATGTTACTGTGGCACATTAACCCCTGGGGTGCCACACCAACATCAAGAAGTGTCAGTATACTGGCAGTGCAAGAGAACGGCTGTGCAGGATATCAGCACCACTCTGCAGATGATGTCACTGGTCTCTGCAAGAGCTTCCACTGACGTTACTTGTGGGGTGGCGCTGATGTCCTGCACTGCCAGTATACTGACTGTCACGTACACACTTCTCAGCACGTGACTCGGGGATGCACCTGCAAGGGTTAATCTATCTCCTCTCACTCAATCCAGCACTCGACCTCTGTCCTATGCTGAAAAGGAGCATCAATCACATCCCGACTCACACTGTGCACCCCACTTCACACACGCTGCCACCACTTACCAACATACAGGGGTAAGTCCCTGAAATAATACTGTCAACCAATCAATAGGATCACACACTTAGGGCTATGAATCCTTTTAGAACATACAAGGTTTCAGCTTATTAAAGTTTTAAGCTTTAATATAAAAAGTACAGTGCTTACAGAAAAAGATATAAAAATAGAAATAATAAAATGACATACACATATGCAAACAATGAAATAAAAAGGAGAAACTTACAGAAAACTAAACTTTTCTTCTGTGTTGCCCGATGGGGAGAGCAGGAATAGATGGAATGATGATCACAGCAGCTTCCACTGACCCATCTCTGTGACACCCCTGCTGCAGCTGTGTGAGCCAAGATATAGACCCAGCTGGGGGGGGGGTCAGACCCTAGACCGGCCTTCTAGTTTAACATTCTAATTCTTGGCCTATGATTGGACACTCACTCATTTAGCCATGCAGAGATTATGTTTTAATAATGTCTTTGTCTTCTACTAAGTGTCCTGGTTTTGCTTCCCATCTGTGGGTCTCTTTGATCACTATTGGAGATGGTTCCTCTCCCTTATCTGATCTTCCCCTTTGAAGCTTTCTCTGTGTGTGATTTTTGTCACCCTCTGCTTTCCCATCATGGCTCCCTGGGGAGACTAGAGTCAGTGGGACTGCTAGGTTTGTGTGTGTTTATGTATCAGGTCCTGACCTCTCCTGGATGGGCAGGAGATTTAACCCCCTCACTGATCTGTGTCCAGTCCCTGCGATACATATTTGCTACACCTCCCTCCTTATGAACGTGCATGGGGGCTGACTCACAGGTCGGCTCCCTAGCACGTACCTGGTTCGGCCCACCTTGCCGTGATAAGCCATCAGCGTTGCCGTGATCAATTCCTTTCTTGTGTTGAATGGTGAAATCATGAGCAAGATTCATACACTCATGACATTCAGGCTCAGAGACAGAGGTCTCTGCGGGGTCTTCCAGCACCTCAGGACTGTCATTTTCTGCTATGACCGTCTGAATCCCCTGGCTAAAGATAGCCAGAAGGGGCGTGGAAGCCCCGACCTCACAGGAACCATCTTGGACCTGCTCTGGGTCGGCAGGTGGTCTGGTTATTTCTCTACAGGTTGAGGACCCAGAATGCTGTGTGGTCTCTGCATTCCCAGTACTCAATCTGTGGGTGAGAGCACCTCGGTAGGCCATCTCCCCGGGAAATAACGCCACTCTCTCAGTTGCCTGGCTGGCCAGCGACCCAGCTTTCCCATCACCCTGACAAGCTGTGGACTGTGACAGTCCCTTAACTTGACAGGCTGTTGGGACTGCCATTACACCTTTCTGACAGGAGAGGGGGTTTGCTCTTCCATCTTCCTGGCAGACCAAGCGTACCAGTCTCCCATCCGGACAAGCCAGGGGTACCTCTTTCCCATGGTCCTGAAAGGCAGGGAGACCCGTCTTCCCATCAGTCGGATAGACCATGGGCCCGATCTCCCCAATGTCTAGGCCGACTGTGGGGGGTGGTCTTTCGCTACTCTGACAGGATATGAAGGCTGCTCCTCCATCACCCTGGCAGGTAGTGAACCCAGCTTTCTTGCCAGCCGGACAGATTATGGGCTCTGTGTTCCCATCCTCGTGCCCAGTTGGAGAAAGCACCTTTCCGACTCGGGGATGCACCTGCAAGGGTTAATATATCTCCTCTCACTGAATACAGCACTCGACCTCTGTCCTATGCTGAAAAGGAGCATCAATCACACCCCGACTCACACTGTACACCCCACTTCACACACGCTGCCACCACTTACCAACATACATGGGGTAAGTCCCTGAAATAATACTGTCAGCCAATCAACAGGATCACACACTTCTTAGGGCTATGAATCCTTTTAGAACATACAAGGTTTCAGCTTATTAAAGTTTTAAGCTTTAATATAAAAAGTACAGTGCTTACAGAAAAAGATATAAAAATAGAAATAATAAAATGACATACACATATGCAAACAATGAAATAAAAAGGAGAAACTTACAGAAAACTAAACTTTTCTTCTGTGTTGCCCGATGGGGAGAGCAGGAATAGATGGAATGATGATCACAGCAGCTTCCACTGACCCATCTCTGTGACACCCCTGCTGCAGCTGTGTGAGCCCAGATATAGACCCAGCCGGGGGGGGCGGGTCAGACCCTAGACCGGCCTTCTAGTTTAACATTCTAATTCTTGGCCTATGATTGGGCACTCACTCATTTAGCCATGCAGAGATTATGTTTTAAAAATGTCTTTGTCTTCTACTAAGTGTCCTGGTTTTGCTTCCCATCTGTGGGTCTCTTTGATCACTATTGGAGATGGTTCCTCTCCCTTATCTGATCTTCCCCTTTGAAGCTTTCTCTGTGTGTGATTTTTGTCACCCTCTGCTTTCCCATCATGGCTCCCTGGGGAGACTAGAGTCAGTGGGACTGCTAGGTTTGCGTGTGTTTATGTATCAGGTCCTGACCTTTCCTGGATGGGCATGAGATTTAACCCCCTCACTGATCTGTGTCCAGTCCCTGCGATACATATTTGCTACACTGACACTTCTCTGATGTTGGCTTATAAATATTTCTAAGCCAACATCAGTGTGGGATAGTGTGTTAATTGCATAGGGAGCAATACACTGTATGAGGTGGGCTCAGACAGCGCACTGCTGGGAAGGGGCATGGGGGGCTAAGACAGTGCACTGTAGGGAAGAGCAAGGTGGGCTGAAAAAACTCAGGAATAAAACAGTGACATAGCCACCCTTAAAATCAGCATTACAGGGAAGAGGTGACTGCAGCCTCTCCCTGATGACATTCTGTGAGTATCCTGGATGCACTGGGGCACTCACAAGAAACATCATCTGACCAGGAAATAGAAAAAAAACATAGTAGCTGTTGGAAAGTGTAGTTAGCGGATGTTTAAAGCAGGTCTATTGGAAAAAACTTAGATTATAGGAATAAATTAGATTGGAAGCTAGGAGTAAAAAGCTTGGCCTCGGAGTAACCCTTTAAATTCTGAAAACTTTACATGAGTTCCCAAGGAAACACAAGTCGTCCTCTTGTATCCATAGGAACTATCTTAAGACTTAGAAACCTATTTTGAGTAAAGCAATGTATTAGTGATTTCCCAATAGGGTGCCACTGTGAAGTTTTGCAGTCCTACAGTTACTGTGCCCCCTTGCTACCTTCATTACCTCATTATACTGTGCAAGTCAATTGTTTACCACTTTCTAGATTCGCCTCAAATGTTATCTTTTGCCCATTATCATCAAGACAATCTCTACACCATTACATAGTTTAAAACAATGAAAAAAATGGAAAGCATTTGCTTGGATTAATAATTTGTTTGACTACTTAAAATCATAAATAGACTGGAAAATAGTCCTAGACTTAGACTTCCTTTCCATTAATGAATTTTAATTCATACTTGTAATTAACAATAGGCTTATTGTAGCAGGAACTTATAAGATCCTTAGATCAGAGAATGACAACTTAATTAACTGCTGAAAGAGCAAACTAGTAGATGAGTCAATTAATATGGTCCACAGATCAATCGATGTAGCCTCAACAGGTAATATGATGATGTATTAATGTCTAAACTGTTTTGCTTTTCAAAATCAATTGCATCTATTATGGGAAGCCATTTATTTTTTGCAGTAGCAGTATCCTTTCATAAAATATAATACAAACACTAATATCAACATTATAGGATCTTATGATGACATTTCTTATCATAAAATATTAAAGACAAAAATGGAGAGATTGTAAGAAGTCTTTAGCTACATAATTGCTAAGAATTTGATTTTCAGTAAAAAGTAATTGTCATTTTCATTTTTATTTCATAAATCGATAGTACACATGAATATAAGCAACTTTGCAATATATCTTATCAGACAAGTGTGCTTTTTTCTCTTCCAGAATTAATCAGTCATTACTGAGGTAAAAAATGTGTGTACCATGTTAGCCAGTAGATAGAAAAATATTGGAATCTGAGAGTCCTCAGTGGTTGATACCTTTTAATGGCTACCTGAAAAGATGGTAAACATAGCAAGCTTTCGGGACAGCCCCTTCGTCAGGCTATAATGATACAAATTCTGAAGACACATACATATATACATACGCAAAAGAAAAAAAACAAAAAAAACAGTGTAATAAGATGTGGTAAATACGATAGGTGACGTTAAGCAGAGTCACGTTAGGGAGGGGTAAAGGAGCTTGGAAAAGAGAAACCAAATTTCTAAGATAAACGGAACAAATTGTATTATTATATGTTTAGTGGCCTGTGGAAACCTAAAAATACTTAAGTGAGTTGTGGAGAGCAATAAAAGAAGTGAGAGAGCTCACATAAGAAAAGTCAAAAGTTCATAGTCCTGAAAATGGAGTCTCTTGGAGATGTGATCTCCCCAAGTGTCCTTTCAATTTTTATAAAAACGCATGAATCTATGATGTCCCCAAATGCCCACTCATTTTATATAAAATCCCATGAATCCATGTGAAATATTTAATCCTGTTTTGAATGTGTCAAAGGTCGTTATCAGTTTGTATTCCCAAATTCTTCTCTCTCTTTGAGATTTAAAGTTACTTTTTAAGATGAGCAGCCTCATATCGGTTTAACTGTGGTCTGGTCTGGAAAAATGTTTTGCTACAGGAAGATCCATACGCTTTTTCTTTTCTTTTGAGTGGTGATGAGAATTCTTTCTTGTCCTGAATTTTTGCCCGGTCTCACCTATGTACATGCCACCTGTTGGACATTTGGTACATATGATTAAATACACCACATTGCTTGTAATGCAACTGAAGTTACCTGTTACACTGTGCAACATTGCATGCAATTTCACTTGCAACTTACTGGTTGCAGGAAATCATGGACACATTGTTACATTTGTACACGGCAACAAAATAGGAACAATGTGTCCATGATTTAGATTTGAAGGTTGTCTAAACCACAAGAATATTGATTTTAGTCTGGCATCTTTTTGCAGGTGTGGTTGCAGTTCCGTGCGGCTCCTCTTAGCACCTCCAGACTTGGATTGTAGGTGACTACGAGAGGAACTCTGTTGTTTTCTTCCTAGTTTTGTAATGTTAGAAGATGATTCCTTGATATTCTGGTGGCCCTTGTAATCTGGTTTACAATTGCTCTTGGATGGTAGTCCTATTCAAAAATGGTCTTTCTGAGGTCCTCAAGGTATTGTCTCTGTCTGTAGGGTTGGAACATATCCCATTGTTGGAACATATCGATTGTATCTGATGGACGACGAGTTTGTAATTTATGGTATTATTGTTGTAGATTTTGTTCAATTGGCTTCTGGCATGCTGCATTGAGTGCTGCATTAGATTGCCATGCAGCAGGGGGGTGACAGGTCATTTTTAAAAATATATAAATAAATCGTCTGCTTTGAAATCTTTGCTTGGGAAAGATCTTCCTTTTGCAATATAACTACCTTTTGTCTTGTTACTATTCTTAATCTTACCATGACATGAAACTGTCCTCTAAAACCTCACCTTTGCAGCAGAGTTTAAGTGTTCCTACACATTTATTGTTATCTCCATTAAGGACTGTTTTTCAGATTACTAAGGACATTTTTTTCTAATTATCTTCTGTTTGTTATAGTTGGTTATTCGTACACCAACCTATTATCATCCAAAATTCCTGACTTTGTGTAAGTGTGCCTAGAAGAATTGATGCTTTGATTTCTCTTTTGTTCATTCCCTTTAACTCATGGTTTTGGTAAAAATAAACTATTACTATGCATTGCTTAAAAAAGATCATCATATCACAGCGCTTTACCATGCTGTCCTCATTGAGGCTCATGATCTTAATTCCTTATCTGAATGTTACAAGAAAGCCATGCAAACATGGGGAGAGAAAACAGCCTCCTTGCAAATGTTGTTCTTGGTGTGATTTGAACCCATGGCCTCTGTGCTGGAAAGCAACCATGCTAACCACTGAGCTGCCATAACTATTTATGTTTATATTTAAAAACCATCTTAACTGTGAAGCATTTTTGCCACACCTGCCTAAAACCCTTGCACAGTACTGTACTACATTACATTTTGTCACATAATTAGTAATATGCCAGCACTACCATGCTCAGGTGCTTGGTACTCATAACAAGCAGTTTTGGATGCCAGATTGGCGCAACTAGAGTATCTGAGTATAACGGAAGTCAATGGGGAATTTGGAGAATACAGTTATTTCTCAACATTACTGGCATCAGGCTTTACAAATATCAATATTTTGACTACGACAGATGTGGTCACAGCAAGCAATTAGTAGTATCTAAAATTTTTACTGTTTTTCCTTCAAGCAACTTGCCCTTTTATGATGTGGCAGTAATATATGTGTATTCCTTCTCACAAAATGCATACATCCCAGTGAATGGCTCCAGCAGAGCGTCTACTTGGTAGCAGTTGGCTTATTATTTATTTAGCATAAATGGTTGTCGTTTTTCTGCCCTTCAATAAATTTACCAACTAAATTCAGCAGTGACAAAAGAGTAATCATTTCTGTAATGACTCTTATTATGCTATTGATTTATCAAATGTGATTCTCAACCAGCTCTTTCCTCTAGACAGAACAATATTGAACTCCTTAAACTACCTATTATAATAATATTCCATGCTTCACAATAGCTAGACTAATACAATTGTTAAGGATGGAAAACAGAACTGTTCAGGGAAATAGGTGTGAAACAACCGAAACAAAAATATTAAAGATAAAAATGAAGAGATATTAAGAAGTGTTTAGTTACATAATTTCAAAGAATTTGATTTTGTTTAAAGGAAACCTGTCACCCCCTTTGGGCATTGTAAACTACACCCACCATTTGTAACATGATATAATTGGGTTTCCTGTAATTCCTCTGTATGCCCAGATGTCGCATACCTCAGAAATGTACTTTTATTCTCTCCCGTACTGTATGTAAATGACCGCTAAAAAGGCCATATACGGGTGGGGGGGCAGGGCCTAAACAGTGTTCACAGCTGATCAGTGTATCAGTTTTCCTCAGGGATATGGAGCTCCAGGCTGTCAGCACACAGATAACAGCTGTGATCTTATCAGATAATAACAGGGAGCAGAGCTGTCAGATAAGATCACAACTGTGAGCTGACAGCCTGGAGCTCCCTTTTCCTGAGGTAAACTGATAGCACTGATCAGCTGTGAATGCCATTTAGGCCACACCCCTACCCACCCTTATATGGCCGTATTCATGTGTGGAGCTAAGACGGATCTGCCTAACTACCAGCATGTATCAGATTTAGAAACTGTTTACTGGAGACATCTTCTGGAAAGTTTTTGAAAGATTTTCTTCCAGATTTTAATTATAAAGTATATTTTAAAGTTTATAATAATCACTTGCTCTACATAATTATTAGATAAAAATTTTAATGACGGTCACACTTTCAAAAAAGCAAATTAAAGAATTTGATGTAAATAGCAAATAGATGAAAAACTAAAAAAGTAGACAAAAAAACTGTGAAAATGTAAAGATGAATTAGAATCTATATGTATTTTAAATATCCTAATATTTTATGAAATGCTGGAAATGGGTGAACAAACATATTAATCAGTATGAGTTAAATACATTGTTAAACATAGCGTACACAGCTTAAAAATACTTTTATAATGAAGTACAATTTTAAAGTAAGATTTCATCATAATTAACAAATCAAAAGCTATATTTTGTACAAATATAATAACATCTGTGCTGGCTAAAACCCCTATGTATCAACTAAGATATTGATCTCATAAATAAACTGTGGAAGCTTCAGTGAGAACCATTCAGCTTGGCAAACCTTCAAAAGTTTCTTTTAGCATTGAATAACTGTGCAGTTTAAGTTATCCAGGGTTCATTACAATGTTACATGGTAAATTGAATCTGAAAAGCATAAGATACCAATAAAAATCTGAAAAATATTGATAATGCAAAAATTTAAATAAACAAATATGTATGTACACTTTCATTCCTCTTTCATCAATTTATTAAATAAAAAAAAATCCTAGTAGATCCGACGGTAATCCAACAGGAAATGTCCCATGACACCCATTGTTTCCTTTGAATTATCGTTCATGGAAGTCCGCAGAACGAGTCTCAATAGATAACTGCTGGTCAAGGCGTTTGCGCAGATGGATCTCCCTGCAATCTTCAGGAAAATGGAACTTGTGACAGAGCATGCGCAAATTTAGATTTCTGCTCAATGACGCATACACCATCATAGGTGCCATTTTATTCAAGACGCTTGGGAGGTCAGTCTATGCATGCACCATCTTCAGAGTCATTTTACTAAAGCCTGCTTCAAGATCAACCTGTGAAACACTACCCGAAACTAAGATGACATGGTGCAAAATTTAATATAAAAATCACACTTAAAAATGCAATGAAAAAATGTAAGTAACCTAACTTACATAATAGGTGTACAAATGGTGCAGAAAATAGGCAACACCAAAAACTCACCAGAATCTCACCGTAGGAATGTAGCCCAATAGGTTTAAAACCAAGGTTATACCAGAGACTAATATGTGCCCCCAAGTGATGCATGCTAGATTGATGTCAACAAGTTTAAGTACTTTAAGTTGGCAATGGTGTATTTAACGCTCCCCAACACAAACCATATCACAACATTAATACAATTTGTATTACTTCATGCTGATATAATAAAGGAAATACCAGGTAAAGCCGTGTACACATAGAATTTTCTAAATTTAGAGAAGTTAATTGCTAAATGGGTTCTGTCAGTGAGACATAATTTTAATTGTTGATTGCTCTCAGTGTGAGAAACAAGATACAAATCTTGTAGTTGTGATACCTTTTAATGGCTTACAAAAATTAAATAAATGATGTTATAAGGCGAGCTTTCGAGACGACTCAGGTCTCTTCATCAGGCATGGTATGACAAGATAATGAATGAAACTCTAAATATATTCATGCACAACTAAAATGATTGGACATTTGACTAAATAAACATTACAAAGACTGGACATTTGGCAAAATAAACAAAGCTGCCTTGGAGAAGATCTTCAAACAGGCAGGCCCAGTGGTCATAAAGTCTTTAGGACACTAAATTATAAGAAAACTTGGTGTCTAAGATTTCCATGTCTTTGAACAACATTGTTTAGACGTGGTAATGAGCCATAAAACCATCAGCGATGTTCAGTCCATTCTGTATACAATTGAAGCTTCTAATTAGCTTTGATTCACAGACTCTTCGATGTTTTTATGAAGTAAGGTGATTCCCTGTAGGGTATATATAAAAAACAAACATGCGGCGCCAATCTCAGCGCGTTACCAATGTAACTCTCTGGTGCCCTTTTAAAGAAGTTTTACGCACTCACCTCTTGCCATAAAACTTCAAGCATATGGTTTTTCCAAAGCCTCCTCACACTTTGGATATTTATCCGGGTCTGCTGCTCGCCTTGAATTGATCCTGTATTGGGTCCTGCCACGGATTCCCACAGGCATAAAGGTTCAATAGGAAGTGATCCAATTCTATAGTGGCCGCGCTCCCCGTGGTAATGATTTTAAGAACTTCTTGTCCACAAAAAATTTTATTCCTCAAAACATGCAAGAATATAAAAAACGGATACAACGCGTTTCGGCGGAGACAACCGCCTTCCTCAGGTATCTGAATAAAAATACATCTGACACTTTGCTTTATAGGTAAGATATTTATAGATAGCAAGCTGTCATTACCTAGCAAGCTGTAATTATCTTTTACCTATAAAGCAAAGTATCAGATGTATTTTTATTCAGATACCTGAGGAAGGCGGTTGTCTCCGCCGAAACGCGTTGTATCCATTTTTTATATTCTCGCATGTTTTGAGAAATAACATTTTTTGTGGACAAGAAGTTCTTAAAATCATTACCACGGGGAGCGCGGCCACTATAGAATTGGATCACTTCCTATTGAATCTTCGATGTTTTTGGGATTTGAAATTACCTCTCAAAATTAAAACCTTCATATTATCAATGTTATGTCCCTGGCCAGAAAAATGCTCCGCTACTGGAAAATTGATTTTTTTGTGTGTAATTGTGTGATGATGAGACCTCATCCTTGCTCTTAGGCGCTGCCCAGTCTCACCAACATAGAAAGAACCTACTGGGCAAATGGTGCACATAATTAAATATACCACATTGGAAGAGGAGCATGTGAAAGTCCCAGGAATCTTATAATCCTGCTGTGTGTTGGGGATCTGTATCCTGTCTCTGGTCTCTGTGTGAGCACAAGTCTTGCAGCTCTTCACATTGCATGGATAAGTTCCTTTTGGTGTATCTGAGGGCATCAAACTTCGGACCATGATGTTTCTTAAATTGGGAGGCTGCCTGTAGCACAGCAAGGGAGGGTCTCATCGTCACACAATTACACACAAAAAAATAAATTTTCCAGTAGCGGAGCATTTTTCTGGCCAGGGACATAACATTGATAATATGAAGGTTTTAATTTTGAGAGGTAATTTCAAATCCCAAAAACATCGAAGAGTCTGTGAATACAAGCTAATTAGATGCTTAAATTGTATACAGAATGGACTGAACATCGCTGATGGTTTTATGGCTCATTACCAAGTCTAAACAATGTTGTTCAAAGACATGGAAATCTTAGACACCAAGTTTTCTTATAATTTAGTGTCCTAAAGACTTTATGACCACTGGGCCTGCCTGTTTGAAGATCTTCTCCAAGGCAGCTTTGTTTATTTTGCCAAATGTCCAGTCTTTGTAATGTTTATTTAGTCAAATGTCCAATCATTTTAGTTGTGCATGTATATATTTTGAGTTTCATTCAATATCTTATCATACCTGATGAAGAGACCTGAGTCGTCTCGAAAGCTCGCCTTATAACATCATTTATTTAATTTTTGTTAGCCATTAAAAGGTATCACAACTACAAGATTTGTATCTTGTTTCTCACACTGAGAGCAATCAACATTTTCTCAACTGGCTAACACGGTACCAAACCTTTTTTTTTATCATTTTAATTGTTAATGGGGATGTCTGAGACTCAAATATTTAAGACCTTCTCAATAGGATAAGTCAACAATATAAAATTGTAGAGGTCTGATATCCTACAACATCTCCGATCAGCTTACAGATCCTGCAGCGCCTGTATGTAAGCAATGTATGGAGCAGAACATTACAGCTCTATATACTGTTTAGTAGCCACTACTAAGTTGTGCACTTTTGTCTCCCATTAACTGGAAGTTAAGATAAACTGCCATACTATGCAGCAGTTGGCCTGGACAACAATTTTCATTAACTACCGTATATACTCGTGTATAAGCCGACCCGTGTATAAGCCGACCCCCCTACTTTTGCCCCCAAAACCTGGGAAAATCTATTGACTCGTGTATAAGCCGAGGGTGGACCCTAGCACAAGTATACAGCCCCCAGCAGTGTGGTATACAGCAGCCCCAGAGGTATATACAGCAGCCCCAGTGGTAGTATACACGCAGCCCCAGTAGTATATACAGCCCCAGTGGTATATACAGCCCCAGTGGTAGTATAGACGCAGCCCTAGTAGTATATACAGCCCCAGTGGTAGTATACAGGGCCCCAGCAGTATATACAGCCCCAGTGGTTTATACAGCCCCAGTGGTAGTATACAGGGCCCCAGAGGTATATACAGCCCCAGTGGTAGTATATACAGCCCCAGTGGTAGTATATACAGCCCCAGTGGTAGTATACAGGGCCCCAGCAGTATATACAGCCCCAGTGGTTTATACAGCCCCAGTGGTAGTATACAGGGCCCCAGAGGTATATACAGCCCCAGTGGTAGTATATACAGCCCCAGTGGTAGTATACAGGGCCCCAGCAGTATATACAGCCCCAGTGGTTTATACAGCCCCAGTGGTAGTATACAGGGCCCCAGAGGTATATACAGCCCCAGTGGTAGTATATACAGCCCCAGTGGTAGTATATACAGCCCCAGTGGTAGTATACAGGGCCCCAGCAGTATATACAGCCCCAGTGGTTTATACAGCCCCAGTGGTAGTATACAGGGCCCCAGAGGTATATACAGCCCCAGTGGTAGTATATACAGCCCCAGTGGTAGTATACAGGGCCCCAGCAGTATATACAGCCCCAGTGGTTTATACAGCCCCAGTGGTAGTATACAGGGCCCCAGAGGTATATACAGCCCCAGTGGTAGTATATACAGCCCCAGTGGTAGTATATACAGCCCCAGTGGTAGTATACAGGGCCCCAGCAGTATATACAGCCCCAGTGGTTTATACAGCCCCAGTGGTAGTATACAGGGCCCCAGAGGTATATACAGCCCCAGTGGTAGTATATACAGCCCCAGTGGTAGTATACAGGGCCCCAGCAGTATATACAGCCCCAGTGGTTTATACAGCCCCAGTGGTAGTATACAGGGCCCCAGAGGTATATACAGCCCCAGTGGTAGTATATACAGCCCCAGTGGTAGTATATACAGCCCCAGTGGTAGTATATACAGCCCCAGTGGTAGTATACAGGGCCCCAGCAGTATATACAGCCCCAGTGATTTATACAGCCCCAGTGGTAGTATACAGGGCCCCAGAGGTATATACAGCCCCAGTGGTAGTATATACAGCCCCAGTGGTAGTATACAGGGCCCCAGCAGTATATACAGCCCCAGTGGTAGTATACAGGGCCCCAGAGGTATATACAGCCCCAGTGGTAGTATATACAGCCCCAGTGGTAGTATATACAGCCCCAGTGGTAGTATATACAGCCCCAGTGGTAGTATACAGGGCCCCAGCAGTATATACAGCCCAGTGGTTTATACAGCCCCAGTGGTAGTATACAGGGCCCCAGAGGTATATACAGCCCCAGTGGTAGTATATACAGCCCCAGTGGTAGTATATACAGCCCCAGTGGTAGTATACAGGGCCCCAGCAGTATATACAGCCCCAGTGGTTTATACAGCCCCAGTGGTAGTATACAGGGCCCCAGAGGTATATACAGCCCCAGTGGTAGTATATACAGCCCAGTAGTAGTATATACAGCCCCAGTGATAGTATACAGGGCCCCAGCAGTATATACAGCCCCAGTGGTTTATACAGCCCCAGTGGTAGTATATACAGCCCCAGTGGTAGTATACAGGGCCCCAGAGGTATATAGCAGCCCCAGCGGTAGTATACAGGTAGCCCCAGTAATGCAGGGCCCCCCCAGCGTCTCTCCGGTCACCTGTAAAGGAAACTATACTTATCACAGTGCTCTGTCCGCGCCCGCTCGCACCCGCTCGCAGCTGCCGACCGCGATCCTCCATCTTGCGTCTTCTTTCTTCCTGTTTCCTGTGCTCATCGCAGGGAATGACGTCATTGCCCGCGACGAGCACAGAAACAGGAAGAAGACGCAAGATGGAGGATCGCGGTCGGCAGCTGCGAGCGGGTGCGAGCGGGCGCGGACAGAGCACTGTGATAAGTATAGTTTCCTTTACAGGTGACCGGAGAGACGCTGGGGGGCCCTGCATTACTGGGGATGCGGGGGCTGCTGTATACCGATGTATACATCGGTATGTACCGATGTATACATTGGTATACAGCACTGACTCGCGTATAAGCCGAGGGGGGTACTTTTCAGCCCAATTTTTGGGCTGAAAAACTCGGCTTATACGCGAGTATATACGGTACATTTTTTTACATTTTATCTTTTTCAGAGTTTTCAGAGCCGTGCTCACAAAGCATTCCCTATGTTTGCTCACTAAAGCGCACTGCACCCAGGGAAAAATATCTCTGTAATATAGTATCTGAAAATGCGTTTGTCTGTTAGATTCCATATGAATCTGATAGGACAAATTCTGTATATATCTGTATGAAATCAAAAGCATATGGAAAAACTATATAGCCCCAAAGACTCCTTTATTGAAGCAATATAGCTTTAACCCCTTCCTGACCCTTGACGTAATACAACATCAAGGGTCGGGTTCCGGTGTGCGATGTGAGCTCCTATGCGGTGCTCACATCAAACACCCGAAATCTCAGCTGAGCTCATCAGCTGAGATGTCGGGCTTCCAGCACTGATCGGATCCGTGATCAGATCGGAGCTGTTAACCCCTTGGATCTCGCTGTCATTCACTGACAGCTGGATCCAAAATCGCCATGGCGGGGAATGCACTGTTTCTCACCTGCACCGGAGATCCCATGATAATATTGCGAGATCTCCGGTGCTCATGTCATAGCCCGGGGTCCTGCTGAGACCCCAGAAGCTATCACTGATTGCTTCCTGTGAGTAGTTGGCAAGCACTGCCGACCACTCACAGTGTTCATTTGTCACAGCTCATCGGGACCTGTCACAGCGATCGGACTGTGCAGAAAGGTGCCTCCCTATGGGGTGTGTAAAATAAAGAATGAATAAATAAAGTTTTTACAAACATGATAAAAAAAATAAAAGTTCAAATCACCCCCTTTTTCCCCCATTCAAAATAAAAGTATTAAGAAAATACACATATTTGGTATCGCCGCATTCAGAAATGCCCAATCTATCAAGATATAAAATCAATTACGGTAATGAGAGTGTAAGCTGCGTAATAGAAATAAAGGTCCAAACGCCAAAATCACTTTTTTTGGTCGCTGCAACATCGCTATAAAATGCAATAACGGGCGATCAAAACAGAAAATCCACCCAAAAATGGTATCATTAGAAACATCAGCTCATGCCGCAAAAAATAAGCCGTCACACAGCCCCAGATCCCAAAAACTAAGAACGATTCGGGTCGCAGAACATGGCATCTGAATTTTTTTTCACCACTTAGATACCAGTAAACATATACATGTTTGGTATCTACGAACTCGTAGAGGCATCACAACGTCATGTCAGTTTTACCATATAGTGAACACGGCGATTAAAAAACCCAAAAATCAAATGTGTAGTTGCACTTTTTTTGCTATTTCACTGCACTTGGAATTTTTTTACCATTTCCCTGTACACTATATGGTAAAATAAATGATTGCATCTGAAAGTACAACTCGTCCCGCAAAAAAAAAGTCTATATTGATGGAAAAATAGAAAAATTATAGCTCTTGGAAGCAGGGGAGCAAAAACCGAAAATGAAAAACGAAAAATCGCCGGGTGGTGAAGGGGTTAAAAATGTACGAAACCATAATATATTGGCAATGGAGCAATGGATTAGGAACTTCAATGACTGTTATATATATAAATTCCTAACAACCATCACCACCTCATGGACTTGTCTTTTTGGCTGTAAATATACCCAAAGGGTTCATCAAAGTCTCTTCTATGGCTGAAGTCTTTAAATCCAACCTGAAAACCCACCTCTTCAGAAAGTCATAAACCTGCAATAAATCTTCTGCCACATTACTTCCAGCAAGGTGAGGTCAAGACTAGTGAGGGACTAGGTGTCCAGCTCGGCAATGAGGCGAAAGAACCCATATCGGGCTGATTGGGAGCTTAAGGTACAGCCTCAGATGAGTTTTGAATGTATCCCACCCTCCAGTCCCTACTGTCAGGGCTCACCATTTTTATTGTGTCCCCGGTGTTCCATTGTGTGTGGTGGCGCTCATCAAGGATGATACGGGACCCTGAGAAAGGTGCAAGGTGTGCACCGAAACGCGTTGGTAGTGTGTGGAGGAATAAAAGAGGAGATGGAGAAAGCAATGTCTTCCCAGTGCACTTTTGGAAGCAGCAGCGCAGACCGTGAGACACCATTCCTGTTTGAACTATCTGTTTTCCCGCGTGCACGAGGTGGTGGAGGTTCTGCAGCAGCTGCTACCCAAGCGTTCAAGCTGGTTGTGGGTTATCATAACCTAACCAGGTGAGCAAGCTACCTTTTGTGTGTCGCTAGTGATAAGGCACAATCTGCGCCTCTCTTTGTCTCCTTTATTTTAATTATCGGGTGTGTCAGGAGGCACGAATGAGACTGTAGAGGCCACTCGCTGGAGGTCCCAGCGTTTGGCCAAACAGTCCAAATCTTAATAAAATATCTCTGTTGCTTTAAGAGGCATTTCCCTTTTAATGAAAGCTGGAGGCCACTAGGACCCAGCTGATCCCTTACCTTGAGCTGGGTATATTATCTCCTGGACTCCCAGGATGCACGCTGCTGATAGCTGTTCAGGTGATCCTGGTTGCATCAGAGCTCAAAGCAGTGTTTCCTGGAGTCTGTTGCTTTGCTGCTTGGATCTGCTCAAGCTAAGTGTATCTCTTTCCTCTTTGTTTGTTTCCCTGTGTGTTTCTTTTGTTGCTAGCCGGGCTGACTCGTGATCACCCGCTCTCATCCCAGTGTAGTGGTAGTCCAGGGACAGTCAGGGAATAGGTTCCTGGTGATGACAGTTGCGGAAACTCTATTGGGACTTTAGGGGAGCCAGGTTCCCTTAGCATCAGGGACTCCTCCACCCTCCCCCCCCCCAGTCGTCGTCCAGCGCTGGGTGTCTCCCTACACCCAGAGTGACAGGGAACCCAGGTAGTCGCGGGGTGACAGTTTTGCATTGTATACTGTGGACAGCATGCTGTAAGCGTTAAAAGAAAACAAAACAATGCCTCTCTCTCCTCAATGTCTATGCTATTGTTTACTTAATCTAAATGCTTTATTATCCTGTGATTACCATTACAGAACTACTTTATCAGTCCAAATGTCCTCTACCGTGTTTGGCACCTCACTGGCAGTGCACAATCTCTATTGGTGGCCTGGTGTGGGCGGAGCAGCTATCTCTGCTCTGCTTTGCCTCTAAAACTAAATTCTATGATTGTGTGAGAATGGCTGCAGCCAGTAATCTGTGTGATATATTGTTGGATTCAGGTTTTTTTTGCCTATGTTATGTTGCTGTCAGATGAGGTAGCAAAAACCTGCTGACAGATTCCCTTTAACGTCTTGTCTTCTTCCCCAGTACTTTGTGTCCTTTTTCCATCTGTACAAGTCTCTTAATGCTATTTCATATTACTGGACTTATTTTGTGTAAGAAAATCTTTTTTCCAGTCACTTGTCAACCTGGAAAGAATGGTGCTTTAAAATAAATTGTAGCTATGATGCTGATGGTATTAACAATAGCAATATGGAGAGGGCTTGGAAAAGTAAAAAGTGGAATTCTGCCCACTGTAAAGAAATAGCTAAGGATGTTTGTTATTAAGGACTTCCCTGAGGAATCCATTGCTAATTACTTTTCGACACTCCAGACTTCTGCCATGGAGTATATTGCATGCCACTTGTACAGATACCCAGAATGATGACTATACACCAAAACAAGAAAATCATTATTTGGATGTGACAAGATAGTGCAACCACAAAGTTTATAATCTAATGAAAACGAAATAAAGAAAACACTAATTACTCTGGAAGCCTAGAAGTACTGGTATAAGATTGATGTCTTGAAGAAATAATTATATATGGAAAAAAAAATGATGAAAAGGGATAATTGGTGGAATAAGTGAAATTGATTACATGTCAAGAGTTTGATTTATAACTTGTACAATTTACAGCAATTATTTATGATGCTGATGATTGTAGATTTATGCTGAAAATTATAAATAGGCTTTAACACCAATACAACGAGCTCGGCTAATTACAGTCATGACTGAAGCAAACAACTGATCATAACACGGAGATAGTAATAGCTTTAAATTGTTACGGATGTCTTTATTCCATAAATCAAGTAGTACTGGAGCACTAGTGATATTTGAGAATTAGAGAAAAGCCAATTATATAGAATAGAATCAAATTTGTTACAAAAAGCTGAAAAAAATTGGGATTCGTCAAAATCTGTAATTTTTGGGAATCAATTTATTCAAAACTAGCAAAATGGTGACAAGCCAGAGGGGTTAAATCTTTTATATGTATACAGCTATCCTCAACCCCCAATCAGTCCCATTGTCACCTAATTTTCAGTTCTTTTTCTATTTTAGGGTATGTGCTCACGATCTGGAGGCACTGTATCTTGGACGCAGTGCCTCCGAACCTGCATAAACCTGCAGATAAGAGCAGGGAGAATGCAGCCGCCCTGTACTCACCATCTGCGGTGGGTGCAGAATGGCTTCTCCCTCAGTTCATCTGATGGTTAATTCTTCCAACTACGCAGCATAATAATTTCATGCTGTGGAGTCGTAAGAGATAACCATCGGAGGCACTCAGGGAGATGTGGAAGTCTGGAAACATGCACCACAGCTGAAAACACACTGCAGGAGGGATTTCTTGAAATCGCATCCACTATGCTGCTAATGTACAACACAGCATTTTGGACACAATGACAATATACTGCGTCCATAATGTCGTAATTCCCTCTCCTCTTATCTCTGCTGAAGACTTTGCCTCTTTTGTCAAGCAGAAGATTGATAACATCAAAGAAAGTTTTGATCCACTGTCCCACAGCCCCACCTCATAACTGCACAGCCCTCCTCTTCTTCCAAAGCCAGCTTTTCTACAATGACAGAAGATCAGCTCTCCTGTCTTCCGTCAAGATCACACCTCATCACCAGTGCCCTTGACCCGCTCCCATCCCACCTCATTCCTAACCTCACCACAGGCTTCATCCCAACCCTAAACCATCACTTCAAATTATCACTAACTAATGTTGTCTTCCCCTCATCCTTTAAACATGCCTTGATCACACCTATCCTCAAAAAGCCCTCCATCAACCCATCCTTTGTTTCTAGCTATCGCCAGATATCACTTCTCCCCTTTGCCTCTAGACTACTGGAACAGCATGTCCTCCCACCTCTCCTCTTGCTTCTGACCGCATCACTCTACCGAAACTGCCCTAACTAAAGTTACCAATGACCTACTTTGGTGAATCGTGACCACCAAACCTGGCAGCTCCACAGCGCCTCCTGTTAAACCCAGGTCAGTCAGAGAACTGCCTGAGGTTAAAGAAGGGCCGCAGCTGCCCTGCCTGTGCTGGTTTATCAAGGCACCTCTCAGTGAGTGTGGTATATGCCTTCTAGCCTGCAGCCAGAAGCACATATAATCTCCTCCACCCCGTCACTGATAGAGACCCTGAATAACCCCAAGCACAAATGCTGCCACCAGCTTCTCGTTTAATGTAAGTCCGGTCCGTGGTCGGGCTTATATTGGGTCAGAAACCAACCCAGGTAGCGTTAAATGAGCACACGGACGTGGGAATGCGCGATCAAGATAAAAAGAGCAACTCTAGATTAAATTTATATATTTAATCACGCTAATGGTACACTAGATATTAATATTTACAGTTATTATTCAGATGTTATAAATTGGATAGTCAGATATGCCAATAAAAGGATGAATGGAATACACAGAATTACATACACATGTGAGCAGTTACCTTAGTGCTGATGGCACCACAAGGGCGGCGTGGCACCAATCTGTTCCTTGCGTAATCTCTGGCTTTGGTGGAATAATGCCTCTTCAGAAGAAATACCCTATAGAGATGGGGCAGATGATTTTTATACACTATGGGCTGACCCCGGTCTCCACCCATCTCCCACCTCTGGGCTGTCTCACAATTCCCACCCCTCTGAGGGGAGATATGGACACCCAGATTCTATAAGCTGACCTAGCCGTGTCCATGGGCATCGCAGACGGAAGACAATACTTTCATATTTTTAGTTATGATTTTATCTTCGTCTGGATATGAAACATGGCTACTCTGAGAACACCCTACTAGCCAATATGCTGTTTAGATGGCTTACAGTCATCCTACATTCATGTAAATATAGCCCTATTACCGTCTAGATGTCGCGATCATGGATCTACGCTTGCCATGTTCATAGACAGCACGGCTCATGAAATATTAACGTTATATTCACGACTCCGTCCTGTCTGAGCCTGAAAAGGAATTTCCTCTCTTCTGCCATTTGGAAAGTGTCACCTTGTCTACATCTCCTTAGGAAGTTCCCTAGCTGATTACCATATCAAAGTTGAGGAAGAGTCCTTTTGTGTGGCCAGTTGGCTTCCATCTACATACTAATTACTCTACTGCTTGCCAGAGATGAATGACTTCTGCCTTCCAAGGGTGGGGGCTTATCTCTTTACGAGTGAGATGTGCCTTATCAATTGCTTTCTGGGAGGGATGCAATATGGGGGATATGGCATATTCATCACACCTACTAACTGCCAAAAGCAAGCAAAACTTTTCTGTCCTCCTCCTCCTAGAACTGTCATGTGCCTTTGACACTGTAGACCATTCCCTCCTGTTACAGATCCTTGAATCTCTTGGTGTCACAGACTTGGCCTCTCCTGGATCTCTTCATATCTAACAGACCAGACATTCAGTGCCTCTCTCTTTCCAATACCACCTCCTCAGTTTATCCCCTATCTGTTGGTGTCCCCCAAGGCTCATTTCTTGGACCACTACTTTTCTCCATCTAAACCCTTGGCTTGGGACAGCTCATAAAGTCCCACTGCTTTCAGTACCATCTCTACATCCAAAATATCTATCTGTTATTTCATTCTTCTTTTAATCTCGATTTCTAAAAATGAACATGGACATAACAGAATTCAACATCTTTCCCCAACTCGCTCTACCCCTCCACCAAACCCATACATCAAAGTCAATGGCTGCTCACTCGCCCTCTCCTACAATCCATATATCCAAGCCCTTGCCGCATCCTGTCAACTCCAACTCAAAAATATTTCCCGGATCCGTACATTCGTTGACCAAAGATACTGCAAAACACTTGTACATGCCCTCATCATCTCCCGCCTCAATAATTGTAATCTCCTACTCTCTGGCCTCCCCTCTAGCACCCTTGCACCACTTCAATCTTTCCTAAACTCTGCTGCCCGACTAATCCACCTGTCTCCCTACTATTCCCCAGTCTCTCCTCTCTGCCAAGCCCTTCGTTGGCTCCCCATTTCTCAGAGGCCCCGGTTCAAAACCCTAACTATAACATACAAAGCCATCCACAATCTGTCTCCTCCGTACATCTGTGACATAGTTTCCGATACCTACCCTCACGCAACCTTTGATGCTCTCAAGATCACCTCCTCTACTCCCCTCTTATCTCTTCTTCACACAACCGCATACAAGATTTCTCCCTTGCTTTCCCCATACTCTGTAACTCTCTTTCCCAACACATCAGATCTCGGCCACCGTGGAAACCTTCAAAAGGAACCTGAAGATCCACCTCTTCTGACATGCCTACAACCTGCACTGATCCTCAATCTACTGAACCACCACACAGCTAGCTCTACCTTCTCCTACTGTATCCTCACCCATCACTTGTAGACTGTGAACCCCCTTTAGCAGGGTCCTCTCTCTTTCCGTACCTTGTGTGCCTTATATTGTTCATATATTTGTACTTGTCTATGTATGCCCTTTCCACATGTAAAGTTCCATGGAATAAATGGCACTATAATAATAAATAATAATAATTCCTGATCGTGAGCACACAGCCTTATTCTACCACTTCCAGGTCTTCTCCCTTCTGGCACTGCCAATGACTAGGATTTCAGTGGCACCGATATAAAATATTCACTTCACCAATATAAAATATAGTATTAAATATTAATATTAATATTAAATATTAATATTATAGTATTAAATATAGTATTTTTGGAACTTGTCCACCATACTTTACTATACAGTCAAAAAAGGTTTACCAATATATACAACATAACAAAGCTCAAATGAGAACTCTTTCAGTCTTTGTCAAGAAAATAGAGCCCTATGGATATGTTTCACTTATTTGCCCAGTGTATACTCTAGTTGTAGGGCTGTGGCCAGGGTCACAGATGAGTCCTCCTGGATCTGCTAAAAGCATCAGTTTTCCAACTTTGAATTTTATGAAAAACGCATGCGTTAACAGATCCATAGGCTCCAATGCAAAAAAACGCATTGTCAAAAGTGCACTAAAAAACACGTTTTTGAAACTGCATAAAAAAATGCTGCTAGCAACATTTTTGGGTGCAGTTAAAAAAAAGCATGTATTTTTTAACATGGGGCCCTATGGGAAATGCATCCATTAATGTATGGTACATATAGGTACCATGTGTTAACGCATAACATTTTTTTTGGATGCAAAATGGCATTTTCCAAAAACGGAATCAGGTTCTGGAAAAGGCAGAAAACCGGATTGCTATGTGGGACCCTGGCCATTGACACTATTTGTGCGGAACCTTCAATACATACAATGCATTATGGAACTGATATTGAAGGCTTGACACTGACATGAACAGCACATTATTAAATAACTGATCATGTGTGAACCCTTAAAATTAGTCTATTAAATAGCAGAAAAGCATAATAATATACACTGATCACTGTATAAATAATTCTCCCCTGTCACAATGCTTTACTTACTGCTGAAAAGTCAAGCTCCCTACATGACACACTCAAGATAACGCAGTAGAAAAGCAGGGATTAATATTTATTAACTGTTAAACTGTCATGCACAGGGCTGCTCTGTCACAGTCATTTGCATGATTAAAACTGTGAGCAGTCGACAGTTCACATTTAGATGAGTGACTGGGGAGGCTGGACAGTTTTATGGTACATGTCAAGCTCTTTGCTGCAACATTAGAAAATTGTACATACTGAAAAAGTAATAAATGTTTTCCAAAAAGTCTAAGTGAACTGTATTATTTCATTCATCAGATCTGTTATAAAGTGATTGAAACTTGGTTCAGGCTCTAATCACTTCCAGTTATTGAATTCTGTTTCCCTGTTCCATCTGATTTTAACAGGGACCATCTGATTTTAATTAGGTGTCAGTTTTTTTAATGGCATGAGAGTGCAATATGCAATGACAGGTGGAGATTCTCCGTAAGGACTTTGCAGAATTCATGGTTACATCAATAATGTCTACTTGTCCAGGACCTGCAGAAGTAAAGCAGCACCATATCATCACATTACCACCATCATGTTCAGCTGTTGGTATGATGTGTAAACTCTACCCCAGATGTTAAATGACTCATGACAATGATTTGAACTTTTGTGAGGGGTTCATATTATTAAAAACATCAGTATTTTATTGTTTTTAGTGTTAGCGTTAGTGAACTTGAATCTGCAATCATTCAATCTGTAGTGCCGGACAGAGCAGTGCACCGGTACGCTCTGCCAGCATTCACTGGAAGTACATTGTGACAGACCAAGTGGAAATTAGTTAACCTCTGGCAATCATGAAAACTCATCGTGTGGGGGGAATGGCGCGCACCTTGCCAACACATGTTAAATCTATCTTGTCAGAGATTGACAACAGTGACAGGTTCTCTAATCTGTATAAATACAAAAAGGGGGGAGACAAGAGGCGCAATAGTGCCCTATCACTAGTGACACACTGAGTATATCAATAGGTGTACATTCACCTGGTCCAGTTGTGTGACCCACAACTGGTTTATAAGCATTTGGTTTAAAGCTGCTGCAGGACCACCACCAACCCCTCGTACGTGGAAAAATGCTCACATATAGGGAAGATGGTGTGTCACGGTCCGCGCTGCTGTCTCAATGGAATCACAAGGGATGGATGTCTCCAAGAAGTCACAAGGAAGGCAAGGTTCCAAAGCAACAATCTCCTTTATTCACCAACGCGTTTCGGCACCAATCCTGGCACCTTCATCAGGATCTCTAATCTGCCCACTGCTGTTAGAGCCATATGTTGGCTGGTCAGATCAGCCGACATGTGCAGGGAAAGATGTGGGCTCAGCATGTGATCCCACATCAAAGGCACAGACACAACCTAGGAGATACCCCTATGTCCTAAATCGTTAAGGGGTTAAGTTTATGAGTGTTGCATAAAAAAATGTGGAAACGTTTACGGGATATGAAAACTTTTTCAAGGCACTGTATAATAATAGAGAATTCAAATCAGCAGTTTTTCTTACTATTCTACAAACTGTAGAAGTAATACTGCTGGAATATTGCTTTTTTTTCTCTGCCATAATTTCTATTTCAAAGCTCTACGGTATAATGTGTACCTAAACCGGAATAAAAAGCATAGACCTGCAGCCAGATATTACATTTTTAAATTTGCATGCTTCAATTGGCAAGTAATATTAGTCTTTCCAAGGAGACCATGTCTGTAAACCTCCCTGCTTGCAAAAGCAATAAGAGTAATTGTACTCGAATAAAAACAGGCTGATTAAAATACCGTTATGCTGTCAGTGCCGACTGAATTTTAGAACTGTTAGGAGAAAAGAAATGCTTCTGTATATTCTCTTAGGGGGTACTCCAGGAATGTAGTTTATTGCAGTGAAGACACAAAATGGCATATTTATACCATGGACATAACTTTGCTAACATATTGGATTATCTTCTTTTTGGAGAGTAGCTATGCAATGCCACAAGTGCCAAAAAATAAATCATTCAAGTAGTTGTCTTCTATCCCTTCTAATATGAGAGCAGCTGACCAGTAAGGGAACAGCTCCCAGGGCAATGGCAAGGAGATGATGTAAGCTCTTTAAGGTTATGTAAATTAAATGCAGCCATTCAAGCGATAATAATAATAATAATAACCCCTTCCCCACCTTGAATGTACTAGTATGTCCTATTTGTTGAGGTCTTTCCGACTTTGGACATACTGGTATGGAAGCTGTGCATGCACGATTGCCGCTGGGAGTTCGGCACCCCAGACAGCTGAGTCCCGGATCTAACAGAGAAGAAGGGTTCCCGCACCGTTCCTTGCTGTTTAATCTTGAATTGATGTCTAACATGGCAGTTAGGGGACTGGGAGAGGGAGTGCAAATTTACAATATTTTCACAAATAAATACAAAAAATATTGTCCTAAGTTTAACACTAACATGAAGTACAATATGTCATGAAAATAAAACAATCTCAGAATCACTGGAGTCTGTTGAAGCGTTCTAGAGTTATTAACCAATAAAGTGACACTGAGCAGAATTGAAAAAAATTGGAGTAGTCATGATGGTACCTGCAGATTGGGGGGTGAAGGAGATAATACTACAACTACTGCTACCACTAGTACTACTACTACTACTACTACTACTGCTACTAATAATAATAGAATACATGGAGTAGATCTACCAGAGAGAGAGATTCTGTTTGTAAGCTCTAGTCCTTGGCTAATTGAAGAAGGCCCTGAGTTAGGAAACAACTTTGCAATGAGATAATCCCTTCAAAGGTAAGCACTTATAATGTATTCACAACCAAAACATCTGCAGCAAATCTCCATATTGATAAGCCTCTAATTCACCAGAAATTATGCATATAACACTATGAGGTCTCCAATTAATATATTGAGCACTCATTGAGCTCCACTCATGGAGAATTTCTAATAAAAGGACTTTCCAGTCAGCAGAGTCCCTAGCTTTGATTAGAGCGCCTAGCACGAGACCGTGCAAATTGAATCCACATATCCTATCTCTATTGGAGAGCACGGCTGGAGCAGCTCGCAGAGACTTGAGGACCTGCAGACCTAGGTAACGATTCACAACATAGGACCTGTCTGCGTCAGCGCGCCCGGTCACATGGGGCGCTAGCAGGCGGGGTTATAGGAGAAAGCGAGCGGGGACGCCGACACTCCCGGGACGGAGTGGCTTAAACTTCTCTCCACAACACCGCAGAACTTGAACACAGGAGAAAGGAGACCCCAACCGCTCTCAAAATCCACACCATTGTTGTGCGGGGATTGCACAACAAGAATAGGTTAGTGATTACTTAATTAAATCATGCCCCTTGGTAATAATGGTAATGCACTAGTGCGCCCCCTACATTTCTTTTGTCTTTTACAATTAATATATTGAGCACTCATTGAGCATTTTTAGGCAAACATAAAATTAGGACAAATGGGAAGTAAATGGCCTTCCTTGTTTGCAATGTGTCAAGAATCTACTATATAATTGTCTAAGACATTTTTGTGTCGGACCAAAAAAACGTGCCGTGGATATGTCACACTGTGACGTCACCACGGCGAAGCATTGGCCGCGTAGCGGCCAATGCGAGGCGTCAGCTGCGCGAGCAATGGCCGCGAGGCCATTGCGAGTCGCTAGCTTTAGTGCGAGCAATGGCCGCGAAGCGGCCATTGCGAGTCGCTGGCCGAAAATAGAACCAGAGGCTCGGCCACAAAGCTAGCGATTTCCCGCTCAGGTAGCGAGTCGCTAGCCTCAGCGGGAAATCGCTAGCTTTGTGGCCGAGCCTCTGGTTCTATTTTCGGCCAGCGAATCGCAATGCCCGCTTCCATAAGGATTACCGCAACCGCGTACCTGCCGCAACTCCCCCTATACTTTCAATGGGGATCTATTGCGACTCGCTGTGTAGCGCGAGCAATGGCCGCGAGGCCATTGCGAGTCGCTACACTTGCGGCGCGGTTGCGGTAATCCCCATAGAAAGTATAGGGGGACTTGCGGCAGGTGCGGCAAGTGAAAATCTATTTGAAAATCTAAAAAAAAAAAAAAAAATATTCTAGACACCCGATGCATTTGCATCGGGCTCACAGCTAGTAAAAAATATTCTATTAAGATGTGTACTGCAGTATATAACAAATGAATAAATTCACAGTCACACTGTCTGTGCAAGATCTGCAACTCACAGACTGAGCCTGCCACTCCCATTTTCAGAGTTGCAGTAGAGCTCTGCAGTCAGATTTAGGCCTTTATATTACTAATACTATTAGTCATGAACTGTGCGCTTTGACCGCCTATATCTTAATTGTTAAATACTAAAATGGTAGCTGCTTTTCCTGCCCTCATTTTTATAGTCTCTGTGATAGTCTCTAATTGGCTGCACTAGACTATGGGATTTGACAGTTTCTAGACATTATGGGTAGCCCCACATGGCTGCTCCCTGACATCTTGAGCTCATTCTCTGGCTGAGGCAATTTTATGCAGAGCATGAAATAGCGCTGAGCATATTTTTCCAATCTTTACAAATCAGATCACAAATTTCACAAATTCACTGGGACCTATGAATTTCAACATATTAAATTCAATATCGATTTGCATTTTAATCTTCACCAACATGAAAATTTTTTTTTGCAATGTTTGAAACTATAAAGCCACACATGGCTTATCATTGGGGATTAGGTTATGTTCACCCGACAATATAATCAGTCCGATTTTCATCCAGAAAAGTGGGATGATTTTTTCCTTATTAAACTTCTATGTGCAGTATGTGCATTTTCTGTGTGCAATTCATTTTTGGGGACCAATTACAGCCTTTTATATTACAGAATTTCAATGTAACCAAGAATATCGGATGCCACAGCATTTTTTTCTTGCACCCATAGACTTGAATGGGTGAGATTCATTCTACTTCAGATTAAAATCACACAGCATGCTGACACTTTTTCACAGATTCTGTTAATGAAAAAAGTCAGTCATCTGCATTGCCTCCTTGAATAATATGGGCTTGTGTGCTGTTTTATTAAAAAATCAAATAGCACTCATTCAATTGATATGGTTGTCTTAACGACCCTCTAGAAAAGCCAATTATCCCAACTGACAGGTCAGCTGTCATGATTTCTCCTAGCGGTGTGTCTTTCACACACTAAGAGTGACAGCTTAGCAGTTAAATTTTGGGCAGGGGGGTGCTGAGCTGTCAGTATTTTGATGGACAGTTCAGCCGTTCATTCAAAGGCTGGAACACCCTGGGTTACCTCTATCTGTCTCTTGTATGGAGGGATTTCCTATTTAAGTGGTTCCCGGCCTGCCAGTTGCACATTATGCTCAGTGGTGTTTGCTGATTTTGCTTATTGCGCTCTGTAAATGTGGCCCCCTGGCACCTTGCTGGGCACCACAGAATCCTTAGGGCACAATTGGAGCAAGTAACAGCAAAGCAACACTTACAACACTTTAGAACACCTGGTTTCACCCCGAGCCTCTAGGGGGAGCTACACTGGTCACTTTGAGCCAGTTCCCCCTATAAATAGGGTCTTGGAGGGAGAAACTTCAGAGTGTGCAGTCACTTTAGAACTGTGAAGAGTGTGTGCAGACACTGGTACAGGAGCTACTAGGCCCTAACCAGCGCACCCAGCAGTGAGAGACCCTTGTAATTGGGGTAATAGGAAAGGAGAGCACCTCTCAGGGACACCAAAGTTACCTTAACTCTCCCTCATCATCCGGTTACTGGAACCAAAGCTGTGAGAGCTACCAGCAACCACAGAGAACCAGCATACAACCACAGGGAGTCTAGCCCCTGTTCCACCTGAAGCACCTACCAGCGAGAGCCCAGGGAAGAGTACTGATCCTGCTCAAACCCATTTACAGTGCCCTCAGTGCTGCTAACCAGGTGAAGTAAGTTCTATTGAACACACTGCCCGGTCCGGTTGGATTCCACATCCACCCGACCTTAATCAGAGAAATAGAGAAAGGAAGCCTACTATAACTGCTTGCTGTGAATCTCCAGGAGTGCTGACTTCACTATCCCGGTCTGGTGTACCTGATTACCACCAGTAAAGGTACCTAAAAGACTCTGAAGTGTCTGCGTCTGATTCCTGAGCCTAACAGTAGTATTACCGCAGCTGCCTCACAACATCTTGCGCAGCTCCTGGTCCCAAGGACTCCCGCTCATCCTGTGGGGAGCGTCCCATCTTGCTGCATTCCATCCCCCGGAGGCCCCGCAGCACCGGTACAGTTACAGGAACACCCACAGGTGGCGTCACGAAGACAATCAATCCCTAACTATTCAGCCATCCCCCCTATTGATCTGGACCACCGGGCCCCACAGCCGCAGGCGCGGTTCCGTGACAGAGGAGAGTCAACGCCTGCGACGTGCAGAACCCGGCTACGGTGAGTCATATTTAATCTAATATTGTCTGACCTTGGACCTTTCTACTGACTATCCATTAGCCTAGTCACTTTGCCTTTGTCTGCTACCTTCCAGGAATTCTGACCTCAAGCCATGATCTGACTATGCCTTTTTTTCTTATCCATTTGTGTATAGTGGGCCTTCTTGGTATATGACCTCAGAATTGTAGACAACCCAGCCTTATGGCTAGCCCATTAATAGTGACTGGCATCATACTCCTACATACATAAGAGTTGTCTTAATAAGCCTTTGAATAGAGTAAATTGTGTCATATTAGTTATTATTTGTTCACTGCCATGACCTGCGAATAGATTATTTAAATGTCATTCAGTTATTTTGAAAAGAAAAAATGTGCTGTATTGGTCCAACAAGATACTAAATAGGTGTTTTTATTAAAGTGGATAATTGGTGGACAAAAATAATCTGAAGTTCTGTGTTACTAGCAATTCACAGCCTGGCAAATATGACAAGTCATGGTGAAATTACTTACCCTTCTTTCACTTAAAGGTGCAGATAAAATGCTTTATTTACGTCGTGTTTGTAGCAGCATTGTCTAGATACGTCAAAACTGACAGATCTTTTTGTCCATTCTCGTCTTCATTTTTTCAAATCCATTCTGCAATGTTTTCAGATACTGTCAATCACTATTACCCAAGCTGTCTGTCAAATGGATATGTTGTAAGAGCACTTCTTTGAGAGTTTATTGAATTCTGCTTTTCCAGTGTCATGATTTGTACAAGGAATCGGTAGTAAAAATGTAACAAAACTTCAATTAGGTTTAATGCAAATCGATTTCTAAGGTTTTGCTAACATATAAAGTTTTAACTCCTTAAGGATCCACGAATTTAGATTTTGCCCTTTTTTTTCCTCCCCTTGTGCCATAATTTGTTTTTATATATTACTGTGAATATTACCAAATAATAACTTGTGTCATTCTGGACATATATAGTGAAAAAAACACAATTTTGTTATGATTTTGGGGTTTTGCTTTATGGTGACCATTTCATTTCAAAATGACCCTTTTTTATTTATTTAATTGTGTAAAAAAATTCTGAGTATGCAAAAATAATGTGTTACTGTCACAATTTTCCTAAACCCATTACTTATTTATTTATCAGTGTAGGTGTGTGATAGCTTGTTTTCTGAACCATGATGGAGACACAACCTCTGGCCACACTATCTCACATGTAACTGACTAGCGTACACAATTAACAACCTGTTGCTAGTTGCCAAAGTTGTCCTCCACCCCTCTCCACTCAAGGGTGGTTGACTCTCAGCCAATAGGGGAGTACTAGTGCTGACGTGATAGAAAAAATTAACTGCAGTTTTTAAATCAGCATACCTATTTTAGTCTATATCAGCAAAAAAAATTGAACTCAACAAAATTATGTTCAAAATTGTTCCCCAGTGTAATCAATAATTATACTTCAAAGGGAAAATACAAAAACGTTGAACTTTAGAAAAGCTAAATTCAACCATTTAAGGGAAGAGCTCAGTCTTGTAGTCTGGGATTATGTCCTGGTAACTGGGGATACTGAACACAAATGGGGAGTGTTAAAAGACACAGGATACATATAAATATACAGTACAGTAGAAGGCTTATACCTTTTGGTAATAAAATGACCAAGAATAAAAATAAACTATTATGGTTAAATTGACTAGTACAAAGTGTGTTTAATTCCTTCATGCCCTTGGACTTATGGGTACATTCAAGGCCGCCTATCTCACACACAGCTCTCGCATCGTTCCCTACACATATCAGCTGATTTGATCAGGACCCGGATACTGTGAGGACCCCGGAAGATGCTGTCATGACTCACTACCTGTGAACTAAAAATAAATACTTGCCACTCAAAAACTGTTTCTTTTTGCTGTGTTTTTTATTGTGACAATTCTGATCAGACAAACTTTTCGGTCCTGTGAACCCGGAACTACATCAGTGTGCTCAAGTTGTTAAATCCAGTGTGGATTTATACACATAGAAAAGCCAAACAGGAAGGGCTGCTGAGGAGACAGTGGGCAATAGTGCCTTCTGGTGAGCCCTGGAGAGATAAGACCGTGGTGTCCACCGCTGGGTATTGTTCTATACCATGGTAGCCCTTCCAGCCTCTACCAGAATCAGTGCACACAGTTGCTGCTGTGTACTAAGCACAAAGAGAGCTCATTTTTAACTGGACCACACAACTTTGTGGCTGCATCATCCTGTTAGGTTTGTCCAAGTGTATAAATCAACAACAGATTTAACAACTCTGTATACTTGAGCACACTGAAAAAGGACCGAAACATTTGTTTGATCACATTTGTCACAGTAAAAAACACAGCAAAAAGAAACAGTTTTTAAGTGTCAAGTATTTTTTTGAACAATTATAAGGTGTGAGCACCTACTTGAGCACCATTAATAAAAAGTGCCATTTTATTAGTTCCAGTCACTTTCTGTGAGTGTCCAGTGAACACCAGCACTCACAGAAGGTGAGAAAAAGCATTTTAAGAGCATAGATTTCAACAGAAAATGTAAAAAAGAAATCACGCTAGGAAAGTTAGTTACAGGAAAACAAATCGCCAACAACATTAAAATAAATCCCAATTTTTTCTATAAATACATTAATACAAAAATCCCTACGTCATTGTGGCATCAGAACTCAAGACTAAATCCCCTTCAAATGTCAGAGCATTTTGGTGAACACAAAGTTGTGCAGAATTTTTGTGAATATTTACTTTTTCACACAATTTTGAAGCAGCTCTACCAAAACGGGCAGAACTAGGGTAGAGTCAGGACAGGATGGGGCATGATAACAACCGCATGACAAATTTATTCAAAGCGGAGTAATTTCATACAGCAGAAATATTGCTTCAGTCACTGTCTGGAGTAACATAACTGGCATATGTCCACACCACTGAATGTTCATTAAATAATGTGCGCATCTCAATGAATTAGGCACCTTATATTCCTGCATGATCATCATTGACAAACACAGTCTTAATGAAATGAGGCTTAAAGAAAAGCTGTCAGCTTGATTTAGCCTCCTATTCTAAAACTACCTATCCCTGCACCTTGCTAACTCATCACTAACCATTCCTCTCTAACCTAAAACTGCACTATAAAGCTTGTATTAAATGATTTAATAACTTACATCCAATCCACTGCCGTAGACTGGAATGGGAGGTCTTCAGGTCTCCATTCTCCCTCCTCGCAGGCTCTTACCACACCCCGCTGGGCGTCATTATTCCTTCTCCTGTTCATCCTCTTTTTTTTTAATTCCCACCTCCTCCATGTAGTATGATGCACCTGCCAGACATCAGTTTTGGTCCGGTGCATTGTGGGGGCTTATCAGGTGTACGGGCTGGCTTCAATATGCGCACTGCTCATGTACTGGAGTTGAATTGTACACCTGAAAAGCCCCCACAATCCACCAGACCAGAACTGACATCCGGTAGGCGCATCATATCACATGGAGGAGGCAGGAATTTCAAAAGAGGATGAACAGGAGAAGGAATGATGATGTTCAATGGGGGGTGCTAAGAGCCTGCAAGGAAGGAGAATGGAGACTACGGCGTAGACTTGATGTAAGTTATTAAATCATTTTATTCAAGCTTTATAGTGTAGTTTTAGGTCAGACAAGGATGGTTAGGGATGAGCTAGCAAGGTGTAGGGACAGGTAGTGGAAGAATAGGGGGCTAAATCAACCTGACAGTTTCCTTTAAGTCTTGATTTCCACAGGTTACTATATTGAATATACATTGACAACAAATAATAGGATCTATAGTAAAACATCCATCTCATTTCATTATCTGCTTTATATTCAGTAGTAGATACACTGATCCTATTATAATCTACTGCGCTTCTACATGTCAACAAGATTAATACTACAGGGGATAATAAATGTCAAGAAAACATATACACTAGTCACGAAATGGGCAAGATTCTCTCAATATGTGTCCCAATATGAGTATTGATTTCATATTTAGTAGTCTTGCAACGAGAGAAATGAAATCTTTGCACAATCACTAATGTAAGACTGAATCTGTCTAAAAGCTATCAATATTTCATGGAATAAAATATTAATAGATACATGCTATAGTAACACTGATTCTAATGAAGAGTGTTTCTGACAAGTATGGTCAATCTAAGTAGCTGAATACCTGCCATTACTATCTGATGTGTTGGGTGAGTCAGATATGTACATCAGTGTAAATACACTCTGGTGTAGAGGTTATGTAAATCTTTATAAAACATCATAAAGATATAATGGCAATTTTCAAATCACCATAGCAAGCAAACATAAAATCTTAATGCTGGCACAATTTACTATCCAAATCCAACAAAGGAGCAACCAAAGGCGATGTTATATCCATCTTCATCACTCAGTTTCCAGGATTATGTCACAACCAGAACTACGGACCATAAGACACCAAGAAATGAACAATAAGTTCATTGCTGGGGGATACCCCATTGCTCTATCCAAATTACGTACAGATTGTCCTACTCAGGATAAACAAACTGGCCTTTTAATAGCTTGTGTGAATACGTACCACCCCTTTTTTAACCGGTTTAAAAGCATAACTAAACATTGGCCTCTCCTGGGACAGTCTTATCCCTAAATACTGGAGTTCACAAGACCTCCCCTTTTCTGCTACAAAAGGTCCCAGAACCTTAGAGATAAATTGGTGAGGGCTGACAAAGGCTTATCACGTATTAAATCCAGACAGACGTTCTTGGCCACACAGTGCCAAGGCAACTTCCCCTGTTTAGGCTGTCAACAATGTTCAAACATCATCAAAGGCAACACCTTTACCCACGCTCAAACGGAAAGGGATTTCCAATCAATTCAGATCATTGAGCACATAACAACAAACAGGAGAGGGGGTAATAGGATTGCCAGACTTAAGGAACAGGAATCATTCTGGATTCACACTCTCCAGACACTCACACCAAATGGACTAAACAGAGAATATCACCACCAATACTAACATAGATTTTGTGACATTCATTGATTTATTTTCACAGGTTCTTGGTTAAGAGGTCTGTCTTACCTGCGTTCTATAACCTATGTTTATACATGTGTATACATAATTGATCTCAATATCCATCCTATTAAATCTCCAGCACAATAATCTCTAGCCTGCCCCCATCTGGTGCATGGTATTTTATATTGCTGTCAGTTCACATATTATTTATATTTGCCACTGTAGCAGTTCCCCTTGATAACTATTTATGTGATTTGCCTACAAATTTTCAATGTTAAAAAACTTAATGAAAAAAACATTAAATTATGGTATTATTACTATGTTCCTAGATGTAATTGCCACCAATTCTTGAATATCTATATATCACTCAAAGTAAGGTACACTGGGCTATACTATGTCTCATTATCCCTTTTTTCTATCTCTTTAAAAATCATCACATCGAGTTTGAATGCATATGCACTCCATTCACTTTGTCTCATTGGTCGGAGACCGCAGTTCTAACTAAACAATACTGCGCATGTGCCACATTTCATTCCATGGCGTCTTCCTGAGTTTCATATACCAGAAGCATGACGCCACTCACTGCAACCGTGTTTTGCAATGTGTTTTTACCACGTTTGCATGAGTTTTCCTATACAAGTCTATGGGTGCATTAACGCATGCATTTTTATAGCATTTTATGTGTTTTTGCATCTTAAAAAATGCATTGCGACTTCCGGTTCCGGCGCTGAGCTGATGGCTGCTTGAAGACGCAGCTCCAGGGACCGCGCCGACCATCCGACAAGAATCTGCCGGCCCCTTGGCCATCCGACCCCAATCCACACTAGTGGCGACTCCCCGAGGGACAGGGACCCTGGACAGATACGTCCTGAGGAGCTCAGGGAAGGACAGCACCAAGGCCCGGAGCGTGAAGCAGAGGGGCGGGAGTCCGGGGAAGATGGTGGCTGAGACAAGGGGCCGCGCTGCATTAAAGCTCTCTACAGGCCGCAGCCGCAGCTGCAGTGGAGTCAGGAGGGAAAGCGCAGAGGTACCAATAAAAGAGGGAGTCCTGAAACAAACCCTGATTCCGGCACAGGAGAAGCTGTCCCCTGGGTGCAGCACAATGGAGGTGAACGCGGAGGGGACAGAAGCGCATAGTGACTCAGGGGGGGAAGGCCTGGCAATGGAGGATACAGTCATGCTTCACACTGTAAATACAGGGACCATTGATGTGCGAGCGTTAGCAAGAGAAGTGGCCCCATTCCTCTCAGCTGACCTAAAGTCTCTCATTAGAGAAGCCATTACAAAAGCAGTCTCTGACATCCACCAGACCACGATACAACATGGGGAAAGGTTGCAGGAAGCAGAGCGCAGGCTGTCAGAGGCAGAGGAAAGGATATTAAATCTTGAGACACATATAGCCAACCTCCAAAAACACTCCGCTTACTCGGAGGAAAAGCTCGATGATCTGGAGAACCGCTCCAGAAGGAACAATTTAAGGATGGTGGAGCTGCCGGAGTCCATAGAGGCGAGTCTACTAGACACCATTTGGGAAGAAGACCTGCCTAGAGCCCTCGGACTTCATATCCAATGCAAGGTGGAAAGATCCCATAGGGTGGGTCCCCCGAAAGACCCTAAAGAAGGTCCGAGACAAGTCATCGCTCGCTTCCTTAACTTTAAGGACAAAGACAGGCTTCTTAAAGAATACAAAACAAAGCGGCTCCCATTGCTTTTAAGGGCCACAAAGTCAGACTTTATGAAGACTTTTCGGCCGACCTTGCCCGTAAAAGAAAGTCGTTCAGTCAGGCATGTTCTCTGCTGTACAAGAAGAATGTCAGATTTCAATTAGCATATCCCGCCATCTTAAAGTTCAGAGACTGGAATGGTGAAGCAAAATCGTTCTCAAACGGAAAAGTGGCGATACAATATATACAGCAGGGACCTAAGGAGACAGAGAAAGGAACACGACCGGCGGGGGATTCGAGACCTGGGACTTCATCACCCCAGCATTCCTATGCGCCCAAAACAGCCGCCCCAACGGACATGAGAGGAGAATGGGCTAAGAAAGACGAAAGTCACCAATGGTCAAGGGTCCAACATAAGAAGAATGAGCGTTGTAACTATGCTAATGGAAGAACTGATCCGAAGGATTATCAAGCAACACCACCAAAGGGTCCCAGAGATAAACCTCCCTACTCGAGAGGGAGATGAGATGTGACTGTCTAATGACTCCAACGATTCCCTCTCCCCCCCCTTTTTTTTTCCTATATTCTCTTTTATTTCTCCCCCCTCCCCCCCTTATATCCTCTCTCTTCTTCCCTTTCCCCTATCGCTACAGGTAAATCTGGGGAGTCGTCCAGATCTCCAGGAACTTCGGACGGAGTGAGATATACCTGCCAACTCGAACGCCGGTACGAAGAAAATGCCTAGAGTTGGGACTCATAATGAACCTACGGACTATTTAAAGTTGAGGTACCACATATGGGAGGTGCTAAGGAGTTCCGGTGATAGGGGTCTTGTGACCTGATAGATGGATAAACTACAAGACTTGAAATAATGAGGCAATCAACTTACCTAGCAAGAAAGGAGGAAATTTTGAATTTTGATTCTAAAATCTTTCAAACTGTTCGCCTATAATATTGCTGTTGTTCTACTCCTACATCCCCGTCTCACGCTTTCTCCCCTCTCCTCTTAATGCTTTCTTTACTTATGCCCCTACACTTACTCCGCGCACCTTCCCCTCTCTGCTAATCCCTTTCCCTTCCACCCTCCATGCTTTTGCTTGATTTGCACAGGAACATAGGTGAACAAAAGAGGCCTCTGAGTTAGTTAATCATAAGGTTTAATAATGGTGCGGTCCGCAAACCATCAGCACAGAAAAAAGGGGTTATGAAGCTGGGTAATGTTCTGCCGAGGAGTACAGCGACTGGGAATTGTACCCCCTCGAGAGGGAAATTTATTTGTGTGGTTTTGGTTCAAAATAGTAATTGTTTAGTTAACCTGAAGTGGGCTTCTATCAAAATATTCAACTTATCCAAAAATAGATGCTTTACTAAATTAATATGTCATACACCTATACTTTCTTCTCCTCCAAAAGTAACAAAGAAACCAATCATAGAGACAGGGATACCCAAGGACCCTGCACAACAAAATGTACATTGGAAATGTTGCGATTAGTGACATGGAATGTCAAAGGACTGAGATCACCAAACAAAAGGGGTATGGTACTGAGGCACTTGAAAAGACTACATACTGACATTGCCTTATTACAGGAAACCCACCTACTTACACATGAGCTACATTATATTCAAAAACTGTGGGTGGGCTCGGCCAGGATAGCAGGAGCCCAAAATAGAAAGGCAGGAGTCTTAATTCTTACCAATAAAAGTCTAGCCTGTACCTTGGTATCTATCTCCCAAGACCATGAAGGCAGACTTCTCCATGTAGTCCTGAGGATTCGCGGCCAGCAGTTTAGTATCTACAATATCTATGCACCAAACAGCTCACGTACAACATATTTCGAAACACTTCATGAGAAAATACTGGGCAACAAAGAACCCAACATCATTATAGGAGGTGATTTTAACGAGGTAATGAGGGAAGACATGGATAGACAGAGACCAGACGAGGGGAGACACACAGGGGTTCTGATGAGGAACAGGGTTCAAGGGGAATTGGCAGAAATGGCGAATGCTCTTGGGTTAGCTGATGTGTGGCGGGTTCTACATCCACAAGATATGGACTTTTCGCACTTCTCTCATCCACATTCTTCATGGTCGCGTATAGATCTCTTATTGGCCAATACTCAAGCAATGCGACTGATAGAAGAAGTGGAAATAGAGAACATGGTGATCTCGGACCATAGTCCGGTTCGCATGGGCATATTAGATACTCAACCTAAAGGCTCCGATATAATATGGAGATTCCCTTCACACCTGTCGACGAATGGGGACTTCAAAACTAAACTTAGGGAATGGTGGTCGAGGTTTGACGTGGATAATACCATTCATAGAAAAAAATCACAAACTATTCTGGGAGACTGGTAAAGCTGTGATACGAGGACAAATTATAGCATACACACTAACGCAAAAAAAGAATTAGAGAACACTTTATTACAGCCAGCGAGAAAGTGTCAGAGTCATACAGACTATTCCGTAACACACAAGACCCATCAGACAAAAAAAACTGGATAGAAGCTAAACGAGAATATGACCATTGGGCAGAACAGAAAGAAAACATGGTGCGTGGACAGCTGGAGGTTGACCTCAACAGGTTTGGGGACAAAACAGGCCGACTACTAGCCAAATTAGCCAAGGGGAGATATCATTCAGACCCAATCATGGCCCTCAAACGAAAAGGGGAGGGAAACACGAATAACCCGAGAGAAATTAACCTGATCCTTGGTGAATTTTAATTGTATATAAGTATACAGTGTAAGAGATGACCAGACTCAAGACGCAAGAGAATGGCTAACAAGAGTGCCACTCAACTCGGTGTCCGCGGCTGACCTGGAAGAATTAAATGGGACTGTGACGGCGGCCGGGGTAGATTTGGCAATAAGACACCTAGGAAATGGTAAAGCACCAGGTCCCGATGGGTTCTCGGGGGAATTTTATAAGATTCTAAGGGAAGACATAACACCGATGCTGACTAGGTTATTTAACGACATGACTGAGGGTAACCCTATTCCAGACGAATCCAATGTTGCATACATCAAATTAATACCAAAAGGCGATAGAGATAGAGAAGATCCAGCGAATTACAGACCCATCTCACTAATAAATCTGGATATTAAAATACTGTCAAAGATCATGGCGGATAGGCTGGCTCAGATTCTACCTGATCTGATACAAAAGCAACAAACGGGCTTCATCAAGGGGAGATCAGCTGTGACCAATGTTCACACAGCCCTCATGGTACTTGACGAGGTGAAAAATAGGATAGATGTGGGGGGGGGGAAAACCCGGCCATGGTCACCTTAGATGCGGAAAAGGCATTCGACAATATGAGGTGGCCTTGGCTGGGTCTAGTCTTAGACCATATGGGTATATAGGGAAAATTACGTCTCTTCTTACAGAATCTATACGCGAATCCCACGGCAAGGGTACATACACCAGGGTTTCTTTCGCCCAAAATCCCTTTACAAAAAGGTACAAGGCAGGGATGCCCATTATCCCCACTATTGTTTAATTTGGCATTGGAACCGTTGGCGAGATTTATTAACAATTATTCCTCGTTCAAGGGCATTAAGGTGGGGCAGGCAGAAGTAAAATCTGCTTTGTTTGCGGACGATATCATCCTCTTTATGGAGAATCCAGATATAGATCTGCCTAAATTGGTCACGGAATTGGAATTGTTCGGAAAGTTTTCAGGATTCAAATTAAACAGGAAAAAATGCGAAATCCTGAAAATAAAGGAAGGGAAAGGTATGAGTGACTCCCTGAGGGCTCTAGGTTTTTCATCAGCAAGCTCCTCTATAAAATACCTGGGACTTCTGTTGGGTAGATCCCCGAGCCAAGTGTACTCGCTAAACTATAGACCACTTTTTGAAAAAATTGAACATGAACTAAAAAGATGGGCAGGTCTGCCTCTGTCTCTATTGGGACGTTGCCACTTGGTGAGGATGGTGAGTTTCGCGAGACTTCTCTATCCCCTATTAACCCTACCTTTACTCCTGAGACATTCAAACATCCATAGCCTAAATAGGGCCTTTTCGGCCTTCATCTGGAGGGGGAAAAGACCGAGACTTCGCATGGGAGTGATGATGCTTTCTAAAAGTAATGGGGGCACGAATTTACCGGACATACGTGGGTATAATCTGGCCTGCATAATGAGACACACGGTAGAATGGATCAATCACACTGACAGATATTCTGACGGTCAGTTAGAAGCAGCTTTTTGTACCCCATGGGATAGAGGCTCTTTACTTCACACACCCTTGTCGAGTCTACCAGTGCATATCAAACAGTCAGTCATCTTTAGGGACACCATCATGACCTGGAAAGCAGTGAGGAAGAAATGCGGGTTGTCTTGGAGAACATCTAAATACCTTAAACCATGGGTTTATCCTAGTTTCGAGGCAGGGGTGGAGTAATAAACTGTTCGGGCAATGGAGTAAACAAGGAATAGAAAAAATGGGAGACCTGATGAAGATGACGGACAGACGATGGATGACATATCAGGAAATAGTGGAAAGGTTTAATGTCAGAGGCCCCCAGGTACTTCAATTCTTACAGATAAAACAACAAATAATGCAACAACTCATAGATATATCCAACGAAGCCATAACCAACCTTTGTGATAAAATAATCAATTTAGAGACTTCTCAACTGAGTATATCCATGATATATGGAGAAATGAGGGAAATCCTTGTTCCAGGGGGATCAACTCGCATCTTCACTAAATGGGAAAAATACTTGGCCAAGGAAGACGTAGCAGACAGTATCTTGGTGGGATGGGAAAAAGTGAGGAGACATGTCATAAATGAACAATGGAGAGATTCGCATTTCCGAATCATACACGAGCTTGTCTATGGCTTCAATTTCCCGCAATCCATTCTTCACCCAAACAGATTAACTAGATGTCCTAAATGTCAGCAAGAAAGGACGGACATGATCCATGGGATATGGAGTTGTGACAAGACACAGAAATTCTGGTCAATGATCAAAAATATGACTACCACACTGTGCAACTATACGGTTGAGGCGACCACCACAAATTACATATTCCAGGATATTGAGACATCACAGAGGAAAGGGTCGGGACAACACCTAGTGCATGTATTGCTCTTATTGGCCAGGAGATTGCTACTTTCTTTTTGGTTATGCACAGATATGCCCAGTGAACAAGATGTTCTGCTAGGACTGTCCAAAGCAATGGACATTGATAGGAGAGAAGCATTAAGAGACAAAGAATTGATGACGGGTACCTTCATGATGAAATGGAGAAGGTTTATAGAGACACGAGACACAGATGAGGAGATTCAAAATATCATTAACCCATTTAGAGGAACCTCGTGGTATCTGTTAGAAGATATCAACCACTCATTGGGGAGGTTGGGAAACTAGACATCTATAACTAAGGTTATGACAGGCAACTTAAAAAAGGTAGGAAATTGATAGCGTAATCTACACCTATTTTGATATTTGTACTCATGAGAAGTAATTCTTGTAGTTTTTGAAATTTTTGAAGCCCACTTCACAGTTTTAATGCTTGAATGATTATTTTGCTCATTTTAGAGTTATAAAGTTTGTTTGTTGGATAAACTTGGTTCTACTTTGCACTATCTGTAATGTATAAATTGATTCATAGTATTCCTGTACTGAATATATACGATATGCAGTGTTGATGTTTATTTTTTTTTCAATGTCAAAACACTAATAAAAATGATTTACAAAAAAAAAAAATGCATTGCATCCAAACGGAGCAAAAATGTGATATGAACTGAGCCTTAGCTTGTTTTATTTCTCCCTCTAACTGCAACCTCCGGACATGGCCATGAGGTAACTGATCTCCCACATGTCAGCTTCCCTGATCCAGCACATGGGGACATGGTAATACCAATATAGCCTTATGTTACCTCAGGGGAAATGGTGTATCAGTGTCCACGCTGCTGAAATCCCAAGAAAACGATCCGGAAACCATATGTAGGTTGCATCAATCATCCATTTATTCCTTTCCTACGCGTTTCAACACTGTCCTAGTGTCTTCCTCAGGGATATTACATGTCAGCTCTTAACAAGGTTTATATAGCCCCTGTACATGGCATTTAGGGGTGTGTTAGCACATGCTGATGATGTAAAAATCGTCATTAAAGTGGGCGGAGCCCAATTCGATGATGTCAAAATCGTCATCAAAGTGGGAGGAGCCTAATTTTGGGCTCCAAAACAGTAAAAACAAGTTTCTGTGGAGCATTTTACATCGTACAATGATATACAAGTTGATAAAAATATGACTAAACAAATGGTATAAAAAACGTTCTGAAATTTGCTGCGGAAAAGTAAATAAAACCTTCAGTAATAAGAACAGGAAAAAAAATAAATAAATAAAAATAATATACACTCCGATATGCCTCTGGGTGTATTAGAACTCTTGGTCATTTGGATGAAAAACATCCTCACTATTGGGTTGTGCCACCAGGGCAATTCATTAGCAAATAAAAGTGCTGAGAAGTTTGGTATTATCCTGTGAAGGTGGAATAGGAAAAAATATATATGGACAATATTATCTATATCTATGTAATTAAAAAACAACTTTATTATAAAATTCTTCAAAATGATATAAATATATAAAAAATATAAAAAAATATAAATATATGAAAATGTATAAAATGATGAGGGATAAGAATATTTAAAAACTTAATATTCATCATATAAATATATATATATATATCTGAGAGGGATTTTGCTTAAAAGGTTTCAAATTATAGGAACTACTTATTATTTATGTGAGGGGATCTTATAAAGATAAAATCAAATGTTAAAAATGCGTATAAACTAGTTTAAAATACTCATATTCATGGTTCAAGTGTTGCGCACCACTTAAGGACATCATCAGCATGTGCTAACACACCCCTAAATGCCATGTACAGGGGCTATATAAACCTTGTTAAGAGCTGACATGTAATATCCCTGAGGAAGACACTAGGACAGTGTTGAAACGCGTAGGAAAGGAATAAATGGATGATTGATGCAACCTACATATGGTTTCCGGATCGTTTTCTTGGGATTTCAGCAGCGCGGACACTGATACACCATTTCCCCTGAGGTAACTTCTGGATGATTCCCACGTGCATGTGGAAGGTGGAAGTCCTGCAGCAGCTGCATTTAATGCCAAATGCTTTTACACCAGTTGTGGGTCTCACAACTGTGCTAGGTGAGTGAATTCATACCCACCGCATACATTAGTGTCACTAGTGATAGGGCACTATTGCGCCTCTTGTTCCCCCCCCTATTTTTTTACTTTAATATAGCCTTATGACTCTCCACCATTACCTATCTAGTTTCTCCTTCAATACGTACAGCAATATGAGGGGATATCTTGCACCGAGGTTAGAGGCTCAACTCACTCCTTTTACTATTCATTTAATTTATGCTATCTCTACACACTAATGTTGTCTCTCCATAACCATACATATGCTCTCTCATCCACGTTGATCTATATCAGCCAGAATAGGACGAAATGTCACTCGATCTGCACTGCTGCCAAAGGTTTGTTCCTGAAGAAGAAGCTGGTTTTGGCTCTGAAACGCGTTGGATTAAAAACAACACTGTATCCAGACCTCCGGTCTTCTGGTTTTCTTTGACAGCAGCGCGAATCGAGTGACACTTCATACTATTCTGGCTGATTTTTCACCGGGATTACTCATGGATGTGTGGATCCTGCGGCAGCTGGCCTCTGAGTGCTCATACTTGGTTGTGGGTACACACAACCTACCAGTGAGCAGATTTCATCAGAGTTTCGCATTGCCTCTTTCCTAAAGAGATAAGACCCTATTGAGCATTTATCTCATTTTCTAGAGAGTTGATCTATATGACCTACATAGAAGGGACATCGTACCCTGGTCATATTAGGACACTCTACACCCTGAGAGGTCTTTGTAAAAAAGCACAGCAATATTGGCTATTTCTTTTCTGTAACAGGGTAAGTGCCGAGTCTATACACCACAAATCAGAGGTAGATTTCCTCTGTTTCACTTCTCCTCTTGTTTTAGTTAGCTGTTTTTCTCTCTTTTCATTCTTTCTTTCTTCTCTTTTTTTCTGTTTCATTGTCTCCCCAGGATAGTAAATATTTATATGATCCTATAGTAGACCCTATTCCGAAAAATGCAAGGACCACCACGATCCCTCAAGGTGGCCATTCTAGACACCCATAGGTAAGCTTGTAATTCACTGTATAAGGAATTCACAACTAACACTGCGTGTATATACTTCCCATAGGTATCACGAGCATCATCACATAACACATGTGAATGAGTTCAAAACTTTTAGAAATGTGTGTGCTACATTACACATTATGATTTCATCGTTATTTTTTACGCATATCATTATTGTATATGTTTACCCAGATGTAGAATGTTTTATCGATTGTATGAAGTAATACAGCTATTTAATTTCCTATATTTTTTGTCTATAATTTGTACAATATCAATCGCATTGAAAAAGGCAAGGTATGCCAAAACATCTGTGATTTTTGATTGATGTTTACGGAATAAATACATTTCTTTTAAATTCACCCTTCAAGTCTAACTTTTTTCTGTGCCCAAGTTCTACGCGAAAAATTATTGGACTATTTCTTTAGGACACCTATTCTGCCAGTGAGCCGGATTGCTGTACACAGTATATCCATTTGTGATTATGTCTAGTAGGAATATACACATGTATAGAGACACCTAATGTCTACTTGCGGCTTTAATCAGGACCATTGGTTTTACACCTGATGGACCGTAGGTCACATAATTTACGACTCTGTTAACAGTATCGGTGTCCTTAAGATGCTGACACAATTAACAGCAGTGGCAAAGAATGGAACCGCCATTCACCTTGGAATTTCAATTCCAGGGATGTTATGCATTAGTTGTGGCCGAAAGCACTGACTTGGAATTCATGTCCTAATGTTGCGATTAACATCGTGATGTCACAACGTGTGCCAAAACCTTAAGTACAAAATGCACATGTGCAGGGAAGTTCCAGATTTAGTTATAGCTGGAGAGTGAGCAGCGAAGGATGGGCAAAGAGGTGCGCCGTGAGGCATTTTATTATTTTTTCAACCTTTCCCTCTACAGTTCAGCAAAATGATGGTTAGGTGGACACACTTATGCTCAATCTGTTAGGAGAAAATTATAAAAAGAAATCAGAATTCTATAGAATAAGGATTTTTGCGAAATTCTAGTAGACTTTAATAACACTGAAATACATTTGCACATCTTCAGTTACAATAAGAATTGGAGAATTAACCAAGAAACAATTCATCTGATACTGTGGATGTTATTTTTCACAGGAAAATACATACATCTCTAGAAAAAGTAAGATCTTGAATAAAAATAAAATTTCCCTCGGTTCTGAAGACCTTCTCATATAAAGCATTTGTTTTGTTTGATGTGGCTGACACTAGAGTGCTATTTCACTTCATTTTTAACAAGAGGATACAGCCCAGAATATTACATTTTAATAAACCAGTCTCTTCTTGTTTACTGTTCATCCTACGCATTATTCTCACTCCTCCACAGGCCGCTATCATATTGTGTTTATTTTCCATCTTGTTAGCTCACTAGCTCAGTCAAGGCCTTCATTAAATTTGCTCCGCCATAAAGACATCTGGGAATTAAGCAGCCCACTAGTTCATTAGCCATTTTTACCTCTGAGAATTTCTATCAAAGTGACTTGTTCCTCTCTAATTCTTCTTATTGTAGACACTGTGGTGATATTATTAGTTTTGTTCTTATTGCTACATGGATTAAAAAATCCATTTGTACTCTGTCACCAGCATATTTTACAACCTCTTAGTATGGATTAGTACAAATAGAAAAGAAATTACCGTCTATGTTTCCTTGGTCAATGCAACTGGCAAATGCCAACCAAAATCATTAATGGGAAAATTATATAGGAAAAAAAACTGCTCAGGTTCAATGAAACATTACGGCCATAAAATGAATTCTAAACACGCAGAAGCAAGAAAAATTTATAGAAATGAACAGACAGAATGATGGTATTATTGATGAATTGGGCTCATATAAGTGGTAGCTCATAGGCACTTACTGATTGACAAATCCACATGCACTTTTCTGCGTTACTGCAGTCATTCACAACATGGCATTTACACAGATGGCATGTTACACAAATAATATTTACCCCCAAAATGGTATCATCATTAATCCAACCACAAAATATTTCACAATGAAACGCAATGCAACCCAAGTGATTTTGCAGATTTTGACATGATACGTTATCACTTATGTAGTATATCCTATAATAGGATTTGAAAGGATTCACAGCAAGGAGAGATTATAAGCAAATATCCAATCAGTGAATATTTCATCGAGGAGGAGAAATAAAAGGGATATCATTTTCACCTCATCAGTTACAAAGCTTCTTCTTCTGATTCCAGATCAGCACTTATGGAAGGTGTGGGAAACTTTCTTGTACAATTATGAACACTAGAATCAAAAACGTGGGGACGGGGAACTATCATTTAGCAATGAATCTTACACCAACTGCACCAGCTAGAAGTCACATGAACTCTCTTAATGGTAAATAACTAGAACTAGGTGTTGAGCTTTATTACCATCTTCTAGACTAATGGCCCTTTACACGCAGCTACAGGTAACAGGTTTTCCACAGGTAACTTACTGGCTGCAGTGAAATCATGGAGTGAATATTCCATTTGTACACAGCAACAAGATAGAACCTTGTCTCCATGATTTCACTGCAGCCAGTAAGTTACCTGTGGAAAACCTGTTACCTGTAGCTGCGTGTAAAGGGCCATAAGGGTGCACAACCTGCAGCTCAGATGTTACATGTGGCCCTAGATGCTATTCTGTATGACTCCCAACTGTCTGATGATACGCAGGCATGTCTATGCCAGTTGGCAAGAATTGTTTAGTATGCATCCCACCTTGGAACCTTCAAACTTTAGTAGAATGGGAATTTCATGCCAGAAATAAGTATATGACGTGAAGAGGTAGCCATATCTCAATGAGGGTCTCTTCAATATAATTTCATACAAGTAATGTAGAATACAAACAAGCAAGAAGGTGACTCCTCACTGTCATTGATAGGTGGGAGTTCTTTAACTCTAACTAATATAACTGGCGTTTATGCCGTTTACTTACAATATTTAATAAATTTCCTGGATCATAATAACGTATTAGGATTTTTTGCTGTTGTTAGAATTTGTTCAATCTGACAATTTAGCCTTGTGACCAGAAAACATTGTGCACCCCGATGCAAACCCATAGTATTAATAATAGCTGTCTATATAATGAGCAAATAACTTAAAAAATGAGGACTGGGTTAATCAAGATATGATAAAGAAAACTTTATATTTAACATATATTAACAGCTATTGTTAGGAATGGTATACAGTAAGTTCTACAAATGCCAATAACAAATTTGAGCTTCAGTTATCTCACTTGAACTCTTTGCTTTGTATCAGTCATTAAAGAGGACCTATCACCCCCTTGATGCTATGCTAACTGAATGCAGCACTGAATGCAGCCTATCTGCTGCATTCAGGGAAGGGGTCCCCCCGTGTCTCTAGTCCCTTTGTAAGCTGTTAAAAAGACTTTACAATGTGTATAAATAAGGAGACCGGAGGGACTTACTCAGTAATGAGTCATCACTGTTGCTGGTGTCCTCCCCGCCTCCAGCCCTCTCTGTACCACCTCCAGGCCTCTCTTGTTCAGCCTCCTGTATGTGTCATCACTGAGGGCTAGAGGTGGCACGGAGAGGACTGGAGGTGGGGAGGACACCAGCAACAGCGATAAGACATACAGGAGGCTGAACAAGAGAGGGCTGCAGGTGGCACAGAGAGGACTGGAGGCGGGGAGGATACCATCAACAGCGATGAGACATACAGGAGGCTGAACAAGAGAGGGCTGGAGGTGGCACAGAGAGAGCTGGAGGCAGGGAGGACACCAGCAACAGCGATGACACATTACTGAGTAAGTCCCTCCGGACTCCTTATCTGTACACTTTATAAAGTCTTTATAATAACTTACAGGGGGTCTAGAGAAATGGGGGACCCCTTCCTTGAATGCAGAAGGCTCGCTGCATTCAGTTGGTATAGCACCAAGGGGGTGACAGGTCCTCTTTAAATTGTGAAATAAACTGCAGCTTTTGAAGCAACAGAAATACTGAGATTTCCACAGCCCAGATCTGACAGATACTTCAGTGAGGGTAGTGATGGCTCCCCGCAGTGAGACAGTTGTATAATGTGCACCAATAAATACCTCTACAGGAAGAAGACAAATCAGGCTTCCAATGTTACAAGTAACTTTCTTTGCACTGTTCAAAGTTATTTAAAATATTTTCTTGCCACTGGATAAGATAGAAATACAATAGAAATTATGGAGATGACAAAAAATCTGAAAAATAAGTTAAGTAAAGCACCAACTTCATGGCTGAATCAACATTACTTCCTTTATGAAGTAAGATTATTGAATATTATTTTATGTATTATTAAATTTACATGTGTCGGTCTAATGGCAAACTTATAAACAAGTAACTAAGGTGTTGCATAGGAATAACATTGACTTTCAGACAAATGTTCCAGGAAGTGTCAGGGATGTGAAATGTCCTTTTCTCAGAGGCAAAAAAAAAACTCCAGGTAAATTGCTTTGGTATGTTAAAGGTAAAATTAGTGACTTAAAAGGGTTGTCCAGTGAAAACTAGATATAAGTTGGTGATCTGTGGGGTCCAACCACTGAGTTTGTTCACACAAGCAGTTTTTGCAGCAATTGGGACTCAGCGTGTTATCACTACGTCCAAACCAGTGCGATTCACAGTATAAACTGACCTGTGGGGCCGCTTGTCTGCAGCATGTCACTTTAGCGCTGCAGAGTCGGAGGTGATCTCAGCAGGTGAATACAGGGAAAAGCAGCTGTGCCCTACTGTGCTGTGTTCAACTGTGGAGATCCCTGGCGTTCTTGCATGAGAGGAGACAAGGGTAAAATGAATAACCTAAAGGGGTTGTTCAGTGAAAATAAGCGATAAGTTGGTGATCAGTGGGGTCCAATCACTGAGACTCACACTAATCTGCAAAGTGGGAAACTTTTATCACTGTTAAGATGGAGCTGCAGTGTGCATGCTCAACCACTGCTCCATGCAATCTCTATAGGATTTGCAAGCACTGCACTTAGCTTTTTCTGGTAGCCCTTAAAGAGAATAAATAAAGTGACATTTGTGCTTCTTAATTTATGAAGACAAAAGTTTTCCATTGGAGATTAAAATTCCCTATTCTATTGATAGGTGAGAATCACAGCGTTCGAACCCCCACCGATCAGTATGTTATCATCTATCCTGCAGAGGGGTGATAACTTATTTTGACTGGACAACCCCTTTAATGACCCACCCTATTAGCAATCATGGATCAATTCAACCTTTCACAAAACCTTTTTACAAATATGCCACACCTGACAGTGCACATTTTTTTTATTCTTTTTAAAAAAATAGAAAATATTGTTTCTGAAATATTATTACAATAAGTACAACATTTTTTTAATCTACATAAATGCAAAATTGTCAGCTATAAGAATATAAAGAAGTAGCAACTTGCACGACACTTAATGAATATAGAGCAGATGACTGCATACATAATACAAGGGCATATTTTTTTAATTAATATGCCCTAGTTGAATATCGGTGTTTCTACTTGTTTAGCACCAGTATTCACATGCAATTATTCTATGTGCAAGAAGGTCAAAATGTAACAGTCATCACCTAACTATATGTATTTTCTAAGGCAAGGGCCAATAGCCCTTCTGTTACATACTAATGTCAAGCGTAATTAAAAAAGCACTCACATCAAAATTTTAATCTTTTTAATATATTGAAACTATCATATTATGTAGCACTGTGTACTTACAATTGCTCATTTTGCCTTGCTATCTAATTTATTCTTCTGTTTTCTATTTTCTTGTACAAATAGGAAGTCTCCTTTCTCTGCATGAGTCAATCCCCTTCTTCAACACTTGACCCAGCTGCTCCACTCCTCCCCATGTCAAGGATGTTGCAGTAATGTCTCATGCAGGGAAGAAAGACATCTTGTTTCTACGTAGAGTTTAGAAGGATTCAGATAGTCTGTTTTTATTCATGTGGTTTCATAGATTTAATGGAAAATAGAAGAATTAACTGGGTAAAAAAAGCAAAATGAGCAATTAATAGTACACAGTGCTTTATGATATGATGACTATAGATGTCATCAATATCAATCAGAACAAGAGGATGATGAGTAGCAGTGAAGAGGAGGAATAGATGCCGCAGTGTCCAGATTCACACAGAGAGGACAGTTTCAAAATGATTTAAGGGGTGTACAGGGGGAGTCAAGGATAATAAATACCTTTATGGAATGCAGCACAGGCACTGCTGAAGGTAGTAGTCTTTGTTCAGACACAAAAAAATTGGTGACAGGTTCCATTTAAGTAGCCACTCTATTCTATAGTAGACAAGACAGCCCATGGATGTTTTCATTTGCCAGGTAACTCTTGATAACAAAATGACCAATGTAGGCTTTCTCCTTTGGAACCAGAACCATACATCAGCAAATAATAAACCAACATATGTCATAAAGTTGTAACTGTGTACACAGAATTAAGCTCAGCAAAGGCAATAGAACAGTAATGGAAGAACGAAAGATGGAACACATTTTCACCTATTTGAAACACTCAAGCTTGATTATGATTGAAGTCATCTTTTCATCTCGTCACTTCATCAATTGTAGCAGAACAAAAATCAACACAGTATAACAATTAGGACAGCAATCAAAGTGCAGAAGAGAGCATGGCACTTTATTGTCAGAAATTACGACCACACAGCCTATTATATAAAGCTCTATAGTGAATTATTTGTAATTTAAAATCTTGTGACAACTGATTTCCACAGTAATATGACAGGCGGCATATGGCAATTCTAATGTTAATAAGCGACATATTGGAAATTACTTACATTAAAAAATAAAAGACAATTCTTGTACTTTTATTTATGTGGGAAGTTATTTAATTACTAAATTCGGGGGTGCAAAGGAGATCGTGAAACATAAGCACAGAGAAAGCACAGTGCTGAGGCTTTACTTCCTGACTTGACACATTCCTTTAACCCTGCTGTTCTGTTCAGGTCCACTATACACTTATAATGTTCTGGTCATTTTCACCAGACCTATTAGAGTCTTTATTTTTAGCTAATTTAAGTGTTTTATTTGAATACCTGTTGCATTATTATACTGTATGTGTGTATGGTTGTTCACAAACAAATGAAAAAAGAAAAAACGTAAAAGACCGAACGGAACAGCGGGGTTAAAGGGAACCTGTTAGCTCCTTTATGCCCCTCTGGCTATCACTGTCTGTCCCTGCAGCTTTATAATACTATTCTAATCACCCCTGGCTGGGCTCATATTGTAATGTTATAGGTGAAAAAAAAGCATTTATACACTTACATTTTCTTATGTAATGAGGCAGTCAGTCTACATCTTGGAGGATGTAGACTGTTTGGCAGGTTAATAGTTATCATTTCAGTCGAATGTCAGAACATGCTGGGAGACCTGATGTGATGTCACAACCATGTGACTACAATAGGTGGAGCTAAGTCCCCATAGGACATATGTATGTGCTTGATCACTTAGCTCCGCTATGGTGACAAGATCGGGACATCACACAGGTCCTTTAGACATGCAAGATAATAGCGAGTTAACTATTATTCTGCCAGACAGTCTCCATCCTCCAAGCTGGGGACTGACTGCCTCATTTACAGAAGAAAATGTAAGTGTATAATTACTTTTTTTTCACTTTTAACATTACACTATGAGCTCAGACAGGGATGATTAGAATAGTATTATAAAGTTGCAGGTACAGATAGTGATTGCTGGGGAGCATAAACATCCTGAAAGGTTCCCTTTAAGGACTCTTTCCACACTAGTATTTTTGATCAATGTTTCCTCAGTACATGTATGCGAAAATCAGAAGTGTCTACAAAACACAGAACAAATTTAAATGATAGTTTTTCTCTGTAGGCTCCACCATTGGCTTTGGCATATAAACACTGATGTAAAAACACTGTGTGTGAATGAGGCCTAAGGGTAACTATCCTTTCAAAAATTTTCAGAACAAGGGGGCGTTCACATTTGCATATAAAAAATTTCCCAAATTCACAGCGAGAAAAGTTGTCGTGTGTAATGCATTTTTTCCCCACCTACCATCCGTATGCCATGTGAGTGCTATGTAAGTGTGCGTTTTGTTTCTTGCCTAGAAAAAAAGGTATAGAACTCACATGACAAACTAGGTCTCCTGACGCTTGCCTTCTTTTCTAGCTGAGAATCTGGGTGATTTTATATGTGCAGATGTGAATGCAACCTAAGATGTTGCCTTCACGAATAATAACATTATCTTTCACCATTTTGACAGTCTACAGACTCTACATCAGAATTTGCAATTGACTATAAGTTGGTGAGGGAGTCCTGCTTTCCATTCCTTAGTTAGCATAAAGACTGAAAAAGCAAGAGAAATGAGGAAATTACACAGTACTAGTAAACAATTTAGATGTTTAGGTAAAAGACCTAGCTCAGTATGATCATTTTGTTCATGCCTCTGCTTGTTTTCTCATCCTGCTCCTCTCTCCTCCTTACCATAAACTTTAAAAGAATATGTAACAGCAGATGGAGTTGAGCTGCTTTTCTGAGTGGATGATGAGTTCCGGAGGCAGAGGAATAAGTGGTTCATAGATATACCGTATATACACGTGTATAAGCCGACCCGTGTATAAGCCGACCCCCCTACTTTTGCCCCCAAAATCTGGGAAAACCTATTGACTCGTGTATAAGCCGAGGGTGGACCCCAGCACAGGTATACAGCCCCCAGCAGTGTGGTATACAGGCCCCCCCAGTGGTATACAGGCCTCCCCAGTGGTAGTATACAGCAGCCACAGAGGTATATACAGCAGCCCCAGTGGTAGTATACAGCAGCCTCAGAGGTATATACAAGAGCCCCAGTGGTAGTATACAGCAGCCCCAGAGGTAGTATACAGCTGCAGCCCCAGTGGTAGTATACAGCAGCCCCAGTGGTAGTATACACGCAGCCCCAGAAGTATATACAGCAGCCCCAGTGGTAGTATACAGCAGCCCCAGAGGTATATACAGCAGCCCCAGTGGTAGTATACAGCAGCCCCAGAGGTATATACAGCAGCCCCAGTGGTAGTATACACGCAGCCCCAGAGGTATATACAGCAGCCCCAGTGGTAGTATACACGCAGCCCCAGAGGTATATACAGCAGCATACGCCATCAGTATCCAGGGCCCCCCCATCAGTATCCAGGCCCCCCCTTGCTCCGCAAACCTGTAAAGTAAAATCATTATACTTATCACTGTCCCGCTGCCGCTGTCCCGCCGCCGCCATCGCGCTCCTCCGGCTTCATCCAGCGTCTTCCGCCTTCCTCCTCTGACGCAGACAATGACGTCATTGCCTGCGCCGACCAGAGGAAGACGGAAGAAGACAGATGAAGCCGGAGGAGCGCGATGGCGGCGGCGGGACAGCGGCAGCGGGACAGTGATAAGTATAATGATTTTACTTTACAGGTTTGCGGAGCAAGGGGGGGGCCCTGGATACTGATGGGGGGGGCCTGTATACCTATGGGGGAGCGCCTGTATACCGATGACTCGCGTATGAGCCGAGGGGGGGACTTTTCAGCCCAATTTTTGGGCTGCAAAACTCGGCTTATACGCGAGTATATATGGTACTAGTGCATCTCAATGAATTCTAGAATATCATCAAAACTCAGTGTAATAATGGCATGTTTCAGGGTGTTTCTGGGAGTCTTGAAACTCGTTGACTAATAAATCAATATTATATTTATTCTTGGATGTCTTGTCTAATACGGCAGCTTTGGTCGTTAAACCTTTCTCCTCACTATTTTAATTTTCTGAAATAATGACCTTTGGGTTTTCATTGCCATAATCATCAACATTAACAGAAATAAACACTTGAACTAGATCACTCTGTTTGTAATGATGCTATATAATATATGCATTTCACTTTTTGTATTGAATTACTGAAATGATTGAACTTTTTCATGATATTCTAATTCACTGAGATGTACTAGTAGAAGGAAACACTTTTCTCCGATAACACATACTGTAATAGATAACTGTCAGACAAATATGTGTTCAAAGATATCTAAAGTATATTTGAGCACCAGGAGCAATTTGAAATTTTCATAGAAAAAGTATATTGTCCAGCAGAATCCTTTTCTATTGATTGCTTTTGCAGTGACTGTTTAGGGATTACTGCTAGAATGGATGTCTGCCCCTTATGTTTTCACAAGGTTGCACCAAAGAGGTAATAAGTTCTCTTTATGGATGTTGCACCCTACCTACATTTTAAAATAACTTAAAGCACCATTCTTTTTTTTTTTCTTCAGCACTGGAGGGGCACTGGAAATGTAAGTCCTCTGCCCCCTTTATCATAATTTCCTTCAGGGATCTTCATTCTTTCTCAGCGTCACTCTGGTACCATGGCACCATCTTGTGCCTGTAACTGCTGACATGCCGGAAGTTAGAGGTTACGTCAAAATGACTCAATGCAACTCTATCAGAGCAAGAACAAGGCCAGAACGAGGCTGTTAAAGTGTTGTATTGAGTTGTGACCCCAAGCGTGTCTCATGAAATACTATAGCTTCCGGCAGGTCACAATTCATGGGACACTGACCAGAGAGTGACTGGAAAAAGATAAAGATGCAATAAGGTCAGTATAAGGCAGGGGGGCAGGGGACTTGGATTTAAAGATTTAAAGCATCACTACAGTGAAGAAAAAAAATATGCTGGAATGGTGCTTTAAATGTTCTAGGCCAATATTACAGAGACTATAGGTCAGAATTACTTAAAGAGGACCTGTCACCCCCCTGGTGCATGGCAAACTAAATGCGGCACCGAATGCAGCATGTCTACTGCATTCAGGGAAGGGGTCCCCTAGGTCTCTAGCCCCCTGTAAGCTTTAAAAAAGACTTTACAAACTTTACAGATAAGAGGTTGCCTGGGCGGGATCTGAATAAGAGGTCTTCTCTGCTGGCACTGTCCTCCCTGCTTTCTCCTTGTGTATTCCGCCCCCTCTATGTGTCTGTTGCCGCCTCCTCATCTGCTGGGTCTGCCTTCCTGCTCCTGGCATCACATAGAGCAGAAGCAGAAGAGGAGGGCAGATCCAGCAAAAGAGGAGGCGGCAGCAGACATATAGAGGGGTAGGAACACACAAGGAGGAGGCAAGGAGGACTGTACAAGTAACCAGGACCTCTTAATAAAATCACACCAAGGCGACCTCTTAACTGTAAGGTTTCTAAAGTCTTTTTTAAAGCTTACGGGGGGCTAGAGACATGGGTGATCCCTTCCCTGAATGCAGCAGACATACTGCATTCAGTGCTGCATTTAGTTTGCCATGCACCAGGGGGGTGACAGGTCCTCTTTAAATGGGCATTTCATAAGCCATCTTGAACTAAAGTTATAATGTCATGAAATTAAATATATGCTACCATAAATTTATAAGTTTATGAGCCAACATAAACTGCTACTACTATTTTTGCCAACTTCTGCTTATAATATTTTTAAGCTTTACTGAAAGTATGCCGCATGATAACATTTGGAATTTCTTAGGGCAAATTACTAGTGCAAAGCAGGAGATAATATTCCCAACAACATAATTTGTTGTCTGTGATAAGTTCTCCTTTCAGCTATCTTTTCCTTTTTGAATCTCTTTCCCCTCTTACAGCGATGATATCCTAATCTGAGGGGGGCGGGGTGATAAATGATTATTTTGAAACAACCCTTTAAGCAGGTATTTTAATCTCCACTATTGTGGAATTACATCAATTGAGTGCTACGGCTTTCAATGTTATATAACCTTGATGGAATGTGCCAAACTGTCCAGATATTTAAACCGTGTATTAAAGCGTCTTTAGCAATATAAGACAATGACCTATATGTTAGCAGTGCTGTGAACAACAGAATCACTATATCAATATTGCATAAGCCCGATGATTAATTTATAGTAACATAAAAGATATTTATGGCTTTGAACCTGGCAGGCAAGTGCAGAAAAATGTCAGTAGGAGGGAATTCTCATTCCCTTCCAGTTCTGGCATGAAAGCAGCCTCAAATGTAAACTGAACACCGGAGATACTTTTATAACAGCATGATCTGGGGCAGAGCGGATAGATCTTTTTCTTTCTTCCACTTTATTCAGGGAATGGTATTTACTGTGAGTTTACAGCAGCACATCTACATGTTTCAACATTGTCATTAGCAGTGGCGTAACTTCAGCCTCGGGCCCGATGCGAAAGCTCCAACGGGGCCCCCAATTATTGCAAATCTTTAGTAGTATTAGTCTTTTTCTATGGGCCAAAGGGACGTTTGGGGCCCCCCTAGGCTGCAGGCCCCGGTGCGATCGCAACCCTTGCACCTATGGTAGTTACGCCCTGGTCATTAGTCATTTTCTTAGTTAGTACAATGAAACATAATATTTTTTGGAAGCCCTTTATCAATAACTGCTATAGATATCACCTCTAGAAGTTTTCAAATCCCAATAAATTATCTGGCAAATGGTAAATCTGTAGAGAGAGAATCGAGAAGACCCAATCTCCCATGAGGTTGTCAGCTATGCCGATGTTATTGGTGGCTTGGCCAACATTGATCCACTGTGTATGGGACTTTTATAAGGCAAACAACACAAGATTCCATTAAATGGGTTTCCTATTAGTATAATTGGACTCAATTAATACTTAAAGGGATCCTGTCACCTCCAAAACGCCACCTAAGCTACCAAAACATGTCCCTGCAGCATCCTATCACTAATCTTACACTCTTTTTGTCTCCTAAAAGCATCCTGTGAAAGTGCATAAAAACGTTTTAATACTTACTCATTAGGCATTATAATTAGTAGGGGCTATATTCTTTAGCCCTAGGGTGTGTTTTGCAGGCTCCAGGATCCACCCTCTCTCTCTGTACTGCTGTGCTTGTGCACGCTTTGCCCTCCCCCTCTCTGACACTCACAGAATGCAACTCATTAGTCCTGCCTTCAGCTCCACATCACAGCAGAAGCTGCACAGAGAGGGCTAGATCATTTAGGCTGCAAAACAACACACCCTAAGGGCTAAAGAATATAGACCCTGCTAAATATAATCCCTAATGAGTAAGTATTAAAATGTTTTTATGCACTTTCACAGGATGCCTTTAGGAGACAAAAGGAGGGTGAGATTAGTGATAGGATGCTGCAGGGACATGTTATGGTAGCTTAGGTGGCGTTTTGGATGTGACAGGATCCTTTTAATATAAAATTAAACAGTTTTACAACATACTCCCCAAGTATGTTTAAAAACTTTGGAATAAAGACATATCTGTCTACGAGACACCCATGTTCCTTTTTTGTTTTAAAATGTATGTTCTTCTACATATGCCGAAGCACTTTAGACAGACACCTTATTACTATTGTACTGCAAAGCGGAGCACAGAACAGCAGAATAATTTCTGTATTTTTTGGTCTTCTATAGAGCAAACAAGATTATCAGTGCACTGCTCCACTTAAAAATGCATGTTATTATTATTATTTATAGAGCACTATTGATTCCATGATGCTGTACATGAGAAGGGGTTACATACAAACAAGTTAAAAATACAACGAACAAGCTAATAGTGACAGACTGATACAGAGGGGAGAGAGGACCCTGCCCTGGTAGGCTTACATTCTACAGGGCAATGGGGAGAGACAGTAGGCTGGGTCTGCTCTTGTGGTGGTGGAGCACCGGGTCCAAAGGTGGTGGAGCGCCAGATCCAGTGGTGGTGGAGCACTGGGTCCAGTGGTGGTTAGGTGGTACTGTGGTCAATGCAGGCTGTAGGCTCTTCCGAAGAGATGGGTTTTCAGGTTCTGTTTGAAGGTTCCAAGTGTGGGGGACAGTAGGACATTTTGGGGTGCAGAATTCCAGAGCATGGGTGATGCTCGAGCGACATCTTGCAGGCGGTTAGATGAGGAACATACAAGTGTGGAGGAAAGGAGGAGGTCTTGGGAGGATCGAAGATTACGAGTTAAATAGTAACATAGTATTTTAGGTTGAAGGAAGACCTTAGGTCCATCTAGTTCAACCCATAGCCTAACATGTTGATCCAGAGGAAGGCAAAAAAGCCCCATGTGGCAACACTAAGCTCCACATTGGGGAAAAAATTCCTTCCTGACTCCACATATGGCAATCAGACTAGTTCCCTGGATCAAAGCCCTATCAAGGAATCTAGTATATATAACCGGTAATATTATATTTTTCAAGGAAGGCATCCAGGCCATTCTTAAATTTTCGTAGTCACTCTTACAGTAAAGAATCCGCGAAAGTTGGATGAAATCAGGAGATTAGTTCAGAGATATTTTGGGGGGGGGACAGATTGTGGATGGCTTTGTAGTCAGTGTTAGTAGTTTGAATTGGCTACGCTGGTGAATTGGGAGACAGTGGAGGAATTTGCAGAGGGGAGAAGTTGAGGAATAGTGAAGAGAGAGGTGGATTAGTCGAGCAGCATAGTTAAGGACAGATTGGAGAGGTGCAAGAGTATTAGCAAAGAGGCCGCAGAGGAGGAGGTTGCAGTAGTCGAGACAGGAGATTATGAGGGCATGCACTAATAGTTTAGTAGATTGAGAGTTGAGTAAGGGACAGATTCTGGAAATATTTTTGAGTTGGACATGGCAGGAGGTGGCGAGAGCTTGGAGTTTGAAGGACAGGGCAGAGTCAAGGGTTACTCTGAGGCAGCAGGACTTCAGGTACAGGGCAGAGTGTGATGTAATTTGTTGTGATAGATCTGGTAAGGAAGGTGTGTGAGATGGAAGAAAAATGATGAGTTCAGTTTTTGTCTACATTGAGTTTAAGGAAGTGAGAGGAGAAGAAGGAGGATATGGCTGATAGACACTCTGGGATTCTGGACAGCAGAGAGGTGACCTCTGGGCCAAAGACGTAAATCTGAGTGTCGTCAGTGTACAGGTGGTACTGGAAGCTATGGGGCTTTATGAGTTGTCCCAGACAAAGGGTATAGATTGAAAAAAGGAGGGGCACCTGGACAGAGCCTTGAAGGACCCCAACAGAGAGGGCATGGGGCGAGGAGGTTGTGTGGAATGGGGAGATGCTAAATGTGCGGTTGGAAAGGCAGGAGGAGATTCAGGAGAGGGCAAAGTCAGTGATACCAGTGGAAGAGAGGATCTGTAATACGAGACAGTGGTCGATTGTGTGGAATGCAGAAGACAGGTTTAGAAGGAGGAGGACAGAGAAATGTCTGTTAGCTTTGGCCATAAATTGTTAGTAAGTTTGGTCAAGGCAGTTTCAGTGGAGTAGTGGGGGCAGAAGCCAGATTGAAGGTTGTCAAAGAGAGAGTTGGTTGAGAGGTGGGATGAGAGTACAGTGTGCACATGCTTTTTGAGAAGTTTGGAAGCGAACGGGAGCAGGGATATGGGCTGGTAGCTGGATGTAGATGTGGGGTCGAGGGATGGCTTCTTTAAGATATGTGTAATTGTTGCATGCTTGAAAGCAGAAGGAAAGGTACCAGAAGTTAGTGATAGGTTGAAGAGGTGGGTTAGGCGTGGGATAATTGTGGTGGTGATGTTGGGGAGGAAGAGGGATGGGATGGGGTCCAGTGCACAAGTGGTGAGATGCGATCTGGAGAGGAGGCGTGCAAGTTCTCCTTTAGTGATGGAGGGGAGGAGAGTTAGTGGAGGAGGGGAGTGGTCTTCTATACATGGGGGTTGTGGTGGTTGGTCAGCAAAGACTTGACTGATCTGATCAATATTGCTTGTGAAGTGTGTTGCAAAGTCTTCTGCAGAGATACGAGAAGTAGGGGGGGGCAGTGGTGGGTGGAGGAGGGAGTTAAATGTGTTGAATAACTGCCTGGGATATAAGGGTATTGAAGTAATTCTGTTTAGTGGTGGTGAGTGCTGACTTGAATTTGAGAAGTGCTTGTTTGAATGCCGTATAGTCTTCTTGCGAGTGTTTTCTTCCAGCGCCGCTTTAGTGGTGTCTGTGTGCCAGGGTTGTCTGTTGATTCATTGAGTTCTGCCGTGAACAAGAGGGGCAGCTGCATCAATAGCTGATGTGAGTTTAGAATTGTAGAAAGCTGTGGCATTATCTGTGTCGTGGAGTGAGGATATGGATGATAGCGGTAAAATGGTGTTGGAGAGTGTGTGAGTGTCAAGATGTGTGAGGTTTCTGCAAGGGTTTGCGAGTTGGTGGACATGGGTGGCAGATGAGGAGGACAAGGATGAGAAAGTGAGTAGATGGTGGTCAGAGAGGGGAGGTTGTGGGATTAGTTAGGCAGCAGAGACAGGAGAAGATGAGGTCTACTGTATGTCCATCTGTGTGGGTAGTTGTAGAGGACCATTGGTTAAGGCCAAAGGATGAGGCAAGTGAGAGGTGTTTGGAGGCTGTTGACTGGTGGGTGTCAATGGGGATGATGAAGTCACCCATTATGATGGTGGAAATGTCAGCAGAGAGAAAGTATAGAAGCCAGATAGAGCATTGGTCAGAGAAGGCAGTGGTCGGGCTCGGGAGTCGATAAATGACAGCCACTTGGAGGTTGGAGGGAGAGTAGATACAAACAGAATGAACTTCGAAGGATGATAGGATAAGGGAAAGAGGAAGAATTGGGTTGAAGGTGTAGTTGCTTGAAAGGAGAAGACCTACTCCTCCACCATGTTTGTTGCCAGTGTGAGGTGTGTGGGAGAAATGAAGTCCGCCGTAACATAGTGCAGTTCAGTCCACTATTCAGAATAAAAACAGATAACAAGACATATCATAAAGAGATGTAAATGTCCCAAATATAAAATGTTTCCATATATATTGTGCATTAATAGTCTTGGGGGAAATCTCTTTTAATAACAGGTGAAGAGGCAGCCTGGCATCTCTTCGTTCTTCCTCCTTCCTGCACACTGACCTCTGCACTTGTCAAAGATTATGTCTATAGCACTCACTTATATAAGTCAATTAATCAAGTCTCAATACTAGAAGGAAAAGAAGCGCAATAGGGTCTTATCATTAATAAAAAGGAGGGACCAAATTTAATTGGTCGCTCACCTGGGAGGGTTGTCTAGCACACAACCAGAGTCAAAACAAAGGGAACAGCTGCTGCAAGGATCCACACCACAACGATCAACGTAGTTCAAAATGGCAAGAGGTGGACGGTGTATACGGACTTGCGCTGCATAGACCCAAAGATCAGATGATGTTCTTCATTATAGTTTTTATTTCCGATGCATGGTGGCAATCGGAGGCGATCTAACATGCGAGTGCCGATTTTTCATGGTCGCCTCAGATCGCCGATGGCGCTTTTACGCGGCGCAATTTTGCCCTCAACCTAAAGCGATGTGTCGCCCCGGAAATCGCCTACCCCACAGTGGAACCAATCCGGTGGAGTTCCCTCACCGCTTCACACACCGCAATCCCCAAAGGAATGTGGGCGTACATGTTCAGCGCCGCAAGAACATAGGTGTGGCAGACTGGTGTATTCCGCGCCCCAAACACGCTAATTAGACAACGCAATAGCGTTATGATTGGGAAGCCTGCACTGGAAGGCTGGCTAATACATGACGCCATTGCCATTGTGTGGTGGTGAATGGACAGCTGTTCAAATATGGCGCGGTGTCAAGTGACAGCCAATGGAGACACAGTAGCCACCACCAATCATCGCTGACGGGGCGCGGACTCCAGCATGCTATGGCACACCTACAGTAAATCAATAGGCGAGCAACGCAGATTCCATCACTATCGCCCGTTCACACGCCAAAAACAGGGAATCTCGCCTTCATGATTGCCTCTGATTTTGGAGCAGTGCTCTGAAATCGGAATCGGGCAACAGGTTTTTTATCGCCGCCAAATTCCCAAATTATACGCCGCAACTGGGAGGCAATTGGACGGTGAAGGGGCCAGGGCGACATATCGCGGACAGATTCCTCGCCGCGGTTGCAGCGTGTAAAGGTTCCCTAAAGAAATTAGTCAAGATATCAGGAAGAGAATTGTGAACTTGCACTACTCTGATTCACCTTTGGGTGCAATTACTAGATACCTGAAGGTGCCTCATTCATCTGTACAAACAATTATACGCATGTACAATCAAGATGGGAATGTCCAGCTATCATACTGCTCAGGAAGGAGATGGGATCTATGTCCCAGAGATGAAACCACTTTGGTCCAACATGTGCATATAAACTCAAGAACAAAAGCAAAAGACCTTGTGATGTTGATGGCAGAAGCTGGCATAATTGTGTCATTATCTACAGTGAAACGACTACTGTATCAACTTGGGCTGAAACACTACTTTGTCAGGATGAAACCAATACTCCAAAAGAAACATAAAAAAGCCAGATTTATTTTTGCAAATGCACAGAAGAACCTACATTTAAGGAGACATGTCCCGTGGTCTGAGAAAACTACAATTCAACTGCTTGTTACATTCAGAGGAAAAAAGGAGAACTTGGAAGCCTAAGAACATCATCCCAACTTTGAAACACAGGGGTGTCAGCATCAGATTGTTGGGTTGTTTTGCTGCAGGCAGGACTGGTGCACTTCACAAAAAAGATGTCAACATCAGGAGAGAAAATTATGTGGCAACACTGAAGCAACATCTGAAGACATCACCCATGAAGTTAAAGCTTGAGAGGAAATGGGTTTTCCAAATGGACAATGACCCAAAGCACACTGCCAAACTGGTTACAAAGTATCTTAAGGATAACAAAGTCAATGTTTTGGGGTGGCCATTACAAAGCCCTGTCCGCAATCCAATTAAAAAAGATTGGGCATAGCTGAAAAGGCGGGTGTGAGCAAGGCGACCTATAAACATGGTTCAGTTACACCAGTTCTGCCAGTAGGAATGGGCCCAAATTCCTACCAACTATTGTGAAAAGCTTTTGGAAGGATATCCAAAACGTTTGTCCCAAGTCATACAGTTTAAAGGCAATGGTACCAAATACTAATGAAATATATGTAAACTTTTGACTTTGCAGAAAGTAATAAAAATGCCTCAAAACATTCTTTCTCTCTATCATTATTCTTAGATTTGGCAAATATAAATAATTATGATGATCCTAATTGACTTAAAATGCTAAAAGTTTATTCTGATTACATGTCAACAAGTGAGAAGTACATGCATATGTGTCTTTTTATAAAGCGTATGTAAGCTTCGAGTTTCAACTGTGTAATGTATTTTACGGATAATAAGACGCACTTTTTTTCCCCAAAATTGGGGGAAAATGGGGGTGCGTTTTATAATCTGAATCTTGCTTAACCAGGGGTTGCGGTTGTGGATGAGTGGAGGCACAGGAGGATGTTGGTCATAGGGCAATGCTTGCAGAACTAGAGCTGAGGGTGTGGTAGTATTCGGTGGGAATTGATACTTCTGAGTACCGGCAAATGGCTGTGGAGGCAGAGCAGGCATAGCTAAGGATCTCGGCGAGCCAAGGGCTCGTTCTGTGCCTGTGCTGCCTCTACTGGATGGACTTCAAGAAAATGGCGGCAGAGGTGGCGTATATGCGGATTTACCTTTCAGCTGTCCAAGATGTGGTTTGGGGCTGTGATATTCTAAAGGTTGTATTACACTTTGCCAGCATGGCTAACATCAAGGGGACATTATTAGAAAAAGAATATAAAAGAGTACAAAAAGAATATTATAAATATAGGAAAATATCATTTGAAAAAAGTCATAAAAACACGTTGAAAATAACAAATTTGAAATTTTCATCATTGGAGGGATGGTTAATGCATGTGCATTAAAGAAACAGTCCCAAACAAACTTATTTTCTTTTTTTATGTAAATTGTACTTTGAAGAACACAATTGAAAGCTTATTAATTGTAATTAAAGTGAATATTTCTAATTGACATAAACAAAGTCTCTGATGGTGGGTTTACACACACCAATCATTGTGTCCAATATCTGAACCAATCTCTGGTTGCAGTGAAATCATGGATACATTGCTCCATTTTGTGGCTGTGTACAACATGGAGCAATCTATCCATGATTTCACTGCAACCAGAGATCTGTTCAGATATTGGACACAATGATTGGTGTGTGTAAACCCACCATTAAACACAGAAAAAGTCAAATTTAAAAATAAATATGATCTTTAATCTTCACAATGTAATTAGTGGTAATGTGTGAAAACAAACATTGGTCACGTTTATCTACAATACTGTACACTGTGAAATATGTATACTCATATGGCTATAGTATTGTCTGTAATATGTGATCATGTTTAACTATTAAATATAATCTGTCAGCAGGTTTTTTTGAGAGTAAGGGTACTTTCACTTTAGCGTTTATTTGAAATCGCGGCAGATGCGGTGAAAAACGTATCTGCCGCGATTAACGCATACCGGCTGCACTTGCAGCACAGTTGCGGCAAGCCCCATACAATGTATAGGTGGGCTTGCGGCAGGTGCGGCAAGTGCAGTTTTGGCACTTGCGGCGCGAAAAAAAACGCGGTCAGCCGTGGTTTTTACGCAGCCGCACCTGCCGCAAGTGCCAAAACCGCACTTGCCGCACCTGCCGCAAGCCCGCCTATACATTGTATGGGGCTTGCCGCAACTGTGCCGCAACCGTGCCGCAAGTGCAGCCGGTACGCGGTAATCGCGGCAGATGCGGTTTTTTCAGCGCATCTGCCGCGATTTAAAAAAAACGCTGATGTGAAAGCAGCCTAACATGATGCAGGCAAAGAGACCCTGAATTTGACGATGTATCACTTAGATTACAGGGTGCAGCAGTTTTGATACAATGAGAGGTTTTATATTTAGCCATGCCACAGAGCTGCTGAATGCCCAGCCCTCCCCAGGCTCTCTATGTACATATCTAATATAAAAGCTGGAAATACAGTAAACTCAAACATGGTCATACCCAAATTAGAAGGTAATCATATAGATTCTAGGAAAGGCTCACCTTTGTAGGTTGTGAGAGTCACAACCACTATCACTATGAGAACATCAAACGCTTCAGCGGACCCAAGTTGAATAAGCATATATACATAGAAGAATGAAAAAGGTCCTAAATTTGCGGTGCCATGTATAAATGAGATATTCATAATTATGATTTGTTCTGAAGAAGCTTGCGGTGGCTTTGAAGCACGTTGACAAATAATCTCAGATGTAATTCGGATTATCTCATTTATACACAGCAGTGCGGATTTAGGATTCATCTACGAGGTTGCACATGTCCATATTTCAGCTCCATGACTTCATCATTAACCTGAAATCTCGATCTGTGCACACACTGCCTCCAACTCCGTTTTATTGAAGACCGTCTGTGGACTCACACTGCCCCATGCATAATGTTCAATAAAATGGCAACAGAGGAAGCGCGTGCACAGATCGTGATTTCAGCTCGCTAAGGATGTCATTGAGCTGAAATCTCAATCTGCAAAATGCGCCACCTCCAGCTCCATTTTATTGAAGACCATCTGTGGAATCACACTGTGCATGCACCATAGCACCCAAATGATGGTGGAGGCACTGAGTTTCAATAAGGAGGCCGGTCACTGAATAATCAGTGGCTTGTAAATGAAACAGAGTTGGCAGGAAGGGAAGAGAAGAAGAAGAAGACGTTATTAGATAACAACTTTAGAGAAACATTAACAGCCAAAGATCAGATTCCATTACCCTAGGAATCCATTTAATCAGCATCACAGCACCATTATAGCCATGGCATTACTTTACAGTTCTAAATCCTTTAACCTTCACTCTTTGGACTGCACTCAGATGATCACGGGCTCAGCTACTTTTTTTTTTTATATATAAAGTGTTATCATGATGACACAACCTCTTTCTTTGTGATGACATGCTTAAAGTGTTACCAGCTTATTTTTAGCAATAAACAAAACTGCAAAGTGATTGAACAAACAAGAAATTTAAACCCAATCAATATTTGGCATGACTGCCCTTTGCCTTCAACACATCAATCATTTTAGGTAAACGTATAATGGAGTTTTTAAAGGAACTTGGCAGGGTAATTGTTCCTAACATCTTGGAGAACTAAACACAGATCTTTGTAGATAATTCTGTATTTTGACTCCAAATGCAATGATATTACGATCGGCGCTCTATGGGGCCCATATCTTCACTTCCTGGACTCCTTGTTCTTTAACCTAAAGACAGCTATTAATGACAATTGCTTGATTTTGGGGATTTTTATCCTACTGCAGAATAAATTTGGAACCAATTAGATGCTTCCCTGATAGTATTGTATGATACATTAATTACCTGTATTTCTCAACATTAAAGACACCATCAATATTGACCAAATATTTAACTCCATTTGCATCTTAAAACAGATCTTGAAAGTATAAAGTTATGATGACCTTTGACACATTCAGAGCATGAATAAATGTGATTTATGTCTTTTTACATTCATTAAGAAATGTGTAATAAAAAAAGGTAGGAGAATAAAAGCTTGAAGACATTGAATACAGTTAAATTATAAAATACTTAAAAGAGTAGTCTCAAGTTCTTAAATGGGTAAAATTTCAAAATGCTTGTAAAAACAAGCAACTTTGAAATTTGCCTACACTGAAGAACAGAGAAATTTTTAATTTTATAATGTACAGCTTGTAGTCAAGTTTATCAGCCACCCTACGGTCTTAGGAGTAGCCAGTTACCTAGGCAAGAAGCATGCACCACTTGCTGGCTAGGGGCTTTAGAGCCTACTTGTGCCATGTTTATCATTGGATCCAACCAGCTTCATTTCCCCTGTGCTCCTCTCATGCATAGGCTAAACTGTCTAAGCTAGATGCCAGGGGAGCTCTTAGCTCAGATCGGCCTCAACCATGCCACTGATCCAAACTGTCAATCTTCAGGAGCAACCAGGAAGCTGGGAGGTAAGTGATTGTTGAACTCCTGAAGAAACAACAGAGTAATAGTAGAGTAAGAATTAAGGAAAAGCTCGGGCAGGGTACCTTCTCCTTCTGTATTTGTGTGTGCCTTGTATTGCTCATGTTTATTGTACTTGTCTATGTATGCCCCTTTTCACATGTAAAGCACCATGGGATAAATGGCGCTATAAAAATGAATAATAATAATAATAAATGTGTCAGTAAAAAAGGAAACAATGCTTCCTATATGAACAAGTTAGAAAGTTGAGGAAAGTGTATATAATGTTGCAAAATAGCCACAATAACTCCTTCAGTAATGTACATGTGATTTAATGCAGCCATATATGTTGTATACCTGTAGACTTGACTTTATTGCTTCAATCTTATTCCTTCTTTTTTTAATATTTTGCTAACTATAATAGTAAAAAGGCTAAATTTAATTTTACACAAATGTTACTTTCAAAATACAACATACAGAAATGTATTCTTGATGTCCACAGCAATGAAGCACTGAATATGATTTTAAAAAAAATTATCATAAAAATCAATTAATTTTTTTTCTATATGTAGCATTTAGAGATGAGAAGATCAGGCAATATTTCAATTTGCCTGTTCTCGCAATATTTTACTGGAAAATTTGATTTGCAGAGAAGTTGTTGAATAATTATAATTATGCTGGGGACTATACATGCCCCAGAGCATAAGTAACATAAAATTTGGAGCACTAAAAAACCTTTAGGCTATGTGCGCACTTGCCGGGTTTACCTGTGTAAACCGCCGGTTTGTTTACATTAGTTTTATGTAAATTTATGTTAATCCAAACCGGCGTTTGGATTAACATTAAAACCAATGTAAACCGACCAAGGCTGTGCACACACCGGCGGTTTACACAGCCTCATCCGTTGCTAACCCGCAGGTTTCCCAGCGGGTTAGCAAAGAATGAGCTTGTTCTATAAAACGGCGGTTCTGCAGCGGCTGCAAGCAGAATCATGTGCTGCTTCCAGCCGCAGCAGACCCGCCGCCGAGAACCCGCTGTGCAACCGCCGGCTCCCGCCCGTCACCCGCCCGGCTCCCGCCGCACATACCCGCCAGGAAGCCGGTGGACGGCACCGGAGCTTCCTGGCGGGTTCCGCCCAGCCGCCGCCGACCAACCCGCCGGCAAGTGCGCACATAGCCTTATACTCACCTCCCCTATCAGGCCCCTCTGCTTCTCATCGTCAAACATCCAGTCCTTGTCATCCCAGCCAGTTTATGCTAAGCCCGGACTTCTAGTTCTGATGATGCTCTGGATGGTTTCTTGCAAGCACATGGAATGTCACAGTGTCAGGACATGACAACATGGGCTGTGACCTTGCACGGAAACAAGAGTGGAGATGATAAAGATGCAACTAGGACTGGACAGGTGACACTGAGTAACTAAGTGGCCAAAGTGGTGAGCATTAAAGTGAATCTAAGGAATATTTTTTGTTCCTTAACGTTTCGGTGGACAACTATGGTTCAGAAAAATGGTTGCTAGCGACCGTCATTTTGCTGAATTTACACATAAGCAAATTTGAAAAATCTGTTAAATGCAGATTTCGGCAACATTCCAGTAGCATTCAATTCCATTAGAACATATTCAATCTTCTCTAGTAATAATACATATCCATAATGCCCCCGGTATTATCTAGCTGCTAAATGAACTGCGCTACCTGTTCACTGTATTGGAACTAAAAAGATCCTTTGTGAAAGTTACTAATTTGAACAGTTAATGCATATCAACTTTTATCTTCCTTCAGGCTTTTATCAAAGTACAGAATGTAATTGAATTTAACAAGGGATAAAAATCCAAATTTACCATAAGCACATCAGGCACATAGCAAAGAAATAATGTTTATATCTAAATGTTTAACTATGAATAGTACATGCATTATTTGATAAAACGTTTTCTAACTTTTTAAAATAAATTCTTAAAAGTATATAATTTTAGCCATTAAATGAGGAAACATGAAGGAGTTAAGGGATGTGAAAAGTACTTTAAGCTGTTCATTCTCTAAACTGATTAAAGCTCACAATGTCTGGGGTTTTGTCTTGCCCAGGTCCTGGATAGGAAAGAATTCCATTGCTCATGTCAGCAGGACATTGGGAGATGGGAAGAAGAACCCCTACAAATTACAACCATTCTAGCTAGAGCTGCTAGATGTTATATGGGTGGCCACAGAAAAAAAGTGTTGCTTCTTCTAGGGGCAGCATTTGAAAAGTGTACTAACGTATATATTGTAGATATTGCATAAATGGGTGCACTAAACCAAAGATGGCTAGCTTTTGTGGCCAAATTCAAGTACATAATCTAATACAAATTTGAACATATATAAAAAACAATGTTGAATTTGAACATAGTTATAGGAACCTAAATGCCGTTTTCTAATCCCAGAAGAACACACAAGTAGTTTTACTGTCAAAGAATTTGAAAAGATAGAGAGCTGTAAATTGTCAAAGGAAAAACATTGCAGATCTCCAAATGGGAGGTGGAAAAGCATGTAATCAAGTGCTGGCTGCAACAGATCACGTTTGACGAGATCAATCAGTGGTGTGAAATTGAGCATGTCCTAAGCTATGAAAAGAGAATAATATCTAAAGAGTTGAGAATGCGCAATAGTGTCTTATCTTTTTAGACAAGATTAAAGGTGCAAAAATCAGAATTGCTCACCTGATAAGGTTGTGTCACACACAACCAGCTTGATCGCTCAGAAAATGCAGCTGCAGCTGGGACCGTACTTCCACAGGTCACTGCGGTTATCAATCAAACTTGGACAAAGTACCTCAAGGTCCGCGCTGCTGCCAAGTGGATACAAAAGACACCAGAAACAACGAATGTCTGGATCAAGGTGATGACTTGGTTTATTATCTAACGCGTTTCAGAGCCACATACTGAGCTCCTTCCTCAGCTCCTGAGGAAGGAGCTCGGTATGTGGCTCTGAATTGCGTCGGATAATAAACCAAGTCATCACCTTGATCCAGACATTCCATTGTTTCTGGTGTCTTCTGTATCCATTTGGCAGCTGCGCGGACCTTGAGGTACTTTGTCCAGAAGTTTGAATGAAAAGAGAATGACACAATTACCAAAAGTAAATTTACTGCATCATCAGTAGGAATTGCTGATCATATGTAAGCTTGTCTTGTACTTCTCGTAAGATAACTCCCTGAGGACTTACTTGGCAGATCGTACTGTTTGGCAATGTAGTGAGCCAAAATAAAGTAATAAATGACCCTGCTGCCATCTCACTACCAACAGACTACTGCAACTTCCCATCGTACTGTCTCCTTGTCCATAATCCTGTAAACTGTAAGCCTGCAAGGGAAATACTCTATCCCCTCTGTTTCAGCTAGTCATTATAAATTTGTTTTTTGTAATTGTAAAGCACCATGGAATCAATGGTTTTTCTAAAAATAAGTATTAATTATTAAGTAGTGGTATAGATGCATGAGAAAAAGGGGAATTTTACCCCAAAAAAGGCTTTATGCTGTGTTACTACCTGAACCTGCAGAGAATGACTCATGAGGTGCATATGGGCATACTAACTAAGGTAAGGGAGCAAAGGCAAACCTAACCCAATCCTCTAAAGTAAGTGTTGATGCACTATCTTTCTATGGAGGAATCACTGCAGGGGGCAAGTATCAGGAATTTGCTGGTCAGCATTGAACAGAAATTTGAGCGCCAGTTCCCACCAAGGTGTAAATAGCAAAGCCTACTGCTTAAATGTTGTGAAGAATTTCCAGTTTCTATGTAGGTGTCTGTTACATTTGCACATGAACAAGGCAGGTGTTTAAAAAGTGAAATAAGAATTTAGCTTTTTATATGCTTTTAAATTCTTAAGTTATGTTGTTTTTGTTGTTGTATTTAAGAAGGGCACAGAGAAAGGAGGACTTGCATAATTACATTGGCAGTCGCTCAATTCTTGGATTACCTTCTCTGAAGTGATTGAGAGACGTACGCCTCACTTCTGGCGAATAAGTGAACCATCGGGTGAACAACGTGGCATATCAGCATATTGAGTAGATCAAGTATAAAAGACACATGATGGACCACCAGTAAGTAATTCCTCAACTAACACTGTGCTGATAACACAGACTGAGAAGTTTTTGCATTGGTAACCGCACCGATGTAGTCACCTGAAAGCAAACATTTCTGTTAGACTTCACTCAGGTGACACATTTTGGATCAATATTACAGCCACAAGTTGCACATAAATATTATGACCTTTGATATAATAATCACCTATAATTAGGTAGCTTCACAATCAGGGCATGGCTTTTGGTCTTACTATCAGTGCTGAAACTGTCCCACATTATGGCTTTGTACATAAGGCCCCAGAATTATTCATAGACTTTGCTGCTATGTGGACTTATGTTTTTCAGTAAAATTTCCAAAGTCTACCGCCTCATTGAACAAATAACTTTATTGTTTACAGTGACCTTTTCTAGACTCACCAATTCCCATCAGGAGGTGTATAGGAAACAAGCCTGGGGAAAACATGCAACGTCTTTTTCTGCAGTTCAAAGATTGCAATGTCCTAAGAGAAAGCTTGCAAATTTAAAAAGAAGCTGCAAAACTATATCATGTTCAATGAGTCCGACCAGAAAACAAGTATATATAGCGTGAACCTTTGGTTTTCTGCAGCCGATGAGGCTGAGATAAACTTTGTTCCCATTCCATAAAAACAGATTAAAACACAAAGGAAAATCATCCAAAATGTTTACCAGACAGAAATTATTTTATAAATCTCCCATTCTAAACTTTCACCTTCAGTTTCTGAATATGTACTTTAGAAATGCTAATAATTTTTTATCCCCCAGATTATGCAAACTAATATCAAATTTAGGAAAGTTTAGGTTCAGTCTCCCTTCCAGATAAATATATTTTATTGGAATCTGGCTTTATGGAATCATGGTCTCGGAATATTCCCGTGTCATTTGTCTTGTGCCAAATTTGAGAAATTTCAATAAACTATATTTCCACTTCCCCTGGCAATTAAGAAACAAAAAGGTGACTTGGTGATGCATATCTTTGTTCTAAAAAGTTTAGGCACTATAAAGATTATGTTGATGGAAAATTGTAAGAATGGACTGACTATATATTTGGATTATGTTAATTAATATGAGGATATGCTTGGCTTGAAAAACAGGAACAATTTTCATTGACTTATTCTCAAATTCTATTCTGTCCTTTTAAATAACACATATCTTTGTGATACTGTATTCCTATGGAATACATTTCCTTCCTCCATTATAACAATGTATGACTGTGATCAAGTGTATTAAAAACTCTCCAAAAGATTAACTCTTTGGAAAGCCCGGCTGGGATATTGTCGGCTACTGCCCTCAAGTTAACATTTTTTTACTCATAATTTGCATAGAATTTAGACACATCTTTTGGGAATTTACAAAACCCAACGAAATAAAGCTAAACATATTGTTAGATACAAATACTTGCATTATTTAATATCAATTTGCATCCTTATACAATGATACCTTGGTTTTTGATGACTTCGGTTATTGTCGGTTTTCGACCATTTTTTTCAATGAAATATGTGTCTCGGTTTTAGTTGGTGACTCGTTTTTCATTGCTTTTCATACATTTATCACTGCCAATTTTGCAATTATAAAATGGTGACCCGCGTGATTCACCCTTTCAAAAAATATTATGTGCACCCCTCCCACTCCTCAGTCTCTTCCATAAGCCAAAAAGAGTGTTTTTAAAAATAAATGCAATGTTAAATGTTAAATGATTCTTTCATATTGATTTCTGAGTGATACTTGTATTAACCGCTATCTTTATTCTGTATAAAATGTGTTTTTTGTTTGTATTTTGGAGTGGCTAAAGCAAGTTAATTGAATTTACATGTTCCTTTGGAAATCATTGCCTCGGTGTTCGTTGATTTCGGTTTTTGCTGATTGTTTTCAGATGGATTATCAACGAGAACTGAGGTATCACTGAATTCTGCTACTACTCAGCCGTTTCCAAGCTGTTTTATTTTACCTAGACAGATTCCAGTGGAATTAAAAGTAATAAATTAATATATCAAGTGAGTGTGTGTATGTGAGGGTATGTGGCATAGCCCCACCCACTCCATATAATGCCACACCCACTCCACACAATCACACCCACTTTGTCACCTTCTTCTCCCCACAGCCCCACCCTGGGACTATGTGGAGGGGTGGAGCTATGAAGGGACAGGGCTATATGTGGGGTGGCGCTATGAATGGGGCGGGGCTGCCAGAAGGAGGCAGGCTATGATACATACACACACACACACACAAATTACCATATATGGGTGATATTGCCATATATGGGCGATATCACCATGTATGAGCATTACAACGCTGAACTTTACAGGTAGTAACATACAAATGAGAAATATTTAATAGTGAAATAATTATACAAATTAAAATATATAATTATAAAATAAATATTAACAAAATGCCTTTGTGAAAATCCCTTAAAACCTGTTAGCAGAGTACACTAGGCTACATCTATAGCAGAGTTCCTGAAATCAGTAGGCTTGAACTGAGTCTACATTTTGGTTGGCTATAAATTTGTTGACATATTAGCTCATATAAGCAAATAATAGAAATATGGTATCTGGTATATGACATTAAAGATATATTCATTTTTACAACATTATACCTTTCAAGAACTATGTAGAAAAATTACAGTGCATTGTCAAAAGTATTCACAGTCAAAACAACTATTTGGAGTTAATATGAATACTCTATGTCATATGCAGGTGATAATTGTATGTCCAACTTTAAGGACCCCAATAATCAATACATTAAATGGGCATTTGTGATCATGGCTACTACAGTGGTTTTAATATGTTTTTCAGATGAAACACATCCTCAGTGAGGACAATCCAGCAGGAATAAAATATCTATTTTGCAGGAAACTGGCCGAAGGAAGCTTCCTTCATTTTCCCATGGCCAAGTTGGACATCATGTTGTAATTCATATTAATTTGATAGCCCAATATCATGCTACATAAATTAAAAATATATTGCCTAAATAATAAACCAATATATATCTTCAATATATTAGATCTGATGTACGGTAATTTACCATAGTACACGTACATATATTTTCTAAACTTACTGTAATATTGTGCTAATAGTTCTGAGCTTTCTTTCTGTAAACTGAAATATGTAAACTATGAGTTTTTGTAGATTACCCTGGTGTGATATTAAGACTCACATGCCTTTGAATTAATCCCTTAAGAAATGCTTTATGCCTAACCTAGTTATCTAGAGCTTTGAAAGATTGTGCTTTGAAAACACCCCCACTGCCATTAGGAAACAAGGCTCTTCCAGTCACTGAATGAAAGACTTGCCCCGTAACTAAACAGACTGAGACTCCCATGTGTGGGGGTGAATGAAAGCATATGTTTGGATTATTAATGTTATTGCTAGGAGACATGTAGCTTGAAATACAAAAAGTACAAGCATAAATCGCAGATAGCGGAGAAGATGTGTCATGCAATTTTCTCTTTTCCTTAGAAATCACAGCAAAAGTCATTTGATGGTCAAAAATCCTATTAATCTGCTCTTAATATATTGTCACATCTTGGACAAAGAGAGATTAGTGTGGCAATTGGCAGATCCATGGAGGGTCTTAATAAGTCTTAATAAGTGTCTTAATAAGTGCCTCTCTATAGGTGATTAACACTTCATACTTTCATTTGATTATATTATGCTTATGCAACTATTATTTCAGTATTTGGCACACCTATACGAATGTTGACTATGGTTCATTTACGTAGTACATATTGGGTGGACAGACATAAATTTACTTAACATTATAGTTGTCATTTCCTTTATGTTCTGCCATTGCTAACTGAGGTGCACAACTGTCCATTGTAGAAAAATTAGCATTGGAGCTGGATACAAATTGTAGCACCAGTACTATACTAACGTATAGTATTGTTTTTACCCAAGTCTAGAAAGGCACAATAACATTTTAATAAGAAAACCAACTACAGGATAGACACAAGTACACTGCTACATCCCAATTTATGTAGATTAAATAGAAATTAAACACCATTCTTAGTATAACCCTTTTAATATAATCTGAAGACAGTTGTGGAGAATAGGCTAGTGCCTTACAAGCAATAGTAACCAAAACTGGCCATACACAATAGTTCTGGGTGGAAATTTTGTTCTGAGCTAATTCTTTAGCGGAAGACAGCCATCAGTGGTGAAACCCAAGAGAAATAAACCATAAAATGAGCATATACCCTTTAATAAAGTAAATAAAAGTAGTACATTTAAACAACATAGTGCACTAGGTTAACACTGTTAACACTGCCGCGGCATGTTAGATTGAACTGTCAGAGTTTTGACAGCGCAATCTAATAGGATAATAAGCGTGGGTAGATCAGAGATCCATTTGTATCCATTAGCTGCACATGTCTACTGATTATATTAGTTGACTTGTGCAGGGAATGATGCAAGCTCAGCATGTGAGCTCGCATCAAAGGGAAGGACACGACCAATGACTTATCAATATGTCTTTGCTTGTGAAGGGGTTAAATGAGCCCTAAATCAATTTTCAGGAAGAAGCTACCCTTTGGACTTTAAATTGGGAGGTCTAAAGGGAAAAAGTTAAGACAATGTAACGTTGATGCCAACATGCTCAACTGGCTACAAATTGTGTTTTGTTTTGCTTTTTACTTTTTAATTTCTAGATCTTACATTTAAAAGTGAACTATGCATGCCACTTTTCTATATAAAATATGTCTGTTGCCTTAAGCCAATACCTGAAGGAGAGTGAAAAAACAAAAATACATCACACACTAATTAAATAATTTCAAGCTGAAGATTTATTTAACTCACTTTCCAGGCATTAATCCCTTCATAAATAATAACCAAAGCGCTCTAGTGCCTTTTTGCAGTATTTCTTTAGTCTTTGATATAGTTAACAACTCGGCTTTATTTATATGAGTATTAAATTTGCCGTAGATTTATATGCCTTCAATAGAACAATGTAAAAGCTAGAAATAAGAGCGCTTGACTCTCGCTACATAAGTCACCATCTTTCCATGGCGCTTTGTGTGGTAGCCGCTCGGGGTAATGATAAACTGTTTGTAGTATTTTAATATTGCCGCTTTAATATGGAAATTGGAGTAAGAGGTTACAAATAGCTCCTTGTAAATGTACAACCTTTTTTATGACTTATTTGCAGACAATGCAGAGCATTAAGAGAGATTTATGCTTGGGGTTGAGCTAAAGGTCAGGAATTACATTTGCTCTGTACTGCTAGCAGTCTTGGACTGTATAATGCAGAGACAGGCCTGGTTTTCATAAGAGATCTGCTTTAAAAGCCTTTCCTTGATGGCCGTGCTAGGAGAAGCAGCAGAAATCCAATCAAGCAACTCTACAGGACAAGATACATGATGAGACAGCCTGCCAGGCTCCTGCACTAATGTACCAGCGAAAAAGCCGCTTATGCACAGACTCTGTAAACATGCTTTGTTAGCAGAACATTGGCAACTTCTGCTGCAGACGCTGTTATTCATTAGATGTCCAATGAAATAGTACTGCTAGTCTGTAAACACTTCATAATCCTTCATCTAGATTCTAATTACAGCTTCTTGTCTAAATATTCGGTTTTATCAGGAATTACAATTGTTGACTGACAGGCTAATATACCCTTACATGAATAGTCAGAGTAAATAAATGTACAGTACACTTCTATATCTTTTCTCATGTCCAAATATTTAGTAAAACCATGTTATAATTACATCAGATGTAATAGCTTTGCATAAATAAGGGTCCACTCACTAGATATTAGAATATAAATCTTTAAAAAGTTGATTCATATTTCAGATACTGTGAATTACTTTAAAGTACTGATGTTATAGTGGTTGTCTGAGACTAAAAACATAAAGACCTATACATGGCATAGGTCATCCCTATGGGATCATGGGGGTCTGATAAAGTGCATGAGTAATGTACAGCCCTGCTATGTTCCGCTTCATACATCACTTATATTTGGCAGTTTCACCTGGTTGGTGGACGTGCCAGGTGTTGGAAAACCACTAATCTCATACTACGTTAAGTCATATGTTCTTTAGGCCCAGACAACCCCTGTAACTTTATTTCATGTTTTTTTCCCCTTCATATGAATGATTGTTTTACATATTCACCAGTACTGGTGCAAGTATATAAAACTTTGATGAATACATTCCTTCCCCTTAGTACCCTAAGGCCCTTTAAATATCCAGTAACCTCTTCAGTCACTAGAAAATCTGTCTAGGTCAAAATTGAAAATATTTGTCAGGAATGTATAACGTTTTTTTATCTCATTTCGTAAGGATGGAGAGAGAATGCAGACAACAAGTGTTTTGCCTTCTTCCACATGTGGTGCTGTGGATATCAAGCATACAGCTTAACCCTCGTTCACTTCCCCAAGGAACAGACTGTAGGATTTCTGGAGTCTATATTTATTGAAGTGATGAACCTGATTGCGTGAACGATAATATCTGTGGTAAAAACTTGAATACAAGTACAGAATAATCACAGTCAGTAAGGGTGCATTAAAGAAACTAGCACTAACACAGTCATAACACAGGTTACAGTCAACATGAGTAGCTAGGGTAAAGGTCACTGCAGCAAATACTATTCTACACAGAATGCATCTATCTATCTGCATACAGTGCAAAAGCCATTAGCTCAAATAGTGTATCTCAGAGCACAATACACTTAACTTTACAGTATTCTACACAGAAATACCTTTATCTACATACAATGGAAACATGAAGAATTACAGGGTATAACATATCACCTATCACACAGTTCTCTCAGTACTAACGGCTGTATTATAACCTATTTTCACAGATTCTACACAAAACATGTAACTGCATTACTCTTACTGGAATCATCTGACGAGAGGAAAGTTGTAAGGAATGGAGAGCCAGAAATATGTCTTATCTTCTCACTGAAGAACTGGGAAACTGACTACAAGAATCTCTTTCTCCCGGAGGAAGGAGGGGGGCGGTCCCTTGGCACACACTATTCTTAAAGGGGACAGACTAAGAGCTCTGCTAGATCATGTTTAACATCTAAACAATGTAAACAGGCAACTAATGACCTCTACAGGTAGTAACTAGTTTAACTCTAGTATAACTCTATGAATGCTTTCTTAGCTGTTCATGAATGGGTAGAACAATAACTCTACACAGTCAGCAAGTATGGAAAGCATTAAGTAGGAACCCTAGAAATAAAACAGCATTGACTTAAAAACAAGAAACAGCTCCTACCCTATTTCTTGAGCCAGTGTTTCCCAACTCCAGTCTTCAAGATTCACCAACAGATTGTGTTTTCTGGATTTCCTTAGTATTGCACTGGTTTTAATTCCATCACGTGTGCAATACTAAGGAAATCCTGAGGACATAAGCTTTTGGTTGTCATTAGATGACTGGTGTTGGGGAACACTGCTTTAGGTTATCCAGCAAAGCTAAGCATATCAGCCTATGCGTCACTGTTATGTTTAACAAGTTAAGCTTGGTAAAATTAATCCTATATACTGTGCCTGCTACTTCCCCCTGACTCCAAAAGTAAAACATATAATACCTATTAAGACCAGCCGTAACGCATGTAAATCGACTTTTCATTTATAGGGGGTTTGAACAATATGGAATATATTCAAACGTCCCAGTCAGAAGTTATGACCTATCATAACTTTTGGGAATCTTTTAGCTCAGAGGTCAGAGGAGGGAATGCAAGGACAACCCAAGGGTGGAAGGGGACAGCCTAGGGTTGAAGAATGACTGCCAATATTCCTCCACTCCTTCACTTCTGAGGAAGGCCATTTTGGCATGTACTGTGCTGGAAGAAATCAAGTGGATCAAACAGCGCCTCCCATGTGCCGAGCCAGTGATCAAAGCAACAAGAAACTGGTAACTGACATACTATTCACTGCATACTCCTTTTGTATCCTACAACCATTATTTGCATATCTGACTGTAATATCTGTACATTTCACATGCATATATTGCATTTTAGTGTGCCCATAAGGCAATTAAATACAGTATAACATTTAATGCTGGGTTGTTATCTCGATTCACAAAGCCCACATTTTTATGCTTGTTTAGTATTATATGCTGCTGTGGGCTGGCTCCTGTTGCAATATAATCCTGTCCACAGACCAGGCTTCCATCTAATAAAGGACTGATGGCTGCATTTCGGTTCTAGTGTTATTGTGGATCTTTGCCAGTGATGGTCCAGAGGTGTTTATACAGTATTGCGCTGGGATCTGTGATACTGTATATATGGTAGCCTCACTGTGAGCGAATCAATAATCAGATAATTGGCTGATAGTGGAGCAGCTGCGACCTTCTTTACTTTTCTTTGGTCAATTCCATGATTTTCTTGACAATAAGGGGCCACCAGATGTCTGCAGTTCATCACAGGGTGCAGTCAGATGGCCATATAAATCTGAGCAGAATCAGAATTCAGTGCACTGACTGCCCAGCGGCTCACCCATGCCGAGTGTGAAAGCTGCATTAAAATAAATGAAGCTGTCACACTTGGGTCAGGAGAACAGCTGACCAGTCCATGCACTGCATTTAGATCTCTTGCCATCTGACTGCACCCTGAAAGTCACTAAAACCTTACAGCCCCCTAGGAGAATAAAAATCACATGTGGAGGAAGAAATCCTTGAGACTCATTTTCTTATGATTATCATTCACTTAAGCTTAGTGGGCTAATGCTAAATTGTAATGTAGAATATATCCTATGGGAATAACAACTTCAGATAAATAAAAAATCCAATCAATAAAACAATTTAAGTAAGATAAACAGTAAAAAAATAGTACAAAAATCAAAAGTTAACAGTCCAAAAATAGTAAATAATGCACAAAGTCATATTTCCTTTCTATATTTTTTTGTCTATACTGTCTAATATAAATCCAAATTTGTTTTTCTATTGTTGTTTGTAACAATCTTCCTTTAAATTATATAACTTTAAAAGATAATTTTTTAATTTGTGATGTAAATAAAACAATGTATTATTTATTGAATATTTTCTGAAAAACACTAAATGTCATTTTTTTGGGGGGGCACACGGCACAAGGCTGAAAAGGAAGGAAGTGTGCACAGGGTTTTATCCAACAAAAAATGAATTATGGTATGATCGGTTAGGCTCACCTTTCAAGGTTGTGAGAATCACAACCACCTTAGAGGCTCACAATGGCTGTTGCAGACACCTGCGTGGTATGCAAGGATAAGGAAGAGAATTTGGGATTTCAACTCTGTGCTGCTGATGAATTAAAAGGGTCCACTGAGTTTCAAAGTTTTATTCAGCCAACATGTTTTGTAGCTGTCCGCTACTTACATGTGCCCTGATAAATGCGGTGGCTGAATAAAGGCTTTGAAACTCATCTGGACCGTCTTAATTAATCGGCAGCGCAGAGTTGTAATCCCAATTCTCTTCCTTATCCTTAGGCACAATGCAAACATACAAGCTATATATTGCAGAAGCTTCATACTGCTTGGGCCTACCTAAGGTATGAGATAATTGCAGCACTGACGTCCTTGGATTTAGTTCTGAGACCAATAACATCTCATTGCACCTTCCTCCCTTTTTGCAAAATCACAAAATCAAAGTTTCTATGCACTGCCCTTTTAAAAATTAGACAAGCTGAAGACTGCTATCAAAGCAACTTGTGCTTCCATAATAACACCTCAGCAGTGCCACAGGCTGATCGCCTCTATGCCACGCCGCATTAATGCAGTAACCCATACAAAAAGAGCCCCGACCAAGTATTGAATGCATACTTCTGAGTAGACGAACATTTAAACACCATTACTTCAGTCGGTCTTATAAAATATTATATAATATTCTAATTTTCTGAGATAATGAAATTTGGGTTTAATGGACTTAATATAAAAATTAATATTATACGTTCCACTTTATTTATTGAATTACTGAAATAAATAAGTTTTTGATCTTCTATTTTATTGTGATGCAGTTGTATCTTATTTCTCTATTGCATCAACCTTACATTTCTTTATGATATAAATACCAGATCCGGCAGATTTACTGCATCTGCTTGATAACGGCCGCACTTGCGGCGCCAATCCGGCAAGCCCCTTGCATTCTCTATGGGGCTTGCGGTCGGCTGCGGCAAGTGCAGTTACGCCAGATCCGGCACTTGTGGCCGCGAAAAAAAAAAGCTGTAAGTAGCGGGATTTTGTTCGCCGTCACAAGTGCCAGATCTGCTGCATCCGGCAGAATCACACTTGCCGCACCCAACCGTAAGCCCCATAGACAATGCATGAGCTTGCTGGATCCATGCCGCAAATCGGCCATTAGGGACCGATCTGGCCGAATGAGGTACCACCTGCCGGATTGACCGCCAACATCAGCGAAGTGCTAATGTGAAAGGGGCCTATGAGATCTTAAATGACTTTCTTGATTGTCCTCACAATTTAAGATATTAAAATTCAGTTTATTTCCATTATTTGAGTGTCAACATGGGAAAGTCTTGTACAACGTTACACAGTACAAATAAAAATGAAACTCTAGTAGCGTACAATGTCTGACTGCTATATTTGTGGCCATATTATTATTCATAGGATCAGAGAGCTGACAGTAATCTGCTTTATCAGTTTTCAGTGTGACTTTTCATCCTAATCCTATATGCTGTTACATAACTCTCGATCAGTCTCCACATGTTCCTGTAGTTCATGTGCTGTGATTGTTTCTTGGAATCAGGCACTCCAACAAAATCTAATGATGAAAACAGATATTGTATGTATAAAGAAGCAGAATAAGTCTAAAACATAAGAATCATGCGCAAGCAAACGAGGGAAAGAATAACAGATTAAAAATTATTTCCATCTGCTCGAATAATCAAAGCTATCTGTACATTCCATTCTAGTCAAGTAATGTATTGTTAGAAAGGGAAAACTAACATCACCATCATAATACCCGCAGATCTTACCAATACAACATAAACTGCGGGATCTTGTCTATCACTAGAGGTGGAAATTTGTACAAGGTGATTAAGTCGTTATTGTGTAACTATTTCAACTGTGCCACAGAAACGTTTACTAGAGTATATTCATGAACTACAAGACCATATACTATCTAGGGAATATGATATACTATAATGCTCTGCTTTCTTTTCATGTTGTAAATTGGACTTAAGAAGGTGCCCATGTTTTCCTTATAGTTGCAGTTGTATAATTTTTAGTTTAACCTCTTAACAACCTATGATGTACTATGCATGGTATGTTGCGGATCGTCTCCTTGCTCTTGATGCGGGCAGGCACGCCAAGCCCGTATCTTTCACTGCAGAGATCAGATGACTGTTAACCTGTTAAATACTGCTGGTAATCTCTGACAGCAGCTTTTAATGCATGCTGCCATGGGGACCAAGCTGCTCTGATGCCTCATTGCCTGTGATGCGATCGCATGATGCCGATGAGTTGTCCTGAGTCATGACAGGTAGGGGTCATCTGATGACCCCTATGTCTTTCATATCAGTACTCATATGAAAGCCAGCCCGTGGCTTGTGTTTATAGGACACTGTAATTTTCTCTACATTCAGCAATGCTATAGTATTGCTGTTTATAGAACAAGTTATCAGACTATTGTAAATTCAAGTCCCCTTAGGGAACTATTAATGACAGTACAAAGTAACATTTTTTTTTTAAAATTATAATAAAAAACATGAGAGTTCAAATCACCTCCCTTTTGCCATATTAAAAATACAGAAATAAAAAATACACATGTTTGTTATTGCTGCATTCGTAAAAGTCCAATCTATCAAATTGTAAAATAAATTAATCAGTGAACAGCGTAACGAAAAAAATATAAATGCTAAAATAGCAGTTTTCAGCTGACATAACAGCAGAAACAAATGTAATAACAAGTGATCAAAACATTATATATACCCGAAAATTATATCAAAATAAACATTAGCTCAAGGTGCAAAAAACAAGCCCTCATACAGCTCCATAGACCAAAAATTCAAGACTTTATGGAACTTGGAAAATCGCGACACAAGCAAGATTATTTTATTATTATTACTTTTTTCACAACTTAAAGAAATTGTCCCACCCAAAAATCCCAAATATTTTTTATGCTAATTTGTACTGCATTGTAATATACAACACACCTATAAAAAAATTTGTTTCTAACTTTGTTTCCTCCTGAATTATCACTTTATCATAGCCACACTTTATTTACTTGTGGCTCAACCAAACATGACAGCAGCTCACTGAGCTTGGTTGCCTAACTCACAGCCAGAGCTGACCCCACCCAGCCTCAGTGCCAGCACCGCCCATTGCACACTCACTGGCTGTCAGTAAGCTGATCTTTATCATCATATCATTTATCATCTTTCCAGCATTGCAAATAACACAGTGATCCTGTCTCCTAAATTTACTCCCACTGCAGTCAGTGCTGCTTGCTGGGCGCTGTGTTCCCTGACACTTTTGCTGATTCTCCCAGTACTGCTAGCAGTAATCCGGCAGAAGATGTGTTAACATCTCCTGGCATCGCTGAAAGCACTGGGGGAGGAGGAATCAGGGAAGTGTCAGGGAACACAGCATCCAGCAAATAGCTCTCACTGCAGTGGAAGCAAAAGTCTAGGGAGGGGAGATTGGGCGAGAGCAAGCAGTGCACACAGATCCCCCAGAGATCCACTTGTCCTGCATGCAGCCTCAAACAGCAACTCGCTAATAACTTAGCACACATGCGCTGAATTAGCAGCAGGGAGCCGGCTGTCACTCACAGTGACGTCAGCTGTGATGTGTGTCTACAGGGCGGGGGATAGCCTACTGCCCTAGAGACGGGACCTGACATCACAGGAAGCAGCAAAATCACGGCTCGAGTTGTCATATGACCACTCTGTTCCAGGTGATGACAGGAGAGAAGGGCTTACAGCAGATAAGGTAGGTAGTCACTATCTACCTATTTGGACTGTGTAGCCCAACAGAGGAAAGATAGATTTAAGCCGGATAACCCCTTTAAATAAAACAAAAACTAAAAATGCTTGATGTCTATGCAGTCGCACTTTCCTGGAGCATCATACTATCAGTTTTATGGTAAAACGAACAATGTAAATAAAAAACCCTAGAAAGCTGTGTTTTGCTATTTCACTACACTTGGAATCAATTTCCTGCTTACAATTACATCATATAATAAAATGGGTTGTGTGAGTCAAAGATACAATCATCTAGAAAAAACAAGTCTACACTGCTATATCGATGAAAAACAAAAATATATGGCTCTTGGGAAAAAAAACCATAGCACAAAAACTAATTATTGCCCAGTCCTGAAGGGGTTACATTTATTTATTATACAATTAGCTTCCTGTACACATTACAGTACACATTGGGGCTCACAATCTAGCTTCCCTATCAGTATGTCTTAGGGGAGTGAGAGTAAACCAGAGAACCCTGAAGAAACCCATGCAAACACAAGAAGACTATTCAAACTCATTGCAGATATGGGACTTGATCCTAAGAATCAAAAACTGTCCAAATACTGTGCTAATCTCGGAGCCACCGCGCTACTCAATTATAGTTTACAACGATAGTTTTTCAGAGCCATCGGGAACATTCAAACTTCAATGTGACTCTGAATCCAATGATGAATCACTTAGTTTTCTGGATGAAACAGTTGTCACGCAATCAGAGTTTTTGAGTTTTGAAAATTAACTGGTAGCAGAGCTGAGACAGCTAACCACACCCACACAAGTCTCTTTATAAACAATGTCAGTCACAGAAGAAGGGGTGTCAGACTACGAGGCAATGTTGTCCGAGAACTGATAAGGTCGTGGTGCTAAAACAATGCAAGCAAAAACAGCAGTCAGCTTGATAAGAAATGTATTGCTGAAATCTGTGCTTTAACCCCTACAGCATGCTGTTTTCAGATTATATGGGAAAAACCTATTGACAGATTCCCTTTAAGGAAAACAAAAATTGTCATAGCTATAGTGCAAAAATGTTTCTAAGCAATTCTAAGTGAATTCTGGAAATGCATTAATTTAAAACAATATTATAACAATCTGTAACAACTTGTGATATAAAGAAACAGGAAAAATGTATATTATGCCTAGGGCTGGTTAAGAATGAATTTTACAAAATCTCAATTCTAGTGGACCACCCTCTCAATATTTATAGTAGTGTTCCTTTAAAGTCTGTAGATACATCATACATTGCAATGCAAACTGTTAACCTTATTCCTTCGTGTTCTGAAGTGATTGTATACATTTCTAGACAGATTTTGACGGACACAGTAACTTGGAAAACCCAATTTCCCTGCTGACAAGACCAAATGTTTACTTCACTTGCATTTTACAAATTGCTTTTTTACTAATTAATCAGTCATAGAAAACAAACAATGGAAGGTGCATCAATCCATCAAATGATTTGTGACATCCATGCAAGGAATAAAAAACAGCTACTCTGAACACTAATTATCTGTTGTACTGGAGTCAACATTTATACACTCTGTGCATTCATTTCCCTACAATGAATAAAAAGATTGAATAGGTCTTCAATGTGCATCTAATGTAGTTACAGATGAACAAATATATTAGAGTGGAATTGAATTCTACTAAAATATTACAAAATTACAAATTTTTCAGAATGTGGATATTTTCTTTTGAATTTGGCATGAATTTAGCCAAATTACAGAAGCTGGTAATATTGCTAAACTATAAAGAGATATCAAAGAGTAAAATAATAATAAAAACTACACTCATCTAACACTCACTTCTCATGCCCCTCCATTCCTCACCATCACCCCTTCTGGTCTATTACCTGCACAAGTTCCGCAAGGGCTGAATCCACAGGACTCTTCGTGTAGGCCCGGACTTCCGACAGACAGATCTGATAAGATGAGGTATGGTTCTGGGAATGCATGGGCAAGGTCAGGGTACACAACACAATGTGATGACGCTAAAGTGTATTAGCCGGGCAGATGAGCGCTCCCACATTCGGAACCAATCAATTGAACTTCAATTTCTTTCCTCTTTCTTTCCTGAAGCGCATACCATAGGAGCCTTACTAGATCCTAAGAGATGGATATGCCATTGTATTAAGACACACTATAGGTGAGTGCGCTTGCCTATAATTTACATATATATATATAAAACCTCTACACTTTGGTCTGCACCTTCTTTTTTATCCCCTCTAGACCTACAGCCTAAGGTCCCGTGTGTAATGTGATGACACTGTGATCTTGCATGCATGCACAGAAACATTTCAATGGTACTAAAATATATTGAGGACCAGAACGGTGATGATGAGGAGTGGAGGGGCTGGGGTGGGGGTGAAAGCGGTAAGGTGAGTTTTTTTGTTTTTTTTTGTCTTATGTTTATTATGGTCTAGAGTCTGCTGATACCCAGAGCATAACGAGAGACCTCCACTTTGCTGATAAAAACTTCTCTGTGAACTAAATTTCCCAAGAAAATCCTCAGTGCAGGCAAATTTGAATTTTGCTTGATCTACTCACCTCTAAATGTAATTCATCTTCTTTGTAATAAGTTGATTATTGAATTATGCATATAATTTTAGAAAATGTAGGTCATGCAAAACAGATAATTAGAACTTAGAATTCTGAAACAGGATGTTCTTGGGAAAAGGTGGTTTGTCTCTTTCGGAATGGAACCTGTGAAATGCAATTCTACTACTTTTCTTGCTTGCTGGTGCTATGCAAGGTAACTTAACTACAACTAGTCTGGCAGGGTGTGATTATCTTAGATGAGTTCTGCCTCAGTTCTTGTAACCATGCCCACCTAGAGGATGCCATCATTGGGTCTCCACCCCAGGTTCTGCTTGCCTGGGTATACACAGCGAAACAATGCATATGCTTTCCAGTCAAATGGAAGCCCCTTAGCGGCTGCTATCAAAGCAGGGACAATTTTACTATTTTTCTTGGGTAAGCAGAATCCCAAGGTGCCATTGCCTAGGTGGTGCAGTTTAATCACTCCCAGAGGGCCTTGATTATAGCAGGCAAAGTGGCAATAGCCTACTTTGTTCAAGCAAGCATTTCAAGATTTTTTTTTTTAATTGTAAGAACCCTAATATTGCACATCAAAAGCTTTGTTATAATTAAGGAATAGACGTATGTAATGATATGATGGCAGTTAAGGAGGTGTAGAGGAGCTGTCAGATATCCTTTAACCCTTTCAACTCTGGGGGATTTTCTATTTCACATTTTTCCCTCCTCTTCTTCCAAGAGCCATATCTTTTTATTGTTTTTGTCAATATAGATATATTGGGGCTTGTATTTGAGGGCAATATGAGGGCTTGTTTTTTGCGGCACAAGGTTTATTTTGAATGAAATAATTTATTTTACGATATAGTGTACTGCAAAACAGAAAAGGATTCCAAAACAAAATTGCAAAAATAGTGAAATTACACTATTTTTTTTTTTTGTTTTTTTCTTATTATATGTTTCACTATATGGTAAAACTAATACGTCACTATAACACCCCAGGACACTACGAGTCTGTAAATACCAAACATGTATACCTTTATTTTTATCTAGTGCTGAAAAAAATAAAGACATTTTTATAGAAAAGTATTGCACTTTTATTGTCATTTTCCAAAACTCTAATTTTTCAGGATTGGGAGCAGTGTGATAGCTTATTTTTTGCTGCTTGAGTGAACATTTCTAATTATACAATTTTTGGGTAGACAAATTGTTTTGATAGCCTGTTTTTGCACTTTATTGCAGTGTTGCAGCAACTAAAAAACCCCATAATTTTGCTGTTTGGATTTGTTTTCCGTTACGCACTTTACAGAACTGATTAATTGATTTTATATTTGATATATTTCTGTAATGGTGATACCAAATAGGTAAAAAAATATATATATACATACAGTATATATATATATTTTAATTTGAACCAGTTGTTCAAGAGCCATGTAGCTCCAAACACGTATAGGTTGAGAGGTGGCGTGTATAACAGAAATCATCCCATATGCGTTTCGAGCTACATGGCTCCTGAACACTGATTGAACCAATGTTCAAAAGCCATGTAGCTTGAAAAGTGTATGTGTTGATTTCTGTCATACACACCACCCCTCTTTATTGCTCTGTTGTCTTAGATGCCTAAATTTTCATCACTTTTATTTTTAAGGATTCCCCAATAAAGATTTTGTGATTTCTTAATTATTCAGGTGTGTTGAGCTGGTTCCAACGTCAATCTCTCCACTTTCCTCAAACGCTGTGCAGCAGCAGGAAAGTCGCGTTCCTCCCGGATTGAAACTGCATCTTAGGAATGAGCTGAATTTTTTTCTTATTGTTCCTTACTTAACCCCATTTGAATCTATGCTTCTATGTGGGGCTACTCACAAAAGACCCAATCCGCGAATCTGCTTATCGTAGCTGTTTGCTAAATCTGATGTTAATGCCAAAAGCTGGAAGACAGCCACGATCAAGGTATGGTCCCATGAATCCACGGAAATAAAGTGTATATGATGCACGCTGCCATGTGATGAAATGACCAGCAAGGTATATCAAACAATGGTGGCTTTGTTTTCTACGTGTTTTGAAGCATTATCCTCGCACCTTCATCAGGAATCCAACCATGAACTGGTTACCATGGAGCACAAGAGGATTGTGGATCCTGCAGCAGCTGTCTTTGCGCGTTATATGCTAGTTGTGTGTTACACAACTATCCAAGGTGAGCAGTAACATCTGTCTTGATATTATCATACTACAAGGATAAGACCCTATATGCGCTTTGGTATCCTTTCTGCAGTTGTTTACTTATAGTCCTGTGAACCACATGCGGCTCCCGAGCTACAGACTGGGGACCCCTGATGTAGACCATTGTAAATTGCACTTGAATTAAAATGTAAAGAGGATGTACAACTGACAACATTCACTATCAATCAATATTAACACAAACTAGGTTGCGACAAGTCCACCAAGATGAAAAATATAATTTTATAAAAAATCATCAGAACATTTTTTTCCATTTATCTGTATTTCTTGATTATCTGCTACCATCAATAAAAAGTTTACTCAGTTTTGGAAACACTACAGCTGTTGACAGTAGCTCGAAATCATGCTGAGAGATCCTGCTGGGAGATAGGCTGTTAGAGCTCAGTTATTCACATATCGTAGCTGCTATAAAGACCCTACTGATATACTTCCAAGTAAGAAAACCATGATGATTGCTTGTGTTTGCCAGTAAGTCCTATGTTCAGTATTGATATTTCATAAAAAGGTCAAACTTTGTTCAACAGTCAACAAAAGAGTTTCCTTAAGTCTTTAATAACATACATGTACATACTTTATATATATTAAATGCATCAGAAGACATTTGTGCTTTTCATGTCTATGGAAGTCTTCTGTCTACGCAAACTGACAAAAAGCATGACATGTGCTAACAACAATGATTACAGTTAAGTACCTGCAGAAATGATAACTAGCAACACCTTACTCAAGTGTATATAATATGATAAAGTGAAATAAGTATATAATGGTTAATAACTGTAGAGCTGTATTACTTATCTATTACAGAGTGGTGCAAATTTTGGAAAGATTGCAACGTAAAGTTAGGAATTATGTGCCATTTCAGGAGTAATATTATAAACCAAATTAAAAATGTATCTCTTCCCCATGCTAAATTGTAAAAGACATTTGACTGTAAATACTGTAAATGATATTACTAATAATAAATACATTCCTATGTTATTATCTATTTTATGACCAGTTGCTCTTTACACCTCCTGACAAAGCTTTTCCGTCTTCAGCTTCTATCATCTGACTTTACAACAGGCATCATGTCGGCAATTAAAGATTTCTATAATGTACCAATGGCTAGGTCTTCAATAGCAAATCTTTCAGTTTAATTCTAATGTCAAAATAAATATACTATATTGTTTCATCATTATACATCAGGATGATGAACTTTTAATATACTATATTCTCACACACTGCAAATCTCAAATAAAGCAATTGACCACTGTGCTTTCTTCCGCTTGGATGAGACATGTACAACAAGTAAAAGTGCATACATATTTAATGAACAAGCTGCGTAACTGGGGAAAATCACAGTGAAACAGCCCACATATTAAATGATGTGGTAGTTTTATACAAATTTTCCTCTGACATACAGATTCGGTTCACCTCATCAACCCTGGATTTATCAGCAGTACAATTCATTTTGACCTTAAAACTACTCACAAGCCAATATGTGGCTCAGCTCGTCCACAAAAGCCACATCATCACAGTGAAGCATTTCTGACCTTAAGTAGTATGGCTTCTGTCATCTAATCATGTTACTCTGGTAGCAATTAAAGATTTTTTTCCTCCAAGCAATGTCCTTGACAGCAATTCTGCAATTAATGAGCTACTCTATATTAACAAGGGCACAACTTACTTGGTTAAAACATTGATATTAACCTTCACCTTGAAATTTTGGGAATTAATTTTTTTTTAGCAAACAAAGATAATGAGAAATGTGTTCTTCTTGCGATAACTAATAAAATTGAAGCCATCATCTATTAAAGAGTTAGTCCTAGACCAGCAACTTTTCTCCTAACCTCCTATCTAATTTATCCCTATAGTCTTTGTTTTTTTTTTCTCTTTGCTGCATGATGACATATTGTGTGAGTCTTCCAGTGCAAGAAGATCATCAAACAGGGTGGCAGGCCAGAACTTCCTCAGCCCCTCCCTAAACGAAGCATCAATGTGACGCTAGTTTCAGGGGCGAGGCTCTCAATTTTGTGTTCACAAAGAGCTCCAGCCCCTCCTCACCCCCTTTCCTGCAGTGCGGTGTCTCAGCTCCCCTCTTCTTCCCCCTTCTTCCTTGCAATGTTCTGTCACACCTTACCTAAGACTTGTTTGTGCTCCTGTGCGATGAGCACACGTCAGTGTCAGACCAGCGATACAGGAGACCAGCGGTGCAGAATGATATAAGCACCATCCACAAGTGACATCAGTGGAAACTACCTCTTCATCTGTATGCACAAGATACCACCTGAGGGTGTTGCTTATGTCATCCTGCACCGCTGGCCTCCTGTATCACTGGTCTGACACTTTAGTGTGCTGATTGCACAAGGGGAGACACAAGACAAAGTGAAGATGCGAAAGCACATTGCAAGGAGGAGGAAAGACGAGCAAGGCTGAGACAGTGCACAGGGAAGTGGGGTGAGGAGGGACTAGAAACCCTTGTGAACACAAAATTGACATCCCTACTCATGAAATCAGTGTCACATTAACGCTTTGTTTTAGGGAGTGGCTGAGGAAGTGCCTGCTGCCTGTCACCCTGCTCGATGACATTCTTGCACTGGGACACTCACACGATAACCCAGCATGCCCTGGGTCTCAGACTAATAATGTAATTAAACGTGGGGAGGAGACCAGAGTGCCTGGAGGAAACCCACGTAAACATGGGGAGAACATACAAACTCCTTGCAGATGTTGTCCATGGTGGAAATTGAACCCAATGCTAACCACTGAGTGCACTCAGTGCTAACCACTGAGCCACCGTGCCACCTTTTAATACCAACTCTAAAGGTACCTTCACACATAGCAATATTTCTAGGCAATTTCACTGGCAATTTGCTGGTTGCAGTGAAATCATGGACACATTGTTCTATTTTGTTGCTGTGTACAAATAGAACATGTGTCCATGATTTCACTGCAACCAGCAAATTGCCAGTGAAATTGCCTAGCAATATTGCCGTGTGTGAAGGTACCTTAAAATTTAAGGCTCTGTCACACATAAAGAGATCGCTAACGAGATCACTATTGGGACCAACTATCTGGCCCCTGCTGTGAGATCGTTGATTGTTACACACTGCTCTGGGTCATTCCTGAGTCGTTGTGCTCTCGCTGGGAGCGCTACATCGTTGTGTTTGACAAAGATAATGAGCAACAATCTCAATGCTACGCTATGGAGAGAAAATTCACAACGACCTCGGTATAATTCTAGATCTCTAGTGTGTCGTTTTTCACATAGCTGGTAAGATGCCTGTTTGGCATCTTACCAGCGATGTGTAAATGACGCAACAGCGATCTCTGCACATCGTTATCGGGATCGCTGATGCGTCATTATGTGAGACTGTGCCTTAACCCAGTAATACCAAATTACTGGAGATGAGTGAATCAGGCAAAATTCCAAGTTGACTGTTTGCATGGATTTTCCCAGGAAAATTAACCTGCAAAGATGTTATTCTCTCCAAATTTTATGACCCCAGAGAATAATAAACTTAATCTGTCTCAAAGCTTACCCCTCCTGATATCTGCCTCTCTCTCTCTGTGATTCCTATATCTCTAACAGTGAGCCAAGTATAGGGCTCTAATGAGACCCGGTTGGGTTGTTTGCAATCGAGAAAGGTCACAATGTCATGAAGTCACGATATACTCCATGACCTTACACACGCAAGCACAAAACTGCCCCAGGTCTCATTAGAGGTGAAAGTCCTGGCTAATTGAGAGAGAGACTAGAATTTCAGTGCTTATTGCAGAGATCAAAAGATTCAATGAGGACTGGATAAGTGATGGTGAGTGACGGAGAAGCCAGTGAGATAAGAGGAAAAGTGAGTATAAGTGTTTTATTATTTTTATTAAGTTTTTAGTTTTATTATTTTATTTTCCTCTTGATAGCTATTTACAGTTCATAAAAACAGCAGCCAGCTGCCGGCATTTTGCTAATACCACGCAAAAGTGAATTACAAAAAATTCACATTTTGACTAAAGTGGATTTTCTACAGTTTCAGTACAATTTAATTCCACTTAAATTTATTCAATCATCTCTATAAATTACCTATGTGATTGTATTTGATGCTATGTTATTATATACCATAAATGCAGCCAATACAATTGTTATGAAACCAATGAAACCCTGTAATGAGGAGACCAATGACAGTCGCAGACTATTCCATAGTTTAGAAGATATTTGAGGAAGTGAGAATATTCTGCTTTGACAGAGTAAACAATTCCCAAAGCATTATTTGCTTCATTACATTAGGCAGTTCTTCAAATTAACAGACATATTTGCATGCCTAATATAAAATATTAATGTCTCATTTGTACAACAATTTTGTAGAAATTAAAACTTTTAGGTTAATTATATATCAAGCCATTTTAATTAAAACAGTTATAAAGGAATTAATTCAGTAGGGCAGATTTGAATCTGTGCCAGTCGTATTGGTTTAATAAACATAGACATATTTTTTCTGCCATTGACTTAATGAATGTTAAATATGTCAGTGAAAATAATCATATTGCATACAAACAGTCCATCTGCTTCTTTACAAGTCTACATGCTCTCATATTTCTAGAATAGAGAAGTTCAGCAGAAAATTTACAAAGGAATCGGTTTGACCTCGTACATGATTGTAAGGTAGACAACTATCTATCTTGACCCCTTTAGAAGTGTAATTATTTCATTATTCCTTTAAAAACATACATTCACTCCATCACAATTTAAAAAGAGAAACATCTGACGCATTTTGAACAGACGCCAGTCACCCGAGTCCCTGCATTGCCTTCATGAGTCTGAAGACCATCATTATATGGACAAAGTCGTAGGGATGAGCTCACAAATTTTCTTTTTTCTCTATATCTCTCTTCACACTCTTATATGCATATTCATATGAATGCATTTCTGGGTAAAGCATTTATTTACTTTCAATGGGCAGAAAGGAAGATGGGAAACAGCCCATGCCAGACACCATCGGCTAATTTATTGTTAAATCCCTATCTTCCTGATATGTTAAGGCCGAGATGGGTGGTCTCCCATACAAATTAGAAAGTTTGCCAGTTCCTCTGAGATTGACAGGTTCAGACAGCCTTTTTAGCTATGCAAATCACCTCTTCAGAGAGCAAGAGGACTTGAAGTTTAGTGCTATGTACATGAAGTACCAATATACCTAAAGGAAAAGAGAGCAATAAGGTCTTATCCAGGGTTAAAAGGAGAAAGTAAGTTATATGTGCTTACCTGAATGGGTTGTTGAAGGCATGATATGTATGTAGATAGCTGCAACTCCACAAGTTTCAAGAGCGAAGTGATAGCAGGAAAGGGAAATGAAATGGATCAAGCCACAAAGTAAGATGACTTTGAAAAACATACATCCAATAAACCACCGCAATCAATTTTAATATCTGTTAAGTAGCAGCACAGGTATACCACCTTTTTTTTCCATGTACTGCTACCTACATGAAGTAGAAATCTTAAAAGTCAATAGCTGCTTCTTAAAGAGCCTTCCCACATGACGTAAGGGGTACTTCACACACAGCAACATCGCTAATGATATCACTGAAATGTCACAGGATTTGTGACGTAACAGTGACCTAGCCAGCGATCTCGCTGCATGTAACACGCATCAGCGATCAGGCCCCTGCTGTGAGATTGTTGATCGTTACAAATTGTTCAGGACCATTTCTTGGTTGTCGTGCTCCTGCAGGGCAGCGTGCATCGGAGTGTTTGACACCTTAACAATGACATCGTTAGCGACTTTGAACCCGGCCACGTAGGCGTACTTTTGCATTGCCTTTTCCGCCCCCTTAGCTCCGATTGTTGTCCGCTGCTGCGTTCTGATTGGCCGGCTTTGACTGAACAGAAGGCAACTTAACACTAGAACTACTGATGGAGTCATTTTGACTCCTTTCGTTTTTTATTTCTCTTCTGTGACTACATTTTTCAGAATTCCGGCTTGAAACTCGGTGACTTTTCCTCAAATATGATGTGAAAAAAGATTTTGTGAGAATAAATAATTTTGGTGAAAAATTTGCGCGTTTTTTTCAAAATTTACCAAGAACTACTGAAGGGAGTCATTTTGACTCCCTACTATATTTTGAGGTCCTTTTGTCACTAAATGTTGCTATAAAGTTTTGTGCATAATTTTTTCACTCTGTCTTATTTACCCTGATGTTCATATCGATGTAGTTCAATTTACATGTCAACTTTTCACATTTTCCTTGTGTTTTACCTGCTTGTATTACTGTGTAATGCTGAACAAAATAGCTTGTTTACTCTAGGCTCTTATCTTATGCTAATGAAGGGTGGTGTTTTTCTAAGGTCCTATCAGGAGACAGTATTCTGGATAGTAATTTTACTTTCACTTCAGCTGAAGAGACAAAGAGAACAGACGCAGACATACGAGCTCTGAAGACTCATACAGGTATGAATTGTTATGAAATAGTTTAGCTGTCAACTGATTCAGCCCACCTACTTTTGAAGGTGGCAGAACAGTTATTATTTCTTTTAGTTTTCATTTCATTTCTATTTTTCAGCAGGGAACTATATAGAATTATGGAATTTGTGAGGAATATGGAGAGAAGACGTTTGATAAAGCCTCAGGATATTCTGGCTGCTTTGCAATCCATACCAGAGGATGAATCGGAATCCGAATTGCTGGAATATGTATTTGATTCTGACAGTGATGAAGATTTCATTCCTCAGAACATATCAAGTGAATCTGAAGACTCAGAAGGAACAAATCCAGAAGGTAAGTAGTTATGTGTATTTATTTGTTCTTCCACACACTGAGTTAGGGCCTGTGCACACTAGCAGAATTCTGGCTGAATAGCCATCTGGATATTCTTGCCGCAATAAAGGCCGTACCTGCCCGCTCATGCCTGAAGCTCCGCTCCGAACCCCGGGCTGGAGCCGCTGTCAGGGACAGAGCAGCGCTTGCTTACGCGCGAGCACGGCTCCGTCCCAGACAGCGGCTCCAGCCCGGGGTTTGGAGCGGAGCTTCAGGTATGAAACTCCGCTCTGTACCTGAGCGTGCAGGTATGGGCCGGATTGTGGTGAGAATATCCGGTCGGATATTCCGCCGCTAATCCAGCCAGTGTGCACGGACCCTTACAATACAAAAAGTCTAAATATTCATCAACTTTTTTCCAGATATTCCAAGCAAATCAACTGGGGATCGGGCTCATGCAGTTATGTTGCCTCGTGACCATCCTCCTGGTCGTGGACAGAAAAAATCAGCAAAACTTCCCAGAAATGAAAGAACAACAGATAACGATGGCGGCGAAGGTAATGCAACAACAAACACCAGAGAAGGCGAATCTGAAGGAATACTAGTTTCAGCGGATGGTATTCAATGGAAACCTGTTGAAATTGGAGAACACTTGCCTGGTAGGCGTCACAGCCAAAATATTCTTCGAGAAGCACCTGGCCCTACAGGATACGCCAGAAGAAATATCATTATCGATAGTCCTTTGAGCGCATGGCGTTTATTTTTTGATTCATATATATTGACACATATAAAGAACTGTACGCTTGCAGAAGCATGCAGGAACAATAATTTACAGTTTACTCTATCTGATGAGGAGCTAGATGCATTCATTGCGATATTCTATGCTCGTGGAATATCTGGCACGAACCGTCACTCGATTAGCAGTATTTGGTGTAATGACTGGGGAATACCGTTTTGCAAAGCGACAATGTCTAGGGACCGCTTTGTTGAAATTATGAGGTTTCTCAGATTTGATGAGAAATCTACTCGATCGGAGAGACTGCAAACGGACAAGTTTGCTCTATTTTCTACTGTGTGGGACAGGTTTATTGAAAATTGTATTGCGTGTTACAAACCTGGCCCATACATAACGGTGGATGAGCAACTTTTCCCAAGCAAAACTAGGTGTCCATTCACGCAGTACATGCCTTCCAAACCAGATAAATATGGCCACAAATATTGGCTAGCTGTTGATAAGGAGAGCAAATATCTGGCAAATGGCTTCCCTTATCTAGGCAAAGATGACACACGCCGTGCTGAGGACCGTTTAGCTGACCATGTGGTAATGAAGTTATTGGACCCGTTTTTGAAAAAAGGTCGCAATGTTACAACCGATAATTATTTTACTTCAGTAAAATTAGCTAAACAGCTAAAAAGCAAAGGAACATCCATAGTGGGAACACTGAAGAAGATAAGGCGAGAAGTGCCTAAAGAAATAAAATCCATGAAAGAGGAATTGTACAACACTAAAGTGTTTAGAAATGAAGACAATTTTACACTTACAGTATATCAAGGAAAGCCCAACAAAAATGTTGTCATTTTGAGTTCCGTCCATCCAGATGTTGTTGTTGCGTCTGATTCCGCTAAAAAAACTCCAGAAACGGTAAAGTTTTACAATGAAACAAAATATGGAGTAGATGTAGTGGATCAGATGGCACGAAAATATACCACACGAACATGCACAAGGAGATGGCCTGTTCATGCATTTGAAAATGCCTTAGACCTTGCGGGTATAAATGCATGGATAATATTCAAGGAGATTACCCACCAAAAAATGTCACGCAAGGCATTTTTGCAAACGCTTGTGAGAGAGTTGAGTGGTCCTTATGTCACAAATAGGGAAAAAGGTTCCACGTCCCAAGTTTCTACATGCTCAGAAGTGATGGTTCAAACAAAATTTTGCCAGATCAAAGAAAAGTGCAAGAAAAATAGATCTGTCGGCAATTGTAAGACTTGTGGTAAGTCTTTGTGTGGGCAATGTACTGCCATAAATCAAAGGCAATGCCTAAAATGCGAAACACCAAATGTTTAGAAGGTGAATTCTGCGCCATATTTTCATTTTTATGCTCCTCCACCTACATTTTCTCTGCTTTTTGTTCTTCAGTTGTTGTTTATATGTGTGCACTTGAATAAAAAAAAATGTTTGAAAAACGTCTATTATAATTATTGTTATTTTCTGTAGAAAAATAAGAAAAGCAGAAAAAAAACAATCAAAAGCATTACTGTTGGATCTCACAATAATAATACATTACAAAAAATATAATTATTAATAAATAACCACAAATGAAACTCTAAAAATAAACGAAAACAAGCAAGGAGTCAAAATGACTCCTTTCAGTAGTTCTAGGGGGGGTCACGAGTCCAGTAGTCCTAGTGTTAAAAGTGCTTCCGTCCTTTATTCCATAGCTACTTTGTTCCTGAGCGTGGTGGTTTGCGGATAATAGTAGAGAGGACTCCAGGCTGCGATACTACAACGTCTATATGTTAGACATCATTTGGGGTATCAAATTATAATCTTTGTAGCGTTTCCATTTTTACTTCTATGACATCATCTGCAATCGACCAATCTAAATGCTCTAGCGAGCACAAATCGAAGCTGAGGGTTCATGGTAAAGCATACCTAGGTGGCTTCAGCATCAAACACCATGCCCCTAAATAGGTGTGAGTCGTCAAATTAGCTGCTGTGTGACACGTCTCCAACGACCAGCGAGGTCGTTATGCGGGTCCGTATCGTTGCTGCGTCGTTGAGCAGATCTGACTGTTTGACATCTCACCAGTGACCACGTAGCGACGCACCAGCGATCCCCAGCCAGGTCAAATCATGGCCGTGATTGCTGGAAAGTTGCAGCGTGTAAAAGGGCTTTAAGTTAAAAGCCAAACCAGAATCTGCATTTGCAGTCATATGTTTTAGGATGCTGCCCATCATCAGTGCAAAGCAAGAGACCCATGCTGGATATGACCCCCCCATCCTGGGATATGGCCCTCCCTATCCTGGATATGGCCCCACATGCTGTATACAGCCCCTCATCCTGGATACAGCCCCCTATCCTGTATATGGCACCTGCCACACTATATGGCCCCCCCTGCTGGCACACACACAAAAATAATAAATTATGTTCACTCGCTCTCTGTCACTCCCTACCTGCAGCATCACTGTCTTCCTGTGTCCAGGGAATCGGATCATGTGACTGGGCCACACAGTGATGACATCATAGTGCTGTGCCGATCACATGATCGGATGCCAGCACAGACTGGAAGGAAGATGGTGATGCTGCAGGCAGGGAGCGACGGAAGGTAAGTTAACATAGTTTATTATTCTTGTGTGTGCACCAGCAGGGAAGCCATATAGCATGATGGGGGGTCCATAAACAGGATCGGGGGTCATTTTAATTCAGGCTCATGGTTCCCGACTTCAGTGCTGAGGTGATGGACAGCAGGATGCAGTGCATATTAAAGAAGCCCAATCAGCGAGGGAATGTGTCGCATCTGCAGCCTGCATCAGCCTCCTCCAGCCAGCTCCAGATGCACTGCACTCCCAGCACAGGTCCATATATACGGACCATAAGACGCACCCCGCTATCCACAATTTGGGGGGGAAAAGTGGGTCTTAAAGTCCAAAAAAATCTGGTAGCTATTTTTTTTTACCCGACAGATTCCTGTAAACATAATGGTGGGCAGTAATCTAAGAGACTCAGTGCTTTGCATACTGCACCATGCTTTCAGCTAAATTATAAGGAATGTAAAAAATAAATTAAAAATAGAACTATTACTTATCTCTAAATCTCATTGCTTGCATTTCACAAAATCTAATAAGCAGATTACTACAACTGTGTAAATTATACTTCCAATGTAAATAATAAAGTAAACATTGTTTCCTACAATAAGTAAACCAACAATGCCTTCATAAATATGTAAATGTAGTATTCTGATGCTACAAACCTAAAGAGCTCATTTACATATGCTGATTGTACTATTACGTTTCTGTAGCATTGAAGCATGTAAGAGTAATTCCCTCTTGCACAGTTATGATACTAGTGATAAGATATCTACTTTAACCTTTGCCGGTAAATTATAATTATTAGGCAGAATAATTGTTTAATCGGCCATCAAAATATTTACTTAATAACACTTGCTTAAAAAGTGTAAAATAATATTTTATCTATTTTAAGTACCGTACATAGATATTATATCCAGAGTACAATTTGTATAAGCAGATATTTTCCATTTCTATAACTTTGACATTATTATATTTTTTTAATTGACCTTTTTACCTCATAGCTAAATCTTCTTAGTTTGACTATTTTGTTTAATTTAGTTTAATGTCTAATATTTTTTTTAATATTGAAAAGCATTTACTAACCAGTACAGTTTTTTGTTTGGCTTAAGGGAATCAGTTCCAGAACAACGCGCCAACTGTGCAAGCATAAGAAGACGTATAACCTTCATATTAACCAAATTGCATTTAAATTACATATAGTAGTTACAAAGTTACTTGTAAAAAGACACAGGGCCATCAAGTACAAACTTTCTGGACCCATACTACATTAGTTATCAGTTATTTATAACCGCCACTGTCACTTGTTATGAGATAAGCATCCAGTTCTTCAAATGCTAACATAGACTCTACTATTACTACAGTATGTGAAACCTTGCCCTTCACCCTTTAAGGCCTGTACATGGATTGGGACTTACTACAGGGATCCCTGGTTTATATCCATGGAATGGCCGCTGGCTGGTAGAGTGAGTTGGCAAAAAGGAAGTGGACAGGCTAGGGCATGATCAGTGATGGCAGATACAGGGCAAAATCAAAAGTTAGCGACAAGGTCAGAAGATAGCCAATGTCAAAACTAGCAAAATGGAATCAGAGGTAAAATTGTCAGGCAGACAGAGAGTTAAACCGATCTAAGATCAGCAACATGCATCAAATATGCAAACAGAACAGGATTAGTGAATATTTGTAACAGGTACCTTCCAGCAACACAGGGAGTTTAAATATAGTGTGTCTCTGTGCAAAGTTCACAGCAGAGAGCCAAGGGTGCTTTCATACTGGCATTTTTGCCCCGATCTGGCGGATCAGTACAAAAAAAACGCATAGACAATGCATGGGGCTTTCCACAAACGTGCCACAAGTGCTGCCGTTAGGGGGCACTTGCAGCAGATGCGTTTTTTTGTCCAGATCCGCCGGATCTGGTCAAAAACGCCAGTGTGAGAACACCCTAATTAATACTTTACTAAAAGACAAGGACTCCATAACCAAAACTGTGGAGTCAGTAAGCCAAACCACCGACTCCTTAATTTCCCTGACTCCAACTCCAACATACATGGCTCATGTTTAAGTGATAAATTTAATGTAGTACAATTTGAACATCAGGCTTTTATCATTATTATGATACAATAATCAAGATATTTAGATAGAACATAATAATAATAATTCATAATAACAATATTAAGAAAGTTCTGCATTGAACTATTGTACCAAATTTATTATATATTTTAGGAGTAGGAGTCGGTCCATTTTATACCAACCCCGACTCCATCAAAATGGACACAGACTCCGACTCCACAGCACTGTCCCTGACTATGCAACACTTGGATGTGGCATCAGTGGGTGTGAGATGGAGTGTAACAGGTAGTGGGTGTACACTGTGCAGTTGACATTCCCTGATGTCACAGCTCAGATCCTATTGAGTGAATGGGAGCTGCGCTAATATACTGTAGAATGGCTACCACATAGTGTACTTCGACTACCTGTTACACTCCATCTAACACCCACCGATGCCACAATCCTCATCTTTTACCCTGTGATTTGCCCCAAAGATGTGCACTTGACAAAAAATAAATAGTAATATTACACAATATAATTTTCTTCTAGCTGAATACCAGGCAGACTTAAACAGTACAAAGTACTGAATGTGCAAGTATATACTGAATACATATATATATGTATATATATATATATATATATTACCTGTGTATATATATTATTTATTTATTTATTTATTTATACAGCACCATCAATTCCATGTACAAGTTACATACAAAATTATATAGTTTATGGTAAACAAATCAACAATGACTTCCGAGGTCAAGCCAGGACCCTGGGCTGTCACGTGAGCAGCGGATCGCGCTGGAGCCCATATCAAAGGCAGGCTCCCGACCCATGACGTTGTACAACGTCATAGGTTGGGAAGGGGTTAAGGAAGAACTGGAGAAGATGAGGAAGATGAAGGCAAAAGTGATTTCAGTGGTGACAGGAAGACTTGGTACAGTGATCCCTAAGATGGAAAAATGGCTGCAACAGATTCCAGGAGCAACATCTCAACTCTCTATCCAGAAAAGTGCAGTGCTGAGAACAACTAAGATCCTGCGCAGAACCCTCAAACTATCAGGACCCTGGAAAATGACCTGAGAATGAGGAAATAACTACCCCACAGAGTTGAGACGGTACCAGATATCAGTGATACCAGCCATAAAGTATCTCATTATGCAATTGGAGATCATGCAGTCTATTTTTCACAGGGTTTTTCTTATAGTATCCTTAAGAATATCAACACATATTTTTACTCTATTACCAATTTTAGGTGTAAGATTAAGTATTTGTGAGAAATCTTCATATCTGTTAATGGTTAAAAAAAACATACAAAAAATCCTTGTCTTCTATGCACAGAAGCAAAAAAACAGACAGTGAAAAAGGACAAGACAGTTTATACAGACCTGGATTGTGTCTTCCAATACAATTAAGAAACCTAATAGGATTTAAGACACTATCAAGGCCATTATTATGTAGCTAACTCAGTGCAAGTTCCAGATACTTTAACCATTCTGACTTAATGAATCATGACTGCCTTGGTATGCTCTCCTTATAAAGCGTAAATGCATGAGAATGATAGCTTTCAGTCCACTGGTAATATGATATGAAATGAACTCCTGCCAGGTAATTCTTGAAACGTTCAATGAAATATTGCTTGAGTATATCAATCTAACATAGGAAGGTTCAAAGAGGTTGAAGGAGTCACATTTACAATATAGCACATTGCACAAATAAGATAGATTTTTTTAAATAAACAATATTATATAAGCACTATTAAGCAGAACAATGTTTTAGTTTTATGTAATACTATCTATATAGCTTAAACCGGTTCCGCCCGTCTGCACTAAATTAAGGTCTACAATCTTCATTTGTTTATTTATATTCAAACTATGCATTTTAGTCACTTTCAGAGTTTTCTCCACTTAGAGCAGGTTGCACCTTTATTAGATTACTAAATATGTAGAAGTGCCATGTTGATAATAATTCAGTTCTGAAAGGTGGTCATTCATATTATTATTTTTATTATACATGTATAACAGTTACACAGAGCAAATAAAATCATTATGCTGAATTTTGTATTAAATCACAGGTCCGACACGTCCCAATTTTCTAGGACTGCGTAATATATTGTGGAATGATGCATGTAGAGCCCAGTAAGGTGGCCTTTAGTAGCGGACAGATTGTTATTTTGTCAACTCCAATTGTTTACAAGTGCTGGCCAAGGTTTTTAGGCACCACTCACAGTGTGCCGATTACCACTAGGACCACCTTCACTGGCTAGTTCCAGAGTCTTTGCAGTTCGATCTTTTAATCCTTATATCATCTCAGTTTTTCCAATTGCGTCTCCTCAGTCCTGCTGTCGCCTGATATTCCAACACTGACGATCCACACTCCCTTTTTTCTTACAAATGTAAGGTTCGTAAGGTATTGTGTTCCAAGACTTTATAAGTCTGAATTCGGAAGTCCCATAGTTGTTTTGCATGTTCATTTTCAATAACCTTTTCAGGTTTATGATCCCACCATTTCTTTGTGACAGGATGATGGTAATTGTGGTACAAGTTCCAGTGAATCATCTGGGCTGTATTATGCCTTTGCTTGTAGTCTGTCTGTGCGATTGTCTAGCAGCAGCTCAGTATATGATTCATTTTTTCATCTGCTTCCTTGCATAGTCAACATTTGGAGTCTGCAGTTGATTTTTCAATTATTGCTTTAATTGCATTTGTGTGAATGGCTTGCTCTTGGGCAGCTAGAAATAAGCTCTCTATCTCCATTTTCGATGTTCCATTAGTAAGCCACAAACAAGTCTTTTCCTTGTTGACTTTATCCTCGATTTTCTCTAGGAATTGTGCATGGAGAGTTGATTTTTGCCAGTTTTCTCTTCTGTTTTGAACTGCGTTTTTACAGTATTCACTTTTTGTCTTTTGTACTTTAAGCAGTTTTCTGTTGTTAACTTCCATCAAGGTTTTTTCTTCATTATCATACACATAATCTGACAGTGCATGTTTCTCTTCTTCTATAGTTTGTTTCTCTTGCAAAAGTCCTCTGCCTCCTGATTTTCTTGGCAGGTAGAGTCTGTTAACATCACTACGTGGATGCAATGAGTAGTGAATTGTCATCAGTTTTTTTGTTTTTCTGTCCATATCATCCAGCTCTATCTGTGTCCAGTTCACAATTCTAGCTGTATATCTAATGGCAGGAATGGCCCAGGTGTTTTCTTGCCTTGATGGTGTTCCGCCATTCAATTTGCTCTTCAAAATTTTGATGACACTTTGTACATATTCCTTACTAACCACATTTTTCACATGTCAGTGCTTGAAGTTATCCAGTTGTAATATGCCCAGGTATGTTTAGCTTTAGGCTAGTGGCATTTTATGGTTTGTCCATTAGGCATTTCTATGCCTTCACTTCATTGTCCCTTTCTTCAGTGCCACTGTGGCACATTTGTCCAGGCTAAATATTTTAACCATGTTGGTCAGTGATTGGATTTCAATTTCAGACTTTCCATACAACTTTAAATCATCCATGTACAACAGGTGATACATTTTTGGTGAATTCCTGGCAGTTTGATAACCTAAGATTGTTTTTTGCAGAATTAATGACAGTGGAATCATTGCAATGATAAACAACAGTGGTGACAACGAATGATGTTAACTATTCCATAGCTTTGGTTGCCCATAAACAACTCAGTTTTCCAGTGTTCCATTGCATTTTCAATGAATCAGCCAATATTTCCACAAACCCCGATGACATCCAGACACTTGATGATCCAACTGTGTGGCAGTGAACGATCAACATAAGAAGCAGCACAAGTTTGCAAAAAAGTACAAGAAGTGAAAAATAGAAGATTTTGCGTGATAAGACAAAAGTCAATAGACTAGGCTCTGCTGGGTGCAAATGGGTTATAGGAGAAACAGGGAAAAGGAGCTAATGGATTGAGAAATTAAAGGAACTGTCAAGTTGAGTAGGAAGCCTGATGACATGGGTTGTTTCGCAGCCAAGGGCGTTGGATACTTGAACAGGATCGATGGTGGTATCAATGCTGTGCTATATGAGTCATGCTTGAGCAAGGGAACAATCGACTACCGTGTGCGAGTGTGGCCACCGATGTCCGGCACTCAACAGAACCAGGTTCCCCAGCTGGTCACCAACACTGGCACGAGCCCAGTCACCACCTGCGTAGATGTCTACAGAACCAGTGTCCCAGCCAGTGTGAGTTCATCACCAACAGCAGCGGGTCTCCCACACTGGTACTTATCCAGACACACCCTGCTTAGCTACCATCAGCACTGGGTTCCCAGCCAGCAGATAACTCTATCAGCAGCCTATTACCGTTTTTGTCTCTAAAACCATTATGTCTCAGACATCCTCTGCAAATGCCTTCTCACAACTGATGCAAACCATCTCATCTGAGGTCACTGGTCTGCGGACGCAGGTGGTGCAGCAGCTGCAGCGCCAGGTTGTGGGGTATCTGGCCTTGGTTCACACCCAGACCATACCTGAACCCAAGATATCTCTTCCAGATACATGTTCTGGAGGAAAAGATAAATTCTTTGTGTTCAAAAAGACCGGTAAACTTTATTTTAGGCTTCAGTCCTGTTCAACTGGGAGCGAGGAACAGCAGGTATTATAATCTCCCTTCTTAATGGAGATCCCAAGACCTGGGCCTTCTCCCTTCCGACTGACTCACCATCACTGTGGTCGGTGGATGAGTTTTTTGCTGCTTTGGCTCAGGTGTACGGTGAACCAGATAGGGTGACTCTTACTGAGTCAAATCTCCGTAAACTCAAACAGGGGTCATGAGCAGTGAAGGAGTACTGCTCGGAATTTCGGAGGTGGGCAACTGACACCCTGTGGAACAACTTAGCCCTCAGGAGTCAGTTCTGTCTGGGTTTGTCAGTTAGACTGCAAGACACCCTGGTTCATTACGGCACCGAGTCATTGGAAGCTGTGATGTCCCTAGCCATCAGGGTAGACAGACGTCTGAGGGAGAGACCGAGACCAACTTTGTCCCCTGTGGCTATCCCTGTTGAGAAGATCCATGTAATGAACCTATGCAGTTGGGGGCAGTAGGCCCTCATGTTAAATTCCCTGTGGTTGCAGTCCATCAAGTGGACAGAGCTTGTTTTTATTGTGGACAAGCTGATCATTTTATCAAAGTCTGTCCACATCGATCTGTGACAAATACGCAGTCTCAGATGCAGCCTACCTCAGGTCATTTGAAGGAGATAACCAGAGAGTTTATATCTCCTTTTTTTCTAAGTCTCCATTCACACAGTCTGCAAGGTGCTGCTAGATGGAAAAACAGAAACTATACCGGTACTAGTTGATAGCGGAGGGGAGTGTCATGTATTGACTGCCTTGCAGTATGGAAGTGCTGCTGCTGTGATTTAAATGAAGCCTTTTTTTCCCCTGCTCTCAGTGTAAAGAGAGGAAACTAATGAGCGGGAGCATGTTGTAGCAGGTGTGTGTGCTGTATATGACTCATGCTTGGGTGAGCTGAGGGGTGTGCCTGGGCTGCTTGCTCCCCACCCCTTGGCCATAAATTGGTCAGCTCACATCCACCCGATGTTGCTGATTCAGTTCACTGCTATTCTGTGACCGTGGAGGTGACTGATCTCAAGCTGCTGCTCTTTTTGCTATTGGAGGTTGCTGGGTTCCGTGGTCCGTGGGTGGAGGTAGGGGCCTTATTCCTAGGGCTTCTTAGGAGTTTTAGGCTGGTTGCTCGACCTCCTCACTTTCAGAGGTACCTCCAAGTACATGGTGAATCAGGGACCCCAGTATCAGGGCCAGAGAAGGCATCCCTGACACTCTACGCCCAGCTCCATCCCACTTCTCATCCCCCCCAGTGTGACAGGGAGCCATTCTCATGGATTCTCGCTTTGCGCAGATTCATGGCTTTGTCTTTAACACCTTAGCGAGACCCATTCCTGTCTCGCCATTGACTCAGTTACGCTCAGCCAGAAGGCATTATCCCAAATGGTGCATAATGTGAACTTGAGCATAGGAAAGCATCTCTAGGAGTTCCTCTCTTGTTACATTTTGGAGAATTTACCAACCCCCATTGTCTTGGGTCTCTGTTGGCTGAGAAAACACAACCCGGTAATTGACTGATGGGCCCGGGAGTTGGTTCGCTGGGGTACAGTCTGTGAGGGTACTTGCTGGGGTACTTCCATCTCCACCTGCTGGTGATGGCTACACCAACTTCTTCACTCAAGGAGGTTAGGAGTTTGCCTGGGGGTGGGGGTGGCATGCACGCCACTCTCCTGGCTCCTGGTGCCTTTGGCATCATCCTAGGAAGGGGGGAAGGGTAAGGGTGGTTGTTTCTACTGTGTCTGCATGTGTGAAATAAAAGTAAAGGTCCAGAATTGAGTGTGAATGCGTATGTGCGGGTGTTGTCTAAGCACGTCCGGTGGAGGCGTGCTACTGGGGCTCCGAGTTGTAGAATCTTTTCGGATATCGTCCATTTACAATCCTGTGCTGTACCGACTTGACCTACCCCCAGGTTTGGCAACCTGTAATGTCTTTCATATCTCGTCACTCAGGGGATGTGGACTTATTTTGGATGTGTCTGTAGTTGAGTCCAGTGGCCTCTCTTAACAGAGGGTGTACTGTCACATGCTTAGATGGAGCTGACATTGCTGGATGCTGCTGTGTATGTTGTTTGTCTTTAAGAGCTGCATGAGGTGTAGTTGTGAAGGTCTCCTGTGTTGTGTTCTAGAGCTGCATTCACTATTATGTTCAGCTGCTGGTTGAGGGGTTGATGTGTGACTTACCTGGAATCCCCTCCCCCTGGCTTTAAATAGCATTTCTTCTCTGTCAGATGCTGCTGATAGAGTTATTTGCTCTAGGTCTTGGTGCTGCGCTGTTGCTTAGATGCTGGGCTGAAGTCTTTCCTTGGGAGTAGCTGTGATCCCGGATCCATGGGTGGAGGTAGGGGCCCTCAGCCTAGGGCGATTCAGGAGCCAGGGAACAGGGCGTAGACCTCCTCACCATCAGATGTACCTCAGAGAGCAGGGCGAGCTAGGGACCCCTAGTGTAAGGGTCAGATTAGCTCCTCCTGATCCCCTCGCCCATTACACCTACCTGTTACCTGATTCCTATGTGAGTATCCTACAAGATTAGATATTTCATACACTCGAGTACCATGGGTATGAAAACTGCAATACAGTTTTTCAGCAGGATGAACCAAAGCATTCATCGAGATTGTCAAACAAATGTTTTAATCGCAATAAAGTAGGGGTGCTGGATTGTCCCTCACAGTCTTCAGACCTCAACCCAATTGAACACTTTTGTGTAGAGTTGAAGAAAAAGATGTATCATAGTCAATTGAATTGACCAGTAAGCACCAACATTGGGAATGTGTAAAAGGGGTCTGGGATCAGATCTAACTGAGACATGCTTGAATCAGATCGAGACCATGCCCAGAAGGATTCAAGTAATGTTTAAAGAAAAAGGTGGATTTACAAAATACTAGCAAATTAATAAATATGTAAATTTAGATTTTTAGGAGAAAACGGTAACAATGCAGTGACATAACTAATCATATACTAAATAGTTGCAAGTCAAATGTATACATGAAATAGCCAAGATGATTGTTTATAAATTGAAGGTAGTCTCATGCTCAAAGCTGTAGTGGATGGTGAGATATGGAGCCTGAAACTCAAAGGATTAAAATATTGTTTCCCTTTTGCTCCTCAGGGTATTGTTGATGGGTTTCTTGGCTCTGGAATTTGCTCACTATTATGAGTTACTTAATTGTGTCACCTGATCAGGGAGTACATCAACAATCCATATCAGCAATGAAATACATATATCATAATTTTCCTATATCAAACTTTAGCAATATTGAAGAAAGCCAGTTAACTTTTGGGAAATTATGTTTTGTTTTTTTATTTCAGTACATATAAATGAGCCTTAAAGCAGCATGAAGGAATTCTGAGAGACGCTTCACAGTAGCCTCCCCTTATGCGAGCCATTACACTGGCTGCCTATCTGCAACAGGATATATTACAAACTTATCTCTCTCACCCACAAAGCTCTCCATTATTCTGCACCCACCTATATCTCATCCCTCATCTCTGTCTATCACCCTACCATTCTGCAACTGATCTCAGATTAATTTCGCCCATAATTCGAAACTCACACCTCCATCTCCAAGATGTTTCTCGTGCTGCACCTGTGCTCTGGAATACACTATCCTGAACACTGCAAATAATTTCTAGCTCCAATATTTTTAAGCGCGCCTTAAAAACATATCTCTTTAGACTCCCTAAGGGCTCAGACACACTCATCCGATTTTGACGGACGAAACTCGGAATAGGCTGGAGCATTGACCCTGAACGGCCTCTCCCTCTCTGGGCGGGGAATGCGATGCTGCACAGAAACACAAGCAGCTGTCATTCCCTGTCCAGAGAGGGAGAGGCCGTTCAGGGTCACTGCTCCAGCCTGTTCCGAGTCTCGTCCGTCAAACTCGGATGAGTGTGTCCGAGCCCTAACATAACTTTCCCCTCTTCCCTGATCCATCCTTCTAAATATTAAACACAACTTGCTCCTTCCTACTCGTCTGCCTTCATATCTTCCCTAAAACGAATAGCACTTAAGTGCTTATAGGCAAAACTGGCTGATGACTGGAGCATGTGGCCTCATATAAAAAAAAAACTATTTATCATAATGATGCCTGAACAAAACCGTACAAGCATGCCCTACCTACTGTGTCCCCATGTCCTTATAGATTGTAAGTTTTGAGCATGGCCCTCACCCCTCCTGTAACTGGTAAACTATGTATTACATTGTATTATTGTTGCCTGTACATTGCCCCACTTAATTATAAACGTGCTGCTGAATATATTGGTGCTATATAAATAAAATGCATAATTATTATGACAGGATGGAATCAAGCCAATAACCCTGGTGCAAGACTATCCATTGAGTCACCTACTAATAAATACAATACTTTTTGGTTTAAACCCCTATGTGCACCTATCTTCCAACACACCTGAGCTCATAGCACCTTATTTAATCAAATCAGTTATCCACAATCAGACAAACTTACTAACCAAACATTCAAGCATCTCTGTTCAGTACTGTCACAATTAGCTCCTCTGTAATGATATGAAAAGCAATCTGCTCCCATTAAACTCTTCACTTGCTCATTAAAAAAGCACTTACAGACTGGAAAATGTTGTAATACATTATTTAAAGACGTGAAAGGTACTGAGGCTTACATGCTGGTATAGTGGGATGCTAATGATGACACAAGAAAACACAGGGAAAATATTGTCATACCAGGGAAAAATAATCATCGCATATACTTATGCTTGGTAGTTTTTAATTAAATTCCAAATTAATTACAGTAAGCATTTCACAATCCAACATACTTAAATTTTAAAAACCTTTTCACAGTAAAACATTTAGTTTTTGGAAAGGGGCGAATTGGCCAATATTATCATCGGTAAAATAACAAATATTGGTTTGGCATCTTGCAAGTGAGACCAACAACAACATCTGCATGGAGTCTGATGTTCTTACTATTATTGTAAGGGTTCCTCTGAGTAGTTTGCTTTTCACAATCCAAAATCAGAAAATCAACCGTGTAAGGTTAGCATCTGGAATTAATGATAATTTTGGGGTAAAACCACACATCATGGCCAAACTGCATTTTTGAGAAAAAAAAAACATTTTAGACTAGAGTTAATTTTTTGTATTGTCTTTATTTTTTAATTCATGGTAACATAAATACTGTACCAATGTACACATTAATTAACAGGGTACTCCTGGGAGATACAACACTTTTGTGGTGTCCCTGCAGTTATACACTATGAAGCTGAGCTTGCTAATACACTTGTATGATCTTTAGAACTATTGTAACTGACTCTGACAAGAGCTGTTCCTAACCCCCACCCCTCCCGTATGGGACGTTACATCACTCACCAGTGTGCAACTCCATGCTATGTCAGTCAGTCTACCTATAATAGCTGCTTTCACAATTCAATAACAGGGGGGTGTGACATCCCAATAGCGGTCTGATGTAACAGCCATTCTCTCCTGGTATGCATAAAGAGGGGGCATCCTCTTGCCTCTAACTAAATGAGGGATCAGCAGATAGCAGAAAATGATAGTCACAGCAAACAGCTTCGGGGACATCATCCCTCACTATTGTTGCAGCTATTATTAGGAGACTGATACAGCTGGGACCTACGTGCTGGTCAGTAACATAACATCTCATACAGGAGGGGTGAGGAGCAGCTCCTGTTAGAGTCAATTACAAGAGTTCTAAAGATCATACAAATGTATTAGCCAGCTCTACTTCTCAGTGTATGAGCACAGGGACAGTACAAATATATTTTCTCTCCCCGGAGAACCCCTTTAAAGAGGTCACCTCAACTAGGCAAAGCTCATGATGTGATAACTGTATTACATGGTATCCAAATTATTTGAATGGCTGTTATTTAATATATTTTATCAAATTTGCACATGACATTTGTTTCCCCTGACAAATTTTCAAAAGCAAGAAATAAGCTGATCACTAAAATACATAGGTTAGGCTTGAAGTCCTGAAAGACACTGTGAAGTGGAGGTTTATCTGAAGCAGTAAGAAGAATGTCGGCAACATACACTAAAACAGTATATTATGTGCTTCCCCGTATAAATGTCAATACAGCCATCATTGTAATTATTTTAGGATTCTAACAGAAGAATGAATCACAAATTTAGATGAGCCCAAAGTAAATTTGTGTATATGATCCGCACCACCATATGATGGAAAGGTTCACTGGAGTAGATCAAACAATGGGGCTTTATTCATTTTACGCGTTTTGAAGCGTTATCTTCTCTCCTTCCTCAGGAAACCAACCATACATACATTAGCACGAGGCAGTGGTTAAATAGACAATAAGAAAGCTGACAGAAGCACATGATTATGACGTAGGATAGGGTGGTTACACGTTCTTCTTGTCTGTTTACCCAGTGTCTCATGCTAATGTATGTATTGTTGGTTTCTGAGGAAGGAGCAAGGAAAACTCCCCGAAACACTTGGAATAAATAAAGCCAACATTGTTTGATCTACTCCAATGGTCCTTCCCATCATACAGTGGCACGGATTGTATACACAAATGTCCTTTGGTCTCGTTTGGCTACCACAGTACACGTGGATTGTGGATCCCAGAGCAGCCGTTCCATGCGCTATACACTGGCTGTGTATCACACAACCATTTCAGGTGAGCAGTGACGTTAGTCACAAAATAACAGGGTGTCGCAAAGATAAGACCCTATATGCTCTTTTGTATCCATTTTCAGTTGTTGCAACCTCAAATTTAGTGACCCTTGTTATATGGTATGCATAACATGGTATATATACGTAACATGGTATATATAACATGGTATATTTTAGGGTGAAACTGTTTAATAAATTACATGACCACATTAGAAGTGGTAGTGGAAGAAAAATTTAGATTCTAAATAAATAATTATTCAGGTACAACCTTCATCACACAGGTATCCATCTAATTTGCATATTTTTGGTCTAAGATCAAGTCCCCACTCTTTTAATTGTGAACGCTGGCATCCTTAATGTTAGTAAACATTAAATTGTACTTTGTAAAGAGTTTGGCTGGTATTTTCTTGGATTCCCACACTGAAAATGTTACTGCTGCTGAGTAAATTAGCTTTTGGCTCTAGCACAGCAGTGATCCTTAACTAAGCCCCAAAGTTTTATTTCTCAAATAACCTCATAAAAGTCGCGGTTTTCCATTATAGAGGAGCACCAGACACTTTGACACACTTTATAATGGAATCCATCTGGTTCCTGACTTCAGGTTCACTGTAGTTAAAGACAATACATCTTTTCAAAAGTAAAAGGAAATTAGTTTTCATAGATTTACAGAATCTATAAATTGGTTTCAGTTGTGTAAAGCATGAAAATAGTGTTTGTCTTAAGAAAGAAGGTGCGAAAACCCCATCACTAGAAAACATTGCTGTATATAAGAAAATAAAAAGTTCGCAAAAATTGTTGATTTATGAGCTTTAATCATACAAATGTGAGCATGAAAAATTCCTACAATAACTAATTCCCACTCATTATACTGTAAATGGTTAGTTGTACCACTGTGTAATAGTAAGAATTGAATCTAGAATGAAATAAGATTTCTAGATTCAAAATGAACCTGAAAAAAGGCAGATCTTCACGTAGATTTACTAATAAAACTTCATGTTTGTACAGTTATCCCTATTAATTCCTATTGATATTGTTTGGCTTAAAATAAAAAATAGAAAGTGCCCTAAAATAATAAAATGTCTAGAAACTCGTGTCTTAAACATGATTAATGTTTGATGCAAAATTTCATCGATATTATTTTTTTAAATTATGTGAACAGCCAATTTAAAGGGGACCTGTCACCCCCCTGGTGCATGGCATTCTAAATGCACCACTGAATGCAGCATGCCTGCTTCATTCAAGGAAGGGGTCCCCCATGTCTCTAGCCTCCCTGTGCACTGAGAAATAGACTTTATAGATTTTCCATATAGTGATTCCTTCTTATGGAGTCAGCACTGGCACGGAGGTTTTCCCCTGCCTCCGGCCGTTCTGCTCCACCTTCTGCTGCTCTGTTCCTCCTCCTTATTGTGTCCGCCCTAATCCTCGCCTGCGCTGACATCTAAGCTTCTATTTTCACGCAGGCGCACAGCAAGAATGGGAGGCGGCGGCTGACATCTTAGCAGGGATAGCAGGGGCTGAGCCCCATCACATGTGTTGTGGGAGGAGGTATGTCCAATCAAAGAGAGCCAACAATAAACAATACAATAACAATAGGCCAATTTTACCACTCAGCATGGGTAGCAGGGGCTGAGCCCCATCACATGTATTGCGGGAGGAAGTAGTGCCCAATCAAAGAGAGCCAACAATAAACAATACAAGAAAAAAAGGTCAATTTAACCACTCAGCTGGGATAGCAGAGGCTGAGCCCCGTCACATGTAGTGTGGGGGGAGATAGCACCCAATCAAAAAGAGCCAACAATAAACAATATAAGAAAAAATAAACCAATCTAACCACTCAACAAGAGTAGCAGGTCTCAGCCCCATCATATGTATTGCGGGAGGAGGTAGTGCCCAATCAAAAAGTGCCAACAATATACAATACAAGAAACAAAAGGCCAATTTAACCACTCTGCAGGGATAGCAGGGGCTGAGCCCTGTCACATGTACTGTGGGAGGAGGTATGTCCAATCAAAGAGAGCCAACAATAAACAATACAATAAACAATAGTACAATGTAACCACTTAGTACGGGTAGCAGGGGCTGAGCCTCATCACATATTGTAGGAGGAGGTAGTGCCCAATCAAAAAGTGCCAACAATATATAATACAAGAAGCAATAGGCCAATTTAACCACTCAGCAGGGATGTACTGTTGGGGGAAGATAGCGTCCAAAGAGAGCCAACAATAAACAATACAAGAAACAATAGACCAATTTAACCACTCAACAAGGGTAGCAGAGGCTTAGCCCTGTCACATGTATTGGAAGTGCCCAATCAAGCAGAGTCAACAATAAACAATACAAGAAACAAAAGGCCAATTTACCCACTCAGCAGAGATAGCAGGTGCTGAGCCCCATCACATGTATTGTTGGGGAGGTAGCGCCCAATCAAAAAACGACAAGAATAAACAATACAAAAAATATTAGGTCAATTTAACCATTTCATTTCTTAGAGAACCAAATATCCACATTGTACACTTTTCTATCTTTTAAGTTGTTTTCGATAATTCTATAGATAATTAGCACTGTCTATCTATGTAGAATGATAAGCACAATATATTAGAAAACCTGTAGAAAACACCACACTAAATAGCTTGTGGGATTAGTTAAATATTATCAGCATTAGATGTGATTGATATTCTTGTGTAATAGATAAGTAATAAATATAGAAAGTTGTATAGAAAATGTTATAACAAACTCTTCTAACTTGGAGATTTCTAGACTTATGAAAACTGTTAATGGTAATATCGTGAAAAAAATCGCGGTCAGCGGTGGGTTTTTTTTCGCGGCCGCATCTGCCGCAACCGCCGAAACTGCACTTGCCGCGGCTGCTGCAAACTTACCGCAAGCCCCATAGACAATGCATGGGGCTTGCCGCAAGTGTGCCGCAAATGCGACCGTTATGCGGTAAATGCGGCAGATGTGTTTTTTTTACCTTAACTGCTGCATTTTTGAAAAATACCCCAGTGTGAAAGCAGCCTAAGGGTGCTTTCACATCTGCGTTTTTCGTAATTCGCGGCAGATGCGGTGAAAAAACCGCATCTGCCGCGTTTACCGCATAACCGTTCCACTTGCGGCGCGGTTGCGGTTTTTTCTATGCAATGTATAGGGGGACTTGCGGCAGATGCGGCAAGTGCGGTTTTGCACTTGCGGCAGGTGCGGCCGCGAAAAAAACCGCAGCAAGCCGCGTTTTTTTTCGCGGCCGCACCTGCCGCAAGTGCAAAACCGCACTTGCCGCACCTGCCGCAAGTCCCCCTATACATTGCATAGAAAAAACCGCAACCGCGCCGCAAGTGGAACGGTTATGCGGTAAACGCGGCAGATGCGGTTTTTTCACCGCATCTGCCGCGAATTACGAAAAACGCAGATGTGAAAGCACCCTTATATGTGTTAAATCAAGTATATAGAATGCTTCAATTTATATTTGACATTGGGCTTCGGTCATATCCTATTGGCACCAAATGTAAAATAAACTTTCAAAATTTTTTACGCATGATAGTCTCAGTGTGTAGCTCTGAAACACATTGAAAAATAAAAATCACCATCATGTCATTAAAAATAATATAAGATGTATTCATTTATATAGTGCTAATAATTCCATAGCACTTTACATACATTTGCAACACTGTTGGGGCTCACAACCTAAATTCCCTATCTGTATGTCTTTGAAATGTCAGAGGAAACCCACACAAACACAGGGAGAACATACAAACTCCTTTCAGATGTAGTCCATGGTGGGATTTGAACCCATGACCCCAGTGCTGCAAAGCCACAGTGCTAACCATTGTGTCACCCAGTGCCCACACATTACAAGTTATAGTGGTTCATTCTCGACAGTGTGGCATGTACACCTTCTACCAGTTCATAACTTTTTGAGGGTAGGGATCTTCAATAAAAACATCTGTTTTTAAAAAAACAATCCTTGGCAGAGTGAATGCATTATCTTTCTTGAAAGTTTTCTCATATGGAATCATAAAATGTTAATTGTAATGTAAGAATTATACAGCCATTCTGATATGGGTTTTCAAAATACAGCGATACCGGGTCTTTCAGATCTATTTATCAATGTATGCAGTTTGTACTTTGAAATCTAGTGACGTTTCCACTTTAAGAATTGGTGCACAATAGCTTTAAGTGTAAGTCATTAATAGGGGTCCCTCAACACTCCAATGGCTGGCCATGCTTAAAACTCATCATTCTCTACTGTAAGCAGTAATTACAGTACAACATAATGATGAAAATAATTATTTCTGCATGAATGAGCATGTTCTATAATCCGGCCGGTTCTGCAGCGGCTGCAAGCAGAATCATATGCTGCTTCCAGCTGCTGCAGAACCGCCGGCGCTAACCCGCTGTGCACCCGCCGCACACCCGCCCGTCTCCCGCCGCACATACCCGACAGGAAGCCGGTGGACGGCTCCGGAGCTTCCTTTCGGGTCCGCCCAGCCCCGCCGCACCCTAACCCGCTGTGCACCCGACAACGTGTGCACATAGCCTTAGCTTTAGTTTTGGCCAATCAGTTATTCTGATCATGTGCCCTTGACTCCACCTCTAACTTAAAACGCACCGCAAAGCTTTTGCATCTGGAGTATTGTTTTATTTTACAACTTGACTCAAAAAGTGAATATTCAAGAAGTGTCATCTCTTCAAAATCACTGCTTGAAAGATGGGTTTATAAAGAGTTTAGCTCATGAAGTAAAATGCTGTGGCCATAAAATATATGCATTGCAGAGGAATATATCATGTTTAGAGGACAATAACTTTTTTAACATCTTTACGTCTTTTCCTGACATAGTTTCCAGAAGGTTTCTTATACTTGTGGTTGTTAAACAAATTTTTTTGTGAAAAAATCTGCAAACATTCCAAAAGATGTCACATTTTTATGACTTGTGAAGTTTATGTACAATGTACAAAGTGATCTATCTATCTATCTATCTATCTAGAAAAAAGCAGGAAACACCACAAACTTAATAAAAAATCTGGGTGCAATACTTCCTGAAAAATGCTATATCTAATGCAAAAGTACAACAAGAATGCAAAAGTATATATGGATAAAAAAATCAGGCAGCACTCCAAAGTAAAGCAAACAGGTGGACTTTAATCCAGCCTCAAGTGGCACGACGTTTTGACCTACGCAAAGGTCTGTCTCAAGCAAGAGTTCTTTCTGAAGCAAGGTGCTTGAGAAAGACTTCTGGGCAGGTCAAAACGTTTTGCCACTTGAGGCTGGATTAAAGTCCACTTGTTTGCTTTATTTTGGAGTGCTACCTGATTTTTTCATCTTATCTATCTATCTATCTATCTATCTATCTATCTATCTATCTATCTAACTAGTGAACTGGCCTATCATACCTGTGACCAGATCTCAAAGCCTAAAAGACCAATAAGACCCCTCAGCCATCAAGTGGGCATCTATAGAGTGAGTCCCTGTGATAGCTAAACACTGTCATACCAGCAAATGTTTCAACTAATCCTGCAAAAACAGTGTGCCAAGTTCTGCAGGTTTGTTATAGGTCATTTTCCCATTCCCACCAACACAATAAGAAGAGATGAGAACTGTTTTTGAGTCTCTATTGAACATAGTGAAAAATGTGAGAAAGACGACAGAGAATGGTGAGGAAAAGGGTATCCAATTTTATTTCTGCGTTGTGCTATCAGCATCTGTCCATGAGTACAGCCACTAGCTTAGTTATCCTGTATCAGTCTTCTCCCCCACTTTTAAAGCTTACCTGCATTACAGGGGCCTTACCCATAAAATGTTTAGCAAGACTCTCAAAGAACATTATAATGGAAAGTTAAGTCTGGGAGAAGACTCAAGTTAAGAGAGTGGCCACTTGCATACTATTTAGAGATACACTGTCTTATAACATTGGTCTGCAACCGGACGTTCAATAACCAGGTGGCAGCCTACAACTCCCTTTATGACTATGATGCAGAGCAGTGTAGTCTACCAGCAGTTGAACATACTTAGATTGTACATTAGATTGCCACCTCACCTGTGAACCAGCATCCTTAAAGAGCAATGATTGTATCAATTTTAAATAGGCAATATTAATTTTAAGTTATTTGCAAGCTTAGATGAAGGCCATTTTCACCTGTATTGATATTCTAAGGATTCATAGTCAGGATGTTTTCCTGCACCTTTGGGGTATGAGCACATGGCAGCTTTCGCAGGTGTACAAAACTGATAAGGTTTTCAGATATCTTTTTTAGTTTTAATAAAACGAATTCTATATGTATGGTAGCCAACCAGTACAATTATATCAACCTAAAAAAACTCTCACCCTCAATAACCAACAACTATAAATAGTGAAGATAAAAAAAGAAATGTAGACCAAATACTGAATTTTTATGAATGCTTTATTTATATAAAAAAAACTGCAGGTGAGAACACATAGCAGAAAAGTAAATGATACATACATAAGCTACAGCTTCCCCAAAAAGACTTTTGGTTAGACCCCCATGAGGGATGAAATGGAGGGGATTTCACAAACAAAACAAATACCGTCCAAAAACCAAATTATACAAGGGTTATAACAAAAAAATATAAAATAAAAAATAACCGTCTAGACATATTAATAAAAATTACCTCCACAAATCATAAACCCTGAATATATTATAAAAAAGCTCCATAAATATAAGGTGTTTATGTGACTTAGTTACATACACTGTGTGCTATGATGGAAAAAACATCGATGTAAGTTCTTATATACAATCTATGTAAGAAACCCAAAGCCTGGATTAACTGGGGAACCTAAATAGAACACCAGAAATACCTACATAGTATTCATAACAAAGTCCCTGGAGTGGGCAGCCCATTATAACAACAATAATAGAACCAAGGCAGGTAGGTTAACATAACTACTCAGGCCCCAAAAAGGGCTATCATCATTAGACCTTACCTTGGCCCATTTTAAATATATCAGGTGAATGGTGCACTGCTCTAGGGACACCCTCAACACGCGTTTCATCGAAGAGAACAGCTTTGTCAGGAGGTGCAGCTATCAAATGGCAAAATTCCCCTTATATAGTTGGTAAATCCCACAGCTGTGTATGTTTGATAATAACCTCCTGTCCACCCCTGAATGTACACACTTCTGGAATTACTGGAAGTGACCTAGACATTGGCATAGTTACATGAATGAAAAGTTCCGCTGTACATCAAAGCAGCGCTGCGAATGTATGTATAACCTTCCCCCCGACACGCCACTCCCCACGGTCAATCACAATACTATGTAGCTATTTCTAGTGTTCTATTTAGGTTTCATAATTAATTCAGGCTTTTGGTTTGCTACATAGATTGTATATAAGACTTACACTGGTGTTTTTTCCATCATAGCACACGGTGTATGTAACTAAGTAACATACACACCTTATATTTATGGAGCTTGTTATTATTCTATTGAGGGTTTATGATTTGTGGAGGTAATTTTTATTAACGTGTCCAGACGGTTGTTATTTTATATATTTTTTGTTATAACCTTTGTATAATTTGGTTTTTGGACGGTATTTGTTTTGTTTGCGAAATCCCCTCCATTTCATCCCTCATGGGGGTCTAACCAAAAGTCTTTTTGGGGAATGCTGAAGTTTTTGTATGTACCATTTACTTTTCTGCTGTTTGTTCTCACCTGCACTTTTTAGATATAAATAAAGCATTCACGCAAATTCTGTATTTGGTCTTTAATTTCCCTCTTTATCCTCACTATTTATAGTTTTTGGTTATTGAGAGTGAGGGTACCGTTACACGTCGCAACATTGCATGCAATTTCACTTGCAACTTACTGGTTGCAGTGAAATCATGGACACATTGTTACATTTGTACACAGCCACAAAATGGAACAATGTGTCCATGATTTCACTGCAACTTGTAAGTTGCAAGTGAAATTGCATGCAATGTTGTGACGTGTAAAGGTACCCTCAGGAATTTTTTAAGGTTGATATCTTTTTTAGTTTTAATTTGGTAGTTTCCTTAGCAATTTTTTGAGTGCTTGTTCAGCATGTTTGGGGCATCTTTGCTAATAGTGTTTTCTGGAAAAAAATGTTTTTACTCGATTCAGCAAAAAAGAAATATGTAGAGGTTATTGAAGCAAAGACGTTGGCAAAACACTCATTTAGACACCTTCTAGGCATCTGTTGAGTTGACTTAACTGTAATGTATAGTCGAAAAAGAGCTTGAAAAATGCCCAGGCTCCTTATTTTTTACTGTGTTATAAATTTGGAAACCTGAACCAGTTAAATGATGAACATATGAAAAGCTAGTTTTTAAATAGAAATACTGTATGTTCATACACATATGTGCAATTTTTTTTTTTTTTTTACATTTAGGTTCAGAGAAAACCGTCTAAAGAAATGGTTCACATACTCTGAGGTCTCTTTGAGGTCCAATGAATTAGGTGAACAGAGTGACTCAATGACTGACAGCCTTGCTAGTATGAGAGTACAAAAATAACTTTGAATCACTAGCCAGGACCGCCAATTTGACCCAGTTAGGGTATGTTGACACGCTGCGTATTTTCTGCGTGTTTTTACGGAGTGCTGTTGCAGTTTTTGTAGCCAAAACCAGGAGTGGAACAATCAGAGGAAAAGTCTAATGGCCACTTTAACACACACCAATTTATCTGTCCAACTTCTGAACAACTTACTGGTTGCAGTGAAATCATGGACACATTGTTCCATTTGTACACAGCCACAAAATGGAGCAATGTGTCCATGATTTCACTGCAACCAGTGAGTTGTTCAGAAGTTGGACAGATAAGTTGGTGTGTGTAAAGTGGCCCTTATAGAAACAAGTGTTCCACTTCTGTATTTAATCACCCACTGCTGGTTTTAATCAGTTACTCCTGGTTTTGGCTACAAAAACTACAGGAGCACTCGCGTAAAAATATGCAGCAAATACGCAGTGTGTGAACGCACCCTTAAAAACATTTTACAATGTATACATTTTTTGTTGAGATGAAAGATTCTTGGTCTATTTATAGATTTGCAACCTAACACACATTTAACCTTCTTAAGGTACTTTCACATTAGCGTTTTTTTAAAATCGCGGCAGATGCGGTGAAAAAAACGCATCTGCCACGATTACCGCATAACCGCTGCACTTGCGGCACACTTGCGGCAAGCCCCATGCAATGTCTATGGGGTTTGTGGTAAGTGTACGGCAGGTGCGGCAAGTGCAGTTTTTTTTTTTGCGGCCGCACCTGCCGCAAGTGCTGATACCACACTTGCCGCACCTGCCGCAAGCCCGCAAAGACATTGCCTTGCCGCGACTGTGCCGCAAGTGTGCCACAAGTGCAGCGGTTATGCGGTAATCGCGGCAGTTGCGGTTTTTTCACCGCAACTGCCGCGATTTAAAAAAAACGCTGATATGAAAGTACCCTAAGGCTGCTTTCACATCAGCATTTTTTTTAAATTGCGGCAGTTGCGGTGAAAAAACCGCAACTGCCGCGATTACCGCATAACGGCTGCACTTGCGGCACACTTGCGGCAAGCCCCATACAATGTATATGCGGGCTTGCGGCAGGTGCAGCAAGTGCGGTTTTGGCACCAAAACCGCACTTGCCGTACCTGCCACAAGCCCGCATATACATTGTATGGGGCTTGCCGCAAGTGTGCCGCAAGTGCAGCCGTTATGCGGTAATCGCGGCATTTGGGGTTTTTTCACCGCAACTGCAGCGATTTAAAAAAACGCTGATGTGAAAGTACCCTAACAGTAAAAAAATTAAATTAAGGAGCAGAAGAATAGAATTAGAGTTGTTTGACTATATTACTAGGAATTTTGGTACATGATCATTTCCTTTTTCGCTGTATTTCCCTTGGCTTGAAAAAAATAGGCAGAAGAGGTGCATAAGAGGTCATAAACATTTAATGATCCAATAATTGTTATATCAGAATAATCACTGTCCGTAATTAACTTCCTTTGTTGCTCATTCATCTGATATTTCCAGCAGCCTTTAATAGTTTCTAGTGACAATCAGCATTTCTTTAGCATCTCATAAAATGAAGCCTTTTAAAGTAGACACGGAAGAAATTATTCCATAAATCACAGTCGTTTCCTCTCTCTATCTCCCTCTGTCTCTGTAGTTCGCTAGGACGTATAGGCTATTACTGAGCATTTTCCATTCCCTTTTAATTGCACTTTAGCCACAGAAATCCTCTTCAAAGTAAAATATTGGAAATCATTCAGGATCAGGAACATTCAAAACCAAAGCCTGGAAGAAAGAACTGCAGGAAGTATGAAAATATTTAACAATCCATTGTCATTGAGTAATGGATCCACTGTGTTCTTGAGAAGACCACTCATTGGACAAGACGTCTAACATAAACATACAAATATCTGGTACTAAATGTGCCTTATAGTTTCTGATAGTTTATAACAAGTGATGAGCGAATCTGTTGAAGTTCTGGTTTAGGCGGTGCAGCTGAACTTTTTGGTGCACTGTTCGTGACCCTAAACTTGACCCAAACCTGAATTGAGGTCACTGATTGGCAGTTCAGCTTTCCACCCACATATAGCCAGCCATAAGATAAACACTCCCGGAGTTGGGAGGATGGGTTATTTTTTTATTCAAATTAATTTTGGACACAGACTACACCCAAAAACTGTGCTTTTAAGCCTAGCGCGAGCCGATCAAATTCTGGTTCAAGCACCAACTGTACCAGACTACAGCAATGCTCGCTCCACTGCTTTGAAAATGTAAAGCACCCAAACTCTGAATCCAGACAGGTGTGCTTAATACTGGGAATTTCAGCGACCTGAACCAAATCTTGAAAGGTTTGCCCATCTCTATTGATAACACTGCTTGAAGATTTATCTAAAACAAAGAACTTGAAAATTTTAAAAATGTAGAACTGCACTACAGTGCTAAATGAAGTACTAAATTAAGTTAAAAAATCACCATAAATGTTTGTAACACTAAATATAAAAATTAATTTTACAAGTCTATTATGTAATAATCAATAAGATTTTTTTTTAGAAAAAAATTAGAGGCATGTCAGTCATCGAATGTTTTGAAATGTGAATGGCCAGATTATCCAACTGGCCTAAAAAGATAAGAATAACATGAGGTTTCCAGGTCTCCTGGTACCATATCTAACACTTTAAAGGTACCGTCACACGCGGCAATATGGCTTCCATATTGCCAGCAATTTGACGTGAGCGCGCACGTTTCGGAAACAACTTTTGCACATTGCCGTCGCCCTGTCACACATAGAGATCTTGCCTGCGTTCTACGGCAATCCTGCATTCCGGAAATCATCTGCAGAAGACCGGAAGTAATATCCCTTTTCCACATTGCCGCACATCTCATCTATGATGTGGGTGTAAAGTGTGAGTACAGCAAGGAGACAGGCGTGCCAGAGTGTTTTTCTCCGAGCCCCTACCACTCTGATTGGCCGACACAACTGCGTAACCATTGGTCAGCCTTGTCAGAAAGTCTGCGCACTACATGACGCATGTGTCCTTTCTACTATATCACTATTCAAATATGGCACCTTAGCCATGGCCTGACAATGGGAACACAGGAGCAACCACCAATCGCTGCAGACGGGGCGAGCCAAAAAGAACGCTCAGGCACGCCTCTGGAATTGCTTCCAGATGGTCTGAGCTCGCTTTCTACATTGCTATTGCCCTGTCACACGCCATGATATACAGAAATCGCTTGGTGGTAATCACCTGATTTCACTGCTGTGCAGGGCGATCAGGCGACGCTCCACCAGTTATTTATCGCCGTAAAATCGCTCTGTCTCACGCCACTATGCACAGGCGATGTGGTTTCCACATTGCCAAAATACACGAATTTACGGCGATATGGAAGCCATATTGCTGCGCGTGACGGTACCTTATGTCCATTCAGTGCAAACACAGCCAAGTGACCTTCCCATAGAAAACAGATAGTAAACTCTAGTAACAACAGCAGTCCATTTAATAGGATAGATTAGTGACAGACTTTCAATAGTTTTTCTAAAAAAATCTGTCCAAAAATTCTGCCTCTTAGTCATATATCAGTGATGCGAACTCAGCCTCTGAGTGCCACCAACATGCAGTTTCAGTTTCCTATATTCACAGTGATAATATAATCACCTGCACTGGTGATGATTCCAACCTCTGTGCAATCTGAGAAATCCTGAAAACCTGCACTGTTGTGCAATCGAGGCTGGATTTGCCATCACTGTCATATATGATCAGCTGGCAATTCTGTAAAAAACTGCTCAAACAACGGCAATGATATAAGCAACAACATCTTATGGTGCCTGTGTGATGTGCCATATATTCCATAACACTCCCCCCACTTACCTACCACTAATTTGTTTGCTGAGATAAAGAAGGCTAATAGTAATTACAATTGGTAGCACTACATATCACTGATAAAACACACAGATTCTTTTACAGCTATTTTAAAGGGAATCTGTCACCAAATTCTTGTCACCTAATCAGAGGGCCAGAGATCTTACTGGGCTGCTCAGTGTAGTTTTAATAATCTCCAGCTGATTAAACAGTAATTTTTTGTTGGAGGACTGCTATCATCAGATAGTCCAGCATATTCATGAACTGCTAAATTTGCAGCAGTGAAAATGTAATTTTATCAAAATGACAGCAAGCCGCTCAGTCAGTAACAAATCGATGGAATCAGGGTCTCTGTTTCTACATTATACTTCTCTCAGATAGGATGGTATAAACCTGATGACAGATTCCCTTTAATACCTCTCCTATGTCTCCCATATCCTCTTATTTATTGAATCTTTGCATTAGTCTAGGGTCACATGACAGTGTAAAAAATCAGTCCCATTCTCATCTAGAAAATTGGTAGAACATTGTTCTCACTTGTCATCACCATATGGTGGTGTGAGCAAGCCCTTACTTGTAGACTACTACACTATTTAATGTTTTATGGCTTTCCTTATCTCTATTATTAAGCAGTGCGCTCTGTTATACTCTATCCTAAAATCACGCTAAAATGACTGCTGTATTCCCTGTCTATGATTTTATGCAAAACTATAATAGTCCATCTTGATCGATTGTATTATACTATGTGACATAATAAATGCAAGGCATTATGGAGAATCACACGCTGTGTGTATCAGATATAAAAGATGGTGAGCATTTATTGCAATCTGTGTGAATCGAATTGCAAATTGACTACTCGGGCTTAGAGTTTCATAACATTTGAATCTAATCTGAATTTCATGAAATCAATTTGAGCATTTTTACAATTATAGCATTTTCAGTTTGGATTCTGTATGATTGTTAGTCCCAACTGACGGTCAAAAGATCTGACTGAAAAATGATGGACTAAATCCAATAAATATTTAGATTTTCCCTAGGGTGTACATAAATATTGTCATTGAGAAAAGGAATTTTATGTTTAGGTTCCTTTTGTGCCATTGTTCAAACCAGGAGATCAGGAAAATGCAGATTTTTAAGATTTCAATGGTAACTACTTACACTGAAAGTTGTATGTCTAATGGAATAATAAGTCAGATATTTAACATTTGTCGTTGGCATAAGGCAAAATCTTTTAAAGGTTGGTTTATTTTTTCATTTGCCAGATAGCAATTACGCTCTTAAAAGAAACTCATTCAAAACTGACATTATCATTCTATGGTGCTAGTTAATAATATTCTAAACATGCCCCTACATAAAGGAGTTGTTTCACCATAAATAAGGAGAAGTAGCTCACCAAAAAACAACTGGGCAGAGTTTGAAGTCAACTAGCTGCTAGGCTACAAGTGATAGCAAGCAAGGAACAATGAGACGTTTAGTAGTAGTGAGAACGTTGATACTTTATCACATCAGTACAGGACAGATTATTATTGATGAGTAGTATGTATGGTTAGACCCTCTCTTTCTTCTTCACAGTAAATTTAAACATGCAACCTAATTATCAAGCACTGTAGCATCCGTCAATAGTTTAAACATCAAACTTCTAAAGGAAAGTTCACTTTAGCTTAGCTCGTTCCAAAATAGGATGAAACTGATACTTCAATGTATGAAAGCTCCTTTTGCCCCTGCAATCAAGACTGAGACCATGTCTGTTTCTGCGCACATTCTAGCCATTATCTACTTAAGACTTGTTTCTTACCAGTTTTAGACTTTGTTAAATATGATGTAAAATGTGCCTCAGCCATTGCATAGCAACAGTCAAAAAATGCAATATTAATCAATGCAAATATGTTTAGCTCTTGTATTGTCACTAGGATGTCTGCTCTAGGATGCTTCTTGCTTCCTAATTCTGTAAGTATATTATAAACCAGTTTCTCATTTCTTCCTGTAGTGCACTGCAGTTTGCGTAAAACATATATGCAGTTGCACAGGCTCAGTCGACAGCCTATCCAGTGCTTTTCCATTGGTGTGTAGCTTGCGCAGGTATCCAAATGATGGGTGTGATATTGTTGCATTGAATGCAAGTGTAGGGGTACATGCAGGTGACCAGTGTTATCAGCGTTTTGGAAGCAGCATGTATCCAAAATGTTCTGTTGTACAGTACCTGCATAGTGGATGGGATTTATAGAAATCCCATGCCCATTGTGCTTCTTTTCTACGGAAAGTAACATTTGTTGTGACTTGCTGAGCTGCAGCATATCAATTAATTCTTGCAGAGATGCTAGTATTCTCAGAGGGAGAACACAGCAAAATACGCTGCACCCAGATGCCTGATCATGGGCACTGATGTTCTCCCGCAGAGAATACTAACAATTCCGGAAGAGAAAACATGCTGTGTCTAGAAGGAAGGCGCTCCTGATTGTGGGCACATACCCTAACAATGGGCTATTATGTCCCGTATCTGCAACTTGTTCAGGTATCCCATGAATGGCAATTACAATAAACCATATTTTGCACAAGACTTTCAAATCTCCCTTAGAATAATACACTATAAAACAATCAGTTAACTATTAATGCAAAAGTTTTATCCAATATTTTACATTTTTATTGTATTATAAAAAGGTTTTAATTTACTTAATCACTTTAATTTACAGTTGAATGATGACAAACATATGATAACATTTTCTCTAAAATAAGACAAATTTATTTCCCATATTTGCTGAAAAAACTAAATCTTGCAAATACTGAAATGAAGCAGACAGCATCATATATCATCAAGAAAGCTGACAGTTCACTAAACAGCTGGTGTTGTTTCAGTGTAAAATTCCAATCATGTTCAGGTTAATGCTAGTGCGATCTAATTATCCACATAATGTTACAGACCATGGTCTAATTTCCCTTCCAATAGACATTAACATCCATATGACCAAAGAAAGGCAAGGCAGAGAATCAGATGCAGTTAGAGTAATACAAATGTGAGCACAGGCCACCACATTAGTTCACTATATCTGGAATTTCTCTACAACATGAACAAAAGTTGCTATTACTCTGTGCTACCTAGTGTTGTGTTTTATTATTTTAGTTTATTTATTACCAGAATAAAACTTTTCACAGTTGACACTAATGCATTTAGAATTTGAGCCTTAAAGGGACTCTGTTAGGCAATTTTTCAGTACGATACTAATATTACCCTTGAATCGAGTCTGCGCAGACCTTTTAACAACATGTAAAATCAGTAGTATACCATTTGTAGTTTCCATGCTATCAGCATTTTCAGACACTGCCGAGAGCTTGTTCATTAGTCCTCTCCATTATATTACCAGCCAAATAGTTCAGCTGCTGTATAAGTGTTATTTACTCTTATCAAAGTGACCAATAACCTTCTGATGCCAAAATGTACCGGTGACCACCCTCTGCTTATCCTTCTTGATCTCTCTGCAGCTTTCAACACTATAGACCACCATCTCCTACTCGCTATGCTATACTCCACTGGCATAAAGGACGCCGCTATCTCCTGGCTCTCCTCCTATCTTTCTGACTGCTCTTTCAGTGTATCATTCTCTGGCTCCACTTCCTGTCCTCTTCCTCTCACTATTGGGGTTCCTCAGGGCTCAGTCCTTGTTCTTCTTCTCTCTCTACACAGCCACGATTAGACAGACCATCAGGAAACTTGGCTTTCAGAACCATCTTTATGCAGATGACACACAATTATACACTTCTTCCCCTGATCTTACCCACACTGTATTACAGAATGCCATTGACTGTCAAATCGCAGTTTCCAATATCATGTCCGCTCTCTAGCTAAAACTCAACCTTTCCAAAACTGACCTTCTTCTGCTCCCGCCCTCCGCTAACCTCCCTAAATCTAAATCAGTGTGCTACACCCCGATAACGCCTAGCTAGCAAGCTCGCTATCTGGGTGTTATATTTGACACCGATCTGTCCTTCACCTCCTATATACAATCTCTCGCATGCTCTTGCCGCTTGCACCTGAAGAACATCTCTAGGATCTGCCTCTTTCTCACCATGGAAACAAAAACCTCACCGTGGCCATATTCCTCTCCTACCTCCATTATTTTAATTCTCTATTAATTGCCCCCCCCTCACTAGGCTTACAATATAAGTTCAAATTCAAACTGCTTGTTCTCATCCACAAAGCTCTTCATAATGCAGCACCTCCCTACCTCTCTATCCTCATCTCTGTCTATTACCCCACCCATTCTCTACGCTCTGGAAACGACTTTAGACTAAATTCTGCATTAATCCGAACCTCTCACTCTCGACTCCAAGAAATTAAATCTACCCACAAACTACATACTTTCAGTTGCTCCCTAAAAACCCATCTCTTTAGGGTGGTCACTCAGACATAGCCTATTCACTCCATCAGACTCAAACGCTTTATAAAGAATGGCTGGTTTCCACTCATGCAGCTCTTATCTATTCCCCAATTCCTCAAGTTGGATGCACCATCATTGTAAATAAGCACCTGTACTTTGTGTCACCCCCACCTCATGGTAGATTGTAAGCTCTTATGAGCAGGGCTGTCATTCTTTTGTTTTAATTATTGTATTCTTTGATAACTGTTACTTATGACAGTTTGTATATGAACCTCTAAATTGTAAAGCATTGTGGAATATGCTGGCACTATATAAATAAAGATTATTATTATTATTATTATTATTATTGCCATGTGGTGGAGGAGTAAAGAAGAGGCTGGAGGAAGCTATGGAAAGCACCCGATGGAGGCCTGTTGCAGTGAAACAGATATTATCTTTGTTTCATTTTGATTGCCTCTTTCCTGTCACCCAACAAATCAACAAAATGACAGCCAGCTGCTATTTTGCGCATTTTATATAAAGAAAAACAATATAGTTTCAGATTTAGGAGAATCTGAAGGCAGTGTAAAATTCAAAGCAAATTCAATTTGAATCAAACTGATTGTTTATGTCTATTACTGGGTGTTGATAGATTATTACTAGTGATGAGCGAGCATGTTTGAATATCCCAGTACTCGGCATGCTCGGACTCTTCACTAATAATTATCGCTCTGACACAAATACACAGGTCCCTTCAGTGCACACAGTGAGCTGGCACCTCACAGAGAGCAGATTGATTGTTAGGGTCCCTCTGGGGGGGAACCGCAAGGTGTTGTACGCTGCGACAATTTGAAAAAGCCCCCCTCCCGCCTTTTCCCAGAAACACTCGTTTTATAGCCGGAAGTTTGTGGGCGGAGCTTGTCACTAATTGACTTACATTGGGCTCGGTGCTTTGTCGAGCACCCGAGCATCTCGAGATGTTCAACCCGAGCATTTTAGTGCTCGCTCATCACTAATTACTACCAAAATATCATCTATGTATTGAGTTCTTTAGAAACTAATTAAACATAAAATCAAATTTGTACTTAATATTGTTTATTTTTTGATATGCTTTTCTACAAAATGTGTTAAAATTTGAGATGAGTTAATGTATTCAAGTAGAATTTAATTATCTTTGAAATTACAGAGATTCATATTTTCCAGAATCTCATTTTTTTTTGCAATTTACTCCAGGCACACTCAGTTATCCAACAGAAGCAGCTATTTTGCTGAACCTTAGAGGGCCAGCCAAAGGTTAACAAAATCATTGCTCCCGCCATCTCTGTAGCCCACCATCTGCTTCTCTGTGGCTCTACATTTTCCGTTCCCTGGTCAGCATGCTTCACTCTGAGCTGGTAGTTGTGGCTCCATCAGGGGTCTGACATCATTGTGCCTCTGTTGTGCATGACTTGACTGACTTGAATCCCTAGTAGCACTGACTAAGTGTTGGGCATGAAGTGATGTTTAAAACAATAAGTCCTGACACAGAGTAAATCAAGCAAAAAAGGATGTGCAACCAGGGAATGCAAAAAGAAAAGGTGCTGAGGACCAGATAGCAAGCTGCAGTGGCAGCTGGACAGGTGAGGGTGAAGTATTACATTTCTTTCTTTTTTGTCCTACAATTTATAATGCACTGGATTTTGGAGAGACCCCAGAGCATAATACAAAATATTCAAGTTGCTGCAAATAATTTCAATACAATTCAATCCGCACTGCTCATACAATGAAAGAACCACAGTTGTCAGATAGTGATGGCTTTATCCTGATACAGCGTTTTGGAGCAATATCCCCTCCTTCCTCAGGGAGCCAACATAATACATAATAAAAGGTGCACATTATATAGACGCATTGACAGAGCACATGACGTGTACACTGGGTGGAGGTTACTCTGATGTCATTTTGTAACCTGATCCTTTTATAAAAAAAAACTTGAATTAGCAAAAAGGAGGAATAGGATGAAAATGAATTATAACAATAATATATAAAACGTAAAATAGGACAGAGATATAAAAACGGCAGTCCGAACAGACTCAATATAAAAATAAAATTTCATAGAAAAAGACGCACTCACCAGAATTGTGCAGCGGTGGCATCTTTATTCCAAGTTAGCGGTGATACATGGTGCTGTGGGGGGGGGAGCAGGGTGGACACCCTGCTACTCCCTTCCTGCACCATGTTTCACCTCTAACTTGAATAAAGATACCACCGCTGCACAATTCTGGTGAGTGCTATCTTTTTCTATGGAAATTTATTGTGGACATGTTTGCTACCAGACTTGGCACCCAGATTGTGCTCACTTTGTATCCAGCAAGGCCTGAATGCTCAGCAGTGATACCTGTGCTCCATTCCTTTCTGCTTTCTTAAAAAATGAGGGAAGAGAATATGAAACGGAGTATCAAGGAGTGTATCAAAAATGATCTTGTGACATATTGATGTACCACCCGTGAATTAGTGTTGAAAAGATGATGAATGATTGAATATATCCCACTTCCAAATGTGAATAATGGAAATGGGAATGAGAGAGATTGAAAGGTGTGATATGAAAGGGAAAATACTGTATTATGTTGCAAAGAAAGTACATCACAAATACACACTTTCTTTGCAATCTGATATTTTCCCTTTCATGTCACACTGTTCCATCTTTTTCATTCTCATTTCCATTATTCACATTTGGAAGTGGGATATATTCAATCATTCATCGTCTTTTAAACACTAATTCACGGGTGGTACATCAATATGTCACAAGATCATTTTTGATACACTCCTTGACACTCTAGGGTTGTTTCATGTTCTCTCCCCTCTTTTTTTTATTGTGCTTATTTTATTCTTCATATTGTGTCATTTTTTCGGTCAGACTGCTATTTTTATATCTCTGTCCTTTTTCATTTTTTATATATTATTGTTATCAATCATTTTCATCCTATTCCTTCTTTTTGCTAATTCAAGTTTTTTTTTTTATATAAGGATCAGGTTACAAAATGACATCAGAGTAACCTCTCACCCAGTGTACACGTCATGATCATGTGCTCTGTCAATGGCGTCTAAATAATGTGCACCTTTTATTATGTATTATATTATGTTGGCTCCCTGAAGAAGGGATACAGCTCCGAAACGCTTTGGGTTAAAGCCATCACTATCTGACAACCTGCTTCTTTCATCGCATGAGCAGTGTGGATCTAGGAAACACTATCCTTTTTGGGTTCATCTTCTTTTATTAGTATTTTGCTCATATGACTACTCATTCATACTGTATATAGTAATAATTCTACCTCTGCCCAACCTAAATTGACATGTTACTTGGCCTGCCAATGTAAGCATATACGGCTGGGCAAGAGCAAACAGCAATGAGAGACAAGATGGTCTACTGGCTGAAGCATTATTTCACCAGGGAGGCCCAGTGGTTACCACTGTTACTTTGCCATGCTGGGGACATGTAGAAAATCCCACAAAGGACAACATCAACAATAAATGTGTAAGTTCTCCTTGTGTTTGTGTGGGGATTCCCTTCCACACATTAAAAACACACTTATAAAGAGTTTAGATTGTGATTCTCAATGGAGACAGTGATGAATGATGTCTGTAAAGCTGTGAAATATGATGGCGCCATGTGTGCAAAATAATTATAGGGGATCTACTGTCTTTCACTTAGTTTTACACCAGTGCTGTTCTAGACAATTCCATGCCATATCTGGAGATAAGAAAGAAGGGGATACTTCATTACTATATTCTGGTATACTACTAAAACAATACTATATTTTACTATTTTACTATATTCATCTGAATGCACACATTGATTGTCCTGTACATTAAGAAAATAATACCAGGAAATAATTTTTAACTTTATTCCATAAGACGCAGTCCCGTAAATATTCAGCTCTGCTTGATTTTATGTAAAATATTATCACTTAGTGTAAAGTGCTAGTTGATTGGGGAACGAGAATGCCAAGAGATCGATAAGATGTAATTTCAATCCATATACAAGAAGAATAAAGCATGGCTTATCCACTTCCATAAAATGTTATTTTATTAATAACATTAAAAAGTCAATGAACAGAGCTCTATAATGGCATCCTTGCAGCGCATACAAGTACAATTCAATAGGGTTTTAAAATATAGTGAAAAGATTCTGCCAGCAGCAGCCATTGAAGTCCTCTTCTAATTACACAGGGAGTATTGATGGTGAATGAAGAATTTATTTCAACTGGACGACAAAATGAGTTCATTTACAAGTAACATATTTCCACAGTGCTCTCCCCAGGGAATGACAGGCCTATGACATGACTGAGCAAACCATTACCGTTATTTTCTCAATGATTCTTCATTTGGTATATCATTTGACTTAAACCCTCAACTGGTTTATATTTATATCTGTAAGGGATAATTCCGTTCTTTGCAACCACTACCTATCTAATACACCCTATTAAGGAATGTAGGCATAGTATTAAGGTATAGGTATGTCTTCACAGCGTTACATAGGTGATCTTGCATCTCGGAAGGTGAAAAATTGAATCTTCACAGCATTCAAAGTAAAGGAGTTGTTTGTGACAAGCAACTATTAGAATAAATGTGTTAAAATAAAAATGTCTTCTATTATTTTGCAAAGATGCAAAACAGCCAAAATCAAGGTAGATTTCAAACCTGACAAATTTGGTTCACAAAATAAACCATAAAAATACTTCACATAAAATGAGGTATATGGAGTATGAAACTTGTATTAGATTTAACCTTCTTTCCAGTGATGTCTTTTTAGCTGGGCACAATAGAATGGTAGACGACCTCTGGAATTTCCAAAGTTTTATAGTTTAGACTCTCTTAACCTTTTTAAAGTCAATGGCTCTGCCTGGTGAATGTACAGAGCCAGCTGTCCGTCAGTGTCAGAGCTTGGTCTTCCAGGCCAAGATTTCAGTTTAGTGAATGGGTAGTTTTAGAATGCTATTGACCTGCTGGTCACCCCATAACTGCAGACCAAGCCCCGACACTGATTGACAGCTGGCTCTATATTAATGCAATGCAAAGCCGGTTGTCAGTCAGTGTTTGGGGCTTGCTCACAGTCATCACTCCATATGTATTGAGCGGTGACTGAAACTGCTCAGGTCGCGTCTTTATGATTGAAAGCCCAATGCTACTGGGAAAAATAAAGTTTGTTTCCACCCAGCAGCCAAGCTTTCAGTTGAGTGAATGGGCAGTTTTAGAATACTCCCCTCCTGTTTATCTCTTGTGATTTGTAGCCTATTGGAAGCTCCAGTGTTTCAAGGGGAGCACTGGAGTTTCCAAATCAATGCAACGCTATGAAAGCCTTGTTCTGGCACTCAATGAGTTCTATTCAGAGCTTGTGGCATAACTTCTAACTTCCAGACAGTCAGATGTTTTAGTCACAAGATGGCGCTACTGGACCGGAGCAGGGCTGGGAAAGGATGAAAAGCCAGAGGGCATGTATAAGACAGGGGTCTTACATTTAAAGTACCATTCCAGTGCTAAAAAAAATATGCTGCAGTGGTGCTTTAAATGGTGTATTTGCAAAGTATTTGCAAGAACAAACAACTTTTAATTTACTTATTAATGAAACTCCTAACCATTCTCTCGAAAGGAGAGATTTCTACTTTTATTGTCTACTGCATGCTGACTAAGTTGACATCCACCTCTGCAGCCTAGCAATGGTGGCCAGTCTCCCATCTGTTTTGTCCCTGAGGAAGGAGCACGGTAACGCTCCGAAACGAGTAGGAATAAAGAACACCCCTTGAAACCAGTGTTCCAGTTTCTGGTTTCATTCATTCAGCATCGCGGGTCCTGAGACACTTCGTCCCAATACAACTAGTGTCCCAGACCAGGAATATAGTGCTAGTACATTCATTTCTATATAACTTCCTAGTGATTCTTTAAATCTGGTTGTGCCACAGTGTTACTATGGTCTGCGAATTCTGCAATGATCACGTCAGAGAGAGCACAGTTCAGGCCAGCGGTGCTACCATGTCACTGGTACAAATTGTCAATCAGTCTACACTTCCCTCCATTTCCTTATAAAGAAGTAAGGAGAAAAAGGAGGGATGCACCCCTATTCAGCATGGCGAAACAACCCGTTTAATATAAACATACAGCATATAAATATATTTGATCAAAGTAAACATTTGAATTGCTTTTGCCTTATTTAGGTATTATTATATTGAGTCCCATCAGATCAAACCATGATAATCAGTATCTCAATTAGTATAAAAATTGCGCATAAAAAGACTGTGAAAACCCTCTGCAAGGTCTCTCTTTGAGGTAGGCAGAATGGTCTTGGTTTCTAGCCTTTTTTTTGTAATTGCTGGCTCATTAATTATCTCACAAGCAACCTAATGAAGCGTTGGCACAATGAAATTTAATTCAGTGCTAAGGACCTATCACCTTTTAAATGTTATTTTTCCATTGAAGCAAGGGGTTTATCATATTAAAGTAAGAGGGCTCTCTACTACAGCGGCAGCTTTTACTCAATGTCTGCTGTAATTCAATGACAACAAATGCACTTCACTGAACAGCTCACCTAATATGTCTAAAGCTGGCCTTGAAACATAATGAGCCATGTCAGTGCCTGAGATCTCATATACACAAGAACTGGAGCCACTAAACTCTAATACATCATTTATTTTCCAATGTACCTAGCACCACTTGAACATACCTGACATTTTATTGAAGTGATACTTTTTAAATCGTTTAAAATAGCTTTATATATGAAGTAGAGATTAAAACCAAAATTCATGCAGAGTATTTAAAGCACCCCACAGCATTTTATTGTTGTTTTTACACCCCTGGAGTGGTGCTTTAAATCTAAGCCCCCTGAACCCAGTATTATACTCACCCCACAAAATTTTCATGCTTTTTTCAGTGCTGCTCTGGTCCAGCGGCGCCATCTTGTGACTGTAACTTCTGACTGGCTGAAAGTCAGAAGTTATGTCACAAGCTGCCAATGCATCTCTATGAGAGTAATTTTGAGACAAAAATGAGGCTTTCATAGAGATGTAATACTTTGTGACTTCAAGCACGCTCGATGAAACACTGGTGTTGCCAGCAGGTCACAAATCACCGAAGCCCGACAGTAACTGCGGTGTGGTAATCTATCAGCACCTAATTTGAGAGCAACATACAGTGGCAACAGAGACACTGATTCCAGTGATGTGTCACTTACTTGGCTGATTAGTGTAGTTTTGATAAAATCACTGTATAATCAGCATGAGATTATCATTAGAGGATTTATATATAGTAACCTCAGCAATCAAAGTGGAATATGGTGAATACATTGATCTTTTTATTGATGAAAAATATCTGCAATTTTATAGCAAATGATGTTTCGGTCAACAGACCTTCATCAGAAAATTGCTGTTATTTAAGTCAGAAGAATATCTGGCTATGGTAGTTAATAAGTCTGGAAAGAAAATATCTGTGGATTGGAGGATCAAAGGAGTCTGGAGCAGAGAGTATAGTAAATATAGTCAGTATGGAGTTACCCTGTCACTATACTCTCTGCTCCAGGCCCCTTTGACCCTCCAATCCAAAGATATTTTCTTTCCAGACTTATTGTCTCCCATAGCTGGATACTCTTCTGGCTTTATAATTTATAGTGCTCTGCAACACAGCAATTTTCTTATGAAGGTGTGAACGTCAAGTGCTATAAAATTGCGGATTTTATCATCAATAAAAAGATCAATATATTCACCATATTCTTCTTTGAGTACTGAGTTTACTATATATATTATCAAGGACTGGAACCCTACTCTGGCACTGAACACTTCCACACCTGAGTGCCATGTATGTCTTCTCTAATTTATCATTAGAGGACTACTTGGCCTTCTGCCAAGCATATTCATAAACTCTGAATAACCCCTCTCCCTCTACTGATTGGCAGCTTTCTGCACATATACAGTGTACACAGGAAGCTGCCAATCAGTGATGTGGGCGGAATTATAGAGCTCCACATTCATATAACTGCTAGATCTACAGCAAAGGAAACTGATTTTATCAAAAAGACAGCAAGCTGCTCAGTAAGTGATAGATCACAGGAATCAGGGTCTCTTCACCTACATTATGCTGCTCTTGGATGGGGTAGCAAAATCCTGGTGACCAACTGCATTAAAAAAAGGCCATAAGCTGCTGCAGTCATTGATTTTCTTGTAATTTTTTATTTCCACTGATGTTGGTTATCCCGGATGCAAGGCTAACATTGTGACATTTCACGAGCCCAGCGTCCAATGACTGTCAACTTCTCTCCCCACCCCTTCAGACACAGGGGCAATCAACAGTAAGTCAGCAGCAGCCGCAGCATCACTTACTGTTGATTAGCTCATTTGGTCCAAAGGGGAAGACAGGCAGTGAGAAGACCTGGGCTTGCGTGACTTAAAAATGTCACTTAGGGCCCTTTCACATCAGCGGTAATTTGAAATCGCGGCAGATGCGGTGAAAAAACCGCATCTGCCGCGATTGCCGCATAGCCGCCGCATAACCGCTGCACTTGCAGCGCGGTTGCGGTAATCGCCATAGTAAGTATAGGGGGACTTGCGGCAGGTGCGGCAAGTGCGGTTTTTTTCCGCGGCCGCACCTGCCGCAAGTGCAAAACCGCACTTGCCGCACCTGCCGCAAGTCCCTCTATACTTACTATGGCGATTACCGCAACCGCGCTGCAAGTGCAGCGGTTATGCGGCGGCTATGCGACAATCGCGGCAGATGCGTTTTTGTCAACGCATCTGCCGCGATTTCAAATTACCGCTGATGTGAAAGGGCCCTTAGGCACCCAGAACCACGATTACCGACACTACTGGAATGGCGCCAGCACAGAAGGTGACAACAGGCTCTTTTATTTCACATAGGTGAGAAGTAGAATCAGAAGGGATTAAAAGGGAAGTATTCAGCTCACCTGAATTGGGCACGGTGCAAAAAGCTCAAAACTGAATAAAGTCCAAAAGGAGAATCAGTACTTGAATATTTTATTTATTTATTATTATTTCAGTAAAACAAAAAATTAATGAAACCATATAAAAATACAAGGTTGGCAAACACATGGGTAAAAACATGGAATGGAGAGAAGACACAGGTAACGTTTTTCTGACCTCCACTGTCCTTAGTCTTAACCAGGTGTTTACTGATCTTGTATTTTTAAAATTGACAAACACAATATTCATTTTATTGAAATATTCAAGTGTTTGATCTTCATTTGGACTTTAATCAGAAGGGATTGTCAAGGTAGTAGACAACCCCTTTAAGGGGTCTTTCACACGGCCATGCAATTGTATCCGCTATCGTATTGCAATGTACAGATTGGCCCTGACATCTGCATAGAAATATATGCAACTATCAAACATGGGTCAGGAGACCTGCAGCCAGTATGTGCATTGCAATTAGACATCGGAATGAAGTGTTTGGAGGTGTGAGTCAAAAAGATGGTCCCTAACAAAATCAAGTGATGCTTTAACTAAAAATAAACATAGCAACTATTCAATTTTCCATGGCTACACTGTATAATATTACCTAAGGCGTTAGTAAAACTTGAGCCATTAGGTCCGAAAATTACAGACATGACTTGCTCCATGTGCAGCTCTGTGTGATTGCCCACATGGAAGACGAGCACAGGAGCTGCCTGTATAAAAGGGGTTATTTAGGGCTTTTATATTGATGGAGTATCCTTAGGATAGGTCATGAATATCGGATCAATGGGGTGCAACACCTGGCAGCACTGTTGATTAGCTGTTCTAAGTGCTGGAGGCCAGGTTACTGCATATCTGCACCCTAACTGAATCAATAAGGGTGGATGTGCAGTTGCTAGCTGCAGTCACTATACCATTGACAAAGGTGTGTTGAGCAGCTTAGTACCTGAGCACTTCCAGCTGCTGTGTGAATTGCTAATAGCAGTTTGGCAGAGTATCGGATGTTGAATCTCCATAGATCGGGTATTGATGACCTATCCTAAAGATAGGCCATCACTGTAAATGTCCCAGACAATCCACTTAGCAAGTACTAAGTTGGCCCATAAAATAGACTTTTTTTGAACATCAGTACAGACAAACCAGTTATTATTCGAAATGTGTGCTGTCTAATGAGCAACCTGACTGCATCGTCTCGAAAAAAATTGTAAGGCTTCACTCAGATATCTGTTTTTCATGTACGGTACTTGTTCTATGTTTTATGGGATAGAAGTCTTACCTATACTAGTTTTAGGAGCTATTCATACGATATATCAGTATTTTTTTGTGGACTGCGTATCTGCAAAAATCAGTGGTACATGTTAATTTTTTTTAACATTTGGGTCAAACTCAACCACACATGTCTATAGGTCCATGAAAATCATGGTCAGCCATCTGTGTGCTGTTTTTTACATTGTGATCGAGCAGAGAGGTCTTGCATTTTTTAAACTGATATGGCCCCTTTCACATGGGCATTTTTTTAAAAAATGTGCAGATCCGGTCAAAAAAACGCATCTGCCGCATTTTCTGCCTAACAGCTGCACTTGCGGCACGGTTCCGGCAAGCTCCATGCATTGTCTATGGGGCTTGCGGTAAGTGTGCGGTAGATGCGGCAAGTGCGGTTTAGGAAGTTGAGGCAGATGCGGCCGTGAACAAAAACGCGGTTGCCGCATCTGCCGCAACTGCCGAAACAGCACTTACCACAAGCCCCATAGACAATGCATCGGGCTTGCCGCAAATGTGCCGCAAGTGCAGCTGTCAGGCGGAAAATGACGCAGATGCGGTTTTTTGACTGGATCTGCCGCATTTTTTCAAAAACGCCAATGTGAAAGCACCGTAAAACACTGGGAGAAATACATTGACCAAACTGATAAAAACTGGATTGATTAACTTCATGAAGGTGAAAAAACAGATGTCTGATTGAAGCCTAGGAGTCTCCACTTTGAACAATTAAGCTGTATTTAGACTTTGTTTTTTTCTCTTGTACATGACAAAATGGACCAATTTCCATTATTAGGCTGAATCAGATATTCCTCAGTGTTTGATCAGAGTCATATTTACCATCAGAGTTTCATTAGTTTTTCTTACGTGAAAAGAAACTGATGCAGGTTTTTCAAGCTTCTCCTATAAAACAAGACAAAAGGATAGCAGTGGGATACAAGTATAATACTGTCCGAGCTTTCCATGGACTTGAATGGCTGATCTTTGCTTATCCATGGAAGATAAGCAGATCACAGGGTATCATGCTGCTAGGACTCTTACAAATAACATGTAACCGGTAGGAAATCCAGGCAGCAAGTGTTAAATTATCAAGGGTCGCACGCAAAAGCACAGGCTTGTTAAATCGGATCTAGAGAATAGGCAATTCTACAGGTGTTGTCCATTTGTAAAAAATTGACGGAAAGCAAGAAATGTGTTAAATAACAAAACAGCCAATACGTCAACCCCCCATCAGTTCAGCTTTACTGCCCTAGTGATCTCTGCCATTGTTGAAGCGAAGCTGTGATGATGCTTATATGTAGAGCATGTGAATATGTGAATGCTGAGGGCAGTGATTGACTGCAGTGAGTGATGGACATGGCATGACAAGGACCAGCAGGGATGAGGATCAGCACAGCAACAGCAATACACTCGCTAGTGAATTCCTTATTACTATATAATGCATTTCCTGCTTTCACTCCATTTTTATTTTTATTTATTTTTTTTAATCCTGGACAACCATTTAAATTTTGGAATAATCTCTTTAACTCTGATTTCCCTAACTGGGCATCTAACATGTCGTCTAAACCAAATTTCTATTCGTTGTTCACAAACGTCACAATAAGAATGACTTAATGCAATACCTCTAGATTGGCGCTATCCTTCTTCCCCATGGGGAGTGGGCAAAGCAAAAAGGACCAGAATATGTAACCTGTCAAGAGGGAAATACTGAAGGAGAACAATTATCCTAAAATTAAAGAGAGTGAAGCAAATAAGTGAAAACCCTCTTCCATGGATAGTGTTCTGTAACCCTGACTATGTGGTCCACTCTCCTCTACATGTGGCCTCATTTAATGTGTAATTACTACATTTATAAGCATAATCACAGAACTAAAATATGATAAATGCTAACTAAATCTAAACCATCCATCATTCTTAGTAATGATTATTATTTACCTAACACCTGACTAGTAATTGCCACCGTTCCTGAATGTATCATTATCATGATTTAACTATGCTTTGGTGCTTGCAGATGGCTGCAGTTATACTTCCGTGCTCTGTTAAGTCTATTAATATAAGATAAGCTACTTAATGCTATAAGTAATGGATTAAATAGACAAGAAATGTTTGTAATATGATGTTTTATGCTTTAAGGTAAGAATTAGGTATAACTTACCACTCCTGTAATTTTAATTAATGGCTTGACATGTTTTTTTTCTTTTTCCTCGTACTCTGTTGTAAAGTAATAATTTGTAAAGCAAATTGCTATAATAACCATTAATATATTTTCAAACAGTTATGATGTCATACCTGCAGACTAAACAATCTGTTAGTAAAATAGCTAATGAGATTTCTCACTGAACAATGGATTGCAGATCCTTTAGGAACCATACTGTTACTTACTGAATGCCAGCCTGCCTTCATTTCATATTAAATCAACATTGTTTTATTCAGGAAGGACTGGGAACAATATGATCTAATTGCTGGTTTATTGCAGGCACTGAATATTATCTACTAATCATTTTTCAGAACAGGATCAGATGTCGTATCGTAGACTGGTCCTGGCATAGACTGGCTATTCAATCCATTCAAAAAAAGGGGGTAAGAGGCAATTTGGGTTGATAGTTTTGGCCTAATACCTAGTGGGTTAACCACAGAAGCTGGTGGTTATTGGTCATATGGCTATTGGTTATGGGTTATATAAGGCTATTGGTTATTGTTTTTATGTTATTTTGTGTAGACTGTCAATGAAGTAAATGAAAGAAATGTGTGAATTATGGGAATTGCTATTTTGAAGCTATGGCTAAATTATATCAGTATGTGGAATAAAATTAAACCTAGAAGGTTAGAATCCAAGAACCAATATGAGTTTGGAAAACATCTTAACTCTAAAGAGTAGACAAACTAGCTGACTCCAAAGCTTATGTATAATTGAGCACGTCAGCCATTAGACCTAGAAATGAAATGACTGAGTACAATTAGAATTGACTGAAATTTGAGGTTCACATGAACTTGAACATTTTGATATTCCATTTACGGTTTACAGTAAAAAAATCTATAAAGCATGCCAGACACCATTTCCTACACTGATGAAGCAACAAAGTGCACTCTACTGGAGAGTGTAAAATCTTATGGCTAACGGGGCTCTCTCTGGCCTGTAAAATGTAAGCTTTTAGGATCAGTAGGCCTTGTCTCTCCTAAACAGTGTAAACCTTTATGATCAGTTGGTCTCTCGCCAGAAAAGTGAAAGATCTTATGATCAGCAGGGTTATCTTTCTCTTTCCTGTAGAAAGTAGAGTGTAAGCTTTTATGGTCAGTGCGGTCCTCTCTCTTCTGTAGTGTCTAAGCTCTTATGGTCAGTGGGATCTTCTATCTTCTGTAATGTATAAGCTCTTACAGTGAGTGGGGTCCTCTATTCTGTAGTGTATAAGCTCTTATGGTCAGTGGGGTACTCTCTCTTGTTGCAGAGTATAAGTTCTTATGGTCAGTGGAGCCCTCTCTCTTCCCTATAAAGTGTAAGCTCTTAGGGTCAGTGGAGCCCTCTTTCCCCTATATAGTGTAAGTTCTTATGGTCAGTGGGGTCCTCTCTTTCACCTGTAAATTTTAAGCTCTCGAGATCAGCAGAGTTATAGCTCTCTCTTTTAATTACAAGTTTCCAGTATTATAATTTGTGTAAATTATTTGCTAAAAATCATATTTTGGGGCAAAATTGGACATTCTTGGTGAATGCTAATTTCATGAGATCTGTTCATCTCTAAATAGAACTTCTTGATGACCATCCTCATGAAGTTAAGAGGTCTGTAAGCAAAATCCTGGTTATCATTTTTCTGTGTATGCCAAGATATCAACGCATCCGTTTTTGTCCTGATGAAAAACTTAGCTTTTATTCTCTCTTTAAAACTACACAACATCAGTACACTGCAATGTTACTACAGAGCGGCAGTACACAGCAATGTTACTACACAGCAATGTTACTACACAGCAGCAGTACACAGCAATGTTACTACACAACAATGTTACTACACAGCAGCAGTACGCAGCAATGTTACTACACAACAGCAGTATGCAATTTTTCAGCCTTAATTGGCCTTTGTCAGACTAAAAGTAAACATATCTATCTCTCCATCTTTTATTTTGCTTAACAGAGGCTAAATACAGCCGAAACGTTGCTATGTACAGCTGCTGTGTATTTTTAAGGATGGAGTGAAGGTTTCTCATAAAGAAAAACATTATGGTGCCTATTCTTGAGAACGAAGAGGACTATTAATTTAGAGATAAATGGCAATATTGCTTGTTTAATAAACCCTTTGTAATTTTGAAACTAGCCCTTTTATGTGTATATGCCCCCTTAGCCTACCAGACTAGACATGGCTGCCATCCAGGATAGAGACATTCTATAGAATTGGTTAAATTATAGCCACAATGGGAGAAATATGCATTTCACAAAGATATTTACCATAATATAGAGGGTAATTCACATACTAAATGAGAAATATTAAACACACAAAGGAATATTAGCTTCATTGCGATTACATATAGTTCAGCGACACCATCCAGCTGCTGCTCTATGCTGCATATTTGTTGTAGAAAGCATTAATATTCTCAGTAGAGAAGCACATCATTATCAAGTTGGCTTAATATGTTTGCGCTGCTCAATAGGCTATAAAACAACAAACAAATAAAATGGTGCCGTACACAAAGGATTTGGATGCTCTATCTCCACCACATTTCATCGCGATTCCATGTACGGTACATTTATGGAACAATTGATTTTACATGACCGAAGAATTTTTGCTTCAAAATCAATGGCAAAGTAAAGACAATTGATTAAAAATTATGTTTACAAATCTAGTGACTTTGGTAGAAACAATAATGATATTGCTCCGGCATTCAGACTATAAAGCAGCAGTGAGAGAGAAGCTCTACAACGTCAAGGGTTGGCTGCAGGATTTAGAGGACTGAATCGATAGGGAATCACATTTGCATGTTTGGCTAATGGGGGAGAGCTATTGTTATTTATTTAATATAGATAATCTGTTCCTCTGTAGATAAGTCAGCAATTAGTGAAGTTCGGGGCCAGCTGGGGTCATCTAATCTACAATACGTGCTGCTATATCGGAAGTGCTATTCCAGCAGGCACCCATAGATTGTAGCAAGGGATGTAACGTTTTGTTCTTATGATAATTAAATGCTTGCATTTATCAGATGAATGTATCTTTATATTGAATGCTGTTTAAAGGGTATGTGTCATTAGGAAATGCTTAGGTTTTTGTGTTAAATATAGATTTTTTTGCCAATTTATTTTCCATGTCACAGCCTATAATAGAAGAAACGCTTACAATTTTCACACTGGGTTCTCAGGGATTTTTTAGACTGCAAGTTCCTATTGTTTCAGGAAATGACACGTGTACATAGCTTCAATGGCGGCATGGGGAAAATCATTCTGAAGGGATGAACAGCAAGGTCAGGTGTAACTTTCCTATTGTAAATGGTTGTTCTTGTGTTATTAACTGTGTATAGATGTGTTACCTGTCATTGTACGTCTGTGTCTGATAACATAGAACTGTACATGAAAGGACACGAAGTAGGAGACTAAAAAAGTGTCATGGGTGAGCATGAACATTTTACAATTAATCTTTTTTTAATCAAAATCATATGAGAAAAAAAATTAACAACATTTCAAAAAAATAGATACATTTTCCTCAGTCTATGGGTACCCTAGTGTGGAATTTGATTGGATGACCTGGTGTGACATCACCTGTTCAGAGTGCTAGCCCAGCAAATCAGAAGGAGGCTGGGATCCTGGGAGCAAGAAGATTAGAGATGCTCTGTAGAGCAGAACATAGCCAAGCATTGTGCCCTCCTATCTCCAGCGGTTCAAAACCTGGTACAAATATCTAGATGTATATGTATGTCTATCTATCTATCTATCTATCTATCTATCTATCTATCTATCTATCTATCTATCTATCTATTTATTGACAGATAGGGCAAATCATTTATTGAATCTGATTTCCTGTTTTTTGGTTCAAGTTTGAGACACGTTAACCCATAAGTATGTTTTTAAACTGTGGTAAGAGACTAATGTGAGAATATACAAAATGAAATGCAGATGTTGCTCTTACATGAGACAAGATAAGAAAATACCCTTTAATAACTAATAGCAGTCATATACTGGTTAAATAAATTTCAAGATTTTATAAGATTTTATTAGTGTACATTGTTATAATGAAGGTTTTTGTAGGAATTAAAACAAAAGCCCCAGGATGTGCCAATTTCTGTAAGCTCGTTTTCTGTAGAATATGTGTGCTAATTACCTGATAATTTTTTTCTCTCGCTGATAGCTTAGTTGACTGTAGTTTATAATTAAGTTCTTCCTGCACTGGAAATTAGCACTGCATGCACTGATTTCTTACTGGGTCGTGCTGGAGTTTTTTTTTGCTTGTATACACCAGACAATCTGAACCATCAGACCTGTGCAGAAAATGATAAGGGAGGGTGAAAGCTATTGCCTGAGTGTCTGATAAAATGAGTGGTTTTATATGATTTAAGCCCCTGTTACACCTAGCGAGATCGCTAGTGAGATCGCTGCTACATCACAGGTTTTGTGACGCAACAGCGTTTTGACACGTAGCTGTGACCAGGCCCCTGCAGTGACATCGCCGATCGTTTCTGAATGCCCTGGACCATTTTTTGATCGTTCATTTCCCTCTGGGCAGCATGCATCGTTGTCTTTGATGCCTTAACAACTACCTCGTTGATGACTCAGAACTCAGCCACGTAGGTCTGAGTCGTCAGACTAGTTGCTGTGTGACAGGGTCGCCATATCATTGCTGCATCGTTGAGTAGATCTGACTGTTTGACATCGCACCAGCAACCACGTAGCATTGTTCCAGCGATCCCTACCAGTTCGTATAGTTGTCGGGATCGCTGGAACATTGCCAAGTGTAACGGCACCCTTACACTAGGGACACACAAGTGTATGGCATTCGATGTGAAAGGATCAGATGTCATATGCTAATGACCCTTGTCTCAGGCTCTGCTGCCAGCGTAGGTCAAGTCTCATGTAACTGTGATCCAATCCTGTGATTGGCTCACAGCTGCAGGGGAGAGGGAGAGATTAATTTTCCCATCTCCTCCATGGATGGTCTCCGGATATGTCCATCTGCACTCAGGTCATCCAAGCGCAATCTGGTGTTTCACTTGCATCCATAGACTTGTACAGGTGCAAGTAATCCGAGACTCGCTGATAATTGCATGGGGCTGAATGTAGTCGAATTTCTTATCAGCTAGCACTTGTCTGCTTGTACTCGTCGTGAGTCCAAAACAGCAGCTAAGCCAACTGCCGACAAGATGGCCTGCAGTCAACTCGAAATGACCATTGTAAAATGGGGCCATATATTTTTCTTACACAGAGGCTCCTTATTCTACAGTATAGACACAAGTATTGTAATTCTTGTCCTGGACAGTGTATTTCCTAAGACAGACTGATGTTATTAACAGCATGTATTGGAATGAAAAAAAATGTAAGAAATAGTTCAACAATGAAATTAGAAGCGAGAAATATAAGTTGAGGGTGGTGAAGTTTAAGAGCCAAGAAATGGAATAAAATTACTTAAGATGAAAGTAATTATTTTATTCTTTTGAGAACTCACCTTGGTTTTCATTAGAATATAATTATATTCCTCTTTAGGAATGGAATAGCTAACACGATTCAAACAAGAAAAAAAACACACAATACCTAATACAAGCGCTAGAGCAACAAAGTACTTCTATAAAATGAAAACCTAAATTCATTTATGAGTGATCATAAAACTTGCAAGGGAGCTATATCGCAGTTGAAGCACTAGCGGGATATGTGAATTTAAAGAGAACCTGTCGGCAGGCTTTTGCTAAGTAGAGTACAGACATGGCCATATCGGCACTGTAATACTGATTAAAATTATATGTGTTGTTTTTGTGTAGTCAGTGTTTGAACTTTTACTTTAATCATGCATCCATGAATCAGGATGTGCCTATGGGCAGGGTCTTTTCTTGGAGCTCTGGCCCCTCTGTCTACCTCCTGTGTTTGAATGATCCGTCAGTGACCAGCCAACTAGTTTAAATATTGAACCAGGTCAGTCATTTTTTTGCTCTTTCAAAAAACATTAGGTCATCAATAAAATGATGCCATTGGTGGCACATGTGCAGGGCACAGTTGCATCTACAAGTCATCACCATTCTTGATCTGCACATGTGCCTCCTTCAGAGCTCAGATTGATGACTTGTACATGCGACCACACATATGCCGTTGACTGAGCCATTTTATTGGAGACCTAATTACGTGATCTCCAAAAACAATTAGGTCTCCAATAAAATGGCACCATCATTGGCTCATGTGCAGTCATCACTCCGAGTTCTCATCACTCTGAGTTTTCAAAACAGCACATGTGCAGATTGAGAATGGTGATGACTTCAAAGACAAACTGTCTCTATTCTATTGGAGACCAAATGTTTTTTCAGAAACCATAAAAATTATGTCTATGTACAATATTTAAAATATGAAGCAGGTCACCGATGGATCAATGTCCGTTATTCAAACACAGGAGGCAGACGGAGGTGCCAACGCACCAAGAAAAGATTCTGACCACAGGGCCCTCTCAATGCGCAGAATTATGATTACAGGAAAACTTCAAACATTGACTGCATAAAAATCACAAAACTAATTTCTTCATCTCAGGTATCATTTTAATCAGTATTACAGGACCAATATGGCCATGTCTGTACTATACTTAGCAAAATTCCGCTAACAGGTTCTCCTTAAACACTTATAAAATTGTAGGAGATCTCCTCCTCCCGGCCGCCGCTTGATCTCCGATGGTGTCGGCGCAAGAGATTTGAAGAACAGCTGATCTGACAGCTGTTTAAATCTCCCGTGCTGACACCGAATAGGTGATGTCGACGCAGGAGATTTAAACAGCTGTCAGATCAGCTGTTTCTTCAAATCTCCCGCGCTGACACGCCAGGAGATTAGCGACGACTGTGCCCGGGAGATCAGCGACAGGCACCGGGAGTGATTTCAATGAGATCCGCAGCGTTCTCCTGCGCTGTCATGCAGAGGACACTGCGGATCCATTGAAATCCATGCATTGTTTGTGCACTTGCGGGTGCTTACTGATAAAGCAAGCGCCCGTGAATGCACAAAAAATGCAACATGCTGCGTTCGGAGGGCGGAGGAGGGAGCATAATTTATGCTCATCCGAATGCAACCGCAACTGAACTCAGCTAAACACAGCTACTATGCGTTTCCATGTTAAACATAGGAATGCAGTGCGCATGCGTTTGGCTGCGTTCTGTTATGCTGTGTTCCAAATGCAAATGTGAACCCAGCCTAATATAGGGATGCATTTTAAATCCCTCCGCTTTAGGCACCAAGAGATTTTGCCTATCACTGAGTATTAAAATGAAAAAGCCAGGAACGTTATCTACTTTCTAAATAAATTAAAACAGCAGCAAATTCTATGAAAAAAAGAACATTACATACAACTCTTAAGCATGCCACTCCATTAAAGATAGTTCCCCGAGTCTTTTGTCTAAAAAAGTGTAATGTATAATATGACTGCGGCAGCCAATCAATAGTCAAATCAATCATGTTACTGCTATCATAGGTCAATGCTGAGCATGATTTGTGTGGTCCACAGCTCAAGTACTCTGTGTAAACAGAGATCAGGGAAGCATCTGCTGCATCGGTGGTAGACAGAAGAGGTGAGTAACGTTCCTTTTTCTGTTTTTCATCCTTTGCTGTTTATTTTATCTATTTGAAAACTTGAATTTCCATTTGGATTTTATTGTGACATAATAATCAAACATGTATATGAATATCCTATCGTAATAAACTAATTTCTACAATTTATTATAGTAATTATATGGGTGGTAGTAACAATAACAATAAAAGAATAACAGTAGGACCTATGAGTCAATTGATGTCAATTTTGTGGAAATTGAAAGAGTATGGTAGGATTCACTTTCCACAATCATGGTGCAGTCTAAAAATACTAATCTTAAAATGATAAGATAAAAAAGGAGGTTATAGTATTCATTAACTGAGGTAATGGGAGCAGTGACTAGAGATGAGTGCACCCGTTAGAGATCAGGTTTGGGTGCTTTACATATCCAAAGCACGAGAGCGGGAATCGCTGTGCAGTGTTTGATAGGCTTGCACTGGGGGGAAAAAAGCACAGTTATTGGCTGTAGTGTGCTTCTAAAATAAAATAATGACAAATCCCCTCCCTCCTACCAAAGGAAACAGTTTGCTTAAGGCAGGCTGTTTGTTGGCAGAAAGCCAAACTGCCCAATCAATGTTTTCAAATGAGCTTCAGGTCAAGTTTAGGTTCCAAACAGACCTTTATAAAGAGTCTGGTTGAACCAACAGAATCCAAACTTTCATGGGTCCACTCATCTCCAGCAGTGATAGTAACTTTTCAGTCTTTCTTATATCATGTGAATTACGCTATTTCAGTGCATTTTGAATAAGAGCTTGATTGCATCCTTTTTATTAATAGAGTTCATAATTGCACCATACTTAATTTATACAAAACTTAGCTGTATAGTAACCTAAAACTTTGAAAAAAAAATATTTTTCACAAATAACAATGTCAAACAGTTTTTAAGTTTTGAGTTTGCAGTAAGTTTACTTCCTATACATAGTTCAGACAGGGGACACATACCACAAAAATCTATCTATCTATCTATCTATCTATCTATCTATCTATCTATCTATAATGAAAAAACAGGCAGCACTCCAAAATTAAGTGAATAACAGTGGATATTACTGATCCATAGCAATGTTTCATCAGATTGCTCTACCTTTCTCTAGCAGGACAATCTGATGAAACATTGCCATGGATCAGTAAATATCCACTTTTTCTTCATTAGATTTTGGAGTGCTGATATTGTTGTGGGTTTGGACACTACCCTTTCAGGTTTGCACCTGTATATGTTATTTTGGTAGCACTGCCCAGTTTTCCTTATCTATCTATCTATCTGTCTGTGTGTCTGTCTGTCTGTCTATCTATCTATCTATCTATCTATCTATCTATCTATCTATCTATCTCTCTATCTGTCTGTCTGTCTGTCTGTCTGTCTATCTATCTATCTGTCTGTCTGTCTGTCTATCTATCTGTCTGTCTGTCTGTCTGTCTATCTATCTATCTGTCTGTCTATCTATCTATCCTTGAAAATACTCTACACTGCACATTCCTGTAGAGTCACTAGCCCCTACTTTGTAACCACTAGCAAAAGACTCAAGAGACTGTACCCAGCACCTGCAATGCAATCTAATTGCAGCACAGAAGACAAGATTTATTTATCTTTCTTTTATGAAAATGTTGTTCCAATTGGAAAATTTAAGATGAACAAATCCCGTTGCACCTGCCAAGTGCAGTAAAACAAAGATGCGAGAGAAAGAAATAATGAATGAGTTTGAGAAAAGCACCTCCAAACAGAATTGATCAATGCCTAATCATCCGCATAAATGCTGTGCTAGAAAGCACTCACTAGGTAGTCTGTGTTCTCCCTAGCAGGTGGAGTTTACTTATTTTTAATTGCATGTGTTATAGGTACTTGATATAAATTGGCTAAAAGGACATTTTCTCACGTATTTTAATTCTGATAGTGATGGAATTTTTCAAAGTGGATCTATTATTAGATTTCATGATACAAGGAGCATGCGTTCCCCTAAACCTGATAAGACTGGTGCACTAACTGATATGAAAATGAACATTTTATGAGTCCAGCTGAGGAGTGGTAGAGCTCATCAATCCAGTTCCAGGAGGGATACGAGGAGCTGTCAATAAAAGTGGGTGAGCAGAGATTGATCTTGAAATTTCATACAGGATTGTATTTATATTCTAATGTAGATTATCAAAGTAAACGCTCCAACCTTATCATGTCTAAGAGATCTATTTCATAATGTATGCAGCTTGTATAGTAAAATGTGGTGCCATGTCCATTTTAAATCTTTCAGTAAGATGATTTTTGTTAATTCTATAAAAGCAAGCCGTGAAGTGTAGATAAGTTTGATATACATTTGAAACTGCTCAAGTAGAAATTCCACAATGTATTATAATCAGAATGTATTATGTAGTTATAAGAGGCACTGAAAACCAAAAGCTAAACCATGTTCAGTAATTTTATTTCACAACAATGATAGCAAAAGTTTGTTAAACTTGCTTTCTTGCATATGGCAGGGTGATGAATGTGTTTGGGTACGTAAGATATGTACTTGAGTTGTTAGAATGGCTGAGGCAATCACCTGACCTGAATTCAATAGAAAATTTATGGAAGGAACTAAACCTCAGAGTTTGAATAAAGAGCCCATGGAATCTTTAGGATAACACGTTTTTGCACTGTGATAGCACACATGCCACAGTGCTGGCACACTTGCCCCTGTGCTGGCTCACTTGCCCCAATGCTGGCTCACTTGCTCCATTGCTGACACCTATGCCCAGTGCTGGCACACTTGCCCCTGTGCTAGCGCACTTGTCCCAGTGCTGGCACCCATGCCCCTGTGCTGGTACACTTGCCCCTGTGCCTGCACTCACCTTCCCCCATCCTTCCCTGTGCTGGATATACTCCCATCACTGTTTATGGCCCCCCCTGCTGAAGCGCACATAATAAAATAAAAAAAAGTTACCTTCCGGCGATCGTTCCATCCTCTCAGCTGAGCGGTGACTTCGGGTGCAGAGTATATTGATGGAGGCTAATGAGTGGGAGCACATGACCTCCCGCTGCCTCCTGCAGCCCACAGCCAGTTTCCTCCAGCCCCCGGACACGCTCCAGAGCCGCCCCCACCCTTCCCTGTAGTATATAATCCATATATTCAGATTGTAAAACGCATCCCCTACTTTTCCCTAAGATTTGGGGGAACAAAAGTGCGTTTTATAATACGAAATACACATTATCTCATCCACTGCATATAGGTATATTCACACACATCCATTCTTTTATATACTCACATGATTATTTCTTCCCTAGTATAGCATGCTAACAGAATTGCTCCTGAGAAACTCCTGAATGACTCAATAACCGAGAAGATTTGATAAACTCAGTAATGCTGGTCAATTAAAATTCCTCACCGGGTGGGTATATGACTGTTAGGCAGGAGCACATACAATGTAAGCATTATATAATTTACCGTACACAATTTTCTTTGCAATTATCGGCTTTTAGCCTCTGCAATAAATAATCTCCAAGTCAAACTGTTAACCAAGCAGCAGCCTAAATATGTTCATTGGAACATATATAGACACTGTCCACATAAATTACCGTATATACTCGTGTATAAGCCGAGTTTTTCAGCCCAAAAATTGGGCTGAAAAGTCCCCCCCTCGGCTTATACACGAGTCATATGGTATGCTGTGGGGGGGGGGCTGTGACCGGTGGCTGAGGAGGCAGGAGGGGGCCGCAGTGACCGCAGGCGGTCACGTGGGGCCGCCTCATTAGTGCAATGAATATGCACGGCATCCCCCCGCCCATCAGCGGCGGGGGGATGCTGTGCATATTGCAATACACAGCCCCCCTCCTTATTATGGGTCCCCCAGCAGAAATAAACAGCCCCCCCCTCCTTATCACATCCCCCCCAGGCTGCGGCAGCTGTGAAAATAACAAACACTTTATACATCACCTTCCGACGCAGCTCCTCCGGTCCCGGCTCCTCCGCTCGCTGGCGTCTTCTTCCTTCTGGTGCCGGTGTCATGTGACCGGGCGCAGGAGATGACGTCATTTCCTGCGCGCGGTCACAGAAGCCGACACAAGAAGAAGAAGACGCGGCGAGCGGAGGAGCCGGGACCGGAGGAGCTGCGTCGGAAGGTGATGTATAAAGTGTTTGTTATTTTCACAGCTGCCGCAGCCTGGGGGGGACGTGATAAGGAGGGGGGGCTGTTTATTTCTGCTGGGGGACCCATAATAAGGAGGGGGGCTGTTTACTACCACTGGGGCTGCATATACTACCACTGGGGCTGTTTACTACCACTGGGGCTGTTTACTACCACTGGGGCTGTATATACTACCACTGGGGCTGCATATACTACCACTGGGGCTGTTTACTACCACTGGGGCTGCATATACTACCACTGGGGCTGCATATACTACCACAGGGGCTGTTTACTACCACTGGGGCTGCATATACTACCACTGGGGCTGTTTACTACCACTGGGGCTGCATATACTACCACTGGGGCTGTTTACTACCACTGGGGCTGTTTACTACCACTGGGGCTGCATATACTACCACTGGGGCTGTTTACTACCACTGGGGCTGCATATACTACCACTGGGGCTGTATATACTACCACTGGGGCTGCATATACTACCACTGGGGCTGTTTACTACCACTAGGGCTGCATATACTACCACTGGGGCTGTATATACTACCACTGGGGCTGCATATACTACCACTGGGGCTGTTTACTACCACTGGGGCTGCATATACTACCACTGGGGCTGCATATACTACCACTGGGGCTGTTTACTACCACTGGGGCTGTATATACTACCACTGGGGCTGCATATACTACCACAGGGGCTGTTTACTACCACTGGGGCTGCATATACTACCACTGGGGCTGTTTACTACCACTGGGGCTGCATATACTACCACTGGGGCTGTTTACTACCACTGGGGCTGCATATACTACCACTGGGGCTGTTTACTACCACTGGGGCTGCATATACTACCACTGGGGCTGTATATACTACCACTGGGGCTGCATATACTACCACTGGGGCTGTTTACTACCACTAGGGCTGCATATACTACCACTGGGGCTGTATATACTACCACTGGGGCTGCATATACTACCACTGGGGCTGTTTACTACCACTGGGGCTGCATATACTACCACTGGGGCTGTATATACTACCACTGGGGCTGCATATACTACCACTGGGGCTGCATATACTACCACTGGGGCTGTATATACTACCACTGGGGCTGCATATACTACCACTGGGGCTGTTTACTACCACTGGGGCTGCATATACTACCACTGGGGCTGTTTACTACCACTGGGGCTGCATATACTACCACTGGGGCTGTTTACTACCACTGGGGCTGCATATACTACCACTGGGGCTGTTTACTACCACTGGGGCTGCATATACTACCACTGGGGCTGCATATTCTACCACTGGGGCTGTATATACTACTGGGGCTGCATGTATATTACCACTGGGGCTGCTGCTGTATACTACCACTGGGGCTGCTGTATATACCTCTGGGGCTGCTATATACCACACTGCTGGGGGCTGTATACCTGTGCTGGGGTCCACCCTCGGCTTATACACGAGTCAATAGATTTTCCCAGGTTTTGGGGGCAAAAGTAGGGGGGTCGGCTTATACACGGGTCGGCTTATACACGAGTATATACGGTAATTACCGACATGATGCCTGTTGTAAAGTCAGATGATCGAAGCTGAAGACGGAAAAGCTTTGGTGTCTTGTCAGGAGGTGTAAAGAGGTGTAAAGAGCAACTGGTCATAAAATAGATAATAACATAGGAATGTATTTATTATTAGTAATATCATTTACAGTATTTACAGTCATATGTCTTTTACAATTTAGCATGGGGAAGAGATACATTTTTAATTTGGTTTATAATATTACTCCTGAAATGGCACATGATTCCTAACTTTACATTGCCATCTTTCCAAAATTTGCACCACTCTGTAATAGATAAGTAATACAGCTCTACAGTTATTAACCATTGTATACTTATTTCACTTTATCATATTATATACACTATAGTCTGGCCACAAAATAATAATCCAGGTAAGCGCCAAGGTCTAAGGGAATCATCATTACCATAAGGCATAGTATACAGACACTGTTATGTTTCAGCCTCCAGTATTTCTAGGAAAGATCTAATGCGTTTAGTTACAGGTGAAACATCCAAAGATTAGCTTTGCTTTGTCATACTGTGATGCATGTGAGGTGCTGTGTCTGAAGATAAATGATAAAGCTGCTTGTGGCCAGTTTTGGATCAAACATACTACTGAAGTGAAATGTGGCCGCTTTACCAATTACCCTGAAGATGGCAATCCTATGAGATAATAGGTAGTTAGGAAAGATACAGCAGTTGACTTTTCTACTTCTATTTTTATCTTAGTTTGGCACTAACTAGTCATGACTAGACAAATCCACAGAGGATCAAGTTTGAATTAAATTTCCTGAAATACTCAGTTTCATGTGAATTCGAACATTTTGAGATTTGTTTCACGATTCTAAAAATATTGGCTGGCAAGATTTCCCAAACAGCTGAAGCATCAGACAGCAGGCAAAAGTCATTTTGTGTCACTACAAAGGCTTCCTATAATTCTCTGCAGCTATGACATTTTATGGATTATCGTACTTTATACAGTGATGGTCAGTACCTGGAAGATCACAGGTCAACACTTCCCAGCAGGGCTTGTACGGCAAAGTTACATTCCATCACCAGAATCATTGGTTAAATCTTGATCTTATGTAAAGTGTAAGTCCTTATGGTCAGCAAGGTCATCTCCCTCTCTCTCCCGTAGAGATAAGCTCTTATGATCATTGGAGTCCTCCTTCTCCTGCAGCATGTAAGCTCTTATGGTAAGTGGGGTTCTCTTCATCGTCTGTAAAGTGTAAACTATTATGGTTAGCAGGGTCCTCTGTCTCTTTTTCTTTTGCCTGTGCAGTGTACATTCTTATACCACATTTCAGCTCTTTTGGTCAGCAAGTTCCTCTCTCCCCTCTCCCACACATGTATTTTCCACACAATTAAAAGCTTTCTAGTATTTATGTTTGTGTAAAAAGTATTCACCACAAGTCGCCTTTTTGGGGTAAATTCTGCGTAGCTGGTGACTTTGAATGTTCAAATGATCCACTCATCTCTATTACTAATATCAGTTTATTATTTAATTCTCCATAAATAATCTTATTTTTTCATTATATCATTAGAATTTGTCCTGACATTTCGAATCCAAACAAGGTCTTTGGAAAACAATATTGGCCAACAAACTTCTTCTTTATTGTTCCCTCAATAATGCTTTAAAGCAAATCTGTCAGGTCCCCTATGCCCTCTAAACTAACAATAGGCACATGTATGGGTCAAAATTCCCTGCCAAACCCACACTGTCTCATGATACTCTCCAAATCCAGTGTTTAAAAAAAGATTTAAAAACCTCCTTTTCCCTATGCTAATGAGGCCAACAACTAGTTGCAAGGGCGTTAGTTCACCTGCCTAGTCTGCCTTGTTTCTATGTTATCACGCCCTTGTGGGCGTGATAATATAACTACCAGCAGTTGACATCACCTTGAGCTCCCCGGTTATCTTGATGTGCCTCTGTATTCAGGTGTACACATCCCCCACTTCAGAGGCACTCTGCACATTCTCAAAAGGCCCCCCTACACTTCCGACTATGCACATTGCGGCTCTGTATTAGGCGTAGGTCCTGGCTGCAGAGCCACACTGTGCATAGTCGAAATATTAGGGGCCTTCTGAGCATACAAAATGCTCCTCTATAGCAGGGGATGTGTACACACCCAAATACAGAGGCACAGTGAGATGCCTGTGAAGTTCAAGGGGATGTCTGCTGCTGGTAATTATATTATCATGCCCACAAGGGTGTGATAACATGAAAACAGGGCAGACTAGGCAGGTGAACCAATGCCCTTGCGCCTAGTCTTTGGACTCATTAGCATAAGGAAAAGGAGTTTTATAAATCATTTTTTAATCGCTGAAATGCAAAATATACAGTAATGGGACGGGGATGTTTAGGTAGGGAATTTTGGCACCCACACATGCACCTGCTGATAGTTTAGAAGGCTTAGGGGACATAATACGTTCACTTTAAAGTCATGTGAAAATTTTCATAAATGGGTAAATTGATGTTTGTCAGGTCTCACAAATGAAACAGCCATGGCTTAGTCATGCAAAGCTTATAGTTTTCATTTGGTCAACTAATTAAAAGAAGACTGTATCAATACATATCACATGTCAGTGTGTTGATTTACACATTCTATATACTAAACACTCATTAATGAAGAAGCATATATCATACCTTACAACTAGAGTTTATGCATTGCATTCATACAGTGAACAGATGTTTAGAATAATCACATCCCTTTATCTGCAACATACAGTGTTAACCGACATCTCACCATCGTGGAACAGTCGCTAGGCAACAGTTGGTAAACTAACATTTGCCCAATTTCTGATGTGAACAAAAGGACATGTAACATGTGACTCATAAACCTAAGGCTTCCTGTTCTTTAAGACCCTTGTATTTCACTTACGGAGGTCACTAATCTCTATCTGCACGGCTCCCCTCTCGTGTTAGACCAATGCAATCTTGTCATACGGTTATACAGTTCTACTTTGACTGCAACCTCTCCAAAGTAAATGAGATAAAAAGAAACAGGGAATTGGCAGGTGAGGCGCAGAATAAAAAGCTATGTGCGTGCTCTAACTAGTGTGGCAGCAAATGATTTATGGTTTTTGCCCAGCATTGTTTCTCTTGTTCTATTCATACATAGCAATTTCATGCTACTAGAGCTCACCACAATGATTTGATAAATAATCGAAATTACACCCTTATAGTGGCCACCCAGGGAAAAAAAGCTTCTAAAAGAGAGAGTCTGTCTACGCTGCAGGTACAAAGAGGAAAATGTGAATTCTATACAGATAACTCAAACTGAATGTATTGTCTACAGTCATCTCATACTGCTTATGTAGACAGTGTCCTTAAGACAGCATTTTAATTTGTGCATCTATATATATATGTCACCAGTATAGAAAAAATGCGACACTCACCGGAGTTGATCTTATTGTCCTTTATTCACTCATCCATTTAAAACTGATGCGATCAAAGCAAGGGGAGGGGGAGAGGAGACGGCGGATGACGGCCTGCCGTTTCGCGGACAATGCTGCTTCGACGGGTCAGGAGATGCATATGAACACATTGAACACAATGCATGCAGTTTTTAGGCCAAAAGTGCACCAAAAAAGCATGAAATTGGTGGCAAAAAATGCAAACTGCATGCATTGTGTTCAATGTGTTCATATGCATCTCCTGGCACTAAAAAGTACCAAAAACATAACGTTTTTGCATGGATTTCATCCTTTTTTTGTGCAATTTTGGCCTAAATTGCATGCATTATGTTCAATGTGTTAAACTGCATCTCCAGGCCCAAAAAAGCACCAAAACTATTATGCGGTTTTTGTCACAAATTTCATGCTTTCTGGTGCAATTTTGGCCTAAAACTGCACGCATTGTGTTCAATGTGTTCATATGCATCTTCTTGCCCAAAAAAGCACCAAAACCACAACACAGTTCAGCCATTTTATAAATTTATTCATTGAAATAACTAAAAAAAAAATGATGTGGGGCTTTGTCGTATTTTGTATGCCAGCAAGGTACAGCAAGCAGCTACAGGCTGCACTCCACCCCCAGCTCCCTATTTTTATCTGGCTGGAAACCAAAAATATAAGGGACCATTTTTTTTAAGTATTTCATAAATTTCATTAAATAATTTAAAAACTACATAGGGCTTTGCCATATTGTCAGTTTTAAACCAGATACAACTAGGCAACTGGGGGCTGGAATCTTCAGCGCAGCAAGTGGTCTGGGCCCCCCACTTCGAATTGCAGCCCACAGCAGTGGCACACTAGGTAATAATGGGTTAATACTAGCTTTTTATTATTATTATTATTATTATTATTATTATTATTATCATCATCAGCTGCCACTAAGCCCGAAATTCATGATGTCATGCCAATATTAGACCCAGCCACCATGAATTTTTAGTAAGCTTTAAAAAAAACAACACAGGGAGAAACATTTTTAATTAGAAATAAAACACAAGACATTTAGGTACTCCATATTTATTACCAATAAAAACCCCTCCCTCTGACATAATCTATGGGGTATCTTCTTATCTCCAGTTCTGCTACATATCTACCAGCAAACACATCTGCTTGCAGAGAGAGCAGGCACAGATTCACAGCCAAGTGCCATGTGAAAGGTTATCTGAGTTCATGTATACCGTAAGTGTGAAAGCAGCACAAGAAAGCAGTCTGTAGGAGCACTAAAGGAGGACCAGGAATCTTAATAGGATATATAACTTAACTCTATTCTTCCTCCGTATTCCACAACGCGTTTCCATGGTAATCCGTCTTCCTCAGGTGGATAGAGGATGAATTATTATCCTCTTACACTCAATTACACTTATCCTATTACACTCATTGCACCTCTGATTTATTTTTTATTACATGTATAAGTGTGAGCTCAGATAACCTTTCACAAGGTCATTGTAACTTACCCCTCTCTGCGAGCAGACGTGTTTGTCTTTTCACAGAAATGAAGTAGCGTTGAAGATGTTTGTATTTGGATTACGTCAGAGGGAGGTTTTTTTGGTATTAAAAATGGAATCCCTAAATGTGTTGTTTTATTTTTAATACAAATTTTTTTCTCTCTATTGTCTTTTTTTTCATATTTACTAGAAATTCATTGTGGATGGGTCCAATATTGGCCTGACACCATGAATTTCGAGCTTAGTACCAGCTGAAAAAACAAAGCTGTTATTAACCCCTTATTACCCAGTGTGCCACCCCCACCAGGGCTACTGGAAGAGCTGGGTAAACCGCCTGTAAATAGTGTTATGATGAATGTGCCATTTTTAGGGTTGGCTGCGAGCTGCGGTTTTTAGCATGGTTTTTACCTTCAGCTGCCTGGTTTTACCTTGGCTGGCGATCAAAATACAGCAGGAGCCCATGCATTTTTTAAAATTATTTATTGAAATAATAAAAAAATAATGGGTTTTGCTTTGTCTTGATTGCCAGCCAAGGTAAAGCAAGGCATCTGTGGGTGGCAACCTGTAGCTGTCTGCTTTATCTGCTCTGAGAATCAAAAATACTGTGGAGCACTACATCATTTTTTATTATTTATTTATTTTTACACTACAATATGTATGAGGTAAGGTAGCAAAAACCTGATGAGAGAATCCCTTTAAAAGTATTTTTTTCACTTTGTCCACTTTCCTTTTGACAAAAATCTGGGAAGTTTAATTTCTGTCTGATCAGGTCACCCTCTCATTCATCAAACAGGCCCATGCCGTGATGGTGAACATATGCTCCAGGAGCCACCCAAAAATCATTGTTGCCTATCGTAAATTGTGTTGTGTTTTTGGGTGCATATTTCTACCAGAATATGCACATTTTGTGCAGAAAATTTCAGCATCAAATACGCAGCATGAGCAAGTTACTGCCATAAAAATGCTTCAATAATAAAAGTTTGAAGTCTTTGATCTAAAAGCACCACATAAATATGATCACTATATTTTGGTGACTTAAGATTCCCACCTGCCAATCATTTGCAAAGTCTCTCCAGTGTCCTGGATTATCTTTTATGAATGTGTCTTTATGATGCAAGGTCAATAACATATCATAGTATTCTATGTGAATAATCTTGCCAAGATAAAAAGCTACTGCCAGGTTCTTTCTGGAAAGATTTTAAAGGTGACCTTAACTTAAAACTACCTTTACTTGGCAAGATAATCGTTAATGAGCGTTGTTAAAAACACTCGTTTCATGATTATTTTGCCATGGAAACAGGTTGCTGATCATCTAGTGAAAGAACAAAACACTGGTTCATTCGGTAAAAAGATATTTTGCGCAATGCAAAAAATCCTCGAGCATCATCCTTTGCAACAGGACTCACTTTGCTAAAAATTATGGAAGCCTGTGCACACTGAGCATTGTTTACTTTGGTCTGTTTGTGTAGACATGCATTTAAACGCTGCTGATTAGTAAACGTTTAACATTGTATCGTGCCACCAGTTGGTCCTTGGAAGGGACCCTTTGGCCTAGTTCACATTTAATGTAGGTTTGCATTTTGCTTAATTTGCGTTTCTATGCATTTTTACCGCTACAGTTAAAAAATATGAAGCAACTGATTGTGAATCAATTTCTCCTGCTGTTGTGCAAACAAAACAGACAACAGGTAGAAATGATCAGCCATTAAAAGATTTCCCCCTATAAAGGAGCGGTGCTCCATGTGGTGACCACAGACCATTTCTCTGTTCTCATCCTTTTTGGCTGTTGGTTTTGTCACTTTTACATGTTGTCATTGCTCTAACCACTAGAGGTAGCATGAGGTGGGATCTACAACCAACAGAAGATGCTCAGATAGTGCAGCTCATCCACATTGGCACATCAATGCAAGCTGTGACGAGAAGGGTAGCGGTGTATGTCAGTACAGTGTACAGAGCATGGAGCAGATACCAGGAGACAGGCCAGTACACCAGGAGACGTGAATGGGGCCGCAGGAGGGCAACAACCCAGCAGCAGGATCACTACCCCTTCTTTTGTGCAAAGACGAACAGGAGGAGCAGTGCCAGAAGGAGGCCAGGGCCCACTGAACCTGCATATGGTCTCACAATATGTCTGAGGATCTCATACCAGTACCTATTGGCAGTCAGGGTACCTCAGAGAAATGGTCTGTGGTCACCACCTGCAGAACCGCTTCTTTTATAGGGGGGTGTCTTGCTAATTTCTAAGGCCCCTTTTGCATGTATGCGTTGGTGAATTACCTGCGTTTGCCTGTCCTGTGCTAGCGCAAAAGCAAGAGCAAGTGCAGTTTTAGGCAAATGAAGGCAAGCACATCAGTGCATAGATGCAGTGCTCCTGCACTCGGTGCCCCCATTACCTTCTATGGCCGAGCACAGCCGAGCGTAGGAGCCGACATCCCCGAATCGCAAGTGCGAAGTGCCTGACGTCATCGCGCAAGCGCTTAGTCAGACGCACTCGGAAACGTGGAAAGCGTAGTTGCCGGGTGCGCCTGATTAAGCGCATGTACGGTGACTTCAGCACAGTCACACTCGCACTTCGGGGATGTCGGCGCGAGAGCAGGATCACTGCATCTATGTGCTGACGTGCTTGCCTGCATTTGCCTAAAACTGCACCTGCGCTTGCTTTTGCGCTGGCGCAGGGCACGCAAATGCAGGTAATTCACCAACGCATACATGCGAAAGGGGCCTAACTGTTATCTGTTCCATTTGCAGAACAGCAGGAGCAATTGATTCACAATCATTGTTGCTTTATATCTCGACATATATATATATACTAGATGGCGGCCCGATTCTAAAGAATCGGGTAGTCTAGAATCCATATATAGTTTATTTACTAATAGTTACGGGAGTGCGGTGAAATGAATTGTGTGTATACAGGCGGCTCAGTGGGTAGCAGAGTATACGGTGGCTCAGTGGTTAGCAGTGAGTGCGGTGGCTCAGTGGGTAGCAGAGTATACGGTGGCTCAGTGGTTAGCAGTGAGTGCGGTGGCTCAGTGGTTAGCAGTGAGTGTGGTGGCTCAGCGGTTAGCAGTGAGTGCGGTGGCTCAGTGGTTAGCAGTGAGTGCGGTGGCTCAGTGGTTAGCAGTGAGTGCGGTGAGATTGGTCAGCGCAGCGACGTGGGCAGAGTGGTCAGCGCAGAGGACAGGGGCAGAGGACACAGAGGGGGCAGAGGACGCAGAGGACAGGGGGCAGAGGACGCAGAGGACAGGGGGCAGAGGACGCAGAGGACAGGGGCAGAGGACGCAGAGGACACAGAGGGGGCAGAGGACGCAGAGGACAGGGGGCAGAGGACAGGGGGCAGAGGACACAGAGGGGCAGAGGACGCAGAGGACAGGGGGCAGAGGACAGGGGGCAGAGGACACAGAGGGGGCAGAGGACGCAGAGGGGGCAGAGGACGCAGAGGGGGCAGAGGACGCAGAGGGGGCAGAGGACAGGGGGCAGAGGACGCAGAGGACGCAGAGAACAGGGGCAGAGGACGCAGAGGACAGGGGGCAGAGGACGCAGAGGACAGGGGGAAGAGGACACAGAGGGGGCAGAGGACGCAGAGGACAGGGGGCAGAGGACACAGAGGGGGCAGAGGACACAGAGGGGGCAGAGGACACAGAGGGGGCAGAGGACACAGAGGGGGCAGAGGACACAGAGGGGGCAGAGGACACAGAGGGGGCAGAGGACACAGAGGGGGCAGAGGACACAGAGGGGGCAGAGGACACAGAGGGGGCAGAGGACGCAGAGGACAGGGGGCAAGGACGCAGAGAACAGGGGGCAGAGGACGCAGAGGACAGGGGCAGAGGACAGGGGGAAGAGGACGCAGAGGACAGGGGAAGAGGACACAGAGGGGGCAGAGGACAGGGGCAGAGGACAGGGGGCAGAGGACACAGAGGGGGCAGAGGACGCAGAGGGGGCAGAGGACGCAGAGGGGCAGAGAGGACAGGGGGCAGAGGACAGGGGGCAGAGGACAGGGGGCAGAGGACACAGAGGGGGCAGAGGACGCAGAGGACAGGGGCAGAGGACACAGAGGGGTAGAGGACGCAGAGGACAGGGGGCAGAGGACAGGGGGCAGAGGACACAGAGGGGGCAGAGGACGCAGAGGACAGGGGGCAGAGGACACAGAGGGGGCAGAGGACGCAGAGGACAGGGGCAGAGGACAGGGGGCAGAGGACAGGGGGCAGAGGACAGGGGGCAGAGGACAGGGGCAGAGGACACAGAGGGGGCAGAGGACGCAGATGACAGGGGGCAGAGGACAGGGGGCAGAGGACAGGGGGCAGAGGACAGGGGCAGAGGAAGCAGAGGACAGGGGCAGAGGACAGGGGGCAGAGGACACAGAGGGGGCAGAGGACGCAGAGGACAGGGGGCAGAGGACAGGGGGCAGAGGACACAGAGGGGGCAGAGGACGCAGAGGACAGGGGGCAGAGGACGCAGAGGACAGGGGGCAGAGGACGCAGAGGACAGGGGGCAGAGGACGCAGAGGACAGGGGGCAGAGGACGCAGAGGACAGGGGGCAGAGGACAGGGGGAAGAGGACGCAGAGGACAGGGGAAGAGGACGCAGAGGACGCAGAGGACAGGGGCAGAGGACAGAGAGGGGGCAGAGGACGCAGAGGACAGGGGGCAGAGGAAGCAGAGGACAGGGGGCAGAGGAAGCAGAGGACAGGGGCAGAGGACAGGGGCAGAGGACGCAGAGGACAGGGGCAGAGGACGCAGAGGACAGGGGCAGAGGACAGGGGGCAGAGGACACAGAGGGGGCAGAGGACGCAGATGACAGGGGGCAGAGGACAGGGGGCAGAGGACAGGGGCAGAGGACACAGAGGGGGCAGAGGACACAGAGGGGGCAGAGGACACAGAGGGGGCAGAGGACGCAGAGGACAGGGGGCAGAGGACAGGGGGCAGAAGACACAGAGGGGGCAGAGGACGCAGAGGACAGGGGGCAGAGGACGCAGAGGGGGCAGAGGACGCAGAGGACAGGGGGCAGAGGAAGCAGAGGACAGGGGGCAGAGGACAGGGGGCAGAGGACACAGAGGGGGCAGAGGACGCAGAGGACAGGGGGCAGAGGACAGGGGGCAGAGGACAGGGGGCAGAGGACAGGGGGCAGAGGACAGGGGGCAGAGGACACAGAGGGGGCAGAGGACGCAGAGGACAGGGGGCAGAGGACACAGAGGGGGTAGAGGACGCAGAGGACAGGGGGCAGAGGACAGGGGGCAGAGGACACAGAGGGGGCAGAGGACGCAGAGGACAGGGGGCAGAGGACGCAGAGGACAGGGGGCAGAGGACGCAGAGGACAGGGGGAAGAGGACGCAGAGGACAGAGGGCAGAGGACGCAGAGGACAGGGGGCAGAGGACGCAGAGGACAGGGGGCAGAGGACGCAGAGGACAGGGGCAGAGGACGCAGAGGACAGGGGGCAGAGGACACAGAGGACAGGGGGCAGAGGACACAGAGGACAGGGGGCAGAGGACAGGGGGCAGAGGACACAGAGGACAGGGGGCAGAGGACACAGAGGACAGGGGGCAGAGGACACAGAGGACAGGGGGCAGAGTACACAGAGGGGGCAGAGGAGGCAGAGGACACAGAGGAGAGGGGGCAGAGGACACAGAGGACAGGGGGCAGAGGACAGAGGGGGCAGAGGAGGCAGAGGACACAGAGGACAGGGGGCAGAGGACACAGAGGACACGGGGCAGAGGACACGGGGCAGAGGACAGGGGGCAGAGGACACGGGCAGAGGACACAGAGGACAGGGGGCAGAGGACACAGAGGACAGGGGGCAGAGGACACAGAGGACAGGGGGCAGAGGACACAGAGGACAGGGCGCAGAGGACACAGAGGACAGGGGGCAGAGGACACAGAGGACAGGGGGCAGAGGACAGGGGGCAGAGGACACAGAGGACAGGGGGCAGAGGACACGGGGCAGAGGACAGGAGGCAGAGGACGCAGAGGACAGAGGGCAGAGGGGGCACACAGGTTGGAGGGCAGAGCAGCGTGTATGGCTGCAGATGCAGACTTACCGGTGGCCGGGCGTCGGGTGTAGGAGGAGAGGAGGGGGCGGGCAGAGCTGCAGGAGAGGAAGTCCCGCCCTCCCTCCTCTCCAGGCACACATCAGGGAGCACGGGTACCCCCAGGGTGTGTGTGGCCCTCCGAGGTGGCGGGCAATGGGCCCCCCTGCCCCCCCCCGGTATGTAGCTACTCTCTGGAGGGCAGAGGGTGGAGAGGAGTGGCAGGAGGGCACACGGAACTTCCGAGATCGGAACGTTCCGTGTGTCGGTGACTGTAGCCGGGGGGCAGCCTGGCTACAGTGCACTGGATGAGCCTGGGCGACGACCATCACGGAAGTGGGCGTGGCCTCCTCCGGAAGTTGCCTTCGGGTTTTATATAATAGATATATATATATATACACACACATGCACACGCTGTATGAAACCATATATGAATGCGTTCTGTTTACTGGACAGGGGAAAAAATTGTTCTGCTGCCAATAGTGACGTTAGAAAAACCATCAGGGGCAGAATTGCGAAAAATAGCAAAGGTAAAAGATAAACAAGACCGACAATTTTCATCTTCATTGTAATCATAGTTGAATACAGTACAGGAAGATATAAAAGGTATGTGTATAGAAATAAGGAAAGTTAATGTAGCTTTAGTTAGTAAAATAGCGTTTCAGTTCAAGAGTTACGCTTCAAATTCAAAAAGGTGGTGGTGATGGGGAGGGGGGCGCCAAAATAATTCTCTACCCCGGGTGCTCTACGGATCCATGAAAAGAACGCAAATGGATGCTGCTTGCAGCATTCAGTTTGCCTGTTGTGTGGGAACAATTGCCAATGTGAAAGCAGCCTAACTGGACTCACATTTTGGTGCTTCTCCAGCCAACAACTGAGAATTCTAGATCATTGAAGGTGGACAGTGACATTAGTTGATAAAAAGCCTCTAGACTCTGCCAGACCAATTATTCTAGAATTTTACAATGGAAAGTTCAAGATTTGTCAAATTGAAGTGTTTATTTCCCATGGGTAAGATGGTTGGTATTCATATTTCACATACATTTTCTACCCCAGTGAAATAAACATAACCCGCTGGGTCTGTCTCCAAATAAAGTCAGGGTTATCCATGTGCGAATGAATAGTCCATTTAGAGCATCATCTCATACTGAAATCTCGCAGTAGTAAAAAAATTTTCATACATCCTATTAATAAGGATTATTAAAGCCATCTGGGACTGATGCTTTATTGCTTAAAAGTCGTTTGATCACTTTCCTTACCTCCTTGTCAGTAATGAGCTGGTCTAATTTCATCCTTACCGCTTTCTTAATGCCAGTTAGATCACAGATGCTTGTCTACTTGTTAATTTCACATTGCAGGGAAGAAAGTTTCTTTGAATTGCAAGTAGAGCTATAATGAGCTGTGTAATAGTGGACAAAATCCTGCACATCTCAGGGGGATTTCGTGTGAGAGAGCAAAAAGCTACTTGTGTTTCATTTCATTTCTCTCCCATAGGCCAATAGAACAACTAACATAAATAAAGTCACTGATAAATTGTAATAGGCTTCTTATGGACGACTGAAAATAGAGTTGCAGAGAGTTTATTTATTTACATCAAGCAATTATCTGGGAAGAAAATGGAAATGCTGAGACCAGGGACGTAACTACAATAGGAGTAAGGCTGGAATCACACTGTCCATGTGATATGCGAGGCAGTCGGACAAGTCTTGGAGCAGTCACCTGGAACGGCCTCTCTCCTGTCAGGACGGGAATGTCAGCTGCTTGTATTTCTATGCAGCTCCACACTCCCATCCAGAGAGGGGAGGCCGTTCAGGGTTACTGATCCGAGTGTCGTCCGAGAGGCTCTCATGTAAGTAGGATAGTGTGTTTCCACCCTAAGGGTTGCAATCGCACCCGGGCCCTGGAGCCTAGGGGGCCACAAAATTCCCTTTGGCCTATAAAAAAAAATTATGTGAAGTAATGGATCCGGCACCGGACACTTCTCCAATATTCAAAATTTATTCAGTAATTCATAAGATCATAAAATCAGCGACCTAGGGAGCACAGTCCCGCTGGACGCGTTTCATACACAGTACTTCATCAGCAGCTTAAAACCAAATGAACAACAATTCACATATATACCATGTGAAGCCCCCCCCCCCCCAATTACTGATTGATAATTAGTATTCAGCTGGTAGGCTGGAGAAGCCTATATCAACTACTTACAGGAAAAGCCAGACCAAATCTATGACTTCTAACATCATGTAAATACATGAATCGTGACAAAAACACTGTGTGCCACCATACCTACAATAAAATTACATGTTTTTATATATATGTACATGCTTCGTATGTCACACTCAACGAGAAACTGGGTTCAATGAAAATAAGAGCAATCCGTACGGTAGTTTAGTCCCATAGGGACCCCTATTCCTAGGTTCACAATCCAAAGAAATGTATATGTTTTTATATGTACATGGTTCGCATGTCACACTCAACGAGAAACTGAGTTCAATAGAAATAAGAGCAGTTCGTACGGTGGTTTAGTGCCATAGGGACCCTTATTTCTCGGTTCACTATCCAAAGAAATGTATATGTTTTTATATGTACATGGTTCGCATGTCACACTCAACGAGAAACTGAGTTCAATAGAAATAAGAGCAATCCGTACGGTAGTTTAGTCCCATAGGGACCCTTATTTCTCGGTTCACTATCCAAAGAAATGTATATGTTTTTATATGTACATGGTTCGCATGTCACACTCAACGAGAACCTGAGTTCAATAGAAATAAGAGCAATCCGTACGGTAGTTTAGTCCCATAGGGACCCCTATTCCTAGGTTCACAATCCAAAGAAATGTATATGTTTTTATATGTACATGGTTCGCATGTCACACTCAACGAGAAACTGAGTTCAATAGAAATAAGAGCAGTTCGTACGGTGGTTTAGTGCCATAGGGACCCTTATTTCTCGGTTCACTATCCAAAGAAATGTATATGTTTTTATATGTACATGGTTCGCATGTCACACTCAACGAGAACCTGAGTTCAATAGAAATAAGAGCAATCCGTACGGTAGTTTAGTCCCATAGGGACCCTTATTTCTAGGTTCACTATCCAAAGAAATGTATATGTTTTTATATGTACATGGTTCGCATGTCACACTCAACGAGAACCTAAGTTCAATAGAAATAAGAGCAATCCGTACGGTAGTTTAGTCCCATAGGGACCCTTATTTCTAGGTTCACTATCCAAAGAAATGTATATGTTTTTATATGTACATGGTTCGCATGTCACACTCAACGAGAACCTGAGTTCAATAGAAATAAGAGCAATCCGTACGGTAGTTTAGTCCCATAGGGACCCTTATTTCTAGGTTCACTATCCAAAGAAATGTAAATGTTTTTATATGTACATGGTTCGCATGTCACACTCAACGAGAAACTAAGTTCAATAGAAATAAGAGCAGTCCGTACGGTAGTTTAGTCCCATAGGGACCCTTGTCTCTAGGTTCACAATCCAAAAAAATTCTCTGTTTAATACCGCACGACCCCAATCTCCGCCTCTCTTATTGCGGTTAACTCTTTCTATTCCTTGCACCCTAAGGGTAGAAAGGTTACCATTGTGGACATCTCTAAAATGTTTAGAGAGACCTGATAAATTTCTACCCACGGATCTGGGGTTAGGAATAACCTATTAATTCCAGGGCTCCAGCGATGGATAACTTCCAGCACGTATTGGAGAGAGAGAACCTAGAAATAAGGGTCCCTATGGGACTAAACTACCGTACGGATTGCTCTTATTTCTATTGAACTCAGTTTCTCGTTGAGTGTGACATGCGAACCATGTACATATATATAAAAACATATACATTTCTTTGGATTGTGAACCTAGAAATAAGGGTCCCTATGGGACTAAACTACCGTACGGATTGCTCTTATTTCTATTGAACTCAGGTTCTCGTTGAGTGTGACATGCGAACCATGTACATATAAAAACATATACATTTCTTTGGATTGTGAACCTAGGAATAGGGGTCCCTATGGGACTAAACTACCGTACGGATTGCTCTTATTTTCATTGAACCCAGTTTCTCGTTGAGTGTGACATACGAAGCATGTACATATATATAAAAACATGTAATTTTATTGTAGGTATGGTGGCACACAGTGTTTTTGTCACGATTCATGTATTTACATGATGTTAGAAGTCATAGATTTGGTCTGGCTTTTCCTGTAAGTAGTTGATATAGGCTTCTCCAGCCTACCCGCAGCTGAATACTAATTATCAATCAGTAATTGGGGGGGGGGCTTCACATGGTATATATGTGAATTGTTGTTCATTTGGTTTTAAGCTGCTGATGAAGTACTGTGTACGAAACGCGTCCAGCGGGACTGCGCTCCCTAGGTCGCTGATTTTATGATCTTATGAATTACTGAATAAATTTTGAATATTGGAGAAGTGTCCGGTGCCGGATCCATTACTTCACATAATCTTCTTGGACGTACGGGACGTCTCCTTCTGGCACCATCCGGTCCGTTGGAATTTGGTGAGCACGAACAAACCCCCTACCCTTTCCTCCCTCAACTATAAAAAAAAAGACTAACGCTATGAAAGATTTGCAACAATTGGGGGGCCTGTTGGAACTTTCGCATCGGGGCCCATGAGCTTCAAGTTACACCACTGGCTGAGACTTCAACATAAGAGAAGTAATCGCTGACGTATATCTGCTATTAACCTCCCTGCAGTAAATATATGAGAGTGGAATTTATTTTAGTTATATTAGTATTATAGCTCTTTTTATAGGGTTATTCATTTGGCTACATATCCTTTATTTAAGCTTATTGTGGTATTGCAATATTTTAACAATATTTTCTAATCACAACAGAGAAATGAATATTCATTAAAGAGAATCTGTCACCAGGTTTTTGGCATTTAATCCGAGAATAGCATAATATAGAGACCGTGATATACTACAGTTTCAGGAGATTATCACTTAGGGTGCCTTCACACTGCGGCGGCGTCCGGTCCGGGGCTGTCAGGAGTGACAGCCTGGACCGGAGTTTTGCTGCATAGAATATCATCGGGCTGCACGGAGCTGGATCGCGCCGGGTGGCAATTATCTGCCATCCGGCTGCTAGCTCGCCGGATGAATCCTGCAGAAGTGGGGATTTGTCTGCCGACTCCAAAAACGTTGCATGCACCGTTTTTGGAGTCGGCAGACAATTCCCCACTACTCCAGGATTCATCCGGCGAGCTAGCAGCCGGATGGCAGATAACTGCCACCCGGCGCGATCCAGCTCCGTGCAGCCCAATGATATTCTATGCAGCAAAACTCCGGTCCAGGCTGTCACTCCTGACAGCCCCGGACCGGATGCCACCGCAGTGTGAAGCCAGCCTTAGAGGACTAGTAAACATGTGCCCTTGTAGCCCTCCATATACATTTGCTCTGCATATCCCAGCCCCCACCACTGATTGGCAGATCTCTGCCTATGCACAGTGTGCACGGAAAGCTGCCATTGGTGTGATTGCGGTTATGCTCAGCATTCAGAGAATCGGTAGATCTGCAGCAGATAAAACATTGATGTTATCCAGGCCACAACAACAAGCCAAGTGGCAAAACCCTGGAATCACAGTATATATCCCTTAAGGTACCGTTACACTCTGCAATATTGTAACGATATCGCCAGCTATCTAATGGGCGCGCGGTCGTTAGGACATCTTTTTGACATCAATGGTAAGATGTCACACGTCTAGATATTGTGGACGACGCACCAACGATGTAGCGAGCAGCTATTGTTTGCGCAACCCAGTGAACGATACTTGTTCACTGTTGTGAATGGTGGAAGTCAATAACAACATCATTATCGCTGTGTCTCACACAACGATTCAGAAGGTTGACTGATCGAGGATCGTCTGATTTGAGAACATGTTCTCAAATCTGCGATCAACGATCCAACGATTTATCGTAGTCCTGTCTCGGTGTCACACGCAACGACGTCCTAACGATGTCGTTTGATCGAATCCAAACCCGTGATGTTTGAGCGATATCGTTCACGATCTCGTACCATGTAACGGGGCCTTAAGTTATGCTGCTCTCAGATTAGGCAGGAAAAACTTGGTGCCAGATTCCCTTTAATGGTTTTGCCTGCGAACATTTTTTTCATAAACCAATACTTGATGACGACCATGCAAGTAGTGAAATCTCTAAGGCTATGTTCACACTGCAGCTGAATACCATAGGTGCCCTGTGCTACTGCAGTCTTTTATATACATATAAATACTTCATGTCCCTAGAAGATCTGTATGTTCACTGTCCTATAGAACCTCAATGAAATACTGTGCTCACCCCAAAAGATACCTGCACAATGTCATGTATTGGAACATATTACATCTTGTAGATTACAAATAAATCAGAAGGAAAAGATCCCATTACAGGTCCATCTCTGCTAATGGCTGCAATTATGGATTATCATCGAGCAGGCCCATCAAAAAATGGGAATTCACTTTTTGAGCTCACCCTCTACATATCACAAACCAATAGACCACTCATACTTTGACGGTCCTCACCAATCAATGTGTACAATGATCTATTTGAAGAACAAACTCTTCTCCAGCTACCACCATATGGAAAATGTATGGGAAACAGTAGAAATAACAACTAATTATCATAGCTTCCAAAGATTTGTGGCGATTGGTAGACTGACTTTAAAGGACACCTGTCATCTGAGAAAAATGCTATTACCCGGCAAATATGTTGTTAAACTACAGATTAATAGCATTCTTAAAGGGAATCTATCAGCAGATTTTTGCCATGTAAACTGAGGACAGCATGATGTAGGGGTTAAAAAAACAAATATCAACTATGCCTCTCTTATCAGGCTGTGTGCTATTTTTTACATAAACTAAAAGCTTTATCACCTGGTGATTACAATTATTGGACTACACTGTCACGTGTAGAGCAGTCCAACACACGATCCGCTGTGATTGACACCTTACAGTCAATTCACAGCCTCTATTGAGAGCCTGGTGTGGACAGGGGACAGCTTTCTGAGCTCTTCTACGTGGCTAAAACGAAATGCTTTGATTATGACAGAATGGCTGCAGCCAGTACCGTATATACTCGTGTATAAGCCGACCCGTGTATAAGCCGACCCCCCCTACTTTTGCCCCCAAAAGCTGGTAAAAGTTATTGACTCGCGTATAAGCCTACGGTATGAAATGCAGCAGACCTCCATCCTATTACGGTATATAGCCCCCGTCACTGGTATATAGCACCCCTCAGTGATGGTATACAGGCCCCTCAGCAGTGGTATTATACAGGCCCCTGTGCAGCAGTGTATACAGGCCCCTGTGCAGCAGTGTATACAGGCCCCTGTGCAACAGTGTATACAGGCCCCTGTGCAGCAGTGTATACAGGCCCCTGTGCAGCAGTGTATACAGGCCCCTGTGCAGCAGTGTATATAGGCCCCCTCTGCAGTGTATACAGGCCCCCAATGGTGGTATACTGGCCCCCAGCAGTAACACATAGCCCCCCCTCCATATTATGTCTTCCCCAGGCTGCGGCACCTGTCAAAATAACAAACATTTTATACATCACCTCTCCGGCGCAGCTCCTCCGCTCCTCTGGTCCCGGCTTCTTCTTCCTGCTTGTGCTGGCTTCTAGTGCTGTGACCGCGCGCAGGAAATGACGTCATCTCCTGCGCCCGGTCACATGACACCGGCACAAGCAGGAAGAAGCCGGGACCGGAGGAGCGGAGGAGCTGCGCCGGAGAGGTGATGTATAAAATGTTTGTTATTTTGACAGGTGCCACAGCCTGGGGGAGACATAATAAGGAGGGGGGGCTGTGTATTACTGCTGGGGGCCAGTTTATTGCAATACGCACGACATCCCCCCACCGCTGATGGACGGGGGGATGCCGTGCATATTCATTACACTAATGAGGCGGCCCCACGTGATCGCCCGCGGTCACTGCGGCCCCCTCCTGCCTCCTCCAGCCCCCGGTCACAGACCCCCCACCCAAAGTATACCGAGTGACTCGTGTATAAGCCGAGGGGGGGACTTTTGGGCTGAAAAACTCGGTTTATACGTGAGTATATACGGTAATCTAAATGAAACAATGTTGGATTCAGAGTTCTTTTGTCTACAACATGCTTGTCTCAGATGAGGTAGGAAAAAATCTGCTGACAGATTCCCTTTAACCTGCATGGCATCCGCCCTGAAAGCCCGCTGCCAGGAAGAAATTAATGTTATTCCTCCCAGCAGCATTCAGCTTCAAGTCATAGGGGTGGCGCCACTACATACATGAAGGCGTTTTTTCACATGATGGTTCCCCTTTAACATAAAAAGTACTAGGGTCCTTTCACATCAGCGGTATTTTCAAATCGCGGCAGATGCGGTGAAAAAACCGCATCTGCCGCGGTTACCGCATACCGGCTGCACTTGCGGCGCGGTTGCGGTAAACGCCATACTATGTATAGGCGGACTTGCGGCAGGTGCGGCAAGTGCGGTTTTGGCACTTGCGGCAGGTGCGGCCGCGAAAAAAAACCGCGGCTGACAGTATTCTTTACATAGTATGGCGTTTACCGCAACCGCACCGCAAGTGCAGCCGGTATGCGGTAATCGCGGCAGATGCGATTTTTTTCACCGCATCTGCCGCGAATTTCAAAAAACGCTGATGTGAAAGGGCCCTTAGCCACCCACACTAGATCCATAATATGTCCGCATGACCCACACTCTTTCATAGGCTCATGTACAAAATGCCATTCGCATTATTTCTGACAAAGTGTCTATTTGGATAAACAGTTTATTTTTCTACTTCAATATGAAATATAAATTGACCTAGAATAATAGAAATAGAAGAATAAATAAAGGTTGCTCTCTGGTTGCTTCTTACAACCCTAAGCAAAGAGACAACAAATGCTTTATCAGTGGCTAAGCCTTTCTCTGCCTTGTTTATTATGTATAGCTAAGAGGAATATAAAAGCACTTATGCCAAGGTTTCTCTTCCTTTTAGATGCTGTTTAATAACTTTTAATGTCCCTTGATTCTCCTTTTAAGTGAGAAGCTATTAAATGTCTACACCTTGCATATGCCATGCAGTTTTGCAAACCTTTGAGTTTATTGCTTTTTCTGTTGTCGTTGCTCTGGAGTGTTGGAAACGCACTTTCTGCAAAAATTTTAATATAAAACACGATCTCTATTTTGGGAAGGCTGTAAGAGTGTTTTATTAATCTTTAGACACTGGTAGAGCAACAGTGCCTCGCTGCTGATATTAAAGGGGTTTTTGGTAAATAATGCTTTAAGGCTATGAACCACTTTGATCTTGAAAAAATGATTTTTACATATATTAGTGGTAACTTTAATGTTAAAAAACGTCCTCTCCACGTGCTTTCCTCCCTGTCAATAGCCTATTTTTTGTGCCATCCAAGATACTTTACCCTTTGTTCACTGTAGTCTTTCCTCCTGTTATCTCTAAAGGTACCTTTACACGCCGCAACTTTTGGCGGCGATCGGAGGCAACCGAACGTGTGCGTGCACGTTTTTCATGGTTGCCTCCGAACGCCAAAGGCGCATTTAAAAGCCTCAATTGCACCCTCAACCTAAGGTGATGTGTCATTCCGGAGGTTCCCACACCAACATTGAGAAACAGCCGGTTGACTCCTGACGCCGCTTCACACGCCACAATCCCCAATGAAATGTGGGCGTACACGTTCAGCGCAGCATAAACATAGGCGTGACAGACTTGTGTATTCCACGCCCCAAACACGCTGATTAGACAACGCAATAGCGTCATGATTGGCCAGCCTGCGCAGGAAGGCTGGCTAATACATGACGCCATTGCAATTGTGTAGTGTGAATGGACAGCTCTTCCAATATGTCGCCCTGTGAAAGGACAGCCAGTGGAAACACAGTAGCCACCACCAATCATCGCTGGGGGGGGCGGTATCCAGCACGCTGTGGCATGCCTCTGGGAAATCAGTAGGCGACGCAGATTCCATCCCTATCACCCCTTCACACGCTGAAACCAGGGAAATTCACCTTCAGGGTTGCGTCTGGTTTTTGAACAATGCTCTGAAATCACAACCAGGAGCAACTTTAAAAATCACCACCGGGTTCCACAAATACACGCCGCAATTTCGTAGCAATTTCAGGGCAACGGTGATGGAACTCCGGATTGCCTCTCAGTTTCTACACCGTAGTTGCGGTGTGTAAAGGTACCTTAAGGGTGTGTGCATATGATCAGTGTACGCAACGTTTTGAATGTAGCGTCTTGCCACTTTCGTCTAAAATGCTGCGTAGTACAGTATAAGCATACTGGATGGGATTTGCAGAAATCTCATGCCCACTATACTTAACCCGACCGCAGTGTGCGGGTTGCTGGCATTCCGCTCCTCCTCAACATGTTCATTTCATGCTGCGGAGTCGTAAGTGGCTGCCATCGGTTGACTGCAGGGAGAAGCCGCCCTGCACCTCACACCTGGTGAGTACAGGGCGGCTGCAGTCTCCCTGCAGTCACCCGTGACTTCACTCAGATCTGGAGGAGCTGCGTCCAACATGCAGTGCCTCCGGACCGTGAGCACATAGCCTAACACTAAGAAAAGGTTGAGGCAGCAGAGTGAACTGTCAAAACCAAGACCAAGTATGTTTTTTCCAGATTACTCAAATAAAGGGCTCAAAGACAAAATTAATCAGCAAAATGGTCGAAAGTTTTTAATGATAACTATTCTTTAATTTTGCATTAAGCAAGTAAATGAACAATTACAACAAATGTGCGTGAAGTTGTCCATAGCCTTTAAAAAGGTGATAAATTTCCACTCTTTTCTGGATCAGAGGTGAACAGTTGGGTTTCTAAGTCATTGGCACCGTTCACCTCTGATGCAGAATTTAGCGGCAACTAATTCCCCTTTAAAGGCTATAGACGACTTCACACGGCTTTTTTGGGAGTTGCAAAGTTATTGGTAATATGATGCAGAAGTGAGCCCAACAGAATAAAAAGTGATGAAATTATATAATTTAGACTGTTTGAAGTTTTCCCTTTTTATTTTTAATGCTTCCTCTTCCTATAACTAATAGTATATTAGCAGGAGAGCGGGAGACGTGAGAGTCACATAAGTCAGACGGTGACAGAAGAGGAGAAAGGCGTGACAGGAGGGCACTTCTAAGGAGAGAGGGGAACCAGAAAAAGAAGGGACACTCCAGGTCAGGTTGGAGCCATCTGGAGTGCCCAGGTCAACACCGGCATTCTGGAACCGAGGCAGTTTGTTGAGGTTTAACCCCAAACCGCAGACCAGCGCATTGTGGACCTTGAAAAGGGAGCCACGACACCCACCAAGAGCCTAACTGCAGTCCCGTAGCTAGGTCCAAGATGCCAAGAGATAATAGAAGCTTAAGGTAACAGACCTGGGGACTGGCAACCAGACTTAAGTGTGGGGGGACAGTCAGCCAAGAGCCTTTGGGAGTAGAGACAGGAAATATCAAAGAAAGACACCTCTGACTCTGCAAAAGCCTCAAAAAATCCACGACTACAAGCCTCAGTGAACCTGACTGTTTTATGTAGCCCTTATATCTGGTACAAGTAAAGAACTATTTGAGCTAATCTGGTCTCTGGCATCAATTATTTGTCGCCCGAAAGGCCTCTACAGCACCAAGGAGCTGAGGACTACTACCCCTCTCATCCACCCCGCTGCCCTGAAGTAAAGGTCCGCCTGTGGGGAGCTGTACTGCCAAAGCTGCTTCACCATCACCTCAGCGGCTGGCTGCAGCGCTGGTAACCACATTACCAGGTACCACAGGTGGCGTCACGTTTCTATCCCCAAGTTCCCCCTCATCCCCATCAGCCAATTGAGTGCCCAGGGCATGGAACCCTGTAATGGGACAAAATGCCGGATTGCCCGCGCTGCCACCAGGAATCACCAGGAAACAAAGAGTTAACTGGCAGATGTTTACAAACATCTGCCCAGTTAACTCTTTGTTTCCTGGTGATTCCTGTAAAAAAACATCTGCCCAGTTAACTCCTTGTTTCCTGGTGATTCCTGGTGGCAGCGCGGGCAATCCGGCATTTTGTCCCATTACAGCATTCCTGTTTCCACAGGTTATCGTGAAGGTGCAGCCCTGCAGCAGCCATTCTCTACAAGCCATCTTACAGGCGATTATACCAGTTGTGGGTGACACAACCGAGCCAGGTGAGCAGTTCCTAATATACACCGCTATAACCCTTTGTTAAAAGATAAGACCCTATGCGCATTTATCTCACGTTTACAGGGCATGGAACCGGAATCTGACCAGCCGTGATCCCCCCACCGAAGCCAGCATCCGGTATCTGAGTAAACCCTTCCCTGCTGGCCCGACTCAGTTAGACATGCAGATTTTGATTCAGATTCGCAAAATCTATGTCAAGAAAGCATCAAGCAATGCTTGGTCACATGGTCACAGGGCCTTTCACAGATAACTCCCTAGAAATCTGAGTATGCAGTGGTAACAGCGACACTTAGTACTTCAGGTAGCCTAAATGCCTTTCAAATATGTAGGATAACGTTAGAATAATAATTGTTCACAATATGTGGTGGCACTGATATAGATTTCGCATTGCACCAAAAAATTTCTAGGTACCCTTCAGCCTTGATACATTACTTATATTGAAGAATACCTCTGTAGTATTGTGGTATACAAAGGCATATTATGAAACTACACTCATGCTCAAATTTTTCATTGTTTTTGTCTATCTTTTTCACAGGCAAATTTTGCAACCTTTGATGAATTGGTGCAAATGCAAAGATGTATTTTAGGCTCTTTTGCCTTTTTGTATATTTTTACAGTAAAAAGCACACGATTCTTTGAAATGTCACAGGTTAGGTCAGGTTATATGTTATACTCTGCTGGAGGTCTGAAGTACAATCGCTCAAAAAATGTTCAATGTTTTGATAAGTTGCAAGTGAAAAGTTAGGCTAAACCTTTTGGATGATTAAAACAATGCCCATAAAGTCAAACAAAGAAAAGAAACCTAGAAAAACTAAGCAAGGGTCAAATGAGTTAGGCCGGCTTCACACCCTGATTTTATGCTGTCAGGTTCTGTCCAGTGTTTTGCAGGATGCACCAGACAGAACCAAACAGCACTGGAAGAGCAGAAACAGAGGGCAATTCTGCCCTCCGTTCCTGCTTTTTGTCGTAATAATTTTTGCCGCTGTCCAGTGCTGAAATTTCAGCACTGCGAGTGCAGAGGAGTGAATTCACAAAACCGGACGGCCATTTATGACCCATTCGGCACCGTAGGGATACATAGGAGGCTAATTCACTCACAGTTTTAAATTGCGGCCAGCACCGCTTCCTCGGTGCAATATCTTTGTGGGGAGGTGTTCATCAGCTGCCGATTGGCTTCAGGGTGCCCCGGGACCTCTCTCCGGCGTCCTGCACTCAGAACGCCCGGTATTACTGGTGCACACTTCCTCTGATAGTCGCGATACGTCACTTCTGGTTTCGATAAGAACGGAGCTGCACACAGAATTCAGCGGGTACATCTTCTTTATTGGTGCATAGGGCTTACAAAGTGAGGGTTGCGGTTGGGAGCGGGGGATTCAAATACTACTGCCGTTTCACGCCGTGAGTGGAGCTTCTACGGGTACACAATCCAATAGATTGCAAGCCCCTATGCACCAATAAAGAATACGTTCCTGCTGAATACTGTGTGCAGCTCTGTTCTTATCAAAACCAGAAATACATAGGAAGCTAAAAACTATCCTGTTCTGTTCTTTTAAAAGGAACAGATCAGGATGGCAAAAACCATAATGTGAAGCCAGCCTTAGAATGCAGGTTGAGTTGAATAAATAGAGTTTTTGGCTGCCATCTTACTTTCTTCCTCCTTTGTTGTAGTCACACCACAGTCATCTAAATGATCTGATAAAGTACAGTGTCCTTAAAGCGAACCTGTCACCCCCCCTGGACATCAAAACCTAAAATAGCCACCTTCTGCAGCACTAAGGCTGCATTCAGGGAAGGTGGCTATAGGCTTTTGATGCCCTATATTCACTCAAATATGAACTTATATAACTGCTTACACTTAAGACGACCTAAGACCGGGAGGCGGGGTTTCGCGCTCCTCTGACCCACCCCCTCTTGTCAATCAGCCTGGTCGCCTGCTGCTGCTTCTCCTCACAGTCTAGCATGAACGCGCGCTTCCGTTCTCCTCAATGGCGCCGCGCATGCGCTGTGCGCCGGGTGTCCAGGAAGTCGTCGGGCTGCGCGCACAGCGCATGCGCGGCGCCATAGAGGAGAACGGAGGCGCGCGTTCATATACGTTCATATTTGAGTGAATATAGGGTATCGAAAGCCTATAGCCACCTTCCCTGAATGCAGCCTTAGTGCTGCAGAAGGTGGCTATTTTAGCTTTTGATGTCCGGGGGGGTGACAGGTTCGCTTTAACATCCAGATTGCAATGATCAAGGTCACATAATTGAGTTGGGGGTAGAGTTGACAAGAAAGCTTAGCAGTAGTCAAATCACGCATATCTCTGCCTTGCACATTTACAGTAGTAAGATCTGTGTAAACGTGAATTTAATGTTCCCTTTAGCAGAGAGGAAATAACACACATTATAAGGATTTTTCCATTTAGAAGATTATTTTTTAATGTAGTTAACGTAAAGGGAGCACAGACAAGGTGTAAAAATACAGTATTTAGTGTCATTCATTTTGAACTTCTATTAACATTAATCTTGTGGCGTTTAGCTGGGAATTGTGTAAATCCTTTCTATTCTAACATTTTTGTCTCATTTTGCCAGCTTTACAAATTGTACAGAATCTTGTGGCACAGCACACAATGGAGAAGAACAATTTAATAGTACATATTGCATTACCTAGGGCTGATGGACAAAGAGAAAATCCAGAGAATAAAAAACTTGCAATGACATGAAATCTGTGTTATGTTATGCATTTTACATTATCTTTAAAGTGATACTTCTTCTCTGGAGCAAAGTCAAGGATTACACTTGAGAACGACATAAGAAAGCAATCTATTAATATGCCGTGATTAATAAAAATGCTCCCTTAGGCACTACGATCACCTGAATTGTGAAGAGTTACAAATTTGAGCATTAAGACTGCAGACAAGATTGAATTTAAGATAGAAGTGACTAGTCTAATAAATTTAGATCTCATTAAATATAAGTACCGTATATACTCGTGTATAAGCCGACCCGTGTATAAGCCGACCCCCCTACTTTTGCCCCCAAAACCTGGGAAAACCTATTGACTCGTGTATAAGCCGAGGGTGGACCCCAGCACAGGTATACAGCCCCCAGCAGTGTGGTATACAGGCCTCCCCAGTGGTAGTATACAGCAGCCTCCCCAGTGGTATGCAGGCCCCAGCAGTATATACAGCAGCCCCAGTGGTATACAGCAGCCCTTAGGTAGTACACAGCAGCCCCAGAGGTATATTACAGCAGCCCCAGGGGTATACACAGCAGCCCCAGGGGTGTACACATCAGCCCCAGGGGTGTACACAGCAGCCCCAGGGGTGTACACAGCTGCCCCAGGGGTATACACAGCAGCCCCAGGGGTGTACACAGCAGCCCCAGGGGTGTACACAGCAGCCCCAGGGGTGTACACAGCAGCCCCAGGGGTGTACACAGCAGCCCCAGGGGTATACACAGCAGCCCCAGGGGTATACACAGCAGCCCCAGGGGTAGTACACAGCAGCCCCAGGGGTAGTACACAGCAGCCCCAGGGGTAGTACACAGCAGCCCCAGGGGTAATACACAGCAGCCCCAGGGGTAATACACAGCAGCCCCAGGGGTAATACACAGCAGCCCCAGGGGTAGTACACAGCAGCCCCAGGGGTAGTACACAGCAGCCCCAGGGGTAGTACACAGCAGCCCCAGGGGTAATACACAGCAGCCCCAGGGGTAATACACAGCAGCCCCAGGGGTAATGCACAGCAGCCCCAGGGGTAGTACACAGCAGCCCCAGGGGTAGTACACAGCAGCCCCAGGGGTAGTACACAGCAGCCCCAGGGGTAGTACACAGCAGCCCCAGGGGTAGTACAAAGCAGCCCCAGGGGTATATACAGCAGCCCCAGGGGTAATACACAGCAGCCCCAGGGGTAGTACACAGCAGCCCCAGGGGTAATACACAGCAGCCCCAGGGGTAGTACACAGCAGCCCCAGGGGTAGTACACAGCAGCCCCAGGGGTAGTACACAGCAGCCCCAGGGGTATATACAGCAGCCCCAGGGGTGTATACAGCAGCCCCAGGGGTAGTACACAGCAATCCCAGGGTATTTACAGCAGCCCCAGGGGTAGTACACAGCAGCCCCAGGCCCCCCTCACTTTTTGGCGCCCCCACCTCAGGATGCCCCCCCCCCCCCGCACGCAGCGCTGCGCTCATACATTACCAGCCTGTCAGCTGTCATCCTCCGGTGGCGGATCGCGGCTCCCGGCTCCGGCTTCCATCTTCTTCTGTGTCTTCCTGCATTGTGACCGGGGCTCATAGCGATGACATCATCGCGACGCCGACCGGTCATGTGACATGCAGGAAGACACAGAAGAAGATGGAAGCCGGAGCCGGGAGCCGCGATCCGCCACCGGAGGATGACAGCTGACAGGCTGGTAATGTATGAGCGCAGCGCTGCGTGCGGGGGGGGGGGCATCCTGAGGTGGGGCGCCAAAAAGTGAGGGGGGCCTGGGCTGCTGTGTACTACCCCTTGAGATTTTTTTTTTTTTTTATATATACCGTATATACTCGCGTATAAGCCGAGGGGAGACTTTTCAGCCCAATTTTTGGGCTGAAAAACTCGGCTTATACGCGAGTATATACGGTAACTGCTTAAAGGCATAACCCAGGAAAAAGATCCATAAAAATTATGTTTGTTTTTTTCTCCAACGACACCTGTCTGTATAGTTTGTGGGTAGTATTGCAGCTCAACTTAATTTGCTTTAATTTAGTTGCAATACTACATATACCTGTGCACTGAATTTGGATGAAAATCTTTATAAGCCTATGTGATGTGGTTACATGTAGAAGGCTAAGGGTACTGTTAGAGCTGTCGATGGCGCTGGAGATGTTGGCGGCGACTGGCGGGAGTGCGCACGTTTTTGGCGCCCCGCCAGCATCGGCGTCCCCCATTCACATGTGGCAACATCTCCAGCGACGCGGCGGCCATCTGACAGGCGGCATCGCCGCCGGGGTGTCTCAAAACCCCAGCGGCGATGCAGTACAATGGGAGCCTATGGCTCCCATCGCCTGTCAGGTCGCCGGCGGCCGTTTACATGGGGAGATGTGGACACATTGCCCCAGATCGGCCGCCTGGTTTCACATCACTGATGTGAAACCAGGCGACCACTCAGAGGTGCCGACATTGTCCCTTTACATTAGGCGACGCAGGGGCGATGTCGCCGCCGATAGGCCATGCCCCTACATCGCCTATGTAATCGGCGGCAATGTGGACAAGTGTGACGTGGCATTAACCCCTCTGTAGATATTAGTGTTCGGCTTGACCAAGCAACATGTGTTTTCAATGGGGACAGAGGTGAAAGTCACTTCCAGACTCCTTCCAATGTGATTTATTTCCCCTGAAAAGAAAAGGGCATTGAAATTTTAGCAGCCTGATCTTTCTCTCCCCCAAGAACGCAAGTTGGGTAAGAATTGAGTTTGTCCAACTTTGAACTAATATGTAGGAAAGTCTTTATTTGCAGTGGAGAGCCAACTTTTTGAAGTTATCGTTTGCTCAGTGCAGCCAAACTTTTTGGTGCATTGTTTGTGCCCCCTAACTTGACCCAAATCTCAATAGGAGTCACTGATTGGCAGTTCAGCTCTCCACCCACATACAGCCTGCAATAAGTAAACACTTTCAGGGGTTGGGATTAATAAATTTTGGACACACACCACACCTAAAAACTGTGCTTTTGCCCCCAGCTGATCAAACACTGCATGCAGCTCCCACTGGGCCAAGCACTAATTGTACACAAGCACAGTGATACTCGATCCAGTGATTTGGCAAACATAAAGCACCCAAACTCCAAACTGGCTTGCTCAACACCAGGAAGTTCGGCGACCTGAACCAAACCGAACCTTGAAAGGTTTTCTCATCTGTACTTATGGGCTCCAGTTTCTAAAAGTGAATATCACCATTAGTTCTGGTTCAGGGAGTGAGATTATAAAATTACTATCAACTCTTTAATTACTTGATGACTTTCAGTCATGTACTTTGTAAAAAGTATTAACCATCTATTGTTATCATAAAACAAATCTTTTGGTACACTATCACTCTTCTAGCTACAATTCTTCGTTCCACGTGCAAAGTTCTTTTCAGTACCGTGGATATTTGCAATCAATCTAATACAATCACTTTAGACCTCTGACATTTGAGGTCCTATCAGATAAAACAGATGATGTGCAGAGTTCATGATGAAGCAGGAGATAATATTAATCTTCTGTTCAAGTTATTCACTAGACGAGCAGTACTGACACTGCAACTAATAAGTCTTTAAATACAAGTGGCATATTCTGCTCATATTAAAGCTGGTAATAACTATTATATACGTAATTGTATGAAATTGATATATAAAGTATATCATAAAGAGTAAAAATATTGCATGACATTTACTTATTACTAAACCACAAATAGAAAAGCATACTTCAGTCCAAAGCACTACAAGCAAACTAAACCACAATGCTTAAAGGATGAATAGCTTTATACAATAGTTATACAGTGTTATTGTAACACAGAAATACAGTGGGGAGCTAACACTTAGGATTTACACGATTCACAGTATCGAACTCGATGATAAAACTTTCTTTAATTTCATATTAACACATCCTCGCAGAAAACTCACACATCTTGACGGTCACACACTCTCCAAAGCCATTTTACCACTATCATCTACAGGGGTTTGGCAAAATAATGGAAACACCTAACATTTTGGCATCATAATCTACGAACATGTTATAAACATGCAAACCGTGACATATGTTAATGTTTTGTAGTCGATTATTTGTGTTAAGTGATATGTGTATGTAAATTAACTATTTGTTTTGCCGAATTGTAAGAACATTAATGAGAATGTTATACCAATGGCAGACCTTTCGGATTTTCAAAAAGGCCAAATTGTTGGTGCTCGTATGGCAGGCGCTAGTGTAACAGAAAGTGCCCGAATGCTTGGCATGTCAAAAGGGACTGCCTCCAAAGTAATGACTGCGTTTGAAAGAGAAGGAAAAACGTCCGCAGCAAAGCACAGGTCCAGCCGAAAGTCGAAGTTGACTGAGAGAGACCGTCGGACTTTAAAGCGAATTGTGAGAGAGGATCGGAAGACCACGGCTCCGAAAATCACTACTGAGCTCAATGAACACCTTCAGAATCCAGTTTCTGCGAAAACTGTTCATCGGGGGCTGCACAAATCTGGATTCCACAAAAGAGCTGCAATTAGAAAACTGCTGCTCTCAATGACAAATGTTTCCAAGTGGTTAGAGTGGTGAAGAAACCTCCAGAATTGGTCCCTCGAGCAGTGGAAACCTGTGATATTCTCCAATGAATCATCGTTAAACCCATTTTCCGACCTCCAGCCGAGTGTACGTTTGGAGACAGCTGAAAGAAGCATTCCATCCAGACTGCCTACTCCCAACCGTAAAACATGGTGAAGGTTCTGTGATTATCTGGGTGCAATTTCGTGGAGATCCGCCGGGCCGATGATATCACCTTGTATGAATCCATACGTCGGAGAATTGAGGCTGTAATCATTGCAAAAGGTGGACCTACACCATATTAAACTCGTTTTTGTTGATTTTTCCAGGTGTTTCCATTATTTTGTTCAACCCCTGTATATCCTCAGTCCACAACACACATAATGCCACAGCTTTCTACAACTCTACATTCACATCAACTATTGATGCAGTTTCCCCTCTCATTTATGGCAGAACACAAAAAACCAACAGACAACCCTGGCACACAGACTCCACTAAAAATCTGCGGCGAGCTCTAGGGTTGCTGAGTGGCGCTGGAAGAAACACACTCACATGAAGACTACACAGCATTCAAACAAGCCCTTTTCAAATTCAAGTCAGTACTCACTCACCACCACTAAACAAACTACTTCATTACCCTCATATCCTCTCTGTCCCACAACCTCAGGCAGTTATTCAACACATTTAACTCCCTCCTCTGACCCCACTGCCCCCTCCTACTTCTTGTATCTCTGCAGAAGACTTTGAACATACTTCACCAAAAAGATTGATCAGATTAGACAAGTGTTTGCTAGCAACCCCCACAACCCCCATGTACTGTATACCAGACCACTGCTCTCCCCCACTAACCCTTCTCCCCTACATCACTGAAGGAAAACTTGCACACCTCCTCTCCAAATCGCACCTCATCACTTTTGAACTGGACCCCTTCCCATCGCACTTCCTCCCCAACCTCACCACAACACTTATCCCAGCCCTTACCCACCTTTTCAACCAGTGACTAACTTCTGGCACCTTTCCTTCTACTTTCAAACATGCAACAATTACACCTTTTTTAAAGAAGCCATACCTCGACCCCACTTCTACATCCAGCTACCGGCCCATATCTCTGCTCCTATTCGCTTCCAAACTTCTAGAAACGCATGTCCACACTGTACTCTCATCCCACCTCTCATCCATCTCTCTCTTTGACAACTTTCAATCCGGCTTCCACCCCCACCACTCCACTGATACGTGACCTGACCAAATTTACTAATGACTTACTCGTGGCCAAAGCTAACAGTTCTCCGTCCTCCTTCTTTACCTGTCCTCTGCATTCGATACAGTCAAGCACTACCTCCTATTACAGATCTGCTCTTCCATTGGTATCACTAACCTTGTCCTCTCCTGGATCTCCTCCTACCTTTCCAACTGCACATTTAGTGTCTCTCATGCCCACACGACCTCCTCGCCCCATCCCCTCTCTGTTGGGGTCCCTCAAGGCTCTGTCCTGGGATCTGCTTTTTTCAATCTATACCCTTGGTCTGGGACAACTCATAAAGTCCCATGGCTTTCAGTATCACCTGTACGCTGATGACACTCAGATCTACTTCTTTGTCCCAGACGTCACCTCTCTCCTGTCCAGAATCCCAGAGTGTCTAACAGCCATATCCTCCTTCTTCTCCTCTCGCTTCCTAAAACTCAATGTAGACAAAACCGAAATCATCATCTTTCCTCCTTCTCACACACCATCCTTATACCAGACCTATCTATCACAATAGATGACATTACACTTGCCCTGTACCTGAAGTCCGTTGCCTCAGAGTAACCCATGACTCTGCCTTGTCCTTCAAACGGCACATCTAAGCCCTTGCCACCTCCTGCCGCCTCCAACTCAAAAATATTTCCAGAATCCTCCCTTCCTCAACCGTCAATCTACTAAATTACTAGTGCATACCTTCATCATCTCCCATCTCGACTACTGCAATCTCCTTCTCTGTGGCCTCTCTGCTAACACTTTTGTTCCTCTCCAATCTGTCCTTAGCTCTGCTGCCCGAATAATCCACCTCTCTCCTCGCTATTCCTCCACTTCTCCCCTCTGCAAATCCCTCCACTGGCACCCAATTCCCAAGCGTATCCAATTCAAGCTACTAACATTGACTTACAAAGCCTTCCACAATCTGTTCCCCCATATATCTCTGAACTAATCTCCCGATATCATCCAACTTGTAATCTTCGATCCTCCCAAGACCTTCTTCTTTCCTTCACACTTGTACGTTCCTCATCTAGCCGCATGCAAGATCTTCGCCCGAGCATCCCCCATTCTCTGGAATTCTGCACCCCAAAACGTCCGACTGTTCTCCACACTCGGAACCTTCAAGCGGAACCTGAAAATCCATCTCTTTAGAACAGCTCACAACCTGCAATGACCACATGCCACCTCACCACCAATGGACCTGGTGCCCCACCACTACTGGACCTGGCACTCCACCACCATTGGACCCGGCGCTCCACCACCACCAGAGCAGACCCAACCTACTGCCCCTCTCCCCATTGCCCTGCAGACTGTAAGCACGCAAGGGCAGGGTCCTCTCTCTTCCCTCTGTATTGATCTGTCACTGTTAGTTTGTACATTGTATTTTTAACTTGTTTGTATTTATCCCTTTCTCATGTACATCACCATGGAATCAACAGTGCTCTATAAATAAATAATAATAATATTAAAAGAAGCAAATTTTGAGAGAACTGTAGTTAAAAATAACATCAACTGGTTCAACTTATGGCCTATAAAAAGGTGTTCATAACCAAGGTGCCGCATAAGATACATCTCATGATGGGTAAAACCAGTGAGATGTTTCAAGACCTTTGCAACCTTATTGTGGCAAAGTATATTGATGGCATTGGTTACAGAACAATTTATAAACTACTGAATGTTCCAGTGAGCAGTGTTGGAAATAAAACTAGTGAGGGCAAGGGCGCATATTGCCCTATCACTAGTGACACTAGTATAAAAACGGTGGTGCTGTGAAGCTGCTCACCTGATCCAGTTGTGATCCCCACAACTGGTTTTGAAGGCGTTTGGGAAACAATGTTCCAGCTGCTGCAGGACCTCCACCGACCACTGGATAGTGGTATGAATCCAAGAAATGATGGGAGTGATGGTGGTATATCCCTGAGGAAGGCGCCGGGTGTGGCGCTGAAACGCGTAGGAAAAAGGGAGGATAAAAGGATAGAAACTTAACCGGCTCTTTGGTGAGTTTATTTAATCTTGGAGCAGCGCGGACCGTGGTACACCATCACTCCCATCATTTCTTAGTGAGCAGTGTTGGGGGTCATAATTCAAAACTGTAAAGGACATCATTTCACTATAGCATGGTGCTCCCTGTAAGATAAATATAATTATCAGAAGAGTTGTTCAAGTACCACCCATGGAGAACTACATAAATGCCAGAAATCAGCAGGTACAATTGTTTCAAAGAAACAATAAGTAAACTGCTCAAAATCTATGGCTGGTATGCACACTCAACATGCAAGACTCCACTGTTGAGCAAAAAAACATGTTCAAGTGCATTTATAGTTTGCTCAACAACATTTCGACAAGCCAGTGGAATACTGGGAGAATATTGTTTTTATAAATGAGTGCAAAACTGAACTCTTTAGACGCCATAATACATACCATGATTAGTGATGAGCAAGTATTCAGATTCGGATAGCTCTAACCGAATACTTTGAAATGTTTATGTATTCGGATCTGAGTGAGTTTCCCATTGACTTACATTGGAAGAGTAACGCATAATGAGTAATGAAACAGTTCAAAGTATTCTGTTAGAGCTATCCGAATCCGAATATTTTACTACTTGCTCATCACTAACCATGTTTTGAGGCCAAAAGACACTGCATATCACCCCAAAAACACCATACCAAAAGTAAAGTTTGCAGGTGGGAATACCACGGTGTGGGGCTGAAATATGGTACTGGCAAACTTCATGTAATTGAAGGAAAGATGATAGACAAATGTACTGAGGTATTCTTGATAAAATCTGCTGCCATCTACCAGGTTGAAAGCTGAAACTTGAAATGAGGGTGGACATTTCAGCAAGACTATGATCCCACATCCACAGTCATAGAAACTCTCAGTTGGTTTCAAAGAAAACAAAGCTGCCAGAATGGCCAAACTGATTACCTGACCTGAATTCAATAGATAAATATGGAAGAAACTAAAGCCCAGAGATCATATCATAAGTCCACAGATTTGAAGAGTGTTTGTGTGGATAAATGAGCCAAACTCATGCCTGAGCAATGCATGCAACTAGTTTCTCCACCTTGAAGCTATCATCACCAACAAAGGCTTTTGTACAAAGTATTTAATACATTTCAGTAAGCATATGCAATACTTTTTCCCTGCATTTTTTCTAATTATAACACTAAATTCATAGATATATATGGTTTTATTTTTTATTTTTTTTTGCCAGTGCAGATTGGATGGGTTGCTACTGACATCTGGTGAGAAATTCATGTCAATAGCTCCTTTAGAAATATATTTACTTAGAAAATATATTAGAAATTGTAGCTGGTTATAGACAAGATACCAGTAACATTTGTTAGTAGTGATTGGTAACTTGGTATGGTATTTGTACTTTTGTTTAACACAGGCCTCAGGAAGACTTTAATTCTAAAATGAATATAGTAAAAACAGAAAAAAGTTGTACACAGTATAAAAAGGCTTATTAACCCTTTTAAAACTGATCCTTTACATCCTTTGTGTTTGTGAAGTGTTTTCAAGATGTATAGATGTACAGTATGTCTAATTTTCAGAAACCAAAGACCAATTAAATATAGAGTCATCTCTGATTTAAGGAGTTTTCCTGTACTAGGATTTGATGACCCAAGTCATCAATATTAGATGTGGGGGAAGTCCAACAATCGGCACTACCACTAATCTGTAGTTTTCAGGACCACTACAGCTGGATGTACACAGTGCATATAGAGGATTACACTGCTCAATGTCACAAGTGTTACGGAGCAGTATTGTTCTGTTAACAGCTGTCTACAGTTTACCTTTATATCTGGCTGTGCTAGATCTGGTAACAGCTGATCAATGGGGATACCATATCTTGAACCCCCACCAATCTGAAATTGATGACCTAAAGATAGGTCTCAATATCCTAGTTCCATAAACCTCTTGAAAGGGAAATCCCAATCTAAGAATGCTATTCCCTATCAATGTTAAATGCCATAACATTTGGCTCCTTGGAGCTCTGACCTCAACAATGCCCAATCATCTTAAAATCATTTGGAAGAACTGTAATTCAAGTGAAAAAACTGAGTTAGTGCTGTATTCTGAGGATCATGGGGATCTCAGACAATCAAAAAATCAGATCATGTCACCCTATCATAAAGGGACTGCTTATCTGAGCAATATGCTATCAATTATACAAAAAAAAAACATTTTTAAAGAAAATATGACAACTATTTCTAAAGAATCTCTAAAGATGATTCAGAGTGTGCCCAATGTCAATTACAGCTGTTTTTTATTGTAGGCAGAAGACTAATTTATCTTATAGGGAATTTTTCAACAGGATTTTGGTACCTTAATCTAGACAGGGACCATGATTTCAGCGATGTGTCACTTACTGGGCTTCTTAGAGTAGTCTTATAGAACTGTGGTTGTATCTGCAAATTACCCAGAAGAGGACTAGTTTGCCCAATTAGCAGATTTTGCCTATGAACGTTACACAGAAAGCTGTCAATCATGATGTAGGCGGCGTTATACAGAGCTCAGCATTCAATGGAACTTTTAATCTGCTGCAGATAAAAAGTGATTCTATAAAACTGTGGCACCCAGTAAAGTGATACATCACTGAATCAGGGTCTCTGCACCCATCATGCTACTCTCACATAAGGCTACAAAAACCTGGTGAATGATTATCGAAAAAGGAAAGGGTTAACCGCGCTGCGATCCTTCAGTGATGACACTTTCTTGATAGTCCTCAAGGGTGATTTAACTCAACGCATTTCAGAGATTCCCTCCTTCACCAGGAATTCATCACAAGAATTGAATTACATCCTGATGAAGGAGGGAAACTCTGAAGCACATCGAATTAACTCATACTTGACAGCTACCAAGAAAGTGTCATCTTTGAAAGATAGCAGCGTGGCTAATCCTTTTCTTTTTCGATACCATGTATCTCTGGCACTGGGACAGCAGCAGCAGCTATTTGGTGATAAAGGTATTAGTGATCGTGTCTGACACAACCCACCAGGTGAGCAATACCTTATTCATTTGACAGCATTGTCCTTATCAGATTTAACCCTATTGCACTTTCTTTTGTTTAAATCATTGCCCCTGGCAAGTGGTTAGACATATACAATGTCAAAAAATACCATATAAAAATATATACCAAATTCTAATAATATTATATTATTATGTACACGGAATACAATACAAAATGAGATAGACAACAAATTACACGGAAAAAGTTAAAACAAAGGGACTTTGTACCATAATTCCTCCTTTAGATCCTCAAAGGTATTGTTAATAGATTCTTCATTTTACTGCAACCTTCTGGAAAGGTTAGAACTGAAAGTGATACGCCCCCGCAGCAATGCGTGTTGTGACATCAGCCAGGCGGATAGAACGCTGGTTATGGAGTAAGATTCTCCTTTAAATACAAGCTGTTAAAGACAATACAGTACATTACCCAAGAACAATATATGACTTACACTAGTTGGCATGCAAGCATTCAGCAAAACTTGGCCGTTGTTCAATTCAGCTTCTAAGAAAGCATTAAACCAACGCTCTGAAACTGCAGTTTAGGCACAAAATTATTTTTTCCCTTCTAAAGAACAGGTTTTATATTACATTACAAGCTCATTCACTGTTATAAATGAGGGGAAAAGAACTCCTTTCAAAAGTGCTTCCATCTCATTATCACTAAGGGATTGACATTGTGATACTCCCAGGTGAAAAATTAGCACCAAATTTATCCGACAAATACATGCTTGTCTTTCAGAGCTAAATCTCATTTACAATAGATGCCTGTCTCATCCAGTAACAGGCACATTTAAATCCTAAATTCTGAAAGAGCTCACTACATACAGACTCATTTTATACCAAGATGTTCCACTCTACCACAAAGAGCAATTTTACCTTCTCTTTACAGTATATACAGCAGTAAACTCTAATTTGTGTAGCCCATCATAATGGTAAAGTGTCAGGTTCAAAATCAAAGGAAATCAGTCAAAAGGGACAATCCTCCTAAGCTATCTGTATGAGTATGTGACTCGCCCCTGGCTGGGACCGTGGGTTACTCGGAACGGCCCTCACAACGTCATCGGGGCTGTGGGATGTCACGGTGGTATGACCGGTCTGTGATCCCCTTATCGAGCGATCACTTAAAAAGGGAATTGAAAAATGGAGGAAAATAAAAATAAAAGCAAAAATAAAAATGTTTTGTCGTGATGCCACCGTGGAATGCGGCCTTTATAGCGCTGCTGCAGTCAGGACTTCTGGGATCATGGGAGTAGCAGCTCTGATGGTCTAGCTCTCCACAGGAAGAGATGGTCCCCAGGGCAACCGTATAGTCTTTGAAGGTGATAGTTCAATGGGGGTGGAAGGATTTAGTGTACGAAATAACCAACAGACACAGGGGTAACAGTCTCCTTTACCTTTACTGATGTAAGTAGCAGGTTCATCCAGGGCATCGTTCACAAGTGGTGTTAGGGAATCCGGAGCCTGGAAGCAAGTAGAGGCTTTCCACACCTGACAAGTTCTGAGGCCTCCCTACTGCGCTGCTCCCTGTGGGCCCTTGCTGCTTGAAGCTGCGCTAAGACCCTCTCCTCTCTTGTTCTGTCTTGGCTGAATGACAGGTGGCTTGAGCTCTATTTGCATTACTCCCTTCTCACTGCATTCCCCTGAGCTCTCTGATGCGGCTGTGTCTCCTGGCCTTTTGGTGGATGAGCAACTTTGAATCACCCGCCCTCCGGTGTTGGTTGCTGGGCATAAAGTCCTTGTGACCTCGGACTCCGATGTCTGAATTGCGCTCGGTGCTGGGGCAAGCTGGCACTACTCCACTGCCCATACCTACTCCTCCACTTCCTCAGACCCTCAACTTCAGGTCACTCACACTGGCTAGTCAGTTTCTTGGATGAGCCTGACACGGCTCCTGACCGTAGGATGTCTTCTACAATCCTCCTAGGAACTGAACTGTATGACCCCGCCCCCAGACCAGAATTTATAGGGGATCTTCCCTGAACTCGGGTTTAGAGCTCCCCCTTCTGGCTTGGAATTGGAAATGTCTTGTGTGCGTATGTGCATGGTTCACCTGATGTGGGTACCTTTCCTTGCTTCCAAGCTTAGTATTGTGGCAACCAGACCCTGGGGCACCACATATGCAAGTCACAGAACGTTGAATAAACTGATACTTTCATATCTGTGATCCGATGAGAAATTCACATTTTTCTTAAGAGTGAACCAGTCACCAGATTTTGGTGTTTTAAACTAAATGCGCCACCATCAGTAGCACCTGTGCTGTATTCTAAGAAGGTGTTCTGACTACCCCTGTACACCGAATAAATTACTTTTAACAACTTCATGCTCTGTATGTAATTACCTGGTTAAGGTCCAATGGGTTTGATTGCAGCTCGGTTCATCCCGCCTCTCCTCACTATCCGTCCCAATTCTCCTTGCCGTCCACCAGCCTCTTCTTATGATTGATATCTAAACTGTAAACCTGCACAGAGGCTTCTGCAGATCGCGCAGGCACACTGTGCTCTGCCCTACTGCAGGCCAAACCTGAAACCCATCTACGCATGCGCAAACCGCTGACGTCTCTGCACAAGCACAATATTCACCCGTATATATGAATAATGCAGAAGCTGGCATCTTGAGAGCTGAGGTGAAATCTCGCATGCGCATAGACCTTAGCGGTTCGCACATGCGTAGATGAGTTTTAGGCTCTGCCCGCAAAAGAGTAGAGCACACTGTGTGTGCGAGCTGTAGAAGTCTCTGCACAGGCGTGTAATTTGGATGTCAATCAAAAGAAGAGGCTGTCGGATTGCAAGGAGAGGCAGGATGGACTGAGCTGCAATCAAACCAATCGGACTAGTTACAAGTAATTATAATACAGAACGTGAAGTTTTTAAAGGTAATTTATTTGGTGTACTGGGTGATTCAAGACATAATAGCTACCTCCTTTAAAATGCAGGTGCTGCTGAAGGTGGCACTTTTAGTTTAAAAAAACCAAACAAATCTGGTGACAGATACATTTCAATGTTAAGATAAGGTGTTAAGATCTATGAGTGGGACGGAGCACTTTAGTAGTCTGCCTCTATGCTTATTTAAATGCTTAGCAATACCTCTATATGTGAATTGATCCCTTTGCTGCATGTCAGGCTCTGTTTCCAAAATCTCAGGTGTGCGCAGATCACCACTGTCCTTGTCTGTGCGTATTTTGCCTTACTGTGGGCACTGGCTTCAACTTCCTTCTCTGTGGCTGGACAGAGACATCTGGTGAACATATAACAGCGGAACAGTGAGAATACTGTAATATATATACACCCAAACCTTTAAGAACAGACCCTAATGTGAAACATGCTGCAAGGGAAACAATTACCATACTGAGGCATCAGCTATGTGCCTACGTAAAATGTGTGCTGCAGATTTGTGACGTCCAAAATCCAAACCATGTTTCAAAGATCCACCCAGATAAGTTGGTGGTCTCTTGGTGTGTTTTTGCCGCCACTTTGCTGCATTGTTTATAGCAATTGTTCACTGTTGTGATTGTGAATAAAGCTAGGCTAAAAGCTGGAAAAAAGGGGGGTTCTTGAAGTCATAATGTGACGTGGGGCTCTGCTATTTTTTTTGTACCAGCTTAGGCACAGCAAGCAGCTACGGGCTACCATTCTCCCCCCCTCCCCACTACACCTCTGTTAGTTTACTTTGGACTGGGTATCCTCTGTGAGTGGAGTGTTGTGGGAAAGTTCCCCTCAGGTCAGAGAGCTGTGTTGCTCTAGTTGACCTCAGCTGACCCAGATAGTGACGTCACCACTCTCACAGTAGGAGCTGAAACTCAGTCAGTTTCGTTCCCAGCTGTGAACGGACATCGCAGAGGATCATGGAGGGTTGTGTGGTGTGTGGAATAGTAAAGATGGGAATGAGGGATGCCTGTGTTCTTTTTACAAATAATTTTTCACAATGTGGTGAATTATTTACTATTTACTTAGAGATTCATAATGGCATTGTCTAACATTGGTTAGTCATTATGAACACCTTTATTACCCAGTCTGCAACAGGGCAGCTGGAAGAGTCGGGTACAGCGCCAGAAAATGGCACTTCAATGAATTCACCATGTTTTTTATCAACTGCAGGTTGCCATTCACAGCGTGGTGGGCCCAGAAAACTTGGGCCTCCCCACGCTGGGGTTTCCAGCCCCAAGTTGACTAAGTGTACTTGGCTGGAAACCAAAACTACAAGATCCATGTCATTTTTTTTTCAATTATTTTAAAAAAAGGGCTACCTTGTATTTTGGTTACCAGCCGGGTAAAATTAGGCAGCTGGGGCTGGATGGCAGCCTGTACCTGCCAGCGCAATCTTGACACCACATCCGTGCTAAACATGCAGCAAATACTCACTGTGCGAACAATGCTATGTATTTCGGAGCTAACATTGAGGTCTATAAGAGAAAATCACAAAATAAGCTGCAAGAATTGACATGCTACAGATTTTTCCTCGGCAAAATGCATGCCATTTTCATCAAAAGAAAATCATTGGCACAACACATCTAAATTCCCATACACTTTGCAGGGAATGTGCTGTACTGCAGATTTGTTAAACAACACTGAAAAAAATACTGGAAAATTGTGGCAAAAAAGTGGGAAAAACGCAGTGTCGCACATAGCCTAAGCAATACATAGGCTCTGGAGGTAGACTACTGGAAACATTTCTGTCCCACCATTAGAATCTACCAGCTCATTTAAATATTAAGAAAAATGTGGATTATTCTGGATTAAGACATCAGATTGCAGATATCAAGGCATTAGAATATTCATCTTCCTATGACCTACATGCCCTATGACCTACATGCCCATATAGACTGTTTAGGAGGGTTTATCCTGACAGATTCCCATTAAATTTATAATCTAATACAGATGTAATATGATCAAGTATTTCCTCTATATTACACTATGAAAGGTATGAATCAAATTTAGATGAAATGTGTAGTTATAATCTGGATGCTAAAATGGAGACCGTATGTGGCCGTATAAAAAAGGACAAAACAACCAAGGGATTTAAATGGAATTTGTCAGTATGATTTTTCTGTATAAGCGAAGGACAGAATACTGCAGGGGTTAAAAAAATCAAAAGTCAACCGTGCTTCTTTTATCAGGCTCTGTGCAATTGTTTAGGCAAACATAAGGCTATATCACTTGTTGATAGCTAAAGTTCTATCAAATTTTATCTTGTGTGTGGAAATATTTATGGAACCTGTAATATCCTTCATACAGTATGTCTGTTCTATCTCCAGTCTCCCTCCAGGTTCTTGAAAATAGTGTTAAACACAATAATAAACCAAGCCGACTAACTATATGGTTCAAATACAGTATAGAAACAGGATCCTTCTAATATAAAATACTAATTATTTTTAAGGATTGTGATTAGGATGAGTGAGTAGTGAAATATTCAGACTCGCTATACTCGTAATGAGTAGTCTCTAATACTCAAATATGCTTTACGAGTAGTGAGTCCAATGTACGTCAATGGGAAATGCGAGTAATTTTCTGCTGGACCTTACAAAGTGGTCTGGGGGCCTGAGGAAAAGGCTGAAATGGATGCATGATTGTTTAAAAGTCGGCAACAATCAGCTGATGCATGCTCCCCGCCCGATTCCTTGCTCCCGCCCGGTGCTCTTCTCCCCACCCGATGCTTCGCTCCCTGCCTGATCCTCCATTCCCTGCCTGGTCCTCTGCCCCCAAACCGATTTTCTACTCCCTGCCCAGTCCTCTGCTTCCCTCCCTGTTCTTCACCTCCCCTCCACCTGCTGGAAGCGAGCCCGCCGGCTTTACAAATTTACCACTGGCTATTTCAAACAATCGTTAGAAAAAGCCAGCGGGAAAGCGGTCGGTAAAAAGCCTTTTATTACTGCAAGCTTTTTCAAACGATCAGCTGATTGTTTGAAATAGCCGGCGGTCTTTTTACGGCCTGGATATTTACCGCTGGCTATTTCAAGCAGCTGATGTCTCAGCTGATCGTTTGAAAAAGCCGGGGCAGGCTTTCACAAATGATCAGCTGATGAATCAGCTGAATGTTTGAAATAGCCTGCGGTAAATTTGAAAAAGCCAGCGAGCTTGCTTCCAGCAGGCCGAGGGGAGGCAGAGAACAGGGCGGGAAGCGAAGACCCGGGCATGGAGTAGAAAATCGGTTGGGAGCGGAGGACTGGGCGAAGAATGGAGGATCAGATGGGGAACAAGAGATCAGGCAGGGAGCGAAGCACTTGGCAGGGAGCGAAGCACCGGGTGGGGAGTATGCACCAGCTAATTGTTTAAAAAGGCCGTCAGCTTTTTACTGCCAGCTTTTAAACAATTAGGCAACCATTTTAGCCTTTTTTTCAGGCCCAGAGACCGCTTTGTAGGGTCCAGCAGGATAGGTCTCGCATTTCCCATTGACTTGCATTGTACTCGCTCGCTACGCATAACGAGTCATAACAAGTAGATTCACCGAGTAACGAGTAGCCCGAATACCGTACCATTTTGGAAGTAGCGAATAGTAATGCGTATACTCTCTCATCCCTAATTGCGATCCCATTTTTGCATAACTTGAGGTTTTCTATATTTCACAGTTAAGAGATCTAACCTGAAGATACCATTACACGACTACTGTGTCATACACATGGCAGTCCGACACGCCTCCTGCAGTGATTGACACCTAATTGTCGATATTCAATCTCTATAGAGAGCCTGGTGTGGGCGGGTGCAGCTCTCTCAGCTCTGCTGTGTTCCTCAAACTAAATGCTTTGATTGTGTCACAACTGCTGCAGCCAGTAATGTAAGTTAAACATTTGTTGGATTCAGAGTCTCTCTGCCTAAACCATGTTGCTCTTATAGGTACAGATAGAAAGCCAAAAATACAAAATAATGCAGCTATTTCATTTATTTTTTTCCACTTGGTTCTTCCTAAGAAATAAACAGAAGAAGGAATTTTCTGGACTTGTGACATTTTCCAACCTTGTAACATACGTTCACAGCATTATATGCCTCTTATTTGCTAATATTTACAACCTGTGACATGTTTTGAAATTAATTCTGAAGAGACTCCACTTACTTTAGCATTAATTGCAAAATGTATATTTGCCTTTTAATGTTGACATAAATAACAATGTGTTACTTTTACGGTCTGTCTGGTACAGTTTCCTTAATGGCAATGTTCTCCTCCTTGTGTGTTTTATATGTGATGGTGTTAATTGAATGAAGTGGTTTAAATTTTAATAACTTAAGTTCATTTAAATAGAATTCCCCACGGCACACTATGCTGCAAGAAAGTGCTGTATTTAAACAAAGCTCAGACCAACACTAACTGGGAATCGTTATGAAATTTTGTACGAGCAAATGAGTTTAAATGTATATAAAAAAAACTAACCACCAGGGGCATAACTACAATAGGTGCAGGGGCTGTAATTGCATCCAGGCCCTGGAGCTTAGGGGGCCCCTAAATCCCTTTGGCCAATAGAAAAAGACAACTGCTATTAAAGATTTGCAATAATTGGGGCCCCGTTGGAGCTTTCAGATCGGGCCCATGAACGTCAAGTTAAGTCACTGCTAACCACTATTATATCTTTTCATTCCCTTTATAAAGTGAACACATATTCTCATTTCTTACTGTACATAAGTCTCTGTCCCCAATGAGACTCAAATTTAATTTTTCTATAGTATAGAGCAGGGATAATATTGAAGTGAAACTACTGAAAGGATTTTCCACTCCTGGTGAAATCTTTGGAAAGTGCCTAGTTTGCCTAATCCTAAAAGTGTGTAATGCATACACTGTTAGGATTCAGCTCCACTTGCATTCTTGCAGCTAAACTCTCAGTTATGTCTCAAAATGTTCTACTGAGAGACTTTTGTGGTGAGCCATGGGGGAGGTGCCAGACTTTACAGAGGGGCCAGCTGGAGTATGTGGTTCCACTAGCAGCAGATGGTAATGTCACTGTAGCTAAAGTGGATTACAGGACCCGTGTCCACAACAATTGTCAAAGCGGGAGGTTGCACTTATAGAGATGATATATGACCCCCGGGGTTCTCCTGTTGTTGTGATCCCTGGGTGCAGGTGTTGAAGGCCCTGTCATGGTTATGTAGTTGTAGGCAGCCAGACACATGGATGAACTTGAAAACATATCACTATACTTCAGTGAATAATAGGATACAGTCTGTCAAAGGCAAAGTGCTGTGGTTCACTGTATAGGATACACTTGATACTTTGCGTAGAAAAGATGGAACTTTCTCCTCATGAACCAAGCAAATTTAGCTTTGTCAGTCTGTCTGGAGTACAGGTCTCTTCACTTGGCATGGGAGGTAATATTATGCATCGTCCGGGTAATACTACTCTGATGGAAGGACCTTCACGTCTCGGCTCCCCATGGTGATGAGGTATGGAGCTACTCACTATTTTGGCACTACCGTTCCCTATTGCAGGGGGTAGGGCAGGCAAAGTTCATGGCTTGGATCCACATTGGACTGGTTCTGGCTGTAAGACAATATAAAACCAGCCTGCAGGAGCCACCTGTTCAGCCTTATCACTTCTGGCTATAAAAGGCTTCACTCCTGTGTGGAGGCAATTAAATGGAGAGAATGATGCTTCCCAGCATGGACTGGGATAGATTATGGGATCAGTATTGCTTTCTCCCTCTCTCCTGTTTAGGCAGGATGAAACCTGCCTGTCCCAGTTTAGAGGAAATGTCAGGCCTGAGGTGGAGGCTCCTCCCACTGTTATATGTGTGAGAGGCCTGAGGTAGAGGCTCCTCCTTCAGTTGCTCTGTGTGAGAGCCCTCAGGTAGAGGCTCCTTCCACCAGTGCTATGTGTGAGAGGCCTGAGGTAGAGGCTCAGCCCACCATTGCGTTGTGTGAGAAGCCAGAGGTAGAGGCTCCTCCTTCTGTTGCTTTGTGTGAGAGTCCTGAGGTGGAGGCTCCTCCCACTGTTATGTGTGAGAGGCCTGAGGTAGAGGCTCCTCCTTCAGTTGCTCTGTGTGAGAGCCCTCAGTTAGAGGCTCCTTCCACCATTGCTATGTGTGAGAGGCCTGAGGTAGAGGCTCCTCCCACCATTGCTTGGTGTGAGAAGCCTGAGGTAGAGGCTCCTCCTTCTCTTGCTTTGTGTGAGAGGCCTGAGGTAGAGGCTCCTCCTTCTGTTGCTCTCTGTGAGAGGCCTGAGATAGAGGCTCCTTCCACCATTGCTATGGCAGTTAGTTATGATAATTATCTAACTTTCATACACATATATTGACCATTAGATGGCAGCAAAGTACAATGCAGAATGTACATTAAGCAGTCCTCAGTGTACAGACATCATACCACATCATATATGGTGTTTCCTAACTCACAGTGCACAAAGTATTTATGGCACAATGGAATAAATCTACTGCCACACGACAACTGAAGTGAAGATTCAGCAGCAGTAGAATGGGAACTGGAATACCACACTTTAGCTTGCATTACACACTCCTAGGATTATGCTCCACTTAATGGTTTTATTAGTTGTGATGGGACTGCAAGTATTTGATTTGTACATTTGCCATCACACGCCAACTAGAGTATGAGTCTCGTTTCACAAGGTTCTATTGGGAGATTCTGCTCAGCATGTGACCAAAAGTAAGCATATTGCATACTTATTCACTAGTGATGACCAATGGTACCAGCAAACCAAGCTGAATCTCAAGAATTCATCAGGGGTGGCAAGCCCCTTTAACTTACCACTATGTTTTTGGATGTGGGAGGAAACTGGAGGTCCTAGTAAATTACCAATCACCATGCAGATGTTGCTTATGATTGAGTTTGAACCCAAGGGTTATTATATTAATTTTGTTTAAATACATTTTTAAGACTAAATCCAGATTAGAAAACCTATAAAATTGTCAACCTGGGCTAACGTTTCTACTAGAAAAATGCATGGTATGATTGGAGACACACTTTGAGAAGACCCAGATCATCGGAAGAATCAACTTGGAGCTATGAATGACCAGCAATCAAATACAGGACTAATGAGGAGGCCATAATGCCTGAAGATGCGTACAAGGCAGGATATCTACTACTACAATGAAAAAAATCCATTCTTATTAACTTTAAATGGGGAGCACACAATGCTCTCACCTTATTGTGCTGCAGCTGTCGTTAATGGCTGCTTCATCTATGCAGAGTTGGTGTATGTAATGGTGCAAGACTAGGAATATAACAAAAACATTACGCTATTCTGGGCAAGTACACATGTGTTTTCAGTGGGGATTGAAGAATAAACTGTTGTGTGACAACTTTGACAGGTCTATTCCCTTGGATCTACAGGATCAGAAAATATAAACCCAATTTGGCCAATCTTTATTGTTACAGATGATACCTCAATAAATACTGTGCCATTGACTGACCAAAATAGTTGAGTTCTATGAAGTTTTATCTAGTGTGGCACGGTTTAAGGAACCTGTATTACCCTTCATACAGTATGTCTTATTTCTCTAGTTTCTCTCCAGGTTCTTAAAAATAGTGCTAAACATAAGCCGACCAACATATGGTTCTAATATGGAAACAAGATTCTTCCAATATAAAATAGACTTATTACTTTTAAGGCTAATGATCCAATGTTTTGCTTTAACTTGGAAGTTTTCTATACTTATATTTCTCTCCTATAATAAAACATAAATTACACAATTGACATTGCAGGAACTCATTAAATATCAAAGGTTCTTACTGAAGGATATAACATAATAGATATATCTGACCCAGTGAACATCTAAAGTAATAGGTGGATAATATCCATGTAATACTTTTTAACATGAGGTGCTCTTTATTAAAGAGCTTCAACTACAAGAACTAAACTAGCATATCAAATGGAAGTATTTTCTGCCTGTTCAGGCTTATCAACTTGGATCTGTTCTACAGGCCTAATTTTATTGAAAGATGTAGGAGGACAGAACATGATCTGAAGTGTTATCTTAATGTTAATTGGCCAACGCTCTGCGAATTGGCATGTCTCCCTGATTTAATTAAGTGTCTATGACCGTTTTCAACCATACACTCGGCTGGTAATGTTTAGTAACATCACGCTATAACCTGATGCTTGACAGTGCTACTTCTCAAAGTGACAATAAGAGTAGAACAGAAACATCAACACTATAAAATGGACTCTTGTTACTTCTACGTATTAAGCTATGTAACTGTTTGGATGTTCTAATAGCCAGCTATGGTTGGAACTTTCGGGACAATTTGCATTTCTTATAAATGAGGCAATATTTTCAATACCAGTGATAGACATTGCACTGTTTAAGAATAGTGGCTCAGTGGTTAGCACTGGAGTCTTGCCTTGTTCGGGTCCAGAGTTCAAATCCCACCAAGGATGACATCTGTAAGGAGTTTGTATGTTCTACCCTTGTTTGCGTGGGTTTACTCCAGGATCTTTGGATTCCTCCCATACTCCAAAGCCATACTGACAGGGGATATAGATTGTGAGCCTCAATGGGGACAGTCATTGATGATATATGTAAATCACTTTGGAAGATGGTGGTGCTATATAAGTGAGTAAAAGAAATACACAGATCGAAAATAACATTCTTTTTTTCCTAACCCAGGGAGTCAGAAATAGAGATGAGCAAATCATTCTATAACAAATCCTATTCGTTACAAATTTCACAAAAATGGTACATTCTGGTAAATCCAAAATTTTTTATGAATCCCAACTGCCATGTTGTCAGATTCAATTGAGAGCATGAAAGAAGTTGATAAAAAGACACTACACTTACCTGCCCAAAATCCTCACCTGAATATTTATAACAAATCTGCCGTCCTCTGGGGTCCCCTGTCCTCTGCACAGGTCTATGGTTCTCACTGATGTGAGTTGCCCTCCCCCTCACCCCATATGACAGTAAGGGACTCAGCTCCAGAAGAACCAGAAAAAACAACCTTCCCTGGACTGGCTAGTCCTGTGTTTGAGACTGCTAAACGAGGCTCCACGGACTCTATTTGCATATTCCAGAAGAACCAATGACCCAAACAAAGTATCAGATGTGGTGTAAGGAGTTAGGCTGGAGGACAGGTGACTGAGATTTTTTTTATTTTTAACTCAAATCCTATTTATGTATTATGCTTTGGTGTCCATGGAGACCTCAAAAATTAGTTAGAAAATCAGGACACTTTAGAATGACACTTATTCAAACCGAATCTAATCTGTTATCCAAATGGATCATATATGACCGTAGTGAATTTAAGGCAATCTGCTCATCTCAATCCAGTAGATTCTTTTTCAAGTCTAGGAAAAGTAGCAACAGGGATCTTGGAATTCTGAAATATATTTCTTATATTTTGAAATCATTAAATGAATTTTGTTTTTTTATATGTAAAATTAAAAAATGACCCCAGATGGCCCTTCTCTTTTATTTATCCTATCCCAGTGTGCAATGTGCACTTTCCATGAATGAATGCTCCCCTGCCCCCACGTCATTATGATATGATCATCGTATTAGTCTGCAGTTCTCACACACATTCCTGAATGGCTTACCGCCAAGTTAGACAGCAAACAAACTGACACCGTACATAAACACAGCTCCCTGCAAGGCCCACTGTTATTCCGCAGTTAGTTCGTATCCAACGCAGAGGACAACTGCGGAGATGAGGAAGCGTGATCTGGTAATTTTCCCATCACAGTCCAGTGTTTTTCCTCCCAAAGTAGAAGAGTAAATGTCAGAAAAGGATGTGTAATCTCTTAGAAACTCTGCCGTGTGTTATCATTTGCTGCCTTTATGACATGACTGGCAGTTTCCACTGAATTATAATGTCTACAGAACATATGTATTAGCTAATAGAGTATTGAAATAAGTAAACAATATCAAACCATAGTTAAATAGTATCATTGTAAAATCATGTATCACATCAACTTAAACCAAGTTATATACCGGTAATGATATTTTTGTTCTGCATGTTCCCTATTAAAATATCTTTTCACAAGGTTAATACATTTATCTCTGTTAAGATAGGAGGAGGCCCCCACACGTATAACATTAATGTTACCAGCAAGTAGGAGAACAGTTCTATTAAACTAATACTGTATTCTATACTGTTTCTAAATGTATAAAAGTAATAGCCCCATTAATGAACTGTGGTACTGTCATAAGTGGCATAGTCAGACAGATAGACAGATAGATAGATAGATAGATAGATAGATAGATAGATAGATAGATAGATAGATAATGAAAAAATAGGGTAGTACAAAGAAATTTACAACTGGGTTCAAAGGAATCCCATTAAGGTTTTGTCCAAACCAAATATAGATAACATATAATATAATAATAATATAGGCACTCCAAAATTACAGTGAAAAACAGTGGACTTGAAACCATGAGGCGATGTTTCGGTGGGATAGCCACCTTTCTCAAGCACCAGAGCGTTAACACAGGATTAGAGTCACTTTAATTTTGGAGTGCTGTCTACGTTTTTTTGTTAGATAGATGGACAGACAGACAGATATCAGGGAACTGGAGCAGTTTGCCAAAGAAGAATGGTCTAAAATTCCAGCAGAGCATTGTAAGAAACTCATTGATGGTTACCGAAAGCGGTTGATCACAGTTATTTTGACTAAAGTATTAGGCTGAAGTTTGGTTTAGGAAAACACTGTTCTAGTGGCATGGTGTACCCCTTACACAAAAACCTTCAAATGTTCATCAATGTAGATTACATTCTGTCTGAAAAAATCAAGTGATTATATATTGTTCTCTAATTTTGATCGCCACCATATGTATATATATATATTGTAACGGAGCGGCTCGCTGGCGACGTCAGGAAGCACGAGGAGGCAGCTTTGCATAGGTGAGACCAGAAGGGTTTATTTGCTCATAAACCATTCCACAGGGAAAAACACACACAGCAAACACAGAATCCTAATCACTTTCCCCCTGTGCCTAAGTCCAACCTCCCTTACATAGCCGGACACCACTCCCCTGGGAGGGTATGTGAGTCCTGGACCCGCCCGTCACTCTCAGGACTCATAAGCCGGCCCCTTGGTTACTAACAACTCCCTCAGTGTTGCTCTCCACTAAGAGATGCTAATGCCGGCTTACATCACAGACCTCAGGTAGGCATGTGACACATACCTGCCATCCACTATGCGTCCCCTTGCCCTCTTACACACCTCCCCCCTCTGCCGAAAGCCGTCGGGCTCGGCACCGCGGACAACCAAACAGGGGATACGGGAGAGAGCATCAGCGTTGCCATGGAGCTTTCCCGCCCGGTGCTCCACTCGGAAACGAAAGTCCTGCAGGGCCAAAAACCAACGAGTGACCCTCGCGTTTTTCCCCTTCGAGTCCCTCAACCACCGGAGAGGGGCATGGTCAGACACCAACCGGAACTGTCGCCCCAACAAATAGTAACGTAGTGTGTCCACCGCCCACTTTATGGCCAGGCACTCCTTTTCAATCACGGAATAACGCATCTCACTAGGGGACAGTTTCCTGCTCAGGTAGAGGACCGGGTGTTCCTCCCCCTGAATCTCCTGGGACAGGACTGCCCCCAAACCGTTATCTGAGGCATCCGTTTGGAGAACAAATTCCCTCTTGAAGTCGGGAGCGAGCAAGACCGGTCGCCTACAGAGAGCCTCTTTCAATCCCGAAAAGGCAGCTTCCGCCTCCGTCGTCCACTGAGCCATAGACGACTTAGTCCCTTTCAAGAGGTTAGTCAAGGGTGCAGCCATTACAGCAAACTCAGGGATGAACCGCCTGTAGTATCCGACTATACCCAGGAAGCCTCGGACTTGTCTCTTAGACGAGGGTCGCGGCCACTGCTGGATCGCTGCGACCTTTGTGATTTGGGGCTTGATCATGCCTCTGCCGACAACATATCCCAGGTATTTGGCCTCGGACTTCCCCAGGGCACATTTCTTTGGGTTTACCGTAAACCCCGCCGTCCTCAGAGCATCCAGCACCGCTTGGAGCTTCACCAGATGGCTCTGCCAGTCGAGGCTGAAAACCACAATATCGTCCAGATAGGCAGCGGCGTAGTCTTTATGCGGCATGAGGATCCGATCCATGGCCCTTTGAAAAGTGGCTGGGGCCCCCTGCAATCCAAACGGCATTCGGACATAGTGAAAGCACCCATCCGGCGTAGAGAACGCGGTCTTCTCTTTGGCTCCCGATGCCATAGGGATCTGCCAATACCCTTTGGTGAGGTCTAGGGTAGTGATGTACCTGGCGGGTCCCAGGCGCTCGATCAGCTCGTCGACTCGCGGCATGGGATAGGCGTCAAAGTTGGAGACCTCGTTCAGTTTTCGATAATCGTTACAGAATCTCCATTCGCCGTCGGGTTTCGGTACCAATACTATGGGGCTTGACCAACCACTCTTGGATTCCTCTATCACACCCAATTTCAACATCCGGGCCACCTCCTTGGAGATCACCTCCCGTCGGGCCTCGGGTATCCTATATGGCTTCAGGTTCACCCGCACCTGTGGTTCCGTCAGAATGTCATGTTCTACCACGGTGGTGCACCCTGGCAGCTCTGTGAACAAATTCCTGTTCTGCTGTAACAGCTCTCTACACTGCTGTTTCTGGCTTTCGGAGAGGGTGTCCGCTATGGTCACGGCTTCAATGTCGTTCACCGGCCTGCCCACCGAGCAGGGCACATCTTGGGCCTCCCGATCTCGCCATGCCTTGAGGAGGTTGATATGATAGATTTGGTACGACTTCCTTCGTCCCGGTTGGTGGACCTTGTAGTTCACTTCGCCGAGCTTCTCAACGACCTCATATGGCCCTTGCCATTTGGCGAGGAACTTGCTTTCCACTGTGGGTATCAGGACCAGGACCCGGTCCCCGGGATGAAACTGCCGGATTCTGGCGGAGCGGTTGTAGACTCGGGCCTGAGCCTCCTGGGCCCGCAGGAGATGTTCCCTTAGGATCGGCATCACTTTCTCCATTCTCTCCTGCATCATAGCGACGTGCTCAATGACACTCCGATGAGGTGTGACTTCGGCTTCCCAGGTTTCCTTGGCTACATCTAAGAGACCGCGTGGATGTCGTCCATACAGGAGCTCGAATGGTGAGAAACCCGTGGAAGCCTGTGGAACCTCCCGAATGGAAAACAGCAGATACGGTAGGAGACAGTCCCAGTCCTTCCCATCCTTCTCTACCACTTTCCTTAACATGCCTTTGAGGGTTTTGTTGAACCTCTCGACAAGGCCGTCTGTTTGAGGATGGTATACAGAAGTCCTCAGCTGGGTGATCTGAAGGACCCTGCACAACTCGCTCATCACCTTACTCATGAAGGGGGTACCCTGATCTGTCAGGATTTCTTTTGGTAACCCCGTGCGAGAAAACACCTGAACCAGCTCCTTAGCTATGCTCTTCGCCGAGGAGTTGCGTAAGGGAATCGCTTCGGGGTATCGGGTGGCATAGTCCAGGATAACTAAGATATACTGATGACCCCGAGCCGATTTCACCAGGGGCCCCACCAAGTCCATAGCTATTCTCTCAAAGGGGATTTCGATGATGGGTAATGGTACCAGGGGACTACGAAAGTGCCTGGTAGGGGTGGTTATTTGACAGGTAGGGCAAGATCGGCAGTATCTCGCTATCTCCCGGTGACACCCAGGCCAATAGAACCGTTGCAGTATCCGGTCCTGTGTTTTCTCTACCCCTAGATGACCCCCTAAGACATGGGAATGGGCCATGTTGAGTACTTGCTGCCGATACGGCCCGGGTACTAACAACTGTTCCACCCGGTCGTCCTTCACCTTCGTCACCCGGTATAACAATTCCTCACTTAGCATAAAATGGGGGAACCTAGTGTCGCTCCCTGGCTCCTGTGGGACCCCGTTAATGACCGTGACACTATTGAATGCTTCCCTTAGAGTCAGGTCTTTATGTTGGGCTGTCCCAAAGTTCTCCCTGGTCGCCCCCAAGTTCAGTACCGTGGTCTCGGGCGGTGCTTCCTCCTCATCCCCTACGAGGACACCAAGCGGGAACTCAGCCATGTCAGAGTGGGGAGAGGTCGTTTCCACGGGCCCCACTCCCGGACCCTGCCCCCACAGCTGCCAAAATAAACAAAAGTCCCGGCCGATAATGATGGGGTGTAGCAAGTCCTGGACGACTCCGACTTCATGAGTCCTCACCCCATGTGCCGTCTCAATGTCCACTCGAGCTACTGGATAGTCCTTGGCGTCACCGTGGATACACCGCACTCCGACCCTTTTCCCAGGGACCAGGATAAGTGACGGGAAGTCCCTCACCAGAGTAACGAGGCTCCCGGAGTCCAACAGCCCGACCACGCTCCTCCCGTTCACTTTCACCGGACACGCTGGGGGCCCTTCGCTGGATATACTGGTCATACTGCAGACTGAGTATGCAAAATAAGAACAGCGGCGACCCATGCTGCAATCCATCTGTTCAGGGGTCAAGGGACACCGTGCCGCAATGTGGCCTGGACCATGGCATCTCCAACATATGATCTCGCCCGTAGGGACCTTGGGCACCGCCTCCCCCGCCCTTAGGGACCTTGGACGCCCCACCCCCTTTTGGGCCTCGGCCCGCGGCTGGGTCCCCCAGTAAGGAGCGGGCAATCTGGCCCCAGGCCCTTCCATCCCCTGGTATCTCTCCACCAGCCCGATAAGGTCATCCGCGTTCTGGGGATCACCCTGGGCAACCCAGGTCTGAACGGATCGTGGCAGGGAGTGTACAAACCGATCCATCACGACACGCTCCACCATCTGTGCTGGCGTAGAGCTCTCCGGCTGCAGCCATTTCTGGACCAAGTGCAACAGGTCGAACATTTGGGAGCGAGGCGGTCTGTCTCGATGATACGCCCATTGGTGAACCCGCTGCGCCCTCACAGTCATTGTCACCCCCAGGCGGGCTAGTATCTCCGTTTTTAACTTGCTATATTCCTTAGCGTCTTGCAGGGCCAAATCATAATAAGCCTTCTGAGGCTCCCCGGATAGATATGGCGCCAGCACCTCTGACCACTGTGCTGGTGGGAGCCCCTCTCTCTCTGCAACACGCTCAAAAACAGTCAGAAAAGCCTCTATGTCATCTCCTGGAGTCATTTTCTGCAGGGCTCCTCTCACAGCTTTTCTAATAGAAAAATCGCCCACTGACCTTGTCTCTGCTGACGTGCTCCGGACCGCCTCAGCCAGGATATCGATCTGCTGCTGCTGCTGCTGATGCTGGTCTTGCTGTTGCTGACGTTGGAGTTGGATCTGCTGTGTCAGCAGCTTGGTGGTCTCTTGCTGGGCCGCCTGTTGCTGTTGTAAGAGCTGGAGATGTTGAGCCTGCTGGGCCTGCTGAGCCTGTACCAAGTGTCTCATCAGCTCCTCCATGATCTCCGGAGGCTGTGACTGAGTCAGGACAGACTTCACCCAGGACATAAACACCAAAGCCCACCGGTCTCACGTCTTCTGCTGGGAGCTGTGCCCGCATTCAACTCCACCAATTGTAACGGAGCGGCTCGCTGGCGACGTCAGGAAGCACGAGGAGGCAGCTTTGCATAGGTGAGACCAGAAGGGTTTATTTGCTCATAAACCATTCCACAGGGAAAAACACACACAGCAAACACAGAATCCTAATCACTTTCCCCCTGTGCCTAAGTCCAACCTCCCTTACATAGCCGGACACCACTCCCCTGGGAGGGTATGTGAGTCCTGGACCCGCCCGTCACTCTCAGGACTCATAAGCCGGCCCCTTGGTTACTAACAACTCCCTCAGTGTTGCTCTCCACTAAGAGATGCTAATGCCGGCTTACATCACAGACCTCAGGTAGGCATGTGACACATACCTGCCATCCACTATGCGTCCCCTTGCCCTCTTACAATATATATATGTATTCAGAGGTAGTCGGATAGCTAGACAGAGAGATAGATGCTATATGTATATATATATATATATATATATATATATACATATATATATGTAGAGGGAGAGAGTGATAGATAGCTGGATGGACAGATAGATCAATAACACTGGGGAACACAATTTTTTAGGAGTTACCATACATACTCGCGTACAAGCCGAGTTTTTCAGCCAAAAAATTGGGCTGAAAAGTCCCCCCCTCGGCTTATACGCGAGTCATACGGAGTACACAGGCCGCCCGCCCGCCACCCCCATCAGTATACAGGCGCCCCCCCCCATCAGTATCCACGGCCCCCCCTTGCTGCCGCAAACCTGTAAAGTAAGATCATTATACTTATCCCTGTGGCCGCCGCCGCTGCTCTGCATCGCGCTCCTCCGGCTTCATCCGGCTTCTTCCGGCTTCCTACTCCGGTGGGCGCAGGCAATGACGTCATTGTCTGTGCGCCAGAGGAGGAAGCCGGAAGAAGCCGCAAGAGGCATGAAGACCCGGAGGAGCGCGATGCAGAGCAGAGGCGGCGGCCACAGGGATAAGTATAATGATCTTACTTTAGAGGTTTGCTGCAGCAAGGGGGGGCGCTGGATACTGATGGGGGGGGGGATCTGTATACTGATGGTGGGGGCGCCTGTATACTGATGAGGGTGGCGGGCGGGCGGCCTGTATACCTCTGGGGCTGCTGCATTATATACCTCTGGGGCTGCTGCTGTATATACCACTGGGGCTGCTGCTGTATATACCTCTGGGGCTGCTGCTGTTTTCCCAGGTTTTGGGGGCAAAAGTAGGGGGGTCGGCTTATACACGGGTCGGCTTATACACGAGTATATACGGTAGGTCAGACAACTGTTCTCAATTAATTTTTGGATGCTGAATCCAGAAATGATCTCAGTTTTTCTCTATCAAGTCAAGTTTTTGAACTATGGGATTTTTGTCTTCTCAAAAATATGTAAACTACTGTACCTAAAAAGTGTTTGTTTTTTTTAAATAGTACAAATATGAACAAAAAATGAAATATCTAAGAAACAGGCATGACAAATATGTTTTTTAACACTATCATATGCCACGTAGCTCTATATGAGTCGAATTGTAATCAGATAACAAGTCTTATTACAGATATCAGTGCAATTGTGCTTCTCTGGCAGGTAAGTTGTGGAAGAAAAACTTTACGTGCTAGAAAAAAAACTGACTACATTTTTGGAATCAGCATGCCAATTTTAGTATAAATCAGCTCAAAAACCTAACTCAACAGAAATTTTTTTTCAAATTGTTCCCCAGTGTAATAGATGGATAGCAGGATAGATGGATAAATAAATAGATAGTAGAAAGATAGATAGATAGATAGATAGATAGATAGATAGATAGATAGAATAGTGATAGATTGTTTTATCACCTGAGGTTTATACACAGCTGTAGATGTTTTTTGTTTCAATTATTCATGCACAGTTGGTTTGAAGCATATGGTTTTAGCCAATATTTAACCGGATATGTATTGTTAATTAGATGACAAAGACAAAGCCGGAAGAGAGATTCTGCACCACAGTTCCTTTGATGCTAATTACAAACCAGTGGATGTTGCCTTCAAAGATAATTATTATTGATCTGTATTATACCTGTCAGACAGGTGTCGTAAGATCTTGTTTGACAATATTCACCCATTCCGGTATTGATGATCCTACATGAAGTACCATTAAGAAGATTTAGCATGTAATGAAGCTGTTTGCTGGCGGTATTCATGCAGGTTTACACGGCTTCACTCGAGTATATGGATGTACAGGCTGTTCTATTGAGAACAAATCCTTTAATTCTAGATATTGCAAGGACAAGAATATAAATGACTGGATATGTAATAGCAGTAAAACAGAGCTGTTTCATATGATTGGAAAGGTCAGAGCCTACATTGTGTGCAATATTAAGTCGTATTTTCAGGTTGTGCCAGACAGATGAAGGTGTAAATAGCTTTATCTATATACAATGGCTATTAAGCATTTCTAGCATAGCATGCCATGTAGCTAGACTAATGCGGGCCAGAACTGCAGGTGCTATGCCAGCTCATATGTCACCGATGTTGTAACAGTCTTATACAAGTCAGTGAAGCGACACAAAGATTTACTGTTTTTCTCTATAAACCGGGAAAAGCTGTTTTCAGCATGGAGACAAATAATGCAGAGTAATGCAGATAATGCAAAGAAAAATCCGCCCAGACAGCCTGGAGCTTTGAGATCCCAACCAATCCATACATTTCAATCATTGGCATTGATCAAATGAAGAGAAAAAAAACACAGTCATCTCAATATGTCTGAACTAAACTGAGATTTGTATTAGTAATGTGTAAAATAAACATAAATTATAATGTGCGTGGTGCAATTTGCCTTCTCTTTCTATATCCCAAAGGATTAGAAAGGCAATAGGTCAAGCCAAGGTAAAAATACATGATCATCTCTTAGGTAAACTTATGGAGATACGCACAATATAATGGAAACTTTAAATAATGTAAAAAAAAAAATGACACCATAACGTTCTCCCTAAATGACTTCATCCATAAAGCAAGCGTCAAGCATTATGGATCTGAACTAATCCTCTTAAACCTCTCCAAAGGGATTAATAACTGGAAAACAATATACTGTAAAATTCACAAATTTACTGAATCCATAAATAAATGTGGAATTTTTAAAAATTAAAGGACATTTCCAACTTCCACCTAAATTTTGCAATAACTATGTAATGTGTGAAAAAAGTTAAAGGGACTTTAGTCAGGAGAGAATGACTGTTCAAACTAAGTATCAGTATTGAATCCTGCTTTGAGCTGAGGTTTGGACCAGATGACCCAGGAGGTCCCTTCCATCTCTACCTTACTATGATTTTATGAAGTACAGACACTCAAAGAATCATGGTGTGGTCAAACCTAAGTGCTCCTTCTACGCTGTTTTCTAGTATCTCTGACCTTCCTGGCTCTATGAAGCCCGGCCTGTCCATCAAAGAAGAGGGGAGGGTGGAGCAGAGATTGAGGGAAAACATGCAGATGGCAACTGTTTTTAAATGATTGGTCCCAACATGATACATGAGTGCCTGTGCTTGGTTTAAACAGTTATTCTGTGCTGATAAAGTCCCTTTAAATAGCTTGTATATATGTGTAGTTATACATTGTGTTATTATTGTGATATACAGGGTGTATGATAGTCCATAGCTGCAATCTCAATTTTACATGTTTTCAGTCACATCCTTAGCAGGACAACCCCTAAACATCATCACACCCTCCTTTGGACCAGTAGCAAAAAAAGATAACTGCTAATACAAACAGGACCTGACATAGCCATGTACATTCCCTGGTTACCTAAAGGAATCACCATCTACAAATAACATTGTAGCCAAAATGATGGTATGCTGCTGGCTGTTCAAAAAGTCCAAACAATGAATGCTAATTAATGTATTTCCATTCATTCGATTGTTTTCATAAGTGCAACTTTATATTCTATGATTTTAAAGTGTAACCGCTGTTTACATTTTTATTCAATAATAATGTAGACTAAGTGATTATAATAAACTTTCAATATGCTTCATAATTGAAATCTGGAAGAAAATCTTTCAAAAACCTTCTAGAAGATGTCCCCCCTTAAGCTGTTTCTAAACCAGACATATGCTGGTAGTCAGGGAAATCCGTCTTCAGCTCCACACACTGAATACGGCCTTATAAGGGTGAGGGCGGAGCCTACACAGCATTCACAATACAGCTGATCAGAATCTCAGGATACCTCAGGCAGGGACAGTGCTGAGCTTAGGCTGTCAGCACACATCTTTTGTGATCTTATCTGACTCCTCTCCATTCACATCGCTTGCTCCACGTTATCATCTGAGTAGCTGTGTGGAGGCCATCAGCTGATTGCATAGAGCAGAGCGATGTGAATGGAGAAGAGTCAGATGAGATGACAGGAGTTGTGTGATGACAGCCTGGAGTCCCTTTGCCTGAGGTAAACTGACAATAAACAGCTGTAGTGTGAACCCTATGTAGGCACCGCCCTCCCACCCTTATATGGACGTATTCAGTGTGTGGAGCTGAAGATGGATTTCACTGACAAGCATATGTCAGGTTTTGAAACAGCCTAGTGGGGACATCTTCTGGAAGGTTTTTGAAAGGTTTTCTTCCAGATTTCACTGATGAAGTATATTTGAAAGTTTATTATAATCACTTGCTGTACATTATTATTCAATAAAAATTAAATGACGGTTACACTTTAAAAGCACGTTGTTTCATTTAAATTTTTTTATACATCAGTAGTACACACGATAATAAGAAACTTTGTAATATATCTATATCTTGGAGAAATCTGCTACCTTCCCCCTGGACAGAGCTTTCATTTTAAGTATTCTAACTTCACATATCGCTTCGCTGAACACAGATTTTATACTTTTATCAATAAATTGAGAGATCAGCACAGGAGGAGAAAGAAGCAGATATGATCTAAGATATCAGACAGAGTTACTTATTTTCATGTGTACTATTGATTTGTGAAATAATATATAATATAAACATTTACTCCTACACATATACAACCTTTAAATTTTTTTTGCCATTTTTATAGAATGACAGATTTAGAAACCCTTTTACCTACCTTAAAGAGAACCTGTTAGCTCAATTTTGCAAGTTAAATATATGGCCATAATGGTGCAAATTTACTGATTGCTTGGATTCTTTTGTTGAAGAAATCTGCTTTGTTGTTCTCCTTATCTGCATTTGAAGTTTTCTGGTAATGGGATTTCGGGGCACAGCAGCCGTTACTGTAGATTGTGGTCTTCTCTCCTCATGCCCCTGTCCTTTCTACTTTCCTCTGGTGTTTGAAGGAAGGTTACTACTTTCTCAGCGGCCTACCTCCCAAATGAAATTTTCCACTGCACTACTGAAGATGGTGACTGTGAAGATGATTTAACAAGAGGTAATGGTATATGTGGGCACCACTGCACTATTAGGCTAGGATCAGATTCACGCCATGCATCCGCTAAAAAGCATGCGTTATTTCATGTCACATGTGTAACAACGCATGCGTTGACGCACTCATAGACCCTAATGCAAAAAGCGCATTCCTAAAGTGCAGTGCGTTTGGCGCTATGCTTTTATGCAGCGCACATAAAAACGCGGGCTGCTGCAGCGTTTTTGGGTCTGTTACTAAACACGGATGCATTTTTGTGCCATGTGTGTGCCATTCCTTAACGGATGCGTTAACAGATGTGTTAACGCATGGTACATACATGTAACATGTGTTAACACATCCGTTAATTTAGGCAACATAAATGCACAATGTCATGTAAACGCAAGGAGAAAAATATCCTTCAATGCATCCTTCAAGCAGATGCTACAACCCAACTGTGACCCTAGCCTTGGGGAGCTGAACGGCTGTTGTATCTTGATTCCAGAGCAGCCCTGTACAGAAGTCCTTGCGGTGGTGCTCAGCCGGCACAGCCTAGTTCAGGCAGAACAAATCGAGCAATGATAAGCCGCTGAACACTCCTGGACTGTAAAATACTCCTTCTTTATTCAAACAAACATAAAACTGGTGCCTAATGCCAGGGTAGCGTGGGGGGAGTGGGGAGGATAAACAGGTTGTAAAAGGACAGCAGCTGTTATGCGCACTAAAACTTCAACAGGTCCTTTTGAAGTGCTAGTGCAGGAAACAGCTACTGTCCTTCATAGCCTGTTTGTCCTCTCCCTCTCCTCCCATGCTACCCTGGTGTTATGCGCATGTTTTATGTTGTTTGCATAAAAAAGGAGCATTTTACCACTGGGAGTGTGCTGTAAAGATTGATTCATCAATTGGTCCCTTGTAAAAGCAGGGTACAAAACGCATATTCCGATCTTGGCTCAATGATGGTAGAGCCTATATTTCATTTTGAGCATGCACAACCCCAGGTGTCATTTTATTGACGATCAGTGGGGAAATAAATCTGCGCGCACACTATCCCAGCAATGACAAGGCTGGTGCAAAATTTAAGGCAGGTCACTGAAAAGTAGTATCTAGTCTCTCAAACACCAGAAGAAAGTAGAGGGACTAGGGAAGGAGAAGACCCAGCGTACAGTCTGACCAGTGTGCCCCGAAATCTCATTACAAGAAAACTTAAAACGCTAAGTAAAGAACAACAAAGTGGATATGTTTAGTATAGATATCAATTGTATATATGCCCCATTAGTCAAAACTTTACTTTAACTCGCTACAGTCTCTCCCTTTAAGTGGATAATATACTATACTGGATAAAAATATATCTTTTGTTTTACAAGGACATTATTTGTAACACTCTTCTTCTATCTGCACCTCTGCATATATATATATATATATATATATATATATATATATATATATATCATACTTTACATATCAATGAAATGATGACGCGCCAGTCACCATTTTACTGAATTCACACAAAGGAATCACAAAAAAAAAAAATCAGATTAAGGAGATTTTAAATTATTTGGTAAAAATTTGAGAATCCAATTTGCACCTCTATAAGTAAATAATAAGATTTTAAAAATCCATATAGTTTGATTAGTCTACAGCTTTTACTCAGATAAAGATTAATGAAGTGCATAATGCATGAATGTGTTCTTTTGTTAATAGAACTGAGAAATGATAAATCACTTGGATGTCAAACCTTTCTAGGATACCCGCTGTGGACTGAGTCTGTAGTTATCTACCTGATTTTCTTGTGAGTATTTCACTTTCTAGTAATATTATCACAGAACTCTCAGTAAGTAAAACGTTTTATGTATTTACCTAATTTCCTTAAAATTAAGAGAAATCCCATAACTATTAATGAACAACGCAGTTCAGTACAAAAGTCAGTAATTAAAGCACAGCGGATAATAAAAGGTGCAGTTTATAGAATTGGCAATCAAAAGATTAGATGTGAGGCATTTACAACAAATTACAATGCTGGGTCGTCCGAAAAGAAGATTTATGCCGAGGTTCATTGGTAAGAGACGATACACTGATGATCGAGACCTTTCCACACAGGTCTATGGACTCCAATTAGTACAAGGGCACAAGGAATATGTGAAGAGGTAATCCACATCTCTTCATGTATACAATGTTCAACCAATGAGGAATAATGTGACATAGCCGAGTAGAGCTACTTAGAACTAATAATTGTAACTATTATAAGCGCTGTCCACATGACGAAGCTGCGCGCACAGAGCTTGCATGGCGCATGCACAGACCATTCTTTTTAATATAACGGAGTTGTGGACACTCCCTGCACTGTCATATTGATATTCTACATGGCAATATTAGAGTTCAAGAATAACTTAGTAATAGGGCATCTAAATGATCTTTTTTTTTCTTTCTTGGATTCTAAATTAACCTTCAATTCTCCATATGAAAGGGAGTCAGTAGTTCAGTAAGGGCCAATAGATATATATTAGTGACATATCAAGGGGGTTGTCCAAAACTAGGACATTCTTATCGAAACTTGTCTACCCCATGTACCCTGTATTCACCTCACGTGCTGTTGCTGTTGTAGGGCTATCAGTAATCAGGGTTCAGGGCGCATGTGACATTGTGGTGTCGCATGAGCCTCAAGTCCAGTCACCACTGGCTTCTCTCCTCTCCCCACTTTCAGACATAGGAGCAATCAACAGAAAGTGAGCGGCAGTGTCATGTACTGTGGATTATCTCATTTGTCTAAATGTGGGGACACAGAAACAAGCGATAAATGGACATGGGGATGTAACTTCACAATGTCACCTAAGCACCGAAGATGTGCCTTCTAACACTGCTGCAACGGCGCCAGCACTGCAGGTGAGTACAGGCCTTTTTATTTTACCTGAGGTAAACATGTGGAATAAGAAGGGGTTGTCCTAGTCATGGACAACTCTTTAAGCATTGAAAAGATACAGATTCTTCATTCTGTCATCTGCAGACTGTAAAGCATACTTGTAATTTCAGGTGGATTTTCAGAGTAAACTGTCCAGTGTGTGTGCAAGGAATAACATTATTTCTACCCATTATATGACTTGTTTCTTACATTTTTAAGCAGTTTTCTTCTCTGCATGCTCCAATAACTAGAAGCTACAGCAGCTTCTCTGTCTTTATTACCTTAAAACTGCATCCAGCTTCTTCACCATAACCTTTCCATAGACTTCTATAGGCAGCAAATTTGTAATAAACCAAAGAAATGGACAATATATGGGAGGATGATATATATCACTATTCGAAAGAAGTGTGCAAAATGCCAGAAATCGGCAAAAAAATAGCTAATAAAAAGTAGAAAGTAGCACTAAGTAAAAATTCATAGTGGGTACATAGTAAGGATACAGAGATTAGGACAGTAATATGGGGCACTCCTATAACATAAATAACGGATAGTGTCCAACTCAGGGACTGGCTGGTGGAACTTAACCCGGTGACTGCCTGACCCTGTCAGCCCCTTAGGTGCCGGGTGAAGAGCAGGGGGGGAGGGGGGGGCTGGTGCTGTCAGGTCCGGCCAGGTGAGCGAGGGGGGGGGTCCTCCGGCTGAGGAGCGTGGAGTGCTGTCAGGTCTGGCCGGGTGAGGAGTGGGGGGAGGGAAGGCTGGGGTGATGCCTTTCACACACTCACGCACTCTGCTCCCGCTGTGTCATTACAGCAGCTGTGGCCGCAAGCCGAGATCGGCCGGCCCATTTTATTAAAGGGGTAGCCCTAAATTAGGGCAAAACCACCATCCTGGGAGGCACTTGCCCCCCTGCCACCTGGGCCAGTCCCGCCTGGTCCAACTATTGCCCATTATTTCTAATTTCGATAGGCAGCAGCTGCCTCAACCTTGAGAGGCCTTCACTGTGGGACTGTTTCTCTAATGAATATTCTCTAATGAATATGCCACTTGTTGAGACATGTTTTTAACTGGATGAAAATAAAAGTACATTTTAACGAAGGGTTGGATGTACTACTATTTTTCATTGCTTCTGTGGTGGAATTGGGATCCCTTGCATTCTCAGGATAGGTAAGCTTAATACACGTCTTGCCTTCATGGACAGCAGCTGTAATGTGGAATGAACATTGCAGGAAATAAGGGCAGGAAAAAGGTTTTTTTTTTGAAGATATGATGAAGGTGCTTACAAGTGAAACATTTGTCAGGCCTGGTGGGCGACCCATATTGGTGAATTTAATGGCTTTAATAATAGTCCTGTAGGTGACGATAGCTTGAGGCTGTTGAAACGTGTTGTGGGCTGTAGAGATTGTTGAGTAAAGGGGTTTGTCACTAATATATTCCTCTCCTGCCCCTAATTTTCTCCAACCATAGCGCTCCTAAGATCCTTGTTACTTTCTCCTACATGTAAATTCAACCATCTGGGTGAGCGTTACAGGCTGCTTTGGGCTTAAAGTATCCTTGCCTGGACACCAAAGCTCTGGCTGAAGGACCTTCCGTGATGTCAATAACCACACCCACAGAGGCCCACATGACCAAGTCCCGTGACCACCCTCCAGGAAGTTAGTAGTTATTGGCCTCTGCTGGTTTGGGTATATTTACACTGCCTTGAAAAAAGTATTAATTTTAGACAAACTTTTCCAATTTTTTCCCATTATACCCACCAACCTAAAATGTATTTTAATGGGATTTTATATGACATACCAACACAAAGTAGGAAGTATCATGAAGTGTGAAGAAAATGATGAACGGTTTTCTAAATATTTTAAAAATATAAATTTGAAAATGATGAGGCTCATTTGTATTCAGCCTCTTGAGTCAATACTTTATAAGACCACCTTTTGCTGCAATTACTGCTGCAAGTCTTTTGGAACATGTCTCTACCAGCTTTGCACATCTAGAAGCTGACATTTTTGCCAATTCTTTTTTGCAAAATACCTCTAGCTCAGTGATATTGGATGGGAAGTATCTGAGAACTGCAATTTTGAAGTCTTGCAACAGATTCTCATTGAGATTTTAGTATGAACCATGACTTGGCCATTCATATACATGAATATGCTTTGATCATATGCTTTGTAGCTCTGGCAGTATACTTAGGAGTGTTGTGCTGCTGGAAGATAAACCTATGCCTCAGTCAAAAGTCTTCTGCGGCATCTAACAGGTTTTCCTCCAGGATTATCCTATATTTAACTCCATCCATCCTCCCATCAACTCTGACCAGCTTCTCTGTCACTACTAAAGAAAAACATCTCCAACCGACAGGGGGATGTTGTATTCGGGGTGATGCGCAGTGTTAGTATTCTGCCACTGAAAGAACTTTGAATTTAACACAAAAAGTTCTAATTCACCTTATTTCTAGCTAAGTCACCAACATGGCTTTTTCCAAACTGCAAATTGGACTTCTTATGGCTTATTTTAAAAATGTCTTTCTTCTTGCCACTCTTCCTTAAAGGCCAGATTTGTCGAGTATACAATTAATTGTTGTCCTATGGGCAGATTCTCCCTCTGTGGATTTCAGTACCTCCTCTAGAGGGACTATGGGCCTCTTGGTTGCTTCTCTAATTAGCCATATCCTTTTTGGGATGTCAGTTTAGGTGGGTGGCCATGTCTAGGTATGTTTGCACTTGTACCGTGCTACTTCCATTTTTGGATGATGGATCGCACAGCGCTCTGTGAGCTAAGCAGAGCTTGGGCTGTTTTTGTACAATTCTCTGCAACTTTATTCCTGACTTGTCTGGTGTGTTCCTTGGTTTTCATGATGCTATTTAATCCCAAATGTTCTCAAACAAACCTTTGCAGCCTTTACATAACAACTGTAGTTATAATGAGGATAAATTACACACTGGTGGACTCAATTTACTAATTTAGATCCTTATGGAGTCAATTAGTCACTCAGGTTTTTACTTAGAATTATCAGACTACAGAGGGCTGAATGCAATGGACATCAACAGATTTTCAGATTATTAAAATATTTAGAGAACCATGTATCATTGCCTCTGCACTTCACATATACATGCTACTTAGTGTTGGCATATCACATTAACTTTGTGGCGTAACATGAAAAAATGTGGAAATGTTTATATAGCATGAATACTTTCTCAAGACACTGTAATAAGATAAATTACAAAGTTTCGTATTTTTACTTGTGCAATTGATTTATGGAAAAAAAAACAAAAGTGTTGTTATTATTTAGTGATTTCGTTTCATATTAAAACAGTTCATTCAAATCAACATTATATATGTTCTACATTACGACAGGTATTTATTACAGCCATCTAAGTAGCTGGTTTGTTTAGACAAGAAATCTTTGGACAAGCAAGATCCATACTTTGTAGGTGATAGTCATTGGCTAGGGTGACATTAGCGTTTTTTTTTACATCCGGATCCGGTTTTGTGCATTAAAAATGCTCAAAACCGGATCAGGATCCTGCAGCCTATAGGCACCCATTATGAAACTGGATTGCACTTAATGCAATCCGGTTCCCGCATTTCGATTTCACTGCCTGCGTGAAAAATCATGCAGGCAATGTTTTTCGAGCGGTTTCAAAACCACAGTAGGGTTGCTATAATGGGCGCCTATGGGAGCCCATCCGGTAACCGGATTGCTCATAATGTGCAATCCGGTTGCCGGATTCTTTGTTCATCCCTGCTGCTGTGGGGATGAACAGAGGGTTAATGTTAATATAATATGTGGGCACCATGTCTCCAGGGAGTGTCCACCTTCCCTAGAGACATGTTGTCCATATAGGGCAGCATATGAAGGGTTAAATGCTTTATTACAGTATCACCGGCTTTTGTTGGCTTTTACTATTTTATCAATGAAAGCCGGCGGCTCCTCCCTGTAAGGAGGATTATCAGTACTTGATGTGTGTAAGCACATTACAGGGCAGCATCCTCAATTGCGTACTGTACATGCTGCTATCCATGGTGCTGAAAGCTTTAACATTAGTTCTATGGCGGTGCGTTGCCCATAGAACTAATGTTAAAGCTTTCAGCACCATGGATAGCAAGCATGTACAGTACACAATTTGCGTAAGCACCAAGGACAGCTCCTTATTGAGGATGCTGCCCTGTTATGTGCTTACGCACATTAAGTACTGATAATCCTCCTTACAGGGAGGAGCCGCCGGCTTTCATTGATAAAATAGTAAAAGCCGACAAAAGCCGGCGATACTGGATTAAAGCAATTTAACCCTTCATATGCCGCCCTATATGGACAACATGTCTCTACGGAGGGTGGACACTCCCTGGAGACATGGTGCCCACATATTATATTAGCATTAACCCTTTGTTCATCCCCTCAGCCGCAAGGATGAACAAAGCATCCGGCAACCGGATTGCACATTATGAGCAATCCGGTTACCAGATGCGGCTTTAGGAATACATTTTGAAGGCAAAATATGTCTGAAGGCACATGAGATTACCGCATCCAGATCTGGATGTGGTAATCATAATGTGCCTTCTAAATGTGACCCTAGCCATTGTGTATTATTATCACAGAAGCCAAGTTGTCAAAGTTTTTGCTCATACACAAAAAATAAAATGAATTGAGTGAACGAGAAAAAATGATTCATAAGGATATTTGATGTGGAATGAGATGAGCCGGCTTGTGACATTATATTGATCTTTCTGACTCTTCAGGAAAGGGAACAGAATTTTCTGTACCAGAAGAACATGGCAAGCTACGTTCTGTTCTGCCATCTCTGCCTTGTACAATCACTTATAATTTACTCTAAGTGATGGACAGGTAAGTAGTAATTACTTTAGTGCCCTCCTATGAATCTCTCCTTGTGTATATATTATAATTCTGTATTAGCGTAGAGCAATGGCGTAACTAGAGTTTGATGGGCCCCAATGCGAAATTTAGACCTGCCCTTTTTCCCCCGCATGATGGCCAGTTATATGGGCCCTGTTTAATGTTCTAAGTCCTATAAAAACTCAAAAATTGACCCCTCTCCCTCCCCCTTCATTATGTATTAATGTCCTGCATCCTGGAATATGGTCCTTATCATGGTATATATGTCCCCTGTACTGGTATATATGGTCTTCCGTCTCCTGCCACCATTGTCATCCAATTATTATAATGCATCCCAATATTCCTCCATATGTTACAATGTACCCCCATAGTCCTCTATGTATTATAATGAATCCCATTGTCCCCCATTCATAAGGTAGTGCCATAGTTATCCAATTATTATAATGCATCCCCATTATCCTCCATATAGTATAATGCAGCCTCATATTCCTCCATATAGAATAATGCAACCTCATATTCCTCCATATAGATTAATGCAGCTATATTCTCCATATAGAATAATGCAGCCTCACAGCCCTCCATATAGTATAATACAGCCTCACATCCCTTTTTTTCTACACCAAAGCCACAGCAAAAACTCGGGTGAGATGATTGTAAACAAATTCTCGCCCATACGTATTCCTGCGGTTTTTACCACAATTTTACAGTGGTTTTCTAGTTTTGGCTTACAATTGAAAATATTGTGATTTTCAATCTTTGGCATTCCAAAAAGGAGGCAAAAATGCAGCAAAGGATTGACAAAATCATTTTTTATAAGAAAAATAAAAAAGCAACACAAACCATGCAGGTTTCGATTTCTGCCTAGAAATAAAACCAATGTGTGTGCACAACTTTTCATGAATCACAAAGGTTTTGCTGGGAATGAAAAATGCAGGTTTAGATTAACATAGATTTGCATAAAACCAAGATAATAATACAGAAAAGAAGAAAAACGCCCTGTGTGAGCATAGCCCAAGACTGCGTTTTACAATTGGTTCCTTTACTATCTCATATTCTATTATTTGACAAAACCTCAACTGCAATGTACATATAATCTTACCTGTCACATATGCACCTACAAAATAAACTGAGTATTTTTTTAAGTGACTAATAAGATGATTCCTTTGTGGGTAAATAGTGAATACCAAGAACAGCTCATGTAAGAATCTACAGTATATCTGCACAGAGACCCACCCGGGAATTCACCTGTTTGCCTGCGGGCCAATCCATTTTACATTCAAGCATAACTTTTATATTAGGCCCCTTTCACATCTACAGTGTAGTTCGCGGCAGAACCGGCAGCCAAGTTGCAACAGCGATCCGGCAAGCCCCATTCATTCTCTATGGGGCTTGCGGTCGGGTACAGCAAGTGCAGTATTGCCGAATCCGACACTTGCGGCGCTTGCGGCACCGCAAAAAAAACACTGCTAGCAGAGATTTTTCTGCACGGCCACAAGTGCCGAATCTGCCAGAATCGGCAATACCGCTCTTACGGCACCCGACTGCAAGCCCCATAGAGAATGAATGGGACTGGCCAGATCGGTGGCAAAAGTTGGCTGTTACGCGGAAGATCTGGCAGGTGTGACGACATCTGCCGGATCTGCCACGAATTCCATCTACCGCAGATGTGAAAGCACCCTTATACACAAGCTTTCCAATGTGCTTACCATATATATATATATATACATACTCGACATTTGCATGTTCTTCAGGGGAGTGCATGTATGGTGACTTAAGTTAACCTGTCACCCCTTTTCTGCTTTTTAAACTAAAAGTGCCACCTTCAGCAGCGCCTATGCTGCATTTTGCAAAGGTGGCTATAATGCCCCTAAACCCACTACGAACCTAAATAATGACTTTATAAACTTTACCACCCTGTATGTAAATTCTTATTTATGGGTCAGTTGAGTCTTCATTCTGTCCAGTCCTCATCGCCTCTCTGGTCTTCCTCCCCTCTTCATTCTTCTGAACGCCCTCTTTTCTCTCGTCCCATTCTTGTTTTCAGGGCCTGCACAGATTTCTCTCTCTTCGCACAGGCGCCCTGAGCTATGCCCTACTGTGGACAGAGCATTTGACTGCATTATGCCTGCATGTACCGCAGACGCCAGATCCCGCCCTGTTTTGTCATCTGATTTATGCAGACACCAGGGTGGGAAACTAGTGCCTGCGCGCTAGCAGTAATGCACTGTGCAGTAATGCTTTTTCCTCTGCTTGCATTAGGGCAGAGCTAGTGCGCAGGTGCTAGATACCAAACCTGATGTCTCCATAAAGCAGAACACAAAATAGGGCGGGATCTGACGCCTGAGGTACATGCAGGCATAGTGCAGTCTGACACTCTGCCCACAGTAGGGCATAGCTCAGGGCGCCTGTGCGAAGAGGGAGGAACCTGCACAGGCGACGGAAAGAAGACTGGGACGAGAGAAGAGCAGTTGCCAAGAAGAATTAATAGGCGGAGGAAGACCAGAGAGGTGGTGAGGGCCAGATGCAAAAAACACCCATCTGAACGGTAAGTATGAATTAACATACAGGGCGGGAAACTTTATAAAGTGCTTATTTAGGTGTACTTAGGGGTAGAGGGATTATAGCCAAATTTGAAAATGCAGCATAGGTGCTGCTGAAGGTGGCACTTTTAGTTTACAAAGCAGAAATGGGATGACTGGTTCACTTTAATATTACTTTATATTAAATGTTTGTACATCCATAATTTTGATATGCAAAATGACCGCAAAATTCTCTTTTCACTACATCATAGTTGTATTATTTTTAGAAATATGTGATAATATCATATATGAGATGGCTAATTATATGGGATAAAATGGCCACTTATGATTTCTTCTGTGCATATTTGAATAAGTTGAATGATTAGATTGCATTATAGGACCATTGACATTATGCAAAAACTACATAGCACATCATTACATTCTGCATAAATTAACATTTATGTTATTAGGCAACACTTCATTAACCAATATTGTAGACTTTATTGAAAACGTTTTTTTAAAGCATGTGGTGACATATAATGGCTATAAATGCATAATATACAGAACATAATAAGCACATACTGTAGTATGTTCTTCAATCCATCAACTATAGACAGAATTCAGTCACTTTAATAACATGTGGACACTATAGCAAGGGATTCTCCATAGGAAATTAAACAAAACAAATTCCAAACGTCAAGCCTTTAAGATATTTGGGTATTATATATATATTATATATATATATATATACAGTTTATATCCACACAGATTTATATAGTACATAACAGTTACAGTACCTTCATACGTAACCAAGCAAAGATGTCTACTCACAGCTTATAATGCACTAAAATATCCAAATAAGGCCCCTTTCACATCAGGGTTTTTTGCTGAATGCGGAAGATCCGGCAGATTTACTGCATCTGCCACATCTATTCCCTAACAGTCGACTTACGGTACACCTGCGGCAAGCCCCCATTAATTTTCTACGGGGCTTGCGGCAGGTGCGGCATGTCCAGTTTTGCCGCGGTAGATCTTCTGGATCTGCCGCATTCAGCGAAAAACGCTGATGTGAAATGGGCCTAAGACTGCTTTCACATCAGCGTTTTTTTGAAGTTTGCAGTAGATCCGGCTGTTTTGCTGCATCTGCCACACCTGCAGCCTTACGGAGACACTTGCGGCAAGACTGTGTTCAGTCCCATTCATTCCCTATGGGACTTGCGGTCATGTGTGGCAGTTGCGGTTTTGCACCTGTGGCACATGCGGCGAGTCAAAAAAACGCTGCTAGCAGCATTATTTTTTGCGCTACTGCAAGTGCCAGATTTGCCGGATCCAGCAAAACTGCACTTGCCACACATGACTGCAAGTCCCATAGAGAATGAATTGGGCTGAACGCAGGCTTGCCGCAAGTAAGCCGTTACACGGAAGATGTGGCAAAACTGCCGAATCTACCGCGATTGAAAAAAATCGCTGATGTGAAAGCAGCCTTAGCAATACCTACCTTACAAATCTCCTGAGTATACCGGTTAAGAATAATGATATGTCATGTCAACTGCAGCAACTCAAGTCATTAATGGAACAGGGCCAGGGGAACAGGTAAGCATTGGAATGTGATCAGCAGGTGATTAGTAAGGTGAGTTTTACTCCTGTTGGAATTTTGGACAATTGTAAGCTGTTAAATATGTTGTCACGGCTTGAAACAAAAGTCTGCTGTCATTCTGTGTTTCCGCAGACTGCCAAATTGTGACACTATGCGGTGCGAGTGATTTGCATACCAGTGGTCACGTACTGTATAGCCTCATCCAACTTTTCTCAACTCATTTCTATTCAGAGAAGACAAATATGTCTAGTTGGCACGTGATCATAAGTAGAGATGAGCAAACCTTTGAAGTCTGAGTTCGGGAGGTGCAGCCAAACTTTTGGCTTACTGTTCATAACCCTGAACTTCACCAAAACCTCAATGGAAGTCATTGATTGGCAGTTCAGCTCTCCACTCACATACAGCCAGCTATAAGTAAAACTCTTCCAGAGGTGGGAGGACAATTTTATTTAAATTGAGTTTGGAAACACACAACATTCAAAAATTGTGCACATGATCACAACAGACCACCAGTTTACATCAGAAATGCTGGACATTTTTTACAGTGTGCGCAATACACAACGTCGACGTTTGTCAATCTGCAGTCACATAGAGTGACAGCAGTTTTGTCCCAAGCCTAGGCAACCCTTAAAGAGAACGTGTAATTTGATATATATTGCTCAATCTGTGGGCAGCATATACCAGATACTGGCTGTATGAACCCAGTCAAGTATGTTTGACTCTGAAAAAGCTGCAGCATTACAGAGAAAAACATACCTTTAAAGGGAATCTGTCAGCAGGTTTTTAGGTTCTAAACCCTACCCATCACCTTTAACGTCCTGTAACCCCTTTATATCTCCAAACGTGGCCCATGCTGTATGTAAATTGTAAATCCAGTTCGATGGGTGTCATCATTGTTCTAATTACAGGTAAGTGGGTGACGCATCTGTGTCATCCACACAGTTCCCGAAGTCTTCCAACTGCCCAGTGTAAACATTGGCTGTTTAGTTTAGAACAGTGAGGCACGCTTGTGCAGGTCTCGGATTCCACTCAGCAGGTGTGAGACTTCGTGCACTGTGTGGATGACATAGAGACATCATCCACTTGCATGCAATTAGAAGAGGCCATTTTTAAAGGAAGTGGGGTGGCATTGATCTCAATCTGAAGATACTTGTCAGTCCAGACCGTACAATTTACATACAGTGCAGGACAAAAATAAAACTATTTTTAAGAGATGTGCAAGGGCACGTCTGGGGATATAAACCTGCTACAGGAATTCCATTCACATAATGTTAAAGATCATAGGCAGGGTTTAGAACCGAAAAAACTAGGGAGAGCATCACTTTAATACCTGGCCAGGGACTAAGCCGCACAGTAACAGGCAAGTCCCCAGTGGCTTCCCCGTGCCAACTGCTCTATAATGACAGGTCTTTGCTTACATTGCACATGTAGGTTGAGAGCTGCCAATCCAGAGCAACGGGTGAGGAGATGCTCTCGGGGATCGCCTATCCGACTAGTCTACTTCACGGCTCGGCTTCCGACTATTAGCTCTGAAGTTCCATAGTTTCAGAGTTAAACATACCTGGTTGGGTTTATACAGCCAGTGTCTGGTACATGTCGCCAATGGACTGTGAAGCATGTATCAGATAAAAGGATCTCTTTAAACACTTTGAGCAACTTCTTTACCTTAATTCCAGCATAAGGATCACTCACTGTTTCTTAAGGCCACGTTACACACTCAGATATTTGTTCAGATATTGGTCACAGATCTCTGGTTGCAGTGAAATCATGGACACATTGCTCCATTTTGTGGCTGTGTACAAATGTAACAATGTGTCCATGATTTCACTGCAACCAGAGATCTGTGACCAATATCTGAACAGATATCTGAGTGTAACGTGGCCTTTAGACTTGCTAAATTTTCTTTTACAATTGACACTTATTTGTTCCAGATGGTGAAATAATAAAAAATGACCAAGATCCAAGAATTCTCAAATATTTTAGAGAACACTACAGCCATTCATCCTTTCAACTATCTTACACCTATGAATTATGTTGTCAAGGGTGAAAATGTATAATTTTAAGAGTATCAAAGGAAGAGCGTTGTGTTTTCTTGTGGAAACAACCTTAGAATAAAATTCATTGCTAACGTGTGGAGGTGAAATGTTCTGAATGCTGCCGGTCTCCTGATAAAAAATCATTTTGTAAGTCACTTGGAAATGACAAGATGAGGATACAGATATTATTGCTGCTGCAATAAAAGGACAACTCCCATACCATAGAGACATGTCAGATAATGGCATCAGTAAGCGTTGAGGCCACCTCACATCACCAGAATGAATGAACCCTACTACTATGAAATCAGGAAAAACTTGGAGATATGGACATTTCTGAGCCTAGATAAAGACACATGGTGCTCAGAAAGTAAAGTGGCCCAGTCACTATAACTAGTGGACTGGGTGTAAGTACAATACGTGCCAGGTTGCAATCTCACCAGGTCCGTGGAGCCCCAAAAGTCACTTTGGCCTATAGAAAAGACTAATGCTATTAAAGATCTGCAAATATTAGGCGCCCCGTTGAAGCGTTTGCATTGGGGCCCATGAGCTTCAAGTTACGCCACTGCTCATTGACATCCACCAATCCCAACTCCCAACTAGATCTTACATCATAATATGGACTTTAGAGTTTTTAGTATCATTATTTTAGATCCTATAGCTTTTTGTTGTTTTTTTTTTACATATGGAACCATTGATTATATTCTATCCAGTATCAAAGTTTCTATCGCCCAATGTGAACAATTTTGCCAAATAGTTTACAAGCTAACTTTGGATGATCTGCCCAATCCTCGGTACACTTCTATGCACTTTGTAATACATAGCGCTATCACAGATTAAACTTGCTGTTGAGTGTTCTGGCAAATTTCCCACCATACATCCTACATAACTCCAGTCTAAGAAATGTTCACGTCACATACAGGCATAGCAGTCTGGAATCCATTACTCAACAAGTGGATGGACTAAATCATGTACAGCACCCTAAACACAGATGTTTATTCTGCTGTAGAAAACAAGAACAGCTGGTGGAACCAGTAAAATTTGGTGAAAAGCATAATGCAAAACACATTCAATGTCATTGTTATGCAACCACAACAATACATGTCTGGGACAATTCCTAGGGCAAGTAACAGTATGTAACACTATTTGCTTTATAAAGAAATGATGATTCATTGCCAAGAAAGGACAATTGCAAAGTGATTCAGCAATTATATTGCAACACTGTGTAAACCAGCCAGAGATGTAACCATCCAATATGTGTGATTAGATGACTGTCCCATAAACTAAACTATTAAATATAGCGATGCTGGGAAATGTATCCATGCTTGGACCTTGGACCTGCAAATTAGAATGGGCCTCACACAGGATTACAACCTAGGATCAATTACTATTGTAAAATATATCAGTGGTTATTGTAAACTATCATGATTATTGATTGCTAAACCTATGGCTTTCTTACTAATTATTATTAGTGGGGTCAATCAAAAAAGCCCATGTCACCCATACACATTTCAGATAACATAACCTTGAACAATGAAACTGGATTGTTTAAAGCCACAAGTGAAGAAGCCTAAGGAAATGAAATGACATCATAGCATACTTCAACTGTTAGCACAGCATACATGGACATTACACTAGACATCATTGGCATTTTAGGATTAATGCAGAAAAGGACATCCAGATCCAAACAATGCAAGTTTCCATCAGATTGGTCCATTATGCACAATTATGATCAGCAAGCACTAGAACAATTGACCTATCTATCTATCTATCTATCTATCTATCTATCTATCTATCTATCTATCTATCCTGTCTTGTTAAAGTGTTGCAGGTGTCCAAGTATCAGCCATAAAACAAGGCTTTGCCAGAGCTCACTTTTGCACAGACAATAGCAGGACAAGCCTTTAATATAGGACGTCAGCAGGGAGGATTTGATTTGCTCATTAACCCCTCCAGCAGGGATGAGAGCTGTGTGTACCAGCCAGGGCAGCACAATGATAAATGCACAGTACAGTCAATGGATCATATAGCATCATCATCATCATCATCATCATGTCCTTCTAAACAATACCCTGCTAACTCCACCACTCCCAGATCATAGTCATCAAACACACAGCCATAAATAAACTGCACACAAAACTGGGCATGTGAACTGGAGCAGTTAACCAGTTAATGGCATGCAGGTAGGATGAATCCACCCCATCCATTATACACACAGACAGTTCATTTCCATTTTGGCTGTAGCTATTAACCCCATTTATGCTGGAGATGAGAGTAAGCTGCTGACAGCCCCATTCTGTCATCATCATCATCATCATCATCATCTGAAAGCTTGCAGCGAAAGGATTAAAATGCAATCTGCAGTGACAAGGGTCCAACCTCCGCCTCCCCCCTCGCCTCCTCCCTACACTCCCAAACATTAGGACCTTAAATGAACCCCCATACAGCAATGCACACACACCCTTGTGCCTTACCTCCAGCGCTTCCAAAGTCACAAAGCTGCTCATTGCAAATCCATCAATGATGTCTTCTTCAGCCGAGGAGGACTCTTTCCTCTTTCTCCTAGGGGGCTTTGGTCTGGACAAGGAAGAAGCAGTCGGGTTCCCATTGTCTTCTTTCTCAGATCCAGAGGAAGAAAGCAAAGAGCCGGTCCTGGAGAGCCCTAATCCTCCCTTGGACCTTATATCCCTATCCCTTTGGGATTTGGATCTCCTCTTCTTGCGATAGCCATTGCACCGTGGGCCATCCATTGCACCCACAGCAGTAGCAGCAGCAGCAGCACAGGCAGCAGCAGCAGCAGAGACACCAGCAACCACCCCTCTCCCTCTCCCCTTCCCCACCTCCTCCCCTCCTGATACAGAATAAATAATAAAATAAACCACGGTCTGCAAAAGAAGAAAAGCAGAAAGAAAAAGGCAAAAAAGAAGACTCAAGGATGGAAACCTAAGAAGCACATTGCTCCTTCTCTGTGCAGATACTGGAGATGATAGTGTGATTCCAGCACACACATCCACAACCCAGAAATTCCTATAAGGCTGCCAGGGAAAGGAATGGCTGATCACAGCCTAGAAATGTGGAGAGGAGAAGGCTTTGATCAGGAGTGGAGGTTAAATCATCCCCCCTCCCTAAACTAAATCATGGAGCTCTCCACCTGATGTATTCCAAGCCAGGGTTAACTCTTTGTTACTGTTGCTTGTTCTCCCAGAACTCCATCATGCATCCCTTGGATCAGTGAGGAACTTCCAGTGTAGATGATGACCCCCTCCCTCCCCTTGTCCTCCTCTTCTTCTGCTCGGTTCTTCTGTTCTCCTCCTCAGTGACAGATGCATCCAGACTAGGCAGACAGAGGAGGGGCAGGAGACTGGGTGGGAGACAAGGAGAGGTGCACTCTCTGCTTCTTCCTCTCCATGTACAATGCTGAAAGTGACAGCTGAGGCTGTGCTTGGGATGATGTGCCACCTCCTGATCTGCTCCTCCACAGGAGGTCAGGGCGATGCTCTGTGTCTTCTCTTCCAGGCCAGAGAGGAGGGGGCTTAGTGCACAGCCCTCCCTCCAGCTCCAGTCTCCTGCACTCTCTGGTGAGAGGCATCCACAACTTTTAGGAACACTACAGCTCTCATCATCCTCATGTAGATGACAAGGGGACTACACACGTGGATAGAGAGGAGGAGCACTTAGATCCCACCTAGGTCTGCCTCCAGAGGACCAGGCTACAAGACAATCCTAGGAGCAATGCCTCACTGTATGCCCCTTCTGCACCCCCTCACCCTGGGCAAAGGAGCCATGGGGTGTAGGATGGAGAAGCCATGTCCATAGAAGAATAGCAAAACTGAAAATGACTAGATTGAATCCTGCAAAAAGATGAGTGGAAACTAAAAACAATACTTCACTTTTTGCATATATGATTTAACTGTATGTGAAGCACTATTGTAGTAGACATGGCCCACACACCTGCTGGTTTAAAGGGGAGGTCTAATAAAAAATGTAAAGGTTTATTTCTTGTAACACACATATATATATATATATATATATATATATATATATATACACATTATGAGGACTACAACTAATTATTTTTTTATTGGACCACCCCTATAAATAAATATATATATATAGCACAAAATTATGTATAAAGTCAAGTGAACAGTCCTTAAGAAGCTGTGTCCGATGCTGGATGATAAAAAGCAAGACTAATCAGGCAGTGCTCAAAAGATAACAGTGAAGGTGGACTTGAGTGGCCCATGCGGCGACTTTCGGTGCCACCAAATTGCTGCCACATGGGTTTTTAAAGTCCACTTTCTTTTTGAGTGGCACCTGCTACTTTTATATATATATATATTTATAGATATATATATATATATATATATATATATATATATATACATGTATATACAGTATATATATGATGGCTTATGATCAGGACACCTTTCATTGATAGTATATATATATATATATATATACATGTATATACATGTAGAGATATGTTAGCCATCAGTGTGTTCACAGGTCTGAGCAGTCTCATTACTGAACTTCACTTGTCCAATTCCTGACTCCTTCTTTCTATGGATCAGTCATAACCTAGAAGGTGGATGGCTTAGCTCTTAAAACAAAGCATCTAGCCAGCCCCCACGTAGTACTGATTCAAAAATAGACCACATTTGCCTGTATTGAGCACAGATTGTGACTGTAACCAGGACCGTGACTCGCATTCAGTTCTAAATACAGCTCTGGAAAAAGTTAGACCACTGCAAAATTTTCAGTTTCTCTGATTTTCCTCCCTATAGATATATTTTTGAGTAAAATGTACATTGTTCTTTTATTCTATAAACTACTGACATGTCTCCGAAATTCAAAGCTAAACATTTTGTATTTATTGGCAGCAAATGAAAAATCTTCAAAATATAATACATAAACAGAACAGTGCTTTCAGATCTCATATAATGCAAAGAAAACAAGTTTATATTCATTTAGAAACAACAATACTAATATTTTAACTCAGGAAGAGTTCAGAAATCAATATTTGGTGGCATAACCATGATTTTTAATCACAGCTTTCATGTGTCTTGGCATGCTTTCCACCAAATCTGTCACACTTCTTTTATGTGACCTTACGCCACTCCTGGCACAAATATTTAAGCAGTTCTCTTTGCCTCATGGCTTATGACTATCCATCTTCCTCTTGATTACATTCCAGAGGTTTTCAATGGGTTCAGTCTGAAGATTGGGCTGGTCATGACAGGGTCTTGATGTGGTGCTCCTTCATCCACAATTGATTGACCTAAGAACCTGTCATGGCCAGCCCAATCTCCAGACCATGGTTATTCCACCAAATACTATTTCTGAACTCTTCCTGAGTTAAAACATTAGTATTGTGGTTTCTAAATGAATATGAACTTGTTTTCTTTGCATTATTTGAGGTCTATAAGCACTGTTCTGTTTATTCATTATTATTTTGAAGATTTCTCATTTGCTGCAAATAAATACAACATTTTGTAGCTTTGAATTTCAGAGACATGTTGTCAGTAGTTTATAGAATAAAAGAACAATGTACATTTTGCACAAAAATATACCTATAAAGAGAAAAATCAGAGAAACTGAAAAATTTGCAATGGTGTGTTAATTTTTTCCAGAGCTGTATATTCTATATTTATTTTATTTTATGCGTATCATATCTAAGCATATTTTTCCAACTAATTCTATGTTCATTATTTAAACCGAAAAACTCCCTAAATAGCCATTTCCTAAAATGCACTTGCCCCTGATTCTGCTCGCATTATACCAAGCCCTCTACTCTCTAATGACATAATATATAAAATACATCCAGACATCTGCTTCAAGGACTGGAGAGCAGCTGTACAGACTTTTTTCTACATCTCCTCTTAGAGAAAGGGATACATTTCTGGAAAGGTGAAACATTGCTTCACCCTCACATTTGTATCTGTTTTGTAAATAATTCCACATTGTTTGGAATTGTGTAAATACATAATGCTACACCATATATATCTTTTGCTAATCCTCTCTGAGTCTTGTGTGTGAAAATCAAGGGATTCTTCAACAGTAAAATCTATTGTTTCAAGCATAAATAGTTTTAAAATAATAAATAAAGGCTTACTTACCTATCAGTGCCTGCGGATTCAGCACAGGCCATGATTGCCTACATGGTCAGTCAGATTGCATACAAGGGATAGAGAAACATTCCATAAAGCATTCTTCTAGTCACCTGACCGCTGCAGTCGATCACATGCTGCAGCGGTTTTATGACTATGACTTCGCCACAATGAAGAAATTGGTTCCGTGACTGCCATAGCAGCCGGTACCGGATCAGCACGGACTCTGAGTATGCCTCAATTTATTATTTTAAAATCATCCATGTCTGAAAACCCAAACCTTGCTCTTATACCTAACTCCAACATACAA